>LR738710.1:195828492-195906886 GCA_902687465.1 Secale cereale | reverse complement strand
GCCGCCGCCGCGACGTCCTCCGCGCCCCTGCATCAACCCCTAGTCGCCGGCGTGGCTCCCATGCCTCCTCACGTTTGTAGGCCCGCTACCCCGCGTCTCTGCACACACTGCTAGCAGTTTGGGTTCAACGTTGTTGCATCGCCTTGGCTACCTCAACTCCGACACCTGCGGTTCAGTAAGGCATCTCCCTCCTCTGTATTATATCCTCTTTTTCAGAAGGTTGATGAGTGCTTGCATATCCAAAATGACAGCTATGTTGAGATTTCAGTTTCAGTTTTTCGTATTTGGCTATTAGCCCAGATTTGGAGCAATATGTCCATGTGATAATTCATACATGTGGTGCTAACAGTTTACACAGTAAGTAAATCGAGCATCTCTTTATGATCTACTAGTACTTCATAATTCAGACTCAATAGCTCAACATGTCAACTACTTGTGTGATTGTGATTTTTGCATTTGTTTCATCACAAGCATTACCTGCACTGGAGTGCTTGCAATTTCATTTAGGAATCAAGACAGCTGAATTTTTTAACCGAAATGTAGCTTTCCTGGTTACAGGGCATGTTTTCTCTCAGGAATGAGATACAAATTGAGCGACCAGGTATAGCAGGATAACAAGAGTGCAGCAACTGCTGGTTGGGATCACAGGTTTGTTCTCCCATTCTTAGCTTTTATCGCTCACCAGATGCTAATATAACATTTTTAGTGGCTTAGTGGATCTAATTGCCTGAGTCAATAACTACATCTAATTTGAATATAGGACTGTTTATTGGTAGGTTATAAATACACTTGAATGGAATCAAAAGTAAATTAATCGATTGGATGTCTCATGATTTCCATGGTGGACTAGGCGATCACAATTCCTATGTGGCCACCACCACAAGGAGCTGGTAAGCATTGAGAGGATGGGGATGGAGCCAGAGGCTAAGCATATTTTTTATGCCTGGTGATACTAGCTTCGTGGGTGATACTACGTTTGTGTGTGTTACTAAAAGCCTGGGTGATACTACATAACACGTGCAAACCTTGTATGAGATACAAGAAATTCTTAAGTATACAAAAAATACATGATTTTTTTACGATATCAGAGAAGGCCTGCTCTGTTTTTTGTGTGTCGTAGCCATCATTCCACATTTCATTCTCTGCCGTTGATCACGACTTTGATCTCCTTGACACCACTACACGGCCCCTACCACTGCCGCTGCTTCCGCTGGGGCAGCAGGAGCAACACCGCTTCCATTGGCTGGAGTTGCTGTGAACTCCATCACCATGTTTATCATCGTATTTGATTTAGCTGCCGCTCCCAGGACTGTATCATCACTTGCCGATGGTTCACCTGCCATGTGCTGCCAATCGTGCATGAACACCACTATGCTGGCTCAATTTTGAGTGGTTGGGCAATCATCTTAGCTGTCAAGATTTTCTAATATCTCTCACGCCCCTTTCAGTTTCATCTCTAGTTCTTTGACTCTCAGTTTTAAGGGTTGGGGGTCCATGGTTGCTTCATTGCTCTGGTGCCTGGCTCATTTGGAATATTCGCATAACATGGGTGACAATTGTTGTGCTACTTTAACACCATATATACCCCTCGAGCAGGTGAGGGCGCCGGCCATTTACATCCCTGCCCCCTAAATCTTACTGTATGCTTCTACTTCTGTCCATTCCAATTTATTTGTGTGTGGTACTGACAGTTTGGACATCCGTAATGCATATAACTGAACTTGTGCCATTCAGAAGTATTAAGTATTAACTGGCCATTTACATGTATCATTTACTGGTGTATCCTTTTTTGGTCTTTTAGGCGATCTCTGAAATTCTGAATCACAATGCTAGCTAGTGCTTATGGTATGGCTTATGATCCCCTGATTTGTATTTGGAAAACTTAAATATCCTTGCACGGGCTTACAAACTGAGTTCATCATTCTTTGTAGTACCAAAATTTACTACATATCCATTCTGATCTTAAGTATAACTGTGCAAATGGATGAATTGACCAAATTAAAATAGTTTCCTTATTCTAGTGTGGCTGTGTATGTCAATGCTATTCAGCTTTGGGGAAAGATCAGGGAGCTACTGCTTCTGCAGAGAAAGATACGACTGCATGATTCCCTGAGGCTTGAAAAAGTTAATAGATGATTTACGTGACATAATCTGCAATGCTATTTAAAAAAACACAGCTTGAAAAGTTTCTGTATTCACTCTTCACTGTTCAGACTATTATAGTTGATAGTATGCATCTATATGAATCAGAGGGTAAAAGAACACTTATTAGCATTCAATACGATACCTGATTTTTTTAGCTTCGTGCTCTGTTTTCTCTAGAATTGAGCGATACCGCTGGGGCTGTAAAAGGTGTTTCAAACAAATTATGACATATCAAAGCGTTCAGACATGACCTCATATTTTAGATGATGAAAGTATTATTTTCTGTTAGTGCTTGCTTCAACTTGGGTGCTGCTTGCTTCAACTTGGGTGTCCAGAGAAGTGAAATTTCAACTAATGTGTTCACGGAAGCATTGTATTGTATCTGAAGTGAAACTTTCTCTACTATGTGGGGATGCAAGTGGAACCATCAAACAAATGTGCTTCTACAGATAAGTTATGATCATTTTATATTGTTTGGAATCCAACATGACTGAGCAACGTTATTGCTTGTACTTTTTGAAATATGAATGTTAGTTGTAGTTTTTGCCAAGCTTGTGAAATTCAAACAATGCAATGATGTTACTCATTCTACTCGAAAGTACTGACCCATAGTATAATATAAACTTGACATTGTAAGACTGAGTATGAATGCATGGTAGACTGAGCTGATATGACCACTCAAAAAGCTAATTTTTGCTCATGTAGCAAGATTATTTATACCCTTCTATGTGGCCCTTTAAATTGTACCACAATATTAACCTGTGTTTATCTGATGGTATTAGTGATCTCATTTCTTTGTTGTTGTAGATTGGCGGGATAAATTGATGACACGTGACTCAGAGGCTGATTGCAAGGTCCAGAATGGGGCTACTACTAGATAGTTTCATAATATATTTTAGATTGTCATTTTAAGGGTCAATGTTTCAATCATAAATTTTAGAATGGTTGATGTTGATTGTGTTCGAGAATCAGACTACTACAGATAGTTTCACATCTTGTAATCTTTGTATCGTGTTCTTTCTAATGCCACTGAGTCTATTTAATATATGAGTTAATAAATATGACCTTTCTGATTCTTATATTGTTTCTCCTATACATTATTAGCATTGTAATAATTGCGGTGGTGATGTACGAATACCATTAATTGTTCATGTAGCATAGCAAGGTTTATATGCATTGACCATTTGGAAATCCTTTTTGTGGACAATAGCCACCAACGCATATGAAGCATTGTTAGGCACTAATCATATACGTTGCTATCTTACAACGCTTAATTACGCCGTTTACCAACGCATAAATATACGTTGTTGTAGACCCTTGCAACGCCACCTACGACAACACACACAAATCCGTTGGTGTAGGCCTTAGCAACGTTTATATGGACATACGACAACACATCAATGCGTTGCCGAAGGGGGGTTCCTCTTGTAGTGCATCGAAATGCCTAACGGTCACATTATGAACTAAATTGGTCTGACCGAATTCTCTGATTCGGTCCCACCGAGTTTGGTAAATTGTGTGTAACGATTATATTTTGTGTGGAGGCTTTATATACCCCTCCACCCACTCTTCATTCGTGGAGAAAGCCATCAGAACATACCTACACTTCCAACATACTTTTTCTGAGAGAGAACCACCTACTCATGTGTTGAGACCAAGATATTCCAATCCTATCATATGAATCTTGATCTCTAGCCCTCCCCAAGTTGCTTTCCACTCAAATCATCTTTCCACCAAATCCAAATCTGTGAGAGAGAGCTGAGTGTTGGGGAGACTATCATTTGAAGCACAAGATCAAGGAGTTCATCATCAACACACCCTCTATTACCTTTTGGAGAGTGGTGTCTCCTAGATTGGTTAGGTGTCACTTGGGATCCTCCATCAAGATTGTGGAGTTGAACCAAGGAGTTTGTACGAGAAAGGAGATCGCCTACTTCGTGAAGATCTACCCTAGTGAGGCAAGTCCTTCATGGGCGATGGCCATGGTGGGATAGACAAGGCTGCTTCTTCGTGGACCCTTCGTGGGTGGAGCCCTCCGTGGACTCGCGCAGCCATTACCCTTCATGGGTTGAAGTCTCCATCAATGTGGATGTACGATAGCACCACCTATCGGAACCAAGCGTAAAAAATCTCCGTGTATACATTGTATTTGCTCCTTCAAACTCTCCCTTTACCTTCATATGCAATTGCTTTACATTCCACTGCTATACTCTTAGAATTGCATGTGTAGGTTGATTGCTTGACTTGTGCATAATTGCTAAAATCTGCCAAGACTTAAAATTGGGAAAAGGCTAGGTTTTTATTTGGTCAAGTAGTCAAATTGCATGCTTTACTATCCACTGCCCATATACTCTTGTCATGCTTGCTTGATATGTATTGTGAATGTTTAAACATGTGCTAAAACTCCACCTCAACTTAAAGAAATTAAAAGCTGCCACTTTTCTTGCTAAGAGTCTATTCCCCCCCCTCTAGACACCTCTTCTCGATCCTTTCAAGTGGCCCCTCAAGTGGGCGGTTACAAATTCACTAAGGTAGTCATGGATGGTGGAAGAAGCATCAACATATTGTACTATGGCACTTTTCGATGAATGAATCCGACAGAGAAGGATCTCAAGCCATCTTCTATTGTATTTCACAGAGTTGTTCCTGGCAAGTTTGTATCGACCCGACCTCAAACGGTCAAATCCCTGTGTATCAGTGCCATCCCTGGATCAGTATGCTGGCACACACAATAAATCAATGTATATATCAAAGTGAAAGCAGATGCATAAATAAGGTAAAATTGATATATACCTCATGAGTCTCAGCGGAAACAAACAAACGGGTGCAGAGTCCCATCAACGCTATCGGCAAGTTGAGTGTAGAACGTAACCCTGTAGCATAATCCTTACTCGTCAAAGAAATATATGCAACATGAGACGTTGCAGCCGTGTAGGTCAGTACATTGAATGTACCTGCAAGATCACAATAAGAGAAGCAGATGATAAAACTATTCTATACGCAATGTGGCTTTGTGGTTGTATGTCTGAGGTTTTTGCGTAAAAGCTGGTTTTATTCTCCCTACATCAAAGGAATAAACATGAATCTCTACAACAAAGCAGACACCTGTACATGACATGGTTCCGCCAACCGATGTCTCATAACCCATATCATCATAAGTTGCCCATAATTATGTTTTCAATCCGGTGTTGAGAGAAATAGATCCAAGTCTAGAGGCTCAAATTGTCCGTAATCGTGGACATGGCTAATCGATTAGGTTTTAACACTCTGGAGAGGTTTTTACACTTTACCTGCAAGATTGGATCCCTCCCTTTTCATCCTCGCACTTCAGATTGTTTGAGAACAGGATGATCAAAACATGGTCTTCCATAGAGTTCCTTTGACCACTGTCTGGTGCCCATCCAATCCTACCGTAGTCCTACATCTGCTGGCACTGTCCCAGCCAGAGTCACCACTAAGGTCAACCAAGCCACAGCCCATAGTGACTTGCGGTTGCACAGGTAAGCTTCCGGTCATGACGTATTCTTCCGTCTCTTTGAGCCTGGGTGGAGCTTTATGCATGATATTACGACGCTTCTCCAGAATCACTGAGTATTGGACACACCTTATCTAACAGTCTTAACCATTCTCCACCCAGAGGTATATTGAATTCTTTTCTCGAGTCTTGAAGTCTCGAAGTCTTGTAAATGCAGGCCTTGAAGATGCCATCTTGAAGTTGTCGTCATTGCCGTAGAGTCCTCCTTCTCACACCACTCACGAACTATCATACCAATCCCCGTCTAATAAAGCGTAGCATTAAAATAATTGATGTTCCCGGGCTAGGTAACAAAGGTGTGGGCTCCTAACTCATGCATTATACTCAACTACAAGAAGTCAATATCACTACTAGAGGGATTATGATTGGTGACACTAAATGCAATAAAAACATAGGTATGGATAACATGGTCAAAGTGAACTTGCCTCGTAAGTTGATGAAGATTATACCGCTCTCAGAATAATGACTTGATAGAACTATTCGTCACTCTGTTTAAATCTATAATAAACAGACATAACATTCACATAAGCATCTACTCCAACCATAATTCTAACAATCATTAAAGCAGTCAAGAAATCAATAGGAAATCCCAATACAATCCAGAGAACACATCAAAAGAAGACTAATAGAAAAAACCATAAAGAACCTACTAAGAAAACTTTTGACTTAACTACAATAAAAATATTAAACTACTAAATTAATAGAAAATAAAATATAAAGCCATTAAGTTAACAGAAATTATTTTTCATAAACTTTTACTAGCAAAAGAAACGTATAAAAAGCTTTTATAAAACTCTATGTATGCCCTATGAAAGTTTTACAACAAAACTAAATATTTTTTAAATAAAACAAAATTTGTCTACTGTTGACCAATAGAAACATAAATTAATTTTTAAAAAGTGATAAAAGAAATAATTTAAAACTATTAAAAATAAATAAAAGTAAAAGATTAAAGATAAAACAAAACTAACTCAAAAGAGTACTGTTTTGCCTAAAGCCCTAAGTGAATTTTTTTCCAAAATTTTCCAAATCAAACCTACTGTTAAACAAAACTATAAGTGACCAGGAGCAAAACTAATTAATTTAAAACTTATTTTTAAACTAAATTTATTCACAAAGCTGTGTTTGAGGAAAATTCATGTAAATTTGAATTTAATATTTTCAAACATGGCCAAAGTTGGCATGTACAAAAACTAGAAGAAATTATTAATCCAATGCAAAAAGAATCACTCAATTTGGATTAAAACCTAAAAGATATAGCAATTCTAAAATTATAACTAAATTTGTAAAAAGAATAAAAATAAAAATAGACAAGATAAAATGCTAGGCGTCGGCTAGCATACACGTGGCGCAACGTTGTTGGCTGTGGGGAGTGCGTGTTCTAAACTACGGGCGAACAGGTGGATCTTAAGCAAATCAGCGGCTGTGGCTAAAACAAAAATCGACTGGCTTGGTTTGACCTAGACCGGGCTAAACCAGACCTAATACCGGTCTACTAAAAAAACCTAACTATTTGTTGAAACAAACTGGGGCCGTCTATTATAGATTGGACGGAGGAGATCGACGATGTCTTACAGTGTAGCAGCGCCGGTGACATACTTGGAGAACACGGAGACGATGGCGTTCGGGCATGGACGTCGCGCTCGTCCTGGTGGTCGCCAGACGGCGTTGTGTGTTCAGGAACCTTCGACGGCGTTGAAATTATAAGGAAGAAATAGAGGGCCAGGGTGTTCAGGAACCTTCGACGGCGTTGAAATCGAGCGACGACAGGAGCTTCGGGCGATGAAACTTTGGCGAGATTGAGGCGGAGCTCTAGGGCATGGGAGATCGAGGTTTTTCGGAAAATTGAACGAGGAGCAGGAGAGGAATATTTATAGGGGGCAGGCTTGCACAAGGGGCAAAGAATTGAGTGAATCGAGTAGGATTTGGATCGGGAACAGGGATGTCGTGCCTCAAGATTTTCTTGTGTCGTGGGGAGGAAGAAGATGGCGCGGGCCCCGGGTGTCAGTGGGGAAGGAAAAGAGAGATAGAGAGGAGCGGACGACGTGGGGCTCGGCCTCATGCGTGCGGCGCTTGGGCGCTTGCCTCCTGGCGCTCGCGGGGCTGCCCGCTCGGGCTAGCCTACTAGCGGCTCGGCCATGGCCTCACCTGGCCTGCCGGGTGGGCCGGGTGGCCTGCTTGGCAGGCTCGGCTTAAAAAAAGAGGAACAAAAAAATAAACAAAATGAAAATAACATTTGATATAGCCATATGATACGTCCATTTTGCATCATGCTTTTATATTGATATTTATTGCATTATGGACTATTATTACACATTATGTCACAATACTTATGCCTTTTCTCTCTTATTTTACAAGGTTTACATGAAGAGGGAGTACGCCGGCAGCTGGAATTCTGGGCTGGAAAAGGAACAAATATCGGAGACCTATTCTGCACAACTCAAAAAGTCCTCAAATTCCACGAAAGTCAGTTTTGGAATATATTAAAAATATTGGGCAAAGAAAGCACCAGAGGGGGGCCACCCACCGTCCACGAGGGTGGGGGCGCGCCCTACCCCCTTGGCACGCCCCCTGCCTCGTGGGCCACCTAGCAGCCCCCCGATGCCCATCCTATGGTATAAGGTGTCTTTTGCCTAAAAAATCAGAAGGAAACTTTCGGGACGAAGCACCGCTGTCTCGAGGCGGAACCTTGGCGGAACCAATCTAGGGCTCCAGCGGAGCTGTTCTGTCGGGGAAACATCCCTCCTGGAGGGGGAAATCGTCACCATCATCATCACCATCGATCCTCTCATCAGGAGGGGGCAATCTCCATTAACATCTTCACCAGCACCATCTCCTCTCAAACCCTAGTTCATCTGTTGTATCCAATCTTTGTCCCAAAACCTCAGATTGGTACCTGTGGGTGGCTAGTAGTGTTGATTACTCCTTGTAGTTGATGCTAGTTGGTTTATTCGATGGAAGATTATATGTTCAGATCCTTTATGCATATTCATACCCCTCTGATTATGTACATGAATATGGTTTGTGAGTAGTTACGTTTGTTCCTGAGGACCTAGGAGAAGTCTTGCTATAAGTAGTCATGTGGATTTGGTATTTGTTCGATATTTTGATGAGATGTATATTGTCTTTCCTCTAGTGGTGTTATGTGAACGTCGACTACATGACACTTCACTATTGTTTGTGCCCAGAGGAAGGCATTGGGAAGTAATAAGTAGATTATGGGTTGCTAGAGTGACAGAAGCTTAAACCCTAGTTTATGCGTTGCTTCGTAAGGGGCTGATTTAGAACCATATGTTTCATGCTATGGTTAGGTTTACCTTAATGCTTCTTTTGTAGTTGCGGATGCTTGCAATAGAGGTTAATCATAAGTGGGATTCTTGTCCAAGGAAGGGCAGTACCCAAGCACCGGTCCACCACATACCAAATTATCAAAGTAACGAACGTGAATCATATGAGCATGATGAAAACTAGCTTGACGATAATTCCCATGTGTCCTCGTGAGCGCTTTCCATTATATAAGAGATTGTCCAGGCTTTTCCTTTGCTAAAAAAAGGATTGGGCCATCTTGCTGCACCTTATTTACTTTTATTACTTGTTACTTGATACAAATTACCTTATCACAAAACAATCTATTACCGACAATTTCAGTGCTTGCAGAGAATAGCTTACTGAAAACTGCCTATCATTTCCTTCCGCTCCTCGTTGGGTTCGACATTCTTACTTATCGAAAGGACTATGATAGATCCCCTATACTTGTGGGTAATCAAGACTCTTTTCTGACGCCGTTGCCGGGGAGTGAAGCGCCTTTGGTAAGTGGAATTTGGTAAGGAAAAATTTATATAGTGTGCTGAAATTTATTGTCACTTGTTACTATGGAACATAATCCTTTGAGGGGCTTGTTCGGGGTATCTTCACCCCAACTAGTAGAGGAAAGAGTTGCTCCTGAACCTACTAAACGTACTGAAAATGTTTACTTTGAAATTCCTTCGGGTATGATAGAGAAACGGCTAGCTAATCCCTTTACAGGAGATGGAACATTGCATCCCGATTTGCACATAATCTATGTGGATGAAGTTTGTGGATTATTTAAGCTTGCAGGTATGCCCCAAGACGTTATCAAGAAGAAGGTCTTCCCTTTATATTTGAAGGGAAAGGCATTGACATGGTTTGGGCTATGCGATGATATTGGATCATGGAACTACAACCGGTTGAAATTGAAATTTCATCAGAAGTTTTATCATATGCATCTGGTTCATCGTGATCGTAATTATATATATAATTTTTTGCCTCGTGAAGGAGAAAGTATCGCTCAAGCTTGGGGGAGGCTTAAGTCAATGTTATATTCAAGCCCCAATCATGAGCTCTCAAGAGAAATTATTATTCAAAAAATTTATGCTTGGCTTTCTCTCAATAATCGCTCCATGCTCGATACTTCTTGTACTGGTTCTTTTATGATGAAGACTATTGAATTCAAATGGGATTTATTGGAAAGAATTAAACGCAACTCTGAAGATTGGGATCTCGACGAAGGTAAGGAGTTAGGTATAACACCTAAGTTTGATTGTGTTAAATATTTTATGGATACCGATGTTTTCCGTGAATTTAGCACTAAATATGGACTTGACTCTGAGATAGTAGCTTTTTACTGTGAATCATTTTCTACTCATGTTGATCTCTCTAAGGAGAAGTGGTTTAAATATCATCCTCCCATCGAAGTAAAAGTAGTAACCTATTAAAGTTGAAGAAAAGACTATCACTTATATGTTGATCCTATTGTTCCTACCGCTTATATTGAGAAACCACCCTTCCCTGTTAGAATAAAGGATCATGCCAAAGCTTCAACTATGGTTCGTAAGAGTAATACTAGAACACCTACACCCTCTGAGCAAATTAAAGTTGAACCTAGTATTGCTATGGTTAAGGATCTCTTGGTCGATAATATTGATGGGCATGTTATTTACCTCTGTGATTAAGCTGCTAGAATTGCTAGACCCGATACTAAAAATAAACATAGACCTATTTTAGGAATACCTATTATTTCTGTTAAAATAGGAGATCATTTCTATCATGGTTTATGTGATATGGTTGCTAGTGTGACTACAATACCTCATCCCTTATATGAAGACATTATGCATGATATTGCACCTGCTGAGCTAGAAGGTATTGATGTTACAATTAAGCTTGGCAATAGAGATACTATTTCACCAGTTGGGATTGTTAGAGATGTTGAAGTCTTGTGTGGGAAAGTCAAATATCCTAATGATTTTCTTGTTCTTGGTTCCCCACAAGATGACTTTTTCCCCATTATATTTGGTAGACCCTTCTTGTATACTGTTATTGCTAGGATAGACTGCGAAAAGGATATTGTTACTGTTGGTTTAGGGGATATGTCTCATGATTTTAACTTTGCTAAATTTCATAGACAACCCCATGATAAAGAATTGCCTATTAAAGATGAAACTATTGGTCTTGCTTCTATTGCCATGCCTCCTAACGATCCTTTAGAACAATATGTGCTAGACCATGAAAATGATATGTTTATGACTGAGAGAAGGGAAATAGATGAAGTATTCTTTAAACAAGGACCTTTATTGAAACACAACTTGCCTGTTGAAATCCTAGGAGATCCTCCTCCACCCAAGGGTGATCCCGTGTTTGAGCTCAAACCATTACCTGATACTCTTAAGTATGCTTATCTTGATGGAAAGAAGATATATCATGTTATTATTAGTGCTAACCTTTCAGAGAAAGAAGAAGAGAAATTATTGAAAACTCTGAAGAAGCACCGCGCTGCCATTGGATATACTCTTGACGATCTTAAGGGCATTAGTCCCACTCTGTGCCAGCACAAAATAAAATTGGAGAATGACGCTAAACCGGTTGTTGACCACCAACAACGGTTAAATCCTAGGATGAAAGAAGTGGTAAGGAAAGAAATACTAAAGCTTCTAGAGGCAGGTATAATCTATCATGTTGCTGATAGTCAGTGGGTAAGTCCTGTCCATTGTGTCCCTAAGAAGGGAGGTATTACTGTTGTTCCTAATGATAAAGATGTATTGATTGCACAAAGAATTGTTACATGCTATAGGATGGTAATTGATTTTCGCAAATTAAATAAAGCTACCAAAAAGGATCATTACCCTTTACCTTTTATTGATCAAATGCTAGAAAAATTATCCAAACATACACATTTTTTCTTTCTAGATGGTTATTCTAGTTTCTCTCAAATACCCGTGTCAAAAGATGATCAAGAAAAGACCACTTTTACTTGCCCTTTCGGTACCTTTCCTTATAGACGTATGCCTTTTGGCTTATGTAATGCACCTGCTACCTTTCAAATACGCATGATGGCTATATTCTCTGATTTTTGTGAAAATATTGTTGAGGTTTTTATGGATGTTTTTTCCGTTTATGGAACTTCTTTTGATGACTGCATGAGAAACCTTGATCGAGTTTTGTAGAGATGTGAAGAAACTAATCTTGTCTTGAATTGGGAGAAGTGCTACTTTATGGTTAATGAAGGTATTGTCTTGGGGCATAAAATTTCTGAAAGAGGTATTGAAGTTGATAAAGCTAAAGTTGATGCTATTGAAAAGATGCCTTGTCCTAAGGACATTAAAGGTATAAGAACTTTCCTTGGTCATGCCGGTTTTTATAGGAGGTTCATTAAAGACTTCTCAAAAATTCTAGGCCTCTAACTAACCTCTTACAAAAGATGTTCCATTTGTCTTTGATGATGATTGTGGAGAAGCATTTGAAATACTTAAGAAAGCCTTGATTTCTGCACCTATTGTCCATCCACCTAATTGGAATTTACTCTTTGAAATTATGTGTGATGCTAGTGATTATGCTGTAGGTGCTGTTCTAGGACAAAGAGTTGATAAGAAATTAAATGTTATCCAATATGCTAGTAAAACTCTAGACAATGCCCAGAGAAATTATGCTACTATTGAAAAAGAATTTTTAGTAGTTGTATTTGCATGTGACTGGTTCAGACCTTACATTGTTGATTCTAAAGTAACTATTCACAATGATCATGCTGCTATTAAATATCTTATGGAAAAGAAAGATGCTAAACCTAAACTTATTAGATGGGTTCCCCTACTACAAGAATTTGATTTGCATATTATTGATAGAAAGGGAGCTGAGAACCCCGTTGCAGACAACTTATCTAGGTTAGAGAATATTCTTGATGGCCCACTACCTATTGATGATAGCTTTCCTGATGAACAATTAGTTGTCATAAATGCTTCTCGTACTGCTCCATGGTATGCTGATTATGCTAATTACATTGTTGCTAAATTTATACCACCTACTTTCACATACCAGCAAAAGAAAAAGTTTTTCTATGATTTAAGACATTACTTCTAGGATGACCCACACCTTTATAAAGAAGGAGTAAATGGTGTTATTAGACGTTGTGTACCTGAGCACGAGCAGGAACAGATCCTACTCAAGTGTCACTCCGAGGCTTATGGAGGACATCATGCTGGAGATAGAACTGCACAAAAGGTATTGCAATCCGGCTTTTATTGGCCAACAATCTTCAAGGATGCCCGTAAGTTTGTCTTTTCTTGTGATGAATGTCAAAGAATTGGTAATATTTGTAGACGTCGAGAAATGCATATGAACTCTTCACTTGTTATTGAACCATTTGATGTTTGGGGGTTTGATTATATGGGACCGTTTCCTTCCTCTAATGGGTATACACATATTTTAGTTGATGGTGATTAGATACCTAATGACTGATGGTGGTTCACATTTTATTCATGGTGCTTTCTGTAAAATGCTTGCTAAGTATGATGTTAATCATAGAATTGCATCCCCATACCACCCACAGTCTTGTGGTCAAGTAGAACTGAGTAATAGAGAGCTAAATTTAATTTTGCAAAAAACGGTTAATAGATCTAGAAAGAATTGGTCCAAGAAACTTGATGATGCATTATGGGCTTGTAGAACTGCACATAAAAATCCTATGGGTAAAATGGTTTATGGAAAATCATGTCACTTACCTCTCGAACTATATCATAGAGCATATTGGGCCATTAAAGAGCTCAATTATGATTTCAAACTTGCTGGTGAGAAGAGACTATTTGACATTAGCTCACTTGATGAGTGGAGAACCCAGGCCTATGAAAATGCCAAATTGTTTAGAAAAAGTTAAAAGATGGCATGACAAAAGCATACAAAAACGTGAGTTTAATGTAGGTGACAATGTTTTGCTATACAACTCTCGTTTAAGATTTTTTGCAGGAAAACTCCTCTCTAAATGGGAAGGTCCTTACGTTATCGAGGAGGTCTATCGTTCCGGTGGCATAAAAATCAACAACTTCGAAGGCACAAATCCGAAGGTGGTGAGGTGTCAAAGAATCAAACATTATATCTCAGGTAATCCCATAAATGTTGAAACTAATGTCATTGAAACCATAACCCCGGAGGAATACATAAGGGCACTTTCCAGAACATTTCAGACTCTGAAAAGGAATAGGTATTTGGTACGATAAGTAAACCGACTCCAAAACATTTCTAATGGCAAATGTTCTCCGTTTTGGAATATTTAAGAAAATAGGAAAATAAGAAGTAGTCCGAAAGTGACACGAGGCATCCACGAGGTTGGAGGGCGCGCCCCCTGCCTTGTGGACACCTCGTGTGCCCTCTGGACTCCATTTTCTTGCACGATACTTCTTTTAGTCGGTAAAAATTCATTATGTAATCTCTCGAAGGTTTTGACAATGGTACCACGGCAAAATCCTCTGCTTTTGCTTTGAGCTGTTTTTCTAATAGATCTAGATCACCATGACGTCTTCAAGCGCCCCCAAGGACAAGTTTTCCGAGAAGGTCATCAACCCCTACCTCGCGGAGGTGCTGCAACACCCTCAAACCATTGCGATCCGTGAGGGGGTGCTGCACATCCGCGATGTTGAGGGACCAAGGAGGACTGAAAGCGTGGAGACTAGACTCGAAGCAATGGAGCAACAAGTTTTCAATTGCCAGGGGATGGTGGAACGTGGACTCAACGCCAACCACATGATGATCGTGGAGTTCACCAACAACCACAAGCTGGATGCCAAGAACATTGGGGAGGCCATCTTCAAGCTTCATGAGAAAACCGAGCACCTCCAAGCCTAGATCTATGACCTGTAAAACCAAAACTGGGAGTATGAGTATTGATTCAAGAAGATGAGTTTGGCTGTAGATTTGAGGATCCCGGAGACTCGATCATCCCTATACGATAGTGAGCCTATGCCTTGGAAGATGGACGACAAGCCTACATAATCAACAACTCCATCATCACCACCTCCGAAGAAAGAGACATAAACACATGGTTATGGGCACTTCCCTTGGCAACTGCCAAGCTTGGGGGAGGTTCCCCAGTATCGTATCACCATCACACTTCTATCTTTACCGTTTTTCTTAATTTGATCCTTTTGGTTATATCTTGATCTAGTAGAATAAAGTTTAGTATGATCTAGTTGTGAGCTTTGCTTTATGATCCTTATCTATGTAATCGAATCTGTGAGCTATATATAATAAAGATTGGTTTTTAGTCAAGGGCTTGATTATCTCACTATGATCAAGAGGGAATAAAAGAAAGAATAAAAATAATTAAAGAGATCATATTGATCTTATGGAGAGTAATGGCTTCACAAATAAATAGTATGATGAATAAAAGTTGTTGAGAGTTGACAAACATAGTTTTGGTCATCGTTGCAATTAATAGGAAGTAATAAAGAAAGAGAGGTTTTCACATATAAATATACTATCTTGGACATCTTTTATGATTGTGAGCACTCATTAAAATATGACATGCTAAAAAGTTGATGTTGGACAAGGAAGACAACGTAATGGGTTATGTTTTCTTATATCTGAAATAAAGTATATTGTCATGGATCATCCAACATGTTGAGCTTTCCTTTCCCCCTCATGCTAGACAAACTCCTTGCACCAAGTAGAGATACTACTTGTGCTTCCAAATATCCTTAAACCCAGTTTTTCCATGAGAGTCCACCATATCTACCTATGGATTGAGTAGGATCCTTCAAGTAAGTTGTCATTGTTGCAAGCAATAAAAATTGCTCTCTAAATATGTATGATCTATTAGTGTGGAGAAAATCAGCTTTATACAATCTTGTGATATGGAAGTAATAAAAGCGACGGACTGCATAATAAAGGTCTCTATCACAAGTGGCAATATAAAGTGACGTTCTTTTGCATTAAGATTTTGTACAGCCAACCATAAAAGCACATGACAACCTCTGCTTCCCTCTGCGAAGGGCCTATCTTTTATTCTTGTCTTATACCTTATAAATGAGTCATGGTGATCATCACCTTTCCTTTTTACATTTTATCCTTTGGCAAGCACATTGTGTTGGAAAGATTCTGACATATATACCCAATTGGATGTAAGTTTTCATAAACTATTATTGTTGACGTTACCCTTGAGGTAAAAGGTTGGGAGGCAACACTATAAGCCCCTATCTTTCTCTGTGTCCGATTAAAACTCCATACCCATAATTATTGTGTGAGTGTTACCAATTGTGAAATACTAAATGATAGTTGAGTATGTGAACTTGTTGAAAAGCTCTTATATTAACTCTTTTCGATGTTATGATAAATTGCAATTGCTTCAATGACCGAGATCATAGTTTGTTAGTTTTCAATGAAGTTTCTGATTCATACTTGACATTGTTAATAGATTGCTACTTTAGCATAAGAAATCATATGACAATATATATATATATATATATATATATATATATATATATATATATATATATATATATATGTTGTTGTTGTTATAAGAATGATCATGATGCCCTCATGTCCGTATTTTATATTTTCGACACCTCTATCTCTAAGCATTTGTACATATTTTTCGATATCGGCTTCCGCTTGAGGAGAGGCGAGGTCTAAGCTTGGGGGAGCTGATACGTCCATTTTGTATCATGCTTTTATATTGATATTTATTGCATTATGGGCTGTTATTACACATTATGTTACAATACTTATGCATTTTCTCTCTTATTTTACAAGGTTTACATGAAGAGGGAGAATGCTGGCAGCCTGAATTCTGGGCTGGAAAAGGAACAATATTGGAGACCTATTCTGCACAGCTAAAAAAGTCCTAAAACTCCACGAAAGTCAGTTTTGGAATATATTTAAAATATTGGGCGAAGAAAGCACTAGAGGGGGGCCACCCACCGTCCACGAGGGTGGGCGGCGCACTCTACCCCCTGGGTCCGCCCCCTGTCTCATGGGCCACCTGGCAGCCCCCCAATGCCCATCCTCTGGTATAAAGTGTCTTCTGCCCTGGAAAAAACAGAAGGAAGCTTTCGGGACAAAGCACCGCCGTCTCGAGGCGGAACCTTGGCGGAACCAATCTAGGGCTCCGACGGAGCTGTTCTGCCGGGGAAACATCACTCTGGGAGGGGGAAATCGTCACCATCGTCATCACCATCGATCCTCTCATCGGGAGGGGGTCAATCTCCATCAACATCTTCACCAGCACCATCTCCTCTCAAAACCTAGTTCATCTGTTGTATCCAATCATTGTCCCAAAACCTCAGATTGGTACCTGTGGGTGGCTAGTAGTGCTGATTACTCCTTGTAGTTGATGCTAGTTGGTTTATTCGGTGGAAGATTATATGTTCGGATCCTTTATGCATATTAATACCCCTCTGATTATGAACATGAATATGGTTTGTGAGTAGTTACGTTTGTTCCTGAGGACATGGTAGAAGTCTTGCTATAAGTAGTCATGTGAATTTGGTACTCGTTCGATATTTTGATGAGATGTATGTTGTCTTTCCTCTAGTGTTGTTATGTGAACATCGACTACATGACACTTCACCATTGTTTTGGCTTAGAGGAAGGCATTGGGAATTAATAAGTAGATGATGGGTTGCTAGAGTGACAGAAGCTTAAACCCTAGTTTATGCGTTGCTTCATAAGGGGCTGATTTGGATCCATATCTTTCATGCTATGGTTAGGTTTACCTTAATACTTCTTTTGTAGTTGCGGATGCTTGCAATAGGAAGGGCAGTACCCAAGCACTGGTCCACCCACATACCAAATTATCAAAGTAACGAACGCGAATCATATGAGCGTGATGAAAACTAGCTTGACGATAATTCCCATGTGTCCTCATGAGCGCTTTCCTTTATATAAGAGTTTATCCATGCTTGTCCTTTGGTACCAGAAGGATTGGGACATCTTGCTGCACCTTATTTACTTTTATTACTTGTTACTCGTTACAAATTACCTTATCACAAAACTATCTGTTACTGATAATTTCAGTGCTTGCAGAGAATACCTTATTGAAAACTGGCTATCATTTCCTTCTCCTCCTCGTTGGGTTTGACACTCTTAGTTATCGAAAGGACTACGATAGATCCCCTATACTTGTAGGTCATCAACATACTATATACCAAAAATATTAGAATAAAATTTCCTAAAACATGATTTTCATGGTCAAATAAAATACTATTTGTTGCAATAACTCCAAAATGCAAGGGATTACAAATTTGAAATAAATTGCAAATAGTTTCAGTTTTCAAATTTGAAAGTCAAACAAAACTTTGTCTCTGATTTTGGAGTGTCATTTTCCTCCTCTCATATTATTTGTTTATCAGAGAATTTTTGACCAGATTCAAATTTACAATTAAATAGGGATTCAAATGGAAAAATTTGGGAAAGTCCTTTTTATTCCATCTCATTTGATTTTTTTAAAAGTTTCGAATTCCACTCACTTTAATCCAAACAACCAAGAATACAATAATTAACATTTAATTAATATAAATTCCAAAATTTGGGATGTTACAAAGTCGGCTTATCCTGTAGGGAAGATTGCTTTGGAGGTGGCGTTTGGTGATGAGTATAACTATAGAGTAGAGACACTGTGGTTTGAGGTGGTTAATATCAAGAGTCCATATCATGCACTATTTGGATGGCCGGCTTACGCTAAATTCATGGCTCGTCCTTGTTACATATATTTGCAGCTTAAGATTCCTGGGCCACATGGGACAATCACGGTTCATGGGAATCGTAAGATAACCTTGGAATGTGAAGAATGAGATGCCGCTTATGCAGAGATGGCTTCTGCTACTGAGGAGCTTAAATTTTACGATGACAATGTTGACCCGGCTGACATGACTCCTGTGAAGAAACCTACCACCGAGAAGGACCCTCTACTAAGTTTAAGTTGGGAAATGAACGAAGCTAGTTGACTTTGTCCGCGGCGATTCTTCTCAGTAATTTACCGTTGGGACTGGGTTGGATCCCAAATAGGAAAGCACACTCATCGAGTTCATCTGTATGAATCGGGACATCTTTGCATGGAAACCTTCTGACATGCTTGGTGTACCGAGAAAATTCACTGAGCACCACCTTAATGTGGTCCTAAGATGAAGCATGTGTGACAGTTCATCCGTCGTTTTAACAAAGAGAGGCGTAAGGCTATTGGAGAAGAAGTAGCCCATCTTTTAGCTACCGGGTTCATAGTTGAAGTTTTTCACCATCAATGGTTGGCTAATCATGTGCTTGTGCTCAAGAAGAATGGCACTACACGCATGTGTGACGATTACACAGATCTTAACAAGGCTTGTCAAGCTGATCCATTTGCTCTCCCCCGTATCGACTAGATCGTTGATTCAACGGCGGGTTGTGAGAGCCTACGTGTCTTGGATACTTATTCTTCTTGTCATCAGATCAAGATGGCAGTTGAGGACCAGGAGAAAACAGCCTTTATCACACCCTTTGGAGCTTTCTGTTACGTCTCTATGCCTTTTGGGCTTAAGAGTACTCAGGTGACTTACCAGAGTTGTGTTCAGAACTACTTCCATGGGCAGATTGGACGCAATGTTCATGCTTATGTCGATGACATTGTGGTTAAGTTAGGAAGAAGGAAACATTGCTTGATGATTTGAAGGAAACCTTTGAGAATCTCCGGGTATACAGGATGATGCTTAACCCGGCCAAGTATATTTTTGGTGTACCTGCAGGAAAATTGCTAGGTTTTCAGGTTTCACAAAGGGGCATTGAAGCTAAGCCGGAGAAGATCTAAGTGATCATGTCCCTGTCTAAGCCGACATGTATCAATGATGTTCAGCGCCTGGCCGGTCGTATTGCAGCATTGAGCCGGTTCATAAGCCGCCTAGGTGAGCAGGTGATTCACATGTACCAGATGATGAAAAATACCAATAACTTCGTCTGGAGTGATGCTACTAATGAGGCTTTCGAAGCGCTTAATAAACAGCTGGCTGAGCCGCCTGTCTTAGCTGCCCCAGTAGACAAAGAGTCTATGCTCCTATACATGGCGGCTAATAATAAAGCTGTCAGTGTGGTAGTGGTCGTGGAGCACGAGGAGCCGCGGAAAGAATATCCAGTCCAGCGGCCAGTTTATTATGCCAGTGAAGTCTTGACGGAGTCCAATCAGAGGTATCGACATTGGCAGAAATTAGTGTTTGGGGTGTTCATGCTTAGCCTCAAGTTGAAGCATTATTTCCTTGGGCATCCAATCATTTTGGTCATCTCTACTGCTCTGGGGGGATATCATCCAAAACAGAGAGGCCATAGGACGGGTTGCGAAGTGGGCAATTGATCTAGGGCCCCACCATCTAAAATATGTGCCCAGAACAACCATCAAGTCTCAAGCCTTGGTGGATTTTATCAATGACTAGACGGAATTGCAAACACCTGAGGAAAGGCTGGACAATACATACTGGATGATACACTTTGATGGATCCGTGCAATTGGAAGTCTTGGGGGCTGGAGTTATTTTATCTTCCCCGCGAGGTGAATTTTTTTGGCTATGTCTTGAGGCCCATGCTTGCTTATACAAACAATGCAGCTGAGTATGAAGCTTTGTTGCATGGGCTCCGCATGGCCAATGAGATGAAATTGAGCCGATTTAGATGCCTCGGTGACTCTGATCTTGTTGCACAACAATTTTCAGGGACTTGGCATTCTAAAGACCCGCTTATGACGGATAATCGTCAAGCGGTGACTAATATTGTTGCTCACTTCAAAGGTTATCAAGTGGATCACATAGACCGGTGGCTTAACACTACCTGGGAAAAGCCTATCAGCAGCGCAAGTTCTAGGTATAGCAGTAGCGCGGGGTCACACGCTACTGATACGGCGCTACAACTAAACGGTAGCAGCAACGCGTGTACGCCCGCGCTACTGCTATACAAGGGTAGCAGCAGCGATGAATAAGCAAGCGAGCTACTGCTAATAGCTCTAGCGCTTTTTACTTGGCCGTGCTACTACTAGTGGCACCCTGCTGCTAACTTTTCTCCACTCACTACTGCTAATTTTATTAGTTTTTGTTTTTTCTCCATATTTGTTTTGTATTTGAAAAGGCTTTATACAAGAATCTTTAGCACATACAAATGTCATCATCATACACATACAAATGGTTGCGAGACCACAAATGTAAGCATAGCATATACATACAAATAGTCTCATCATAATCATCATCCAACACAAAGTGGTCTCTCGTCATCATCTCAAAAATAGCGATACATGCAAGTCTCGAATACTTGCAACTACAACGTCATCCATCTAAACAATGATATACACGAGAAGTGCTATCACTATGAGTGATAGCGGAACTATGCAGTACATGAGGCGGAGGTTATGAGGCCTCTCTCTCGCTAGCCTGAACCTCAAGTAACTAGCTTGTGCTTCTTGTCTGCTTTTGAAGCCTTTACGGCTGGCGCCCGAGACCCCCTACACTTGCGCCTGACACTCATATCTCTCATCGTACACTCCCAGAACATTCCCTTCATACACGACATAGCACTCCTTCGCCATCAAGAATCTATTTACCTGTTAAAGATGCATCTTCATCAAGAGAATGTACGATCATATGCAACAAAAAATACTAGAGCAACACTAAAAAGAAAGGGTTAGCAACTAAATGCCACATATAGTACGCAAACTAATTAACCAGAGGTACGCATGTCATCGTACCCAAACTAACAAAGTAGTATTATGCAAGTTTGGCAGGGACCATGGACATCACAAAGTTTAATCGCTACAGAAAGTATACAAGTTCAACTGACACATATCATCATCATCGGCATTGTAAATCACTAGAAGTTCCATCCTTCCATATCATCAAGGATGGACCCTAGCTTCTTGAACGTCGTGAGGTCATTATGTTGCATGCCTATGCGAGTTCGGACGTCAGCTCGCGATATAGGGCCGTGGTGGAACATCCCCTTCTCATCGATGACTTCTTTCAAGATGATCGTCGCAATGTCCCTTTGGATGCGAAATATGTCATCTCTAAGTTTATAATCCACTTCTCCATAAGATTCCACCCACTTCCGGATATGATCATCGTTTCTGGTTGTCATACGAAGCTTTTGGTGATCCATGTTGAACTAAATCATGAGATGGAGGAGGTAGAATCCATCTTTCTTGCTTGGTTTTGGGACATGGATGCAGCAGAAGTTAGTTTTATGCGAGAAACCCAACTTCTTGTTCCTTTGTTTCCTGATCTGCAGGTGGCCACCCCTAATGTTGAAGCCTTGGAGAGCATTATCTAGAATATTCATTATGTGGGTGTAGTCCTTCTTCTCGTAGTCTCTGGTAGGGTCGAAATACATGGTGTAGGAGACTCGCGAGTAAAGAACGATAAGGACGGCGCGCCCTATCCTGTGGGGAAAAGATACCTCAAATTATTCTCCATATGAGCGAGACAGAATGATTGAAATGTACGAAAGGGTTGTCCGGAACTGACTTACTTTGGATGATAAGGCAGGAGGACAATTTCCTGGTCCTTATTCTGGACCATGAAGTTTTGGAGGTACTCCCTAGCAATTTCACGCTCAAAGTCGCCAAGACACAAGAAAGACTCGCGCACGTAGTACGGATCTGCCACGCAGATTTGCGTGACTTCTTCTCTCTTCATGAAGGAGCTCACATGTAGTGCAAAAAGGCGAACGATTGTAAAATCGAGCCGCCTTGTCAGAAACATCTCAAAGATATGGTCAAACCACAGGAAGAACACCTCTGCGGGCCGTGTGTCGACGTAGCACTTCCCCTCAGGCACATGAGCCGTGTATGTCGGATATCCTAGATCCTTCGATGCTAGTAGGCTTTTCTCAGTTGATAGCACATGGTCTTGCAGTCTCCCGAGATCCCCTGATAGTGCCTCCAGCGGTTTCGGTGGTAGCATCAGCTCGCCCGTGAGATGGAACATGGCCGCACCTTTCACGGGTACACGCTCTTCAGAATCCACCTTCTGGCTGTTATGTGCTCTGGCTTGTTTGGAGGCAGCTATCTTCCCCGGTCTCTTCCTCTCCTTTTTCTTGGCACACCTTCCAGACCCTTCCTTAACCCCTGCCCCAGTGTTGCCGGCTAAGCACTGTACGACCCCCAGCTAGTTGATCCTGTGTTGAGGCGGCATCTTCAGGCGTGTCCTCTAAGGATTTCATGAAGAGAGACTTCTTGCAATCCCTGCTACGACTTTCGTGCCCGGGCAGATCATCCATATCCTCATTTGCATGCTGATAGCCTGATTCATCATATTGTTGACTCATCATATCTAAGTCACCCTCATACTCGTTTGTATTGAGGAAACCCATTGGGTCCTCCGTCTCCTCTGTCTCATCATCCACTCTCTGTTCTACAGGACCGATTACATCAGCTAGTACTATTGCACCCCCTTCATCACGTCGTCTGCCGCTCTCACCCGGCACTACAGGAGGTGGTAATTGCGTAGGCGGGGTGGTGGTCTCCATACATGCTTGTTGATGTGTGGTTATTGGTGTGCCCTCGGCCGGCTGTAGACGAAGAAGATTTTTCGGCCCTAGCAGCACCCAACCTGTCAGGGATATTACTAGCAGGTATAAACCAGCTAGGGAGATCCGGATTATGGTAATGTAGCTGTGTAGTTAAAGACTCAGTAGAGGTTACGGCCCATGAAGGCTTAGGGCCCATGTGTAAGGTTTACGATTTGTAGACCGGCCTATCATGTAACTTGAGACACAAGGAAGAAAGAGTAGAGACCGAGGCGGACACAATTATGAGCCGGCCTCGGGACTCTGTAAACCAGACCGGGCGTTGCCTCCTATATAAAGGGACGACCCGGCGATGGTTCGGGGGCAGGTAACAATCCTTCGAGAGACAGGCAAGCAATCTGCTCCCTGTTCATCGACGCCAGAGAAATGTCAAACCAAACTAGACGTAGGCTTTTACCTTCATCGAAGGGGCCGAACTAGTATAAACCCTCTGTGTCCTTTGTGTGCTTTTAACCCCTTCAAGCTAGCCCGTGCGATGGTTCCGCCACTAAGTCCGTTAAACCGGACATCTGCCGTGATAATTCCACGACAGTTGGCGCCCACCGTGGGGCTTTCGCACGATGGTTTCGAGTTCTTGAAATGCAGCTTTGAAGGACTCAAGGGCTACGCAGTCGGCCGGATGACCAAGAGTCGCCGCGGCCGGATCTACATCGACGACGCAGGCTGGGGCCCGGAGGCCAATTCCATCGAATACGGGTACCGGGTTCCCTTCGGCGGAATCCACGTTTTCATCGGCAAGATTGGTGAACCGGGACCTGAGCCGGACATCTTCTCCGACATCATCGAGCCGGCTCAGCGTGCAAGATCGGCCCGGATTCAGCCTGCCATGAAGCGCGTTTTCGTAGGAGCAATACATGGAGTCCAAGCCGAGGACGGATCGGATTCTGGTGGCGAGACGGTTGTCTATTCCGATGATGAATCCTCATCCGGAGAGACTAAATCCTTGTATCTGTTGCAGGACGGTCGGTCTGAGGGTGTGTCCGACGGGGATAGTATTCCGGACCCCTTTGATCTGCCAAACCGGGTGGCTGCCTTTATGGCCGGATCACAACCTACGCCACAGCCCACGGTGACCGGGGCGTTCACAGCCGGAGCAGGGGGAGCGGCCAAGCTCCCTCGGCTTCTGACGCTCTATCCGCCTTGATAGAGGAGTTGACAACACGGGCAGTAGCAGTGGTGGCTCCCGCTGACAAGGCGCAGCACGATGCAGAAATCCTACAGCTGAAGGGCCGGATTGAACAAGCCAGACAGGATCTAAATGCGGAGAAAGCTATGATAGCAACAAGACAGGCAGAGCTGGATTCTCAGGCTTTTCAGCTCAGGATGGATCAGGCCTCTGCGCAGGGAGTAAGGGATAGAAGGTATCAGTCTCGTCTACCGCCGGTCCATGAGGCGATGAATCTCTTTGGGACGCTAGGAGCGGGAGCCAGCAATAATCCGGAGGCGAACCGGAGGGGAGCCCCAGTGACAGGTGAACCGGTCCAACAACCCATTGCGGCGCAAGGTCGACGGGTTACGCACATCCCCACTCCTCCTGGCCACTACTCAAACCCCCTGGATAACATTGTCGCTGCCGCTTCACGCCTGGCCGCTTTACCCATTGAGGGGACATCCCCTGTGGCAATGGAAGCACGCATGGTCAAGGATCTGCTCAACACGGCATTGACACAGCAGCATGCGTACTCTTACAGCAGGGAGAGACTTCATTCGACACCCAGCCACAGCCGGAGTTATACTAGGCATTGGGATGAACCGGAGGTGTCCAGTAGTGAACGGAGGCGACACTGTCACAGACAGGATAATCCGGCGGGCGCAGAAGCGCAAGCCCAGGAGGCGATAAACCGGGCCAGACCTACGGCCCGCGAGGATATCCGCCAAACGACGCTGGTTCACACAACCACAGCAGAGACGGGAGTCACGACGAGTTCCTTTGGAGTACAGTGTCTTATTCCCGCTTTACGAAGTGTAAGGTTACCGAAGAATTTCAAGGGTCCATGTAAGGTGCCTAACTACACAGCCGATTTGGCTCCAGAGGCTTGGATTGAGAGCTATGAGATGGCTATGGAGATGCTGGACGTAGATGAAGCGGCATGCGCAAAGTATTTTACCATGATGCTTGAGGGTACAGCCCGGACCTGGTTAAAAGGCTTACCACCTAACTCCATCGGATCATGGGGTGAGTTGCGCCGCCAATTTATCAAAAATTTCAAAGATACGTGCAAACAGCCAATGTCAGTAGTGGACCTAGCGGCATGTATACAAGGAGATCAGGAGCCTACGAGTGCATGGGTACGGCGAGTGTCAGAAATCTTGCACTCTTCGAACGGTATCAGTCCCAGTACGGCGATAGTAACACTGGAAAACAATTGCCGGTTTGAGTCTTTGAAGTTGAAGCTGGGACGGCTCAAACGGGATTGTAATGACATGGGAACTCTCATGAGCGCTTTGGTAAAATATGGGGACTCCGACAACACTAAGTATCCAGAAGCGGATGGAGATAAATCCGGGAAAGCAAATAAACCTGGTAAACCGACGCAGGCTAATCCGGTCGGAACAAGCTTGAATGGTAAGCGAAAGGCAGAGGGTGGCTCTGATTTTGTGGCCAATACCAAAGTTCAAGGGAGCTTTCAGCGCAACAAGGGTAAACCGCCTCCACAGAACGGTAGAGGGTTCATTAATTGGGAGCGACAATTGAACGAGCCTTGCCCGAAGCATGGCACAGAGGAACGTCCAGCTAAACATATCTGGGGAGAATGTCGGGTCATGATGGAGGCCATGAACCGGGCCAGATTCAACAACGAACCACCGGGCAGCGGTTCAGGCCCCGGGTTTCATGGTCCGGGTCATCAGGGTAATGGCTCCGGATCAGGATATCATGGCGGCAACAATGGTTACAATAACCAAGGCAATCATCAGTATGGTCAGGGCGGTTACAATAACCAAGGCAACCATCAATATGGTCAGGGCGGTTACAATAGCCAAAGCAACCAACAGTAGGGCCAGGGTAATCACAACAATCAAGGCAATCAGCAGCGTCAGCAACAGCAGCAATCCGGATATCAAAGTAATCCGAAGGAGCTGAGTAGTGGGCAGTATCATGTGTTCACTACGAGTTTGTGCAAACGAGATAAAAAAGTCTTAAAGTGGGCGGTCCACACGGTTGAACCGGCAACACCATGATTCCTGCGCTGGTCGGAACAACCTATTGTGTGGAGCAGAGAGGATCACCTGCCGCGAGTTGATAATCCGGGCCAATTGGCCTTAGTAGTGGCACCACAGGTGGGTGATGGGCCTCGAACCCCTCGTTGGATTACCCCGAGTGGAAGGTGTAAGATGCAGTAAGTAGAAGTGTTTTCCCCTAGCAAAGATGCCAAGGATCGAATCCCCAGAGACTCCTAGGTTCAACAGGTAGGTGTCAACCGCTAACGGCGCAATTAGCAATCAACATGGACCTGCACACAGATACAAATAACTTTGCTCCCAACAAGTACAGAAAGGTTGTCAATCTCTCCGTCCTTGTAGTTCACAAAGGGTTAAAAGCAATATGATAGTAGTGATAGATAGTGTTTTGCAATAGTAAATAAAATAGCGGAAAAGTAAATAGTGTATGTGATCAATGATGGTAATATGGACCGGAGTCACATGATGTTCACTAGTGATGTCTCTCTCCCAAAAGACGATAAAATAGCTATGTGAGGTAACAAATTACAGCTGGGCAATTGACAGGACCACGAACGCAAACCAATGCTGACTACATTACAAGAAAGGTTGAGGTTCAAAGCATGGGCGGTACGCCAAAGTAAGTAGACCGAAATCCATCAATATCTACTACTAATCATCCACCTTGAGATATCTATCCAGAACATCTCGCTGGTATTAAGTTGCGAGTCCCACCCATAGTGTAAACTCAATGCAACAGACAACTGCATTAAAAGAACTTTGCGTAAAGTAAACAATCCTTGCACCCGCGGGCACAAGCACCGTTGTTTTCCCCTTGTGGCAACAGCACATCCCCTAGACTCATGTTTCTGTCACTCAAGCTAGTCATCGAGGGGTATGAACCCACAATCGAGCATAACGTTCCCTCTCGGAGTCACTACTTACTACTCGGCCAAAGCAATAAATAACAACGGAGAACATGCAAGAATTACTTATGAACTAAAATATAAAAGAGGTGAATCAAATATATTACTCAAGATCAATCTGAACATAATCTCATAATCCATCGGATCCCAGCAAACTCAACATAGCAACAGCATAAGGATTACATAGGTGCCTCGATCATGTAGGGCAGCTCACGAGGACTAATTAGTGAAGCACAAGAACTGGAGGAGAACATCACATAGCTACTGGTCATGGACTCATGGTCCAAGGGAGACTACTCACGAGTCATCCGGGAGGCGTCCATGGTGGTGGAGAAGCTCCCGGTGGTGATCCTCCCCTCCGCCAGGGTGCCGGGAAGAGTTCTCCTGGTGCTCCCGATCTTGGAAGCGGCGGCGGCGGCGGAACAGAGATGGGATCGCGAAAAGAAGTCCTGTTTCTAGGGTTATGGGGGAACCTTTAAATATCTGCCAAAGTAGGGCACCGGGGGGCTCTCGGGGGGCCGAGGCGCCCCCCCGGCGCGGCCCAGGGGGGGCGCCCACAGGGCGCCTGGAGCCCCTGTGGCCCCCCCCCAGGCTCCCCTTCGGAAGCAATGTCGTTCCCGGAACGCTGATTTTTTATATATTTTTTCTGTATTTTTCTGGGCAGTTCTCGAAACGTGAAAACATGAAATACAAAAACAGCCGAAAACAGAAACTAGCACTGGGGTGCACTGGATTAGTAAGTTAGTCCAAATATGATCAGAAGTGTATGGAAGTGTATGAATATCATAGCAATATCACCCAAAAGTGGCATGGAGCAAGCAGAAATTATAGATACGTTTTGGACGTATCAACATCCCCAAGCTTAATTCCTGCTCGTCCTCGAGTAGGTAAATGATAACAAGAATAATTTCTGTGGTGACATGCTATTAACCATATAAGACTTTCTCATAGTCATATGACAAAAGCTTACTGAGACAATGATTCTAAAGTAATTAAGTTGTCTCAAGAGAAAATCACAAATGACTGAAAGTTTTACAACATGAAACTGAAACATCAAAAAGATTTGCAATGAACATGATGTACAAATATGATCAAGTGATATCTAGCTTGCCCCCTTTAGTGATGCAAAACATAAATGCAAGGGCACCTTCAAGGTTTAAGTGATGACTAGATACAATCATTTCAGAATAAACGATATCACAATCATGCAAAAGACAATGCTACTTTGGGACAATGCACATTACACTCAGAATGACAATCATGCTCTCAGTAGTTGGTGCTTGAAGTGCTAGAGCTTTTTATTATGAAACATGGAAGCAATTGTGTCAACGGTAGTAGTACTTCATATGTGTCATGCATAAAACATCTTATAAGTTGCAAGCCTCATGCATCGAATACCAATAGTGCTCGCTCCTTGTCCTAATTAGCTCGGATCCCCATGGGTTATCATTGCATTGCATATGTTTTAACCAAGTGTCACAAAGGGGTACCTCTATGCCACCTGTACAAAGGTCCAAGGAGATAGATCGCATTTGATTTCTCGTTTTTGATAAATCTCAACTTGAGGACATCCATACCGGGACAACATAGAAAATAGATGATGGACTCCTCTTTAATGCATAAGCATATTCTCATGAGAGATTGAGGATTAAGGTCCAAGCTAAAACTTCCACCATGATGCATGGCTTTGGTTGGCGGCCCAATGTTCTTCTCTAACAATATGCATATTAATTCAACCCACGGTAAATCACCCTTACTTCAGACAAGACAAACATGCATAGCAACTCACATGATATTCAACAAAGTGTGACAGTTGATGGCGTCCCCAGAAACATGGTTACCGCTCAGCAAGCAACTCATAAGAAATAAGATACATAAGCAACATATTCTTTACCACAATAGTTTTTAGGCTACTTTCCCATGAGCTATGTATTGCATGGTTAATTTTCTTAGTGCAGGCGGAGGTTAGCAAAAGACTGGGAGCGACCAACTAAGAGAGCAATGACGGTCATAATCATGCAGAGCGACAAAGCAATATTGAATCAGGCATGGTAGTTATATCGCTACTTAGAAACAAAAGATCATCAAGGCTTGACAGACTTTCTTTACAGTCTTGAATATGCGTGAGCATACGCCAAGTCAATCAAAATAAATTCTCGAAGGAAGATATTGCTAAACCATACCACATCATAGGCAAACAAACCAAGTTGGTACTCCAATAACACATTGGGAATCCCCCAGCTATTTGAAATTAACCATAAGAAAACCTGAACTACTAAGCACCATCATGAAAGTAGCATCTTTATCATAGACATATTAACCCATGCAACGGAAGCAAACTCTCTTAATAAGGTGAGCATGGTAATTAAAAAGAGTTCAAGCAACCAACTAAATAGAAGCTCTTGAAAAGATAAGCATGAATACTAAGAGCAGAGCACGATAGTAGCTATTAAAAGATAAAGAACACACACAGCATAGATAGACATGAAAATTCTATGTAATGTTCTAGGTAGAGGTGGAGCGTGTTTCTCTCCCACATAAAGGAATGCTGGGTTCCGACTCGTTATGAAAAACTAAAAAGAAAACTAAAAGCAAGACGCTCCGAGCATAGCACATAACATATGAAGTGATAAAAATATAGCGGAACGAAAGACGAACTGATAATGTTGATGGAGAAGGGGATGCACGGGGGGGCATCCCCAAGTTTAGACGCTTCAGTCTCCTTGAATATTTCTTGGGGGTGCACGGGGGCATCCCCAAGCTTGAGCGCTTGACACTCCTGAATCTTTTTATCATCTTCCCTCGCACACTTGAAAACTCCCTTCATACATAACTCATTCATAATCTGATTAGCGAGGTTAGTACCCTTAATAAAATAATTATACCTTGCTGGAAATAAGGATATTCTTGAAGTTATACTGTTTCTCAAGATTGCCAAAAGGTTTTTGCAAAGAAAAAGCAAGTTCTTAATTTGCAAAGTGAAGGTAAGGCAAAACAGGACAGAATCTGTGAAAAACAGAACAGCAGGCAGTAATTGACCTGTTCGGGATACTTCTGCAACTCAAATAAAAAAACTCAGAACTGATGCACGAAAGACAATTATATAGAGAACGCTGTCGAAAAAATTCAGACCAAAAAGATGATCTGTTGATTTTATACGAATTTTTCTATCCAAGGACAGAATCTGTTTCCTGGACAGCACCTCACAACTTTTGAACTTTCTAGCAATCAGAGGCTATACTTGGCACAAATATGAAAAGTAAAGATACAATGATGATGCTACAGCAGTAAACAACATCAAGACACAACAAAAGAAAAAAATTTATTCATGTGGGCTGCCTCCCAAGAGCGCTTTCTTTTATGCCTTTAAGCTAGGCATAATGCAAAGATCAAGTTGTATCAATTGAACCATCATCAAGATCATCAAAAAGCTCTTCAATAATACAACTAGTCTTAAGAGGTCTCTCAAGTAAAGGCCTCAAAGAGATACTTCTAGGTAGAAGACCAAATGGATAAAAGTCAAGGGAAGATTCATTTATAAATTCATCAATGATAGGTGTTTCTTCCAAAGTCTTTATAGTTTCAACCCCTTTGGCAATAGGTGGATTACTTTTAGAACGGGGAGCCTTTGGAACGTGAACGAACTTAGGCTCCCTCTTTGCCGGAGTTTCTACCTTTTCGGTTTTGATTGAGGAGAAAGTAGTTCCTAAGGTATCAAATATTTCCTCAATCTTTTCCACCCTAGAAGAATCAAAATCATGGAATTTGACGGTCTCCAAAATTTTGAAAATTTTATGCATGGAGCTATCAAGTCTATTCAAATTCCCTTGGATCTTTCGATCCAACTCATTCATCTTATTAGTGCTTGGCATCTCTAGCTCTATTTTTTCAAGTTTTTTCATAATGTGAGCTAGGGTGATGTCCTCTCGAACGCTAACAACAGGGGGACTCCCAACAAGATTTTCAATAATACTAAGAGACTCCCAAACTGGGGCCTCTAGGAAATTCCCATTGATAGCAGTATCTAAAATAAACCTATTCCAAGAAGTGATTCCAACATAAGAATTCCTAAGTAAGATAGTAGTAGGTTGCTTCTTGGTGGCTCTTTTTTGTGAATCATTAATTCTATACCAAGCATCTTTCAAACTTTCCCCACCTCTTTGTTTAAAGGTGAGAACTTCTGCCTCGTCAAAGACAAAAGGACCCGACATAATGATAACTAAAGAACAAGATAACTATTTTTGTGATTTTCGATAAAAGGAAATAAGCAAAAAAAAAAGGTAAACTAACAAGACTAAAAAGCAAAGGTAAAAGATAGCATGCAACTCCCCTATCCTGAAGAGTGGAGTCCCCGGCAATGGCGCCAGAAAATACTCCTTGATGGGCCTCGAACCCCTCGTTGGATTACCCCAAGTGGAAGGTGTAAGATGCAGTAAGTAGAAGTGTTTTCCCCTAGCAAAGATGCCAAGGATCGAATCCCCAGAGACTCCTAGGTTCAACATGTAGGTGTCAACCGCTAACGGCGCAATTAGCAATCAACGTGGACCTGCACACAGATACAAATAACTTTGCTCCCAACGAGTACAGAGAGGTTGTCAATCTCTCCGGCCTTGTAGTTCACAAAGGGTTAAAAGCAATATGATAGTAGTGATAGATAGTGTTTTCCAATAGTAAATAAAATAGCGGAAAAGTAAATAGTGTATGTGATCAATGATGGTAATATGGACCGGAGTCACATGATGTTCACTAGTGATGTCTCTCTCCCAAAAGACGATAGAATAGCTATGTGAGGTAACAAATTACAGCTGGGCAATTGACAGGACCACGAACGCAAACCAATGTTGACTACATTACAAGAAAGGTTGAGGTTCAAAGCATGGGCGGTACGCCAAAGTAAGTAGACTGAAATCCATCAATATCTACTACTAATCATCCACCTTGAGATATCTATCCAGAACATCTCGCTGGTATTAAGTTGCGAGTCCCACCCATAGTGTAAACTCAATGCAACAGACAACTGCATTAAAAGAACTTTGCGTAAAGTAAACAATCCTTGCACCCGCGGGCACAAGCACCGTTGTTTTCCCCCTTGTGCCAACAGCACATCCCCTAGACTCATGTTTCTGTCACTCAAGCTAGTCATCGAGGGGCATGATCCCACAATCGAGCATAACGTTCCCTCTTGGAGTCACTACTTACTACTCGGCCAAAGCAATAAATAACAACGGAGAACATGCAAGAATTACTTATGAACTAAAATATAAAAGAGGTGAATCAAATATATTACTCAAGATCAATCTGAACATAATCTCATAATCCATCGGATCCCAGCAAACTCAACATAGAAACAGCATAAGGATTACATAGGTGCCTCGATCATGTAGGGCAGCTCACGAGGACTATTTAGTGAAGCACAAGAACGGGAGGAGAACATCACATAGCTACTGGTCATGGACTCATGGTCCAAGGGAGACTACTCACGAGTCATCCGGGAGGCGTCCATGGTGGTGGAGAAGCTCCCGGTGGTGATCCTCCCCTCCGGCAGGGTACCGGGAAGAGTTCTCCTGGTGCTCCCGATCTTGGAAGCGGCGGCGGCGGCGGAACAGAGATGGGATCGCGAAAAGAAGTCATGTTTCAAGGGTTACGAGGGACCCTTTAAATATCTGCCAAAGTAGGGCACCGGGGGGCTTTCGGGGGGCCGAGGCGCCCCCCCCCGGCGCGGCCCAGGGGGGGGGGGGCGCCCACAGGGCGCCTGGAGCCCCTGTGGCCCCCCCCCAGGCTCCCCTTCGGAAGCAGTGTCGTTCCCGGAACGCTGATTTTTTATATATTTTTTCTGTATTTTTCTGGGCAGTTCTCGAAACGTGAAAACCTGAAATACAAAAACAGCCGAAAACAGAAACTGGCACTGGGGTGCACTGGATTAGTAAGTTAGTCCAAATATGATCAAAAGTGTATGGAAGTGTATGAATATCATAGCAATATCACCCAAAAGTGGCATGGAGCAAGCAGAAATTATAGATACGTTTTGGACGTATCAGTGGGTATCTACAAATTCACCAAGGTTCTCATGGACGGTGACAGCAGCATCAATATCTTATATTACAAGACTTTCCGTCGCATGGGGCTGACGGATAAGAAGCTAAGGCAGTCAAACACGGTATTCCATGGAGTAGTGCTAAGTAAATCAGCTTACCCCGTTGGGAAAATTGACCTAGAGGTTACCTTTGGAGATGAACAGGATTCCAAGTCAGAGATGATAACCTTTGAAGTTGTAAAGATCCGGAGCCCATATCATGCCCTGTTCGGACGGCCGGTTTACGCCAAGTTTATGGCTAGACCGTGTTATGTTTATCTACAGCTCAAGATGCCAGGTCACAAGGGAACCATCACGGTTCATGGAAGTTGCAAGATTGCATTGGAGTGCGAAGAAGGAGACGCTGCTTATGCGGAGGCAGTATGTGCTACGGAGGAATTGAAGTTTTACAAAGACAATGTTGATCCGGCAGATATGTCCCCGTTGAAGAAGCCAACTACAGAGCATGATCCGGCGTTGAAGTTCAAGTCTGCAGAGGAAACCAAGCAAGTTGACTTTGTGCCAGGCGATTCATCCAAGCAGTTCACTATCAGCGCTAACCTTGATCCTAAATAGGAAAGCGCGCTCATGAGTTCATCCATGAGAACCGGGATATCTTTGCATGGAAAGCTTCTGACATGCCAGGTATACCGAGGGAACTCGCTGAGCACAGTCTTAATATTGATCCGAAGTGTAAACCAGTCAAGCAGTATCTGCGCCGCTTCAACGAAGAAAGGCACAAGGCTATAGGTGAAGAAGTGGCCAGACTTTTGGCCGCAGGGTTCATAGTTGAAGTTTTTCACCCGGAGTGGTTGGCTAATCCGGTGCTGGTATTAAAGAAAAATGGAAAGTGGAAGATGTGTGTGGATTACACAGACCTAAACAAAGCTTGTCCAACCGATCCTTTTTCTCTCCCTCGTATTGATCAGATCATTGATGCTACGGCGAGATGTGAGCGGCTAAGTTTTTTGGATGCATATTCAGGATATCATCAGATCAAGATGGCAGTTAAGGACCAGGAGAAGACAACCTTCATAACTCCTTTTGGTGCTTTTTGCTATGTGTCTATGCCTTTTGGGCTCAAGAGTGCCCAAGCGACTTACCAGCGTTGCGTGCAGAACTGTCTTAAGGGGCAGATAGGGAAAAATGTTCATGCCTATGTGGATGACATCGTGGTGAAGTCAAGGAAGGAGGAGACATTGATAGAGGACCTCAAGGAAACCTTTGATAACCTTCGGGCCTATAAAATGATGCTTAATCCGGGGAAGTGTGCTTTCGGTGTTCCGGCGGGCAAGCTCCTTGGATTCTTGGTGTCCAACAGAGGAATAGAAGCCAATCCGGAGAAGATCAAGGCAATCACGTCCCTGACTAAACCGGCTTGTATCAATGATCTTCAGCGTATCGCCGGCCGGATTACAGCGTTGAGCCGATTCATCAGTCGTCTGGGGGAGAAAGCAATCCCGCTTTATCAGATGCTAAAAAAAAGACAGACTGGTTTATATGGAGTGATGAGGCAAACGCTGCGTTTGAGGATTTGAAGCGGCAACTGGTAGAGCCACCGGTCCTTGCTGCCCCCGTTGATAAAGAGCCGCTGCTGTTATACGTCGCCGCCAATGCACGGGCAGTTAGCGTAGCAATCGTGGTCGAGCGCAAAGAAGCAGGAAAGGAGTATCCGGTTCAACGACCAGTTTATTATGTGAGTGAGGTTCTCATTGAATCCAAACAAAGGTACCCGCATTGGCAGAAGCTGGTATATGGCGTGTTCATGGCAAACCGAAAGTTGAAGCATTATTTCCAAGGCCATCCAATAACTGTTGTCATTTCAGCTCCATTGGGGGATATAATCCAGAACAAGGAAGCCACTGGCAGAGTGGCGAAGTGGGCCATTGAGCTTAGCCCACACGGATTAAAGTATGTACCACGCACCGCTATCAAATCCCAAGCATTGGTGGATTTCATCAATGATTGGACAGAACTGCAAGCACCAGAGGAGAATCCGGATCTTACATACTGGACTATTCACTTTGACGGTTCGAGGCAATTAGAGGCCTTGGGGGCTGGAGTTGTGTTAACTTCCCCGCAAGGTGACAAGTTTTGTTATGTCCTCCGTCTAATGTTTCCTTGTACTAACAATGCAGCAGAATATGAGGCATTGCTTCATGGCCTGCGGATGGCTAAGGAGATGAACTTGAGCCGGGTCAAGTGTTTTGGTGATTCAGATTTAGTGGCACAGCAAGTATCCGGCAAGTGGGATTCTAAAGACCCTCTCATGACAGCTTACAGATGAGAAGTTGAAGCAGTTGCAGGATATTTCAAAGGGTATCAGGTGGATCACATAGACCGACGAAGAAATGAAGCGGCCGATGCTCTAAGCCGGTTGGGTTCTCAGCGTAAACCGGTGCCACCGAATACTTTTTTGGATGAGCTACACATTCCATCAGTTCAGGTACCGACGGAGGAAGATCTGGCCGTTCCTGATCCTGAAGCGCAGCTAGTTGCGGCACTTCATGTTATTCTGGATTGAACGCTCCCATACTTGGCGTATCTAAGCCGTGGAGAGTTGCCGGACGATGAGATCGAAGCAAGACAGATAATACGAAGATCCAAGTCCATGACAATTGTAAACGGGGAACTTCACCATCGCAGTGTTTCCGGAGCATTTCAGCGGTGTGTATCATCCGAGGAAGGCTGTAACATCCTTCGAGAGATTCATGAAGGGGATTGTGGCCATCACGCCGGTTCAAAATCCTTGGTAGCCAAAGCTTTTCGACACGGGTTCTATTGGCTGACAGCCCATGCTGATGCGGAAGATCTAGTCAGGAGGTGCGATGCTTGTCAGAAATTTTCACGGCGTGCTCTTGTTCCAGCGCAGGAGCTGCGGATGATACCGATTACTTGGCCGTTTGCGACTTGGGGGCTTAATATGGTAGGACCTTTTAAACGATCCCAAGATCAAAAAACTCATCTGCTGGTTGCGGTGTACAAGTTTACAAAATGGATTGAGGCAGAGCCTGTGAGCAAGTGTGATGCGGCAACATCGGTTAAATTCATCAAAAAGGTAATTTTCCAGTTTGGCTTTCCACACAGCATCATCACTGACAATGGCACCAATTTATCTAAGGGAGAGATGGAAGAGTTTTGTCAAAGGGAGCATATTCGCCTAGATGTATCTTCTGTAGCTCACCCTCAATCCAATGGTCAAGCTGAAAGGGCCAATCAAGAGATTTTGCGAGGTATCAAGCCCCGGCTTATGACTCCTTTGCAAAGGACGCCAGGGTGCTGGGTTGAGGAATTACCCTCTGTCCTTTGGAGCATCAACACTACACCGAACAGATCCACAGGTTACACACCTTTCTTCATGGTGTATGGTGCTGAAGCGGTTCTTCCAAGCGATATCCGCCATGATTCACCACGGGTGACGGCTTATGTTGAAGCGGCCAATGAGCAGGCAAGACAGGACAGTTTGGACCGGCTAGATGAAGAGCGTGACATAGCAGCAGCACGATCCGCGATTTATCAGCAGGACTTGCGCAGATATCACAGCCGCCGGGTCAAAACTAGGACGTTCCAGGAGGGGGATTTGGTACTCCGGCTCATCCAAGACCAAACAGATATGCACAAGCTATCCCCGCCTTGGGAAGGGCCCTTTGTGGTCAGTAAGAATCTACACAACGGTTCATATTACCTGGTGGACGTTCGAGAGCATAAAGATTCACGGACATCAGATGAAGAGACAAAGAGGTCGTGGAACATCGCTCTCCTGCGGCCCTACTACACCTGAGCCATGAGCTCTGCTGTATCCTATGTACATATTATGAGTAATGAATAAACCGGCACCCTCGGTAAACCGGGGGATCAGCCTTTTTTCTTCTAAGTATATGTCCTGTGAAATTATTACAGATATTTTGAACAAACTATTTTATGCAGAAGGGACCAAACTAGGGGGCTACGGATCACATATGAATCTTCGATAAAGTCTCTTCTGGTCCGGTCTACATAATGTTCTTGTCCCTAGGGATCCACCTTTGATGGCAAATGCAAAAATTCTTGCCCCTTGGTGGACCAAATCCCTTTGATGGCAAAAGAAAAGTTCTTGTCCCTAGGGAACCTTCCTTTGATGGCAGATGTAATATTCCTGTCCCTTGGTTGATCATTCCCTTTGATGGCAAAAGAAAAAACCCTGTTCTTGTCCCTAGGGAACCTTCCTTTGATGGCAGATGTAAATTCCTGTCCCTTGGTTGATCATTCCCTTTGATGGCAAAAGAAAAACCCTGTTCTTGTCCCTAGGGAACCTTCCTTTGATGGCAGATGTAATATTCCTGTCCCTTGGTTGATCATTCCCTTTGATGGCAAAAGAAAATCTGTTCTTGTCCCTAGGGTACTTCCTTTGATGGCAGATGTAATATTCCTGTCCCTTGGAAGATACATACCCTTTGATGGCAAAAGAAAAGTTCTTGTCCCTAGGAGTACATCCTTTGATGGCAGATGCAATATTTCCTGTCCCTTGGAGTACATCGTTTGATGGCAAAAGAGTACATCCTTTGATGGCAAAGTTTTTGTCCCTAGGAGTACTGATAGTCATAGCCCTTGGGGTCCCACCCTTTGATTGGCACATAGGGAGCCTGGCAGCTCACAAAAAGCCTCGACTACATGGTCTTATTTGCAAACTTGTGTTTTTGTGTTTGTGATTTTTCATGTGTTTCTTATGGTTTTTTAATCCGGAGCTGGCCAACTTCAAAGTTGACCACACATTTTCAAAAGTCTGGACACAGAGCTCCAGCATTATTTAAACCGGAAGTTCCTATAAACCCGGATTAATTATTGGGTTCATCCCAACAGAGCCAAGAGCTTCCTCAGAAACTAAAAATATCCACCGGATTAAGGATATCAGGCATACTTAATCAAAGGTATGAAGTTATTTTTTGGTATAAAATAGACACTCGTTTGATATATATGTGAGAGCGATTTAAGCGGTCTAGCGGTAAACCGCTAGGATATCTTTTTAGTGTTATCTATGCAGATACAGATAATATAACGATCAACCATAGCAGATAAGCGATTAAGATTCGCAAAATGCCTAATCAAACATCTGACATCCGGATCAAAACGGACAATATTTCAAGCTATCCTATTACAAGGCACAGCAAGCCTGTACGGATTAAAGTTTTTCTCGACAAAATAATACAACAGCTAAAATATAAACTGAGCGGCTTATGCTTCTTCCTGCGGCGAAGGCTGAGGATCAACTTGTTCTGGAGCTTCTTCATCCTCTTGAAGCGGCTGAAAATCAGGAGCGCGCCAATCGATCTTGGATAAGGCACGGAAGTACATCTCTTCAGTAATGAGATCTGACGGATCAACATCTGGGGCGAAAGTATGGGGGCGTACTAGTGGTATTAGATTTTCGGTATCATAAACCGGCTGATCCACCCGCTCATTCTTTAAGTCATATGCCGGATGATACCTGGACAGATCCGATTGATCAGCAAGCTTGCTGGCAAGAGGACGCATCTCCTTAGTCAAAGCATGAAGATATTTGCTAGAGAAGGCCGGTCCATCTTCCTTGGTGCCGGGATACCCGTTCATGGCTTCTTCCGGATCAAAGTCTGGAACCCACGCCTTGGCTTTGGTTAACGCTACAAGAGAACCGGCCCATGCAGCAGATTTCTTCACCTCTTCCAAGCGTATAGGCAAGATAGAAAGCTTCTCCAAAGTGCCTTGGATAGTGGTGGGAGCCGGTTTATTAAAAGACATCGCACTTATAATCCTTTGAGCGCCGGAATACAGCTGCTCAACTAGAGTATAAGAGGCCTTGAGTTTCTTCCACAGATCATCCCCAAGATGGGTGACACGGCGCCCTGCATATGATTATCACAGTTAAACCGAAGCGGAATAAAGATTGCAGAGATGAAAGCACGTGCAAGTTAAGTATTTACCAAAGACAGCAGAGGTCATAAGCTCTATTTGCTGCTTTGAACCGGTCAGCTCTTGCGTCACCGGGTTGAGGGCCTCTTCAGCATCCTTTGCTCTTTTTTCCAGAGCATTCCTCTGCACTTCCCAGGTTGTCCGTTCCGCTTCAAAATATTTCTTCAATTGTTCAGCAGTGGTTAAGCTCAACGCAAGATCTTTTTTGGCCTTGGCAGCAGAAGTTTCAGTCTCAGCAAGTCTGTTCCGGAGCTCAGTTATTTCTTCAGCCCTCCGGGTCAAGTCAGCCTGCAAGAAAATCAAGTGAAATAATTGATGATTCAGACAAGTCTCAAGCACATAACCAAGTTATCCACTTGACACTTGGGGGCTAATGGGCAGTTGAAGTATCAAAGGGTGACAAATAAAGACAAATTCTCAAGCACATAAAGCAACTTATCTACTTGACACTTGGGGGCTAATGGGCAGTTCAAGCATCGAAAGAAAGATTCAGACAAGTCCGAGGCACATAAAACGAGTTATGCCCCTGGCACTTGGGGGCTAATGTAAGATTATTTGCTCACATTTGGAAGTACCGGTTCACCTTCCAACAAAGCTAAAACGGAACTTGGGGGCTACCATGATATAGACAGAAATACAAAGAAGGCAAAAGCAAAGACAAGTAAGATACCTCGTATTTGTCTTTCATCATATTGACCAAGCCCGCTTCATAGTCCCGACTGGTATGAAGCCGGTTCAAATACCCAGAATAAAGCTCCTGGGCACTCAGCTCGGCATAATTGGACAAGTCTGTGCTCCACTTGCCCTTCTCTTGCTGGAGCTTCTCCGTTTAAGCAGTGTGCTTGGCTAAGACGATAGGCTCAGCAGGAGCGGTAAAACCCGTCCCGGTTATTTGAACATCCGGGAAGAAGCAGTATTTGGTTGTGAAGGGGCAGCAGTATGAACCGGACTAACGGGAGCCGGGCTAGTCCGAGGAGGACTGGCCCGGACAGTACTTGCTGGTTCATGGACATCTTCAACATTGGGATTTTTAGGAGCAGCAATATAACCATGATCCATGGGAGCAGGATCGTCAAGCTGAATTGTAGGCTCGTTTTCCGGCGGGATGACTGCGTCCGGATCAGCTACCGGGTCATCAGTAGCAGTCTCAGCAACCATTTTGCTGGCCTTTGCCTTTTTGCTAGGCTTGGGTTTGCTGAAAAGAATTGAAAAAGAAATTAGAATCATAAAGGCAAGTACAAAGGTAAACCGTATGGGATAAAGGACTTACCCAGGAACAGTTTTCAGAGTCGGGACCTGTGTGGCAGTTGATTCGCCGGAAGATGATAAAGGTGTCTCCTGATAATTAGGATCAGACGGTTTAAGTGGTTTGCGTATAAGTCCGGCCTTGGGATGAAGAAGAGTTGGAGAAAGTAAAACCTTAGAGCGGCACCTCCGGGCCGGAGTGAGAGATATTCGGGAAGACTCGACCACATGGCCACTATGGCGTGTAGTCCGGCGGGCTTCATGTTGTTGTTTCTTCAAAATAAAATTGGGGTCCAGTTGAGCGTAAGGATGAGAAAAAGGGTACTTCCGAGATGCCTTACGAATCTTGGGCACCGATGGTTCAGAATATGAAGAAAGAGTGATTACCTCAGTTTCGGCCGCTTTATCAGCCTCAGCCAAATCCTGTGAAAAGGCTCTGTTAATATAAATCTGGGTAAAAGAGATCAAAGCATATCAGGATCAACTCATACCTCAGAATCCAGATCATCTTCTTCAACATGTGAACCGGAGCCAGCAGCTGCCTTTTTCTTCTTAACAACGAAGGTTTTCCGGCGTGGCTGTTTACCTGACTTATCCTGAGATTTTCTCTTCCAAAACAGATCGTCGGCCTATGAAGAAAGGGAAAAATAAATACAAGGAGTAATTCATATGGACGGATTAGACACAAACAGGAGAAGTTAAGACTTACGGCTAGTAATTTGTTCTTCTTATAATATGGAGCCTATCCGGTTTGGCTGCATTCTTCCAGAGTAATATTAAGCATTTTCTTAGCAGATTCAATAACTTCCTTCTCAGGAAGTATTATGTCAATATGGCGTTGAGGATCATCTGTCTTTTCGCTATACTGACACATTAAACCAGAGCGCCGGCTTAAAGGAAGAATGCTCCAGGCAAGCCAACAGCGCACGAAGTCAACTCTAGTTAATCCGTTGGCCATAAAGGCTTTGAGTTTGGCAAGCTGAGGAGCAAACCGGGCTCGTTCCGTGGAAGTAAGACACTGTGGAAAGGGATGATCTTTTGGAATACGATGTTCGTGATAACCCGGCAGTGGGTTTTCTCCTTCAGGCGAAGTATCCTTGCAATAAAACCAGGATTGATTCCAATCCCTGGGGTGTGTATGGGAGCAGCATGAGGAAAGACCACATCTCTTCTCTTTTGAATGCTAACCCCACCCAGTTCTTAATGAGGTCCAGCAGTAAACTCTGTCTGCCGGTTTAAGTGGAAGAAATCCCGGAACAAGTCGACTGATGGCTCCTCTTGAAGGTACACCTCGGAGAAAACTTGAAAATTGCAGATGTTTGATACAGAGTTTGGACCTATGTCCTGAGGATGAAATTGAAAAGCGGCCAGCACGTCCCGGAAGAATTTTGAACCGGGGGGACTAAAGCCCCGGGCTATATGATCAAAGAAGACAATAATTTCCCCTTCTTTGGGGGTAGGGGGGCATTCACCCCCTGGGGCTCGCCATTTTAGAACTGCTTGAGGGCCCAGAGTGCCAATTGCAGCAGCATTAGCTAAGTCCTCTTCCGTAATGCGGGAAGGGACCCAGTTACAAGAAACAAACTACTTGGCAGACATATTGGCAGAAGGAAAGCGCTGAAAAAGTAAAGTGCAAAATCCGGATTACTCAAGTGCTGAAGCATAAACCGGATCATATTATCAAAACTACATCGACGGTTTAGATAAGGGACTAATGGCATTGACAACCCGAGATTAGATGGGAAACGAGCTACTACCGGTTTATGATAACAAAAAAGAAGAAGCTAAACCGTCAGATTCATGGTTGATAAGTTGCAGGAGCAATATATGATCGATTAAACCGGCGAGTAACTTGCAGACTTATCAAAGACAAAGAAACAGGTTTCTACAAGAGGCTAAGGTAAAATAGATTTAAGGGTAAGAAAAAGATGAAATTTATGCAGATCTATCAGGGAAGAACTGCAGAGGTCTTTCTACAGACCAAATGAGTCTGAGGGCGAATTTAGAAATATGAATCTAAGCATAAAGCAACGGAGCAGGAGCAAGTTTTCGAAGATAATATAAGGTTGGATCTACCGCAGAAACAGCCTATAGGATGAACAGACAGAGCTTCGAGGTCTCATGGCAGAATCAATGGAGAAACCCTAGGTTACAGATCTGCAGCGAGGGAAAAGGAATACCTGAGAATGGAAGAGACGGCGGCGGAGTAATCTGGACGCGGTTCAGGTTGATGCAACGGCCTGATCGACGACGGCGACGAGCTTGAGAACAGCGGAGAAGCTTCAGGCGACGGAGGAAGAAGACGAGCGGAAGGAAGAAAGGTAAAAGCACGGCGGCATTTATAAGGGTTGAGAGATGAAAACGGCAAACGTGGGATTTGAGCAAGTCATAGATTGGATAAAGGTTCTCCTGTCGCCTCGATTTTTGGGATGGCCTTTAAACAAAGGTAACATACAGCTGTGCGCAATAAATGCGGAGGTGATGTCATGATCGAATCAAATGATTTTCAAAGATGACGTCATAGCCGGTTTATAAAACAGGGAAGATACAGGAAGAAATTTATGCAGGGTTTAGAAGACTGACATGAACAAGTTTAAGTCATTCTGGGGCCTAATGTTAGGGATATTACTAGCAGGTATAAACCAGCTAGGGAGATCCGGATTATGGTAATGTAGCTGTGTAGTTAAAGACTCAGTAGAGGTTACGGCCCATGAAGGCTTAGGGCCCATGTGTAAGGTTTACGATTTGTAGACCGGCCTATCATGTAACTTGAGACACAAGGAAGAAAGATTAGAGACCGAGGCGGACACAATTATGAGCCGGCCTCGGGACTCTTTAAACCGAACCGGGCGTTGCCTCCTATATAAAGGGACGACCCGGCGACGGTTCAGGGGCAGGTAACAATCCGTCGAGAGACAGGCAAGCAATCTGCTCCCTGTTCATCGACGCCCGAGCAATATCAAACCAAAATAGACGTAGGATTTTACCTTCATCGAAGGGGCCGAACTAGTATAAACCCTCTGTGTCCTTTGTGTGCTTTTAACCCCTTCAAGCTAACCCGTGTGATGGTTCCGCCACTAAGTCCGTTAAACCGGACATCTGTCGTGCTAATTCCACGACACAACCCATGCAACTTCCAATCTGTGTCAGGGTCTCGTCGTCCTCTCCCCCTAGGCGTAATGGAGGAGGCAAATCCTCGTGCCCCGATGTCACACTTGACAAGGTTAGCCTGAAGTGCCCAGCGGGCATCGGCTGGTTGTGGAACTTGAGATCCAAGGACTTCGTTATCACCCCCATTCTGACGTGCACCTTCTGGCCTTTGATCAAGTAGAGTACGGTGCACGGGGTTTCATCGGCCTGCAAACACATGCCTGAAGTGTAAAACATCCGAAAGGCAATGGAAATGGAATATTCCAGATATATATGTTCATGCGACATGTAACTACCGTGAGGGCATTGAGCTCATCCAAAGACGAAGACCCACCTAGCACGCTAGAGACTAAGGACGGGCTGCTATGAGCGGGTGTGCGAGTGCGAGAGGAGGCCCGGTTGCGTGAGCAAGCGATGGTGCGGTGGTGTTGTTGTTCACGGAGTTGCTCACGATGAAACTGGGCAACGGGGAATCATTTACCGTCTTGTCTGGATTTTCCTTCGTCCAGTTGATGATAGCCGTGAAGGAAATATGCCCTAGAGGCAATAATAAAGTTATTATTTATTTGCTTATATCATGATAAATGTTTATTATTCATGCTAGAACTGTATTAACCGGAAACTTAGTACATGTGCGAATACATAGACAAACAGAGTGTCACTAGTATGCCTCTACTTGACTAGCTCGTTAATCAAAGATGGTTAAGTTTCCTAGCCATAGGCACGAGTTGTCATTTGATGAACGGGATCACATCATTAGAGAATGATGTGATTGACTTGACCCATTCTGTTAGCTTAGCACTTGATCGTTTAGTATGTTGCTATTTTTTTCTTCATGACTTATACATGTTCCTATGACTATGAGATTATGCAACTCCCAAATACCGGAGGAACACTTTGTGTGCTATCAAACGCCACAACGTAACTGTGTGATTATAAATATGCTCTACAGGTGTCTCCAATGGTGTTTGTTGAGTTGGCATAGATCGAGATTAGGATTTGTCACTCCGATTATCGGAGAGGTATCTCTGGTCCCTCACGGTAATGCACATCACTATAAGCCTTGCAAGCAATGTAACTAATGAGTTAGTTGCGGGATGATGCATTATGGAACGAGTAAAGAGACTTGCTGGTAACGAGATTGAACTAGGTATGATGATACCGACGATCGAATCTCGGGAAAGTAACATACCGGCGACAAAGGGAACAACTTATTTTGTTATGATGTTTGACCGATAAAGATCTTCATAGAATATGTAGGAGCCAATATGAGCATCCATGTTCTGCTATTGGTTATTGACAGGAGATGTTTCTCGGTCATGTCTACATAGTTTTCGAACCTGTACGGTCCGCACGCTAAATGTTTGATGATTATTTGTATTATGAGTTATTTGATTTGACAAACGACGTTTGTTCAGAGTCCCGGATGAGACCACGGACCTAATGAACAGTCTCCGAATGACCGAGACGTAAAGATCGGTATATTGGAAGGCTATATTCCGACATCGAAAAGGTTCCGAGTGATTCGGGTATTTTTCGGAGTACCGGAGAGTTACGGGAATTCGTATTGGGCCTTAATGGGCCATACGGGAAATGAGAGAAAGGCCTAAAGGGTGGCCGTGCCCCTTCCCCATGGACTGGTCCGGATTGAACTAGGGAAAGGGGGCGCCCCCTTCATTGCTTCTCCTTCCCCTTCCCCTTTTCCTATTCCATGTGGAATGTGGAATCCTACTAGGACTAGGGAGTCCTAGTAGGACCGCACACTTTGGGCGCGCCCTATGAGGGCCGGCCTCTTCCTCCCTCCATCCTTTATATACGTGGCTAGCAGGCACCCCATAGACACACAAGTTAACATCAGTTTTATCCGTGTGTGGTGCGCCCCTCCACAGATACACACCTCGGTCATATCGTTGCAGTGCTTAGGCGAAGCCCTGCGCCTGTAGCTTCATCATCACTGTTACCACGCCGTCGTGCTGACGAAACTCTCCCATGACGCTCAACTGAATCAAGAGCTCGTGGGACATCATCGATATGAACATGTGTTGAATGCGGAGGTGCCGTACGTTCGGTGCTTGGATCGGTTGGATCACGAAGACGTTCGACTACATCAACCGCGTCACTAGACGCTTCCACTTTTGGTCTACGAGGGTACGTAGACACCCTCTCCTCGCTCTTTGCTATGCTTCTCCTAGATAGATCTTGCGCGATTGTAGGAAATTTTTGAAATACTACGTCCCCAACAGTGGCATCATGAGCCAGGTCTATGCGTAGATGATATGCACGAGTAGAACACAATGAGTTGTGGGCGATAATAGTCATACTACTTACTAGCATGTCATACTTTGATTCGGCGGTATTGTGAGATGAAGCGGCCCAGGCCGACATTATCCGTACGCTTACGCGAGACTGGTTTCACCGTTACGAGCACTCGTTGCTTAAAGGTGACCAGCGGGTGTCGGTCTCTCTCACTTTAGTTGAATCGAGTGTGGCCACGCCCGGTCCTTGTGAAGGTTAAAAACATCACACTTGACGAAAAATCATTGTGGTTTTTCTATGCGCGTGTAATGCCCGGGATGGGACTATATCTCCTACGTGTCGAGGCACGACTTAAAGGTATAAGCCCATTCTGGAATGATCTCAAGTTTGGTACCTTTGCACATCTCATGTAAAAATAGGGATGAAAGCGGAAAAGATAGTTGGCTTACACTCGCCACATCACACAATTTATTACATATCCAAACATCATTCAAAAAATCACAACCCGTCTACAGGTGAAGATCCAAATGAAAGATACCAAACATACATAAAACCACAGGTCTGAATCGCCCCTAGTAGAAACCTCTACTGATCGTCGGGATAGTGCACATAGTAACAGCTACGGTCCTCGTCGTACTCCCAGTACAGCTCGGTGCCGTCACTTGAATAGATCGCCTGAGTACCTGCATCTTGTGTGATGTAGGATCTGTGAGCCACAGAGGACTCAGCAATCCCGTTCCTGGGTAACACAACTATCCAAGCCTTGGGTGTGGTACAAGGCTGAAGAAAGAAAGAGGTTGCAAGAGCACTAGCACTAACTTACGTAAAAGAGAGCGAGAAGAGAAGTGCCTCAGACGAAAGATGATCACGAAGTGATCCTAACTAAGCAAGCCAAACATAACCCCACCGTGTTCACTTCCCGAACCCCTTTCGGAAAATGACCGTCACAGTACTCACGCTGGTAGTGTGTTCTGAACATGGTGTCAAGTTTTCTACAACCGGATATTAACAAATTCCCATCTGCCACATAACCGCGGGCACGGCTTTCGAAAGTTCATAACCCTGCAGGGGTGTTCCAACTTGGCCCATGACAAGCCGACGATCCGCGGAGTCGCAACTCCAAGGTGGGAAGGCCCGAGTATCCTCGGAACCCCGTGCTCAAGATACTCCGACTAAGGTAAGGCTAATCGAGCAAATCCTCCCGGCGTGCCGACACCCTGACAGTAGCCGCGCGTATCTAGTCTCGGGCCACGACCGGATGGGTGATGCTACAGGTTTTTACCAGACCTCGAGTTTCCTTGAGGTGGCCCCGTAGGACCCCCAGTTCGGACCAACACTCATGTGGAGCACTGGCCCGGGGTTGTTGATTAAGAAGAGGGTTAATTACTCCCTATGCAAGTTTTTAGTTATTAGGCAAATAGTACCAATGTTGGGACTTGCTGGAAAAGACTTAGCACTTAGCGGTTTATCGAGGGGGTCCCATAACCCCAACCGTGTGAGGAACGCAAAATCAAGGAACATAACACCGGTTTACACGGTTCCTAGGGCGGCATGAGTGGAACAAATCACCAGGCAAAAGGCTTCGCCCTCCACCCATTACCAATATATAGATGATTTCATTTGAGAATTATATAGTGTGATATCCCAACAAGTTTCAACAAGAAGCAAGAATCTTCAAATCTTCTCCTGCAACTAGCAATGCTATAAGAGGGGCTGAGCGAAGCTTACTTAGCCAATCAAAGGTTTGCATAGGTAGGGTGGTTAGACAGATTCATGGTTACAATAGGAGGCTGACAGAAAAACATGGGCATCGAGACAAAAGCTATAGAGCGAGACTTCTAGCAATAGGCAAAGATAGTAATGATATCCAGGTCAGGTCATCTTGCGTGTAGAGTCGTCGATGGGATCGTAAGAGGGCTCCTCGTTCTCAACATCGGTAGTAACCTCGTTCTCGTACTCGGTCTCGGCTTCCGGTTCTACTCAAACAAAACACACGAGGCACGAAATCAACAAGATGCAATGCGCAAACCACAGGATGCATGACTGATGCACTAAGGAAGCACTACAGAAGCACTAAGGATGCACAGAAAGTCAACATAGGAAACACAGAGATACAGCACAAGGGACATGACAATATGCAACTAGCAAGAACTTCAAAACATGTTAACAAGCGAATATTATGAATCTACATGCAAAACCACACAAGTTTCATATAGGACTTGCTCAAAACGGAGCAACGGGCTAAAAGATACACCCGAAACAATAAACATGCAAAAGCTGAAACTAACAGCCACATAGCAACTTCGGAGCAAGAAATATGTAGTCTACAGCACTCAAACATCATGGCAAGAAGCATGAACATAAAGTAGACATATCCTACAGCAAACAATTCCATTGGAGCATCTCCATAGGAGGCATGGATCAATAGCAACAAGCTATAACATTTTGAACATGACAACAAAATCCTGACAGCAGTAATTTATAGCAACTTGGGAGCAAGAACTAAATATGCTACAGCCATCCAAAAGAGCATGTGAGGACATGAATGGATAGCCAACAACATATAAAACAAGGAATCATCAATAGTCACCCCAAAACTATCATGGAATTGCCTAGAACAACAAGCAAACATGGCATCTGGAAATTACAGATTCCAGACTTAGTGAAATTTCACTAAGTGTTAAAACAGCAGTAACATCATGGCATGTTTGTGAGCAAGTTTTAAGTCACCTCAAAGCATAACATGGCAAGTGGTTTGCACCACAGCAAAGTACACATGATGGGGAGTCCAAAACAAATAAGCATGCAACAAGGAGACAACCACATCAATAGCAACGAGCACATCAACTAGGCATCTCGTAACAAGTTCAAAAACATAACAGCCACAAGCACTTTTGCAAAGGAGATAAACATGGCAAGATGAAATCTATCATGCAAGCTAAAGCAACCAACATGTAGAGCATCTCATGATGAACATGTGGACATATCATTTGCTTCATTTGGATAAACATGCAACAAGATATCACATTGCAAACATGGCATGAAAACAACTAATAACAGCAGTTTATAACAAGTAGCACTCTTCCCATGAAGATTAAGACATCTAGATGACCTCAAACATGCATGTCACAATGGAACAAAACATAGTACATGTCACCACGATCATTTTGACATATCATACACACAAAACGGACATGCACAGTAAAAGATATCCTCATCACAAATATGCATCAGACACTGAAAAACTAGGGACTTAGGGGAAAAACGAGGTCAACCTCAGGGTCAAACGGGTCCAGGTCTGGATCTGGAGCGGTCAACGGGTCGGGGCGGAGAAGCGGGTCCGCGGGCTCTGCGGGTCCACGGACATTCGGGCGGCGCCCACTAGGGTTCGGCCCTAGCGCTGGATCTGATCGGATCGAGGGGCTTCCTCGATCGACTGACGCGGCGGTGCTGGCTCCCTCGAGGCCGGAGGCGGGAAGAAGCGGCTGGGGCGGTGACCTGGCCCGGCGGGACGTCGGCCTGGCGCCCGGCGGCGGCGTCTCCGGCCGGAGGCGGCTGCGACAAGGGGTGAGGGGCCGGGCGGCGCGGCGACTGGCGAGGACGCTGGGGCGCGAGGTGGCGAGGAGGCCCGGCGGCGAGGGCGGAGGTGGCCGGCGGCGGTCGGTGACGAGGGCGCTGGGGCCGGCGGCGAGGCGAGGTCCGGCCGGCGCGAGGTTGACGAAGGGCGCGCGGGGTCGGCCCAGATCTGCGGAGGGGCGGGCCGATCTCGGGCCCAGCGGGCCCGCGCGGCGAGGAGGAAGCATTGGCGGGGCGAGGTGGAAGCACGGCTGCGGCGAGGTTGGAAGCACGGCGCGGCGAGGTTGGAAGCACGGCTCGGCAACGATGGAAGCACGGCGCGGCACGGTGGAAGCACGGCGCGGCAGAGGTGGAAACCTAGGGTTTTTTGGACGCAAAATTGGAGGGGGTGGACGTTTATATAGGCACAAGGAGCTAGGGTTGTCCAAATGAGGAGAGGTTTTCGGCCACGAGATCACAATTGAACGGCCTAGATGATGGGAAGGGTTTGAGCTAGGTTGGTGGGCTGTTGGAGGGGTGTCTTCGGCCTCAAAGAGGAGGTAATTTTAGCCCACGAGGATAACTGTTGGAGCATCAAACGAACTCCAAACGCGACGCAACTTGATAGCCGGGTTACACATAACAAAACAACATCGCACGACAATTCTCACGCCAAACTGGAAACGTTACATGGCCAAACACAAAAGAAGGACTCCGGGAAGCCTCGGGCACGTGTGAGATCGTCGGAACTCGAAACGGACAACGGGAAGGAACGAGTGGGACCGGATGCAAACGACAATACAAACGCAATGCAATGCACATGACAACATGACATGGATGAATGCACACACACACACACGATAAAACAACGAAAAACCCGAAAAGACGAAGAACCCGGAATGGAACTGATGAAGCCAAAGTTATATATTGCCAAAAGGGAAAGTATTACATCCAGGGCATTACAAACTCTCCTCTACTACGAAAAGATCTCGTCCCGAGATCTAGGACTGGAAAAAGGAAGGGTACTCGGAAAGAAGGTGATCTTCTCGTTCCCACGTAGCTTCTTGGTCGGTATGGTGTGACCACTTGACTTTCAAGAATTTGATTGACTTGTTGCGGGTCTTGCGCTCGGTTTCTTCGAGAATAGCAACGGGATGCTATCGGTAAGACAAGTCTTGTTGAAGATCAATCTCCTCAAACGGAATGGTGCGTTCAGGTGTCTTGAAGCACTTGCGGAGTTGAGACACGTGAAACACATCATGAACATTGGCGAAGTTGGAAGGGAGCTCAAGTTGATAGGCTAGATCGCCTCTTTTGCCAAGGATCTTGAAAGGGCCCACGTATCAAAGAGCAAGCTTTCCTTTGATACCGAATCTTTGGGTGCCTTTCATAGGAGAAACACGGAGATAGACATGATCCCCAATGTTGAAGGCCAAATCACGATGCTTGTTGTCATAGTAACTCTTCTGACGCGACTGAGCGGCCTTGAGATTCTCACGTATGACTTTGCACATTTCTTCGGCTTCTGAGATCAAGTCATTGCCAAGAAGTTGACGTTCACCAGTCTCGGACCAGTTCAGAGGGGTACGACACTTTCTGCCATAGAGGATTTCAAACGGAGCTTTGCCGGCACTTGCTAGGAAGCTGTTGTTGTAAGAGAACTCGACAAACGGAAGGCAATCTTCCCATTTCATGCCAAAAGATATGACACAGGCTCTGAGCATGTCTTCTAGAATCTGATTCACTCTCTCGACTTGACCACTAGTCTGAGGATGAAATGCAGTGCTGAAACGGATCTTAGTGCCCATGGCAGACTGAAAGGAGTCCCAGAACTTGGAAGTGAACAAACTTCCACGGTCTGAGGAGATAACTTGAGGAATGCCATGTAAGGACACAATTCTGGAAGTGTACAACTCTGCCAGTTGAGCTGCATTGATGGATTCTTTGACTGGAAGGAAGTGAGCGACTTTGGTAAGCTTGTCAATCACCACAAAGATAGAATAATTCCCTTTCTTGGACTTAGGAAAGCCAGTGACGAAATCCATTTCAAGGTGGTCGAATTTCCACTCGGGAATAGGAAGAGGTTGGAGAAGACCGGCTGGACGTTGATGCTCTGCCTTCACTCTTCTGCAGACATCACATTCATTCACGAACTGGGCAATCTCCCTTTTCATGCGAGTCCACCAGTAAGATTGCTTGAGGTCTTAGTACATCTTGGAACTACCAGGATAAATGGAAAGGATGAAATCATGTGTTTCGTCCATTATGAGCTTCCTGAGATCACCTTTGGAAACCACAAGTCTGTCCTCGAAGAACAAGGTATCTCTCTCATCAACGCGATAGCACTTGTATTTAGGAGTACCCTTTGCAATACCATGTTTCACTTTTGGCACCATAGCATCACTGAGTTGTGCCTCACGAATCTGATCTTCCAAGGTAGGAGCAACTTGAAGATTTGCAAGAAAGCCTTGTGGAACAACTTGGAGGTTGAGCTTCCTGGATGCTTCACAAAGCTCAGGCTGAAACGGCTTGATAAGGAGACTGTTGCAATATGCCTTTCTGCTCAAAGCATCTGCAATCACATTTGCCTTGCCAGGTGTGTATTCGATGCTTGGATCATACTCTTGGATCATCTCAACCCAACGAGTCTGGCGGAGGTTCAGGTTCGGCTGTGTGAAGATGTACTTCAAGCTCTTGTGATCGGTGAAGATGAAAACTTTTTTGCCCAACAGAAGGTGTCTCCACGTAATCAAAGCATGTACCACAGCTGCTAGTTCGAGATCATGTGTGGGGTAGTTCTTCTCACTTGGCTTCAGTTGACGAGAAGTGTATGCCACAATTTTCTTGTCCTGCATTAGCACACCACCAAGTCCCTGAAGAGAAGCATCACATAATACTTCATAGGGCTTGGAGTCATCTGGAGGAGTAAGAACTGGAGCAGAGATGAGCTTTTCCTTGAGAGTTTTGAATGCCACATCACAGTCTGGAGACCAGTTGTACTTGACATTCTTCTACAGCAACTTGGAGAGAGGCTTGGCAATCTTGGAGAACTTCTCAACGAACCTTCTACAATAGCTCGCAAGTCCAAGAAAGCTTCAGAGTTGCTTGACGTTCTGAGGAGGTTCCCAGTTGACAATGGCTTCAACTTTCTCAGGGTTCACAGCAATACCATCAGCGGAGATGATATGTCCCAGATACAAGACCTTATCGAGCCAAAATTCGCACTTGGAGAACTTGGCATAGAACTTATGTTCACGGAGTCTGTCGAGAACCAGACGGAGGTGCTTTTCGTGATCCTCTTCATTCTTGGAGAATACCAAGATGTCATCCAGATACACAAGCACAAACTCGTTGGTGTAGGGGTTGAAAATGTAGTGCATCATTCTCGAGAAGGTAGGTGGAGCATTAGCGAGGCCAAAGGACATGACTGTATACTCATAAGAGCCATAGCTCGTTCTGAAGGCAGTCTTGTGGATATCTTCTTCGCGAATGCGAATTTGGTGATAGCCCATTCGGAGATCGAGCTTTGAGAACACTTTAGCTCCTTTAAGCTGCTCGAACAATTCATTGATGTTGGGGAGCGGATACTTGTTCTTTATTGTCTTCTTGTTCAATGGCCGGTAATCGACGCAAAGGCGCTCCGTTCCATCCTTCTTCTTGACAAATAAGACACCCCAGCCCCAAGGAGACGTACTAGGCCTGATCAGACCCATACGCTCTTGTACATCAAGCTGTTTCTTCAACTCCTTCAACTCTTCTGGGGAGAGCTTGTACGGACGTCGGCATGCTGGCTCAGTACCAGGCTCGAGTTCAATGACGAATTCAACTTGATGATGTGGAGGCATGCCTGGAAGCTCTTCAGGAAAAACGTCTTCGTATTCGTTAACCATCGGAATTTGAGAGATGGCATTAATCTCGCCCTTGTCATTGAGAGAGAATAGCCTGATTGTGTTATCTCGAGAGGCGAAGATAATCATGTCTTCATTAGGATGAGTAATCTTGACTTCCTTATTTGCACAATCAATGTGAGCATCATGCTGAGAAAGCCAATCCATCCCGAGGATGAGGTCAATGTCGGAATTGCCGAGAACCACCGGTTTAGCCAGAAAGCGGTAATCACCCATGCGAATAGATACATCCAGAGCAAAAGTTTTAGAATGCATTCGTCTCCCTGGAGAAAGAACTGATAGCTCCCTTGGCAGACTTTTGATGTCAACATTATGCTTGGATGCAAATGGTTGAGACATGAAAGAACATGAAGCACCTGAATCAAACAACACTTTTGCAGGAAAAGAGTTAACTGGAAGGTTACCAAGTATCACGTCTGAAGAATTCTCTACTTGGGCTGCATTCATCAGATTCACTCTTGAATGCTTGGGATTGTGCTTGACAATAGCAGTGCTGACAGGTGGAGGAGGCGGAAGGCGCCTTGGGTTGGGGCACTTGTTAGCATAATGACCCTTCTGAGTGCACTTGTTACAAACCACTTCTGAGAGAGGACGGAAATGAGGAGCACTTGACTTGGAACCTTGAGACTGATTCTTTGACTGATTGCTTGGGTTGGGTGGGTGGGAGAAACCACGGCCACCAGAGTTCTTGTTGTTGTTGTAGGGAGCTCGAATCACTGGAGGAGGTGGAAGCCAAAACTTCTGTTGCTTCGCGACCACTTGAGAAGATGAGGAGGAGTGAACAGCGTCTCTGATCCTCTTTTTGGAAGCTTCCATCTTGAGCTGGGTTGCCTCTTGCTTAAGCGCCATGTTATAGAATTTGTCAAACTCATCAGGCTCGAACAAGGTGAGAGCAAGTTGGAGTTCATCCTTCAGACCACCACGGAACTGATAGATCTTGCTCTTGGCATCTGGGATGTCTTGCTTACCATAGCGGGCAAGGTTCTGGAACTTGACATTATATTGGTAGACAGACATTGAGCCTTGCTTCAGGTTGCGGAATTGCTCACGCATACCCTCGATGCCACTTGTTGGAATGTGGTGAGAATGAAAGTCCTTGCAGAAATCATCCCAAGAGATTACACGCCCTTCTCTGGAGTCTTTGTACTGCTGCCACCAATCAGCTGCTTGGTCCTTGAGTTGGAAGGCTGCAAACTTCACATAGTCCTCGGGCCTTACGTTGTTGCACTCAAAATGCTTCTTGATATTGGTTATCCAGTCTTCAGCATCGAGAGGGTCCACGCAGTAACTGAAAGCCTTTGGTTGATTTGCCAAGAACTAGTTGAGCGGAGCAAAATGCTGTTGGTTGAACAAATTGCCTTGGTTCCCATGAGCACCCTGATTTGCTCGATTTTCTTGCATTTGCTGCATCATGTGCATAAGCATCTGGGTGTTCTGATTCGTAGTTTACATAATTGCTCTCCAGGCCTCAGACGGAGGAGGAGGTGAAGGAGGACGATCAGGAACCTCTTCACCCTCTGGGTTAGTGTTGGGAACCATTTTAGGAGCCATCCTGAAAGAGATGACCACCATTAGCCATTTGATTGAAAGAAGATATAAGCTGAAACAATGGCTAGAATTGCAACATAGTCTTCACAAGAATCATTCGAACAAGAGGAACGAATGAAATTCTCAGTTTAATGATAACAACAATCTTCACGAGAAGCCACTTAGGAGACAAAAGGTAAATAAGAAAAACAACAAGGTGTAGATGGAACAAATACAAGATATGAGCTTTGTTCGACATCTTTGTGCTGAAAGCTTATGGAACGTGTTACAAAAGGGTTTTGCAATCCCCGGATCAGCATAGCCAAGGACCCTTTAAGATGCAACTCCCGATCGGAACAACGGCCATAAAACTACTTCACTCAATGTAGAACCCCGAACTCCATATCCTGCATTCGTTGGAAGAATACCTACGATCTACTAGATGAACCCACATATTAATTTCCGAAAGTTTCCAGTTATGCAATCAGGTGTTGGGGATACAGGGAAAGCATCGCGCACTCAACTCTAATCCTACATCCAGCTGTATCCATCCTTCAACACATAACCAGTTATTTTCGGAAACCATCTACCTCGGACCTTCGAAACGCATCTACTATACAAGCTATGGCAATACTCCCTAACTACATCCCCAGTACTGGGTGATGTCGGGGTTATCTTGCCACTAACCGCATAGGAGAGTTTTCGATGTCGGTCATCTTAAGTATTCTAGAACTATCGCGGTATATTTGTGACGACAACACCACGGAGCTCAACTCCCCGGGACACTGCCACAACCCTTAATGACAGAAGGCATCGAGAACAATGTTCTCATCACAAAGACATCAAAACAATCCAAACAATACTCGCGAGATTCCTGAAAAAATTTGGTGCAATTTTGAGAGTAGAAGAGGCAAGACTAATCGTCAGGAGTCCTCACCAGAGTGAAAAGAGATGAGGAGCAAAAGAAATCCTACTCTCCGATATAAATATAGGACTCAAAACATTGTAAGTGTGTGCCTAGACTCAACCGTCAACGATTCGATCAATCAGTGGGGGCTTCGAGGTCGGAGAAGGCTCTGAATACCAACTTGTAATGCCCAGGATGGGACTATACCTCCTACGTGTCGAGGCACGACTTAAAGGTATAAGCCCATTCTGAAATGATCTCAAGTTTGGTACCTTTGCACATCTCATGTAAAAATAGGGATGAAAGCGGAAAAGATAGTTGGCTTACACTCGCCACGTGACACAATTCATTACATATCCAAACATCATTCAAAACATCACAACCCGTCTATGGGTGAAGATCCAAATGAAAGATACCAAACATACATAAAACCACATGTCTGAATCGCCCCTAGTAGAAACCTCTACTGATCGTCGGGATAGTGCACATAGTAACGGCTACGGTCCTCATCGTACTCCCAGTACAGCTCGGTGCCGTCACTTGAATAGATCGCCTGAGTACCTGCATCTGGTGTGGTGTAGGATCTGTGAGCCACAGAGGACTCAGCAATCCCGTTCCCGGGTAACACAACTATCCAAGCCTTGGGTGTGGTACAAGGCTGAAGAAAGAAAGAGGTTGCAGCAGCACTAGCACTAACTTACGTAAAAGAGAGCGAGAAGAGAAGTGCCTCGGACGAAAGATGATCACGAAGTGATCCTAACTAAGCAAGCCAAACATAACCCCACCGTGTTCACTTCCCGAACCCCTTTCGGAAAATGACCATCACGGTACTCACGCTGGTAGTGTGTTCTGAACATGGTGTCAAGTTTTCTACAACAGGATATTAACAAATTCCCATCTGCCACATAACCGTGGGCACTACTTTCGAAAGTTCATAACCCTGCAGGGGTGTTCCAACTTGGCCCATGACAAGCCCACGATCCGCGGAGTCGCAACTCCAAGGTGGGAAGGCCCGAGTATCCTCGGAATCCCGTGCTCAAGATACTCCGACTAAGGTAAGGCTAATCCAGCAAATCCTCCCGGCGTGCCGACACCGTGACAGTAGCCGCGCGTATCTAGTTTCAGGCCACGACCGGATGGGTGATGCTACGGGTTTTTACCAGACCTCGAGTTTCCTTGAGGTGGCCCCGCAGGACCCCCAGTTCGGACCAACACTCATGTGGAGCACTGGCCCGGGGTTATTGATTAAGAAGAGGGTTAATTACTCCCTATGCAAGTTTTTAGTTATTAGGCAAATAGTACCAATGTTGGGACTTGCTGGAAAAGACTTAGCACTTAGCGGTTTATCGAGGGGGTCCCATAACCCCAACCGTGTGAGGAACGCAAAATCAAGGAACATAACACCGGTTTACACGGTTCCTAGGGCGGCATGAGTGGAACAAATCACCAAGCAAAAGGCTTAGCCTTCCACCCATTACCAATATATAGATGATTTCATTTGAGAATTATATAGTGTGATATCCCAACAAGCTTCAACAAGAAGCAAGAATCTTCAAATCTTCTCCTGCAACTAGCAATGCTATAAGAGGGGCTGAGCGAAGCTTACTTAGCCAATCAAAGGTTTGCATAGGTAGGGTGGTTAGACAGATTCATGGTTACAATAGGAGGCTGACAGGAAAAACATGGGCATCGAGGCAAAAGCTATAGAGCGAGACTTCTAGCAATAGGCAAAGATAGTAATGATATCCGGGTCAGGTCATCTTGCCTGTAGAGTCGTCGATGGGATCCTAAGAGGGCTCCTCGTTCTCAACCTCGGTAGTAACCTCGTTCTCGTACTCGGTCTCGGCTTCCGGCTCTAATCAAACAAAACACACGAGGCACGAAATCAACAAGATGCAATGCGCAAACCACAGGATGCATGGCTGATGCACTAAGGAAGCACTACAGAAGCACTAAGGATGCACAAAAGTCAACATAGGAAACACAGAGATACAGCACAAGGGACATGACAATATGCAACTAGCAAAACTTCAAAACATGTTAAAAAGAGGATATTATGAATCTACATGCAAAACCACACAAGTTTCATATAGGACTTGCTCAAAACGGAGCAACGGGCTAAAAGATACACCCGAAACAATAAACATGCAAAAGCTGAAACTAACAGCCACATAGCAACGTCGGAGCAAGAAATATGTAGTCTACAGCACTCAAACATCATGGCAAGAAGCATGGACATAAAGTAGACATATCCTACAGCAAATAATTCCATTGGAGCATCTCCATAGGAGGCATGTATCAATAGCAACAAGCTATAACATTTTGAACATGACAACAAAATCCTGACAGCAGTAATTTATAGCAACTTGGGAGCAAGAATTAAATATGCTACAGCCATCCAAAAGAGCATGTGAGGACATGAATGGATAGCCAACAACATATACAACAAGGAATCATCAATAGTCACCCCAAAACTACCATGGATTTGCCTAGAACAACAAGCAAACATGGCATCTAGAAATTACAGATTCCAGACTTAGTGAAATTTCACTAAGTGTTAAAACAGCAGTAACATCATGGCATGTTTGTGAGCAAGTTTAAGTCACCTCAAAGCATAACATGGAAAGTGGTTTGCACCACAGCAAAGTACACATGATGGGGAGTCCAAAACATATAAGCATGCAACAAGGGGACAACCACATCAATAGCAACAAGCACCTCAACTAGGCATCTCGTAACAAGTTTAACAACATAACAGCCACAAGCACTTTTGCAAAGGAGATAAACATGACAAGATGAAATCTATCATGCAAGCTAAAGCAACCAACATGTAGAGCATCTCATGATGAACATGTGGACATATCATTTGCTTCATTTGGATAAACATGCAACAAGATATCACATTGCAAACATGGCATGAAAACAACTAATAGCAGCAGTTTATAACAAGTAGCACTCTTCCCATGAAGATTAAGACATCTAGATGACCTCAAACATGCATGGCACAATGGAACAAAACATAGTACATGTCACCACGATCATTTTGACATATCATACACACAAAACGGACATGCACAGTAAAAGATATCCTCATCACAAATATGCATCAGACACTGAAAAACTAGGGACTTAGGGGAAAAACGAGGTCAACCTCAGGGTCAAACGGGTCCGGGTCTGGATCTGGAGCGGTCAACGGGTCGGGGAGGAGAAGCGGGTCCGCGGGTTCTGCGGCTCCACGGGCAGGCGGGCGGCGCCCGCTAGGGTTCGACCCTAGCGCTGGATCCGATCGGATCGAGGGGCTTCCTCGATCGACCGACGCGGCGGGGCTGGCTCCCTCGAGGCCGGCGACGGGAAGAAGCGGCTGGGGCGGCGAACTGGCCCAGCAGGACGTCGGCCTGGCGCCCGGCAGCGACGGTACCGACCGAAGGCGGCTGTGACGAGGGGTGAGGGGCCGGGCGGCGCGGCGACTGGCGAGGGCGCTGGGGCGCGCGGCGGCGAGGAGGCCCGGCGACGAGGGCGGAGGTGGCCGGCGGCGGTCGGTGACGAGGGCGCTGGGGCCGGCGGCGAGGCGAGGTCCGGCCGGCGTGAGGTTGACGAAGGGCGCGCGGGGTCGGCCCAGATCTGTGGAGGCGCATGCCGATCTCGGGCCCAGCGGGCCCACGCAGCGAGGAGGAAGCACTGGAGGGGCAAGGTGGAAGCACGGGTGCGGCGAGGTTGGAAGCACGGCGTGGCGAGGTTGGAAGCACGACTCGGCAACGGTGGAAGCACGGCGCGGCACGGTGGAAGCACGGCGCAGCAGAGGTGGAAACCTAGGGTTTTTTGGACGCAAAATTGGAGGGGGGTGGACGTTTATATAGGCACAAGGAGCTAGGGTTGTCCAAATGAGGAGAGGTTTTCGGCCACGTGATCACAATTGAACGGCCTAGATGATGGGAAGGGTTTGAGCTAGGTTGGTGGGCTGTTGGAGGGGTGTCTTGGGCCTCAAAGAGGAGGTACTTTTAGCCCACGAGGATAACTGTAGGAGCATCAAACGAACTCCAAACGCGACGCAACTTGACATGCGGGTTACACATTACAAAACAACATCGCACGAAATGTCTCACGCCAATCCGGAAATGTTACACGGCCAAACACAAAAGAAGGACTCGGGGAAGCCTCGGGCACGTGTGAGATCGTCGGAACTCGAAACGGACAACGGGAAGGAACGAGTGGGACCGGATGCAAACGACAACACAAACGCAATGCAATGCACATGACAACATGACATGGATGAATGCACACATGCACACGACAGAACGACGAAAAACCCAAAAAGACGAAGAACCCGGAATGGAACTGATGAAGCCAAAGTTATATATTGCCAAAAGGGAAAGTATTACATCCGGGGCATTACAGCGCGGGTAAGAACGGTTCTTGCTAAGCCCGTAGGAGCGACGTAAAACTTGCAACAACAAAGTATTGGATGTATAACTTGTTTTTGCAGAGCATGTTGTGATGTGATATGGTCAAGACGTGATGAGTTATACGTTGTTGTATGATATGATCATGTTTTGTAAATTATCGGCAACCAGCAAGAGCCTTATGGTTGTCTCTTTATTGTATGAATTGCGAAGGCCATGTAATTGCTTTACTTTATCACTATGAATTAGCGATAGTAGTAGTAGCAATAGTTGGCGAGACGACCACAACGCTACGATGAAGATCATGGTGTCAAGCCGGTGACGAAGGAGATCATGACGATGCTTTGGAGATGGAGATCAAAAGCACAAGATGATGATGGCCATATCATGTCACATATTTTGATTGCATGTGATGTTTATCTTATTATGCTTCTTATTTTGCTTAGTACGGCGGTAGCATTATAAGATGATCCCTTACAATATTTCAAGGTACAAGTGTTCTCCCTGAGTATGCACCGTTGCAAAAGTTCGTCGTGTCGAGACACCACATGATGATCGGGTGTGATAAGCTCTACTTTCAAATACAACGGGTGTAAGACAGTTTTGCACATGCAGAATACTCGGGTTAAACGTGACGAGCCTAGCATGTACATACATGGCCTCGAAACACTGGAGACCGAAAGGTCGAGCGTGAATCATATAGTAGATATGACCAACATAAGATGTTCACCATTGAAAACTACTCCATCTCATGTGATGATTGGACATGGTTTAGTTGATTTCCATCACATTTAGGTGACTAGAGGGATGTCTATCTAAGTGGGAGTTCTTTAGTAATATGATTAATTGAACTTTAATTTATCATGAACTTAGTCCTGATAGTTTTTGCATGTCTATGTTGTTGTAGATCAATAGCTCGTGTTGTAGCTCCCCTATGTTTTTATATGTTCCTAGAGAAAACTAAGTTGAAAGATATTAGTAGCAATGATGCGGACTAGGTCCATGATCCGAGGATTGTCCTCATTGCTGCACAGAAGTATTATGTCCTTGATGCATCGCTAGGTGACAGATCTATTGCAGGAGCAGATGCAAATGTTATGAATCACTACAAAAAATACACTTCTGTGATGATACGTGTTTGTCACAGTAGGTCACATTTTCTGTCATGCATGTACATCCATGACAAATTTATGACAGAATGAAGATAGTCATACTTGTGATGTCGTAGAAGTGTTCCATGACATTACCAAAATTATCATCACAGAAGTGTCCACTTCCATGACAATAAACCGCACGTCACAGATGTGATTTCGTCAAGGGTGACCGACACGTGGCATCCACTGTAACGGAACGCCGTTAAGCTATCGGGTCCGGTTTTGGATCCGATTACCCATTAACAGCCTCGACCAATGGGGATTTTCCACGTGTAAAATCATGATTGGCCGGAGGAAACACGTGCTGCCTCACCGTTGGGACAGATGTCATCCACTCATTTGACAGGTGGCGCCTATGATAGGTCGACACGTGGCACGGCCCAATAGTGGCCCATTCCGGTGAAAAATGTCGGCCGAGTAAAAAATAGCAGGCCGACCCATATAAGGCCTACTTGTGTCAGATCCATTTAAGCCCACGACCCATACGAGATGTGTCAATTCGTCCCGTCAACGACCTATTAAAGATTTGACACCATTGCAGCCCATCGTCAGTTCGAGCCCGTTAACAGCCCGCTATATATTTGGGCTCAATATCCGCCCGATGAGATTTCGGCCTGTTAACGGCCCATCCAGTGGATGGGCCAATTTTCACGATGTACATATTTCGGCCATTTAGCGACTCATTTAAATATTGGGCTAATTACCGGCCCGGTGTGTCTTTCAGCCTGTTGACGGCCCGTAAATCAGTTGGGCCCTTTGTAGTCGGACCTGAGTTTCGGCCTTTTAGCGACCCATTTAAGTGTTGGGCCAATTTCCAGCCCGGTGTGTCTTTCAGCCTGGTGACGGCCCATATATCTGTTGGGCCATTTGTAGTTAGACCTGAGTTTTGGCCTTTTCGCGACCCATTTAAGTGTTGGGCCAATTCCCGGCCCTGTGTGCCTTTCAGCGTGTTAACGGACGATAAATGAGTTGGGCCATTTGTAGTCAGACCTGAGTTTTGGCCTTTTAACGGACCATGCCCTTCATGATCCAATACCAGCCCGGTTTCTCTTTTGGCCTGTTAAAGGCCCACAACACAGTTGGGCCATTTACAATACGACCTGACTTTCGGCCTCTTAGCGGCCCATGCTCTTCATGGTCCAGTTCAAGCCCGCTGTCTCTTTCGGCTTGCTAAAGGCCCACAGTATAGTTGGGCCATATGTAGCCCGAACTTAGTAACAGCCTGTTAACGGCCTGTGAAATCAATTGGGCCCACCTGTTGCCCACTTCGATGTCAGCCTGTTAACGACCCGGAAGTTAAGAGAGCCGACCATTAACTTTCGGCCTGGTAACGACCCATTAACTTAATGGGGCCACTAAAGTTCGTACATGTCTTTAGGCCAAATTAGATAATTTGAGCCCATTACGACAAGCAATTATGCACATGACCAAAACCGATCAAGCAAAGGTACGACATACAGGGAAAAATGTTGCACATCCAGCATATATTACAGGAAATTACATCCACTGGGCAATCAAAGATTGATGCCAGTGCAAATAAATGAACAGAACCTAACGATCTACAACGTCACAATCTGCAACCTCAGCACGGATGACGCCCATAAGCATGTGGGCAAGATCTTGCTGCTTTGCCACACTGTCTCTGAAAACATTGATCAGTTGTTGTGTCGCACGACTCTGCACCTCTGATTCCTCCACCATTTCCGTCATTCCTTCAGCCATTAATTGGTTCACAAACATACATTTTTTCCATTGCATTCGAGACAGAGGATACTGAACAGATTTAGATGGCGATTTTGGCAGGCTTGTATTATTGATAGGGGAGAGTGTCTCGACCACTGCATCATAACATAAATTAGGAGGGGAACCAAACAGATTAATCATGAGTTATTAGCATATTACCTGGTCTAGATTTATTGGAAAGAAACAATGGGGTTGCCTTGCTGTTTTCAGAGTTTGTCTTCTTATCTTCAGCAGCCTGCACCAAATTAAGACACTAGCATTACTATCATTGGCAAAGTCAGACAATAGGAAAGCAACATTGGCACAACGAACGTTTGGGCAACTAGCCAACACCAAATTAACACAATATGGCGCAGCTATCATCAGCCAGGTAAGGTAATACGAAAGCAACATTGACACAATGAATGAATGGGCAACCAGAGCAGCACTACAATTGAGTAATGTGCATGATATGAGACAGTACACTCATGCAGCTCAGTATGCAAAACTACCAGGCAATTTTCTTTACAAAAATCAACATTGGCGCCTTTAACATTTTGCTACAACTAATTTTAGATCAGACAAAGGTTGGATTCACGCCGATTAACAAAATACACGCTGATGTAAAAATATAGTGATATACAACAGGTACTTACATCAGCATTGGAGCACAGAGAATTCCCGCAAGATATTTTCCTCGAATATAATGCCAATGAAGGAAATCTTCTATCATTTAACCTTATTTTCTAAAAGAGAGATGGATAAGAAACATGTAGAAAATATGATCGGAATGCTATAAAAGTTCATGATGCAAGGATACGCACACGCTTCTTAGAATGGAGTTGACATTCTTTTGCTGGACTCGAGCGGACTAGTTCTTTGGCCACTGGAATCTGCTCATTATTAGTGGGAGTTGGTTTTCTCTGTGCTGGAGCAGTATCTATGAAAAATGGAGTTGGTTTATTATCTACTAGCGTTTGGATCTTTTGCGAAGACCTGGTTTGTAACCCTTCAGATTCTAACATAGCCGTCTTCCCCTTGCATGCCTTATATAGAAGAATGGTGCTTCAATTATAAAACATGCTACAATAGAGATGGAATAGGTGCTGTAGAAAATAAAGGCATGACATATTGACATGTATTCCCTCCATCCGGAAAAAAATGGATGGGTCTAGGCATATTTCAGTTCTAGATACATCTAGTTTTATTCATTTCTACGACATGTAATCCGGACAGAGGGAGTATGATGTAAGAGCTAGGGATACGGCAGGACAACACAGTAAAAAAACACTAAAAACCTACTGCAGAACCAAAGTAATCAAACCAACTGATATGAGATAGTACACTCATGCAGCTCAGGATGCAAAACTACCAGGCAGTTTTCCTTACAAAAATCAACATTATGGCCTTTAATCATACATTTTGCTACAACTAAATTTAGATCAGATAAAGGTTGGATTCACGCTGATTAACAAAATACATGCTGATGTAAAAATATAGTGATATACAACAGGTACTTACATCTGCATTGGAGTACAGAGAATTCTTGGAAGTATCTTTCCTCACAGACGATACCAGTGCAGAAATTCTTGTATCTGTTAATCTTATTTTCTAAAAGAGAGATGGGTAAGAAACATGTAGAAAATATGATCAACATGCTATAAAACTTCATGATGCAAGGATACGCACACGCTTCTTAGAATGGAGTTGACATATTTTTGCTGGACTGGAGCGGACTACTTCTTTGGCCACTGGAACCTGCTTATTATCAGTAGGAGTTGGGTTTCTCTGTGCTAGAGCAGTATCTATAAAAACTGGAGTTGGTTTATTATCTCCTGGTGCTTGGATCTTTTGCAAAGATCTGGTTTGTAACCCTTCAGATTCTAACATAGTCGTCTTCCCCTTGCATGCCTTGTATAGAAGAATGGTTCTTCAATTATAAAACATGCTACATCAGAGAGATGGAATAGGTACTGAAGAATAGAAAGGCATGACATATTGACATGTATTCCCTCCATCCTGGAAAAAATGGATGGGTCTAGGCATATTTCAGTTCTAGATACATCCTTTTTTATCCATTTCGGCAACATGTAATCCAGACGGAGGGAGTATGGTGTAAGAGCTAGGGATATGACTGGACAACATAGTAAAAAAACACTAGTTGAATGTAAAACTATATGCTAGCAGAATACATACAGAAAAACTAAGGCAACATACACGTGTATTTTTGGGAAACTAAGATGGCATTGCAACAGAGCACTAGATATGGTAGACAGATGAATTACATACTGATGAATAACAATGCATTGGATATTCAGAAGCATGATGCCCAAATTAAGCAGATGGCATTGTGATAGAGTAGAATGACAGTACTGGAATCTGAAAACATGTTATCATGAATGGAATAGGTACTAAAAAACAGGAAGGGATGACATATTTACATGCATGATCAGCATGCTAAGCACATGGCATTGCAACAGAGTAGATACACTCCAGGACATTATATGCATGTTGTACCCATATCATGGGCCAAGTTAGAGCAAGGGCCTTGTGGGCTGAAGAGGAATCAACATCTTTCTGCAAGTCTTCTGAAGAACTGCCTTTACTTGTTCCATCATATTGGGTATCATTGATATCAAGTTTATTGGCCTTTACATTGCTCCGTGAGGTTCTTGTGGATATATCAACGTGTGCAATTATATCTGACATGCATGGAAGACAACTAGTAGTTAGATTTATGTAATGAGTGCATGTAGGGCATGACATAAATAGTAGGACTGGGGTTAACTGGCAGCAACAGGTCTCAAAAACTAAAGGGAGAACACAAATGAAAGCTACAGAATATGTATCGTTTGTACTCGAGATTAACTAGATGGCACACAAAAGTATTAAAGAACAACATAGGTAATACTAGAAGTGGTATAATACTATAATCACCAGACTGTGGGATAGCATTGGCTGATGGATGATAACTATGGAACATCGTTACCTAAAGAAGAAGTATCTTAGCTGAACTATAGAACATCCTTAACTCCTGAACAAGACCCGTAAGAGATCAGCATGAATATATAGTTAAATGTGATAATCTATTTTCCATGCTTAGATGAATAACAAAGCCATAAATGTTGCACACAGGTAAGATGAGGGTACAACCTATCTGGCCGCCATCCATAGGAGTGAGCATCATGTGCTGACTTGTCGATGGCCCTGCAGTTGTTGTTGCTGTCCATGTCGGGCACGCGCATTCGATGCAGGGAACTGTTGAGTGGGGACTATAGCTCCCTTCTGGTGTATGCTTCCCTTGTTGGAGCAGCTGTGGTGAGTCGGAAGACGGTGTGGCTGAGGATGCAGATAACGCATAATGTTAAGAATGACACATCTCTTTGATTTGAAGAAATACACTAAGAGATCAACAGCAAGGTACGAGAGTGGTCATACGTTTATTGACTGAGACTAAATTGGGGTCACACGTTTTTATTTTATTTTGGTACAGTCCGATCTACGCCGGATGGCTTGATGTCCGTCTTGTGCCTCCCGGCTGACACTGTTAGGAATCTTCCCCGGAGAGCCAGCGACCAACGTCAGAGCAGCTTGCCTCCGTCGTCCGTGGCCCGGGCCAAAACCCCGCTCCCCGCCCCACCGCACTGCCGTGGTTGCGCCACCCCCGGGCCAATCCACAAAGACTCCCCGTCATCCAGATCCAGTGGCGGCAGTACCTTGAACCCAGGCAACTCTAAGATAGCCATCTAAGCACTTCTTCCGCGGCAAACTTGTGGCCCCGCACCCTTATGTTAGACACCAGCCAACCGACAGCCTAGGAGCTAGGGGTGCTGCTTCCCATTGGGAATCAATTGATCCAGAATAAAAATTCAGACAACTGACGCCTAAATAAAGTGATTTGAGATGAGGGTGCGACCTATCTGGCGTCATGGTGAAGTAGGCAGGTCCAGCTGCCGAGTCGGTGAGGCCGGCGCGGTTGTGGTGGCCACCGGCGGCAGGGAAACAATGATGTCGCGATGGTCGACGGCTACGGGGAAGCAGCACCGGTACTCTGGACGGATCCGAAGTTGGAGCCACTCCGGCGCCGTGAACAACGGCGAGGGTGAATCGACTCCGGTACGGTTCACGCGGCCGTCGTCGAGGCAGCTCTAGCAGCACGGAGTAAGAGGCACACGGCCCAGTGGACGACGACAAATGGACAGCGTCTCCGGCATTAGGGAGGAGGGTGGCTGTGAAATTGGTGCGGTGGGGGGCACCATGGAGGAGGGGCTGAGGTTTCGCGGCTAGGGATAAGGGAGCTTCCGGGGAGAAGGTGATTTGGCGCCCATGAGGTATGAATGGGGGGCGGGATTGGGAGGGGAGTGGAACCATGTACGCATTTGTCTGAAATGTGAGGGGGAGCTACAGTTCCACCCCTGCCTTTAGGCTTCTCGGCTTGGGTCTGTGTACTGAGGGTCGGGGATAGTAGAGTAACTTTGCTTCTCCCCAAATAGTGGGTGGGACCAATTTCGGGCGAGGAGGGCGTGTTTTGAAATATAGTGGGCGCGAGTGATTTCGGGCGAGGAGAGCGTGTTTTCAAATAGTAGGCGCGAGCTATTTCGGATGAGGAGAGCGTGTTTTGTCGACCATGGTTAATGAATTATTCGGCACATGTCATTTCGGCCGAGGAGAAGGCACGCTTAGATGAAGTTACGAACATACCCTCGATGCACAACGGGCCAATTAATGCGTCTTCCACATAGGACGGTAATTTCGCGTCTCCCATTTATTTGCTCGGGCGAATTCCACCGAGCAGAGGATGTTTAACGGTTCGTTCAAAATTTGGGAGAACGAGCATCCACGTCTACCTTACAAAGTCGATTCGAATCAAATTTAGAAATATTAGCTTGCCACTTCTTTTTTAGATGGAGAGATGATGCTCGGGAGTAATGTGTTTTTACATGCTCGTTGCTAGCGATTTACTATATGACAAATAGTTGACCCACTCAAAAACATGAATCAAACCCAAAATGAAATATCTCAATTCAATGAAATAGCTCGTTCACCAGGTCGAAATAGTGAACTAAATCCAAAATTGAACACCTCAATCGAATAACATGTTGTACAGTATTACAGTACTCCATGAACATGTTGAAAGTCAAATTAATGAACTTGTTAGATATATGCATATATCCATTCATGTATGGATTACAGACAACATGTTCTCCAATTTAAATATTTGAATGCAAGTTTATATCGAAACATGGTTTATATCAGTCTTTCATGCATAAAACGTGACCTCCCCTTCTCCCGGACTCCTGCTCTCTCTCTCTCTCTCTCGCGCCGACAATCTTCAATTCTGTCGCACACATCCAACACACCAACCTTGCTGATCCTCTCTCTTTCTCTCCATCTCTCTCTCTCTCTCTTTTTGTGTGTGTGCGTGGGGGGGGGGGTCTTTCTAGTTCGCATGCATATATACTCCATCTATAGGTCTCTCTCGCACACTATGAATGATTCTCTAGTCCAAGCTAGATGATACATCCATTTTGCGTCATGCTTATATGTTGATATTTATTGCATTATGGGCTTTTATTACATGTTATGTCACATTACTTATGCCTTTTCTCTCTTATTTTACAAGGTTTGCATGAAGAGGGAGAATGCCTGCAGCTGGAATTCTGGGCTGGAAAAGGAGCAAACTCTGGAAACCTATTCTGCACAACTCCAAAAGGCCCGAAACTCAATAGAACTCCGTTTCAGAAAATATAAAAAATATTTGGCGAAAGAAGTTCACGAGGGGGGCCACCTGCTTTTCACGAGGGTGGGGGGTTCTCGAGGCGGAACCGAGGTGGAAACCAATCTAGGTCTCCGGCAGAGCTGTTCTGTCGGGGATACTTCCCTCCGGGTGGGGGAAATCGTCACCGCCGTCATCACCAACAACTCTCCCATCTTGGGGAGGGCTATCTTCATCAACATCTTCACCAGCACCATCTCCTCTCAAACCCTAGTTCATCTCTTGTATCCAATCTTTGTACCCAAACCTCAGATTGGTACCTGCGGGTTGCTAGTAGTGTTGATTACTCCTTGTAGTTCATGCTAGTTGGTTTATTCGGTGGAAGATCATATGCTCAGATCCAATATGCATATTAATACCCCTCTGATCATGAACATTATTGTGTCTTGTGAGTACTTACTTTTGTTCCTGAGGACATGGGAGAAGTCTTGCTATTAGTAGTCAAGTGAATTTCGTCTTCGTTCGATATTTTGATGAGATCTATGTTGTCTCTCCTCAAGTGGTGTCATGTGAACGTCGACTACATGACACTTCACCATTATTTGGGCCTAGAGGAAGGCATTGGGAAGTAATAAGTAGATGATGGGTTGCTAGAGTGACAGAAGCTTAAACCCTAGTTATGCGTTGCTTCGTAAGGGGCTGATTTGGATCCATATGTTTTAGGCTATGGTTAGGTTTACCTTAATCATAAGTGGGAGGTTTGTCCAAGTAAGGATAGCACCCAAGCACCGGTCAACCCACATACCAAATTATCAAAGTACCGAACGTGAATCAAACGATTGTGATGAAAACTAGCTTGACGATAATTCCCATGTGTCCTCGGGAGCGCTTTCCTTTATATAAGAGTTTGTCCAGGCTTGTCCTTTGGTACAAAAAGGATTGGTCCACCTTGATGCACCTTATTTACTTTTACCTTTTGTCACTTGCTACCAATTATCTTATCGCAAAACTATCTGTTACCTATAATTTTAGTGCTTGCAGACAATACCCTAGTGAAAACTGCCCATCATTTCCTTCTGCTCCTCGTTGGGTTCGACACTCTTACTTATCGAAAGGACTACGATCGATCCCCTACACTTGTGGGTCATCAAGACTCTTTTCTGGCGCCGTTGCCGGGGAGTGAAGCGCCTTTGGTAAGGAAAATTTCATATTGTGTGCTGAAATTTATTGTCACTTGTTACTATGGCTCAAAATCCTTTGAGGGGCTTGTTCAGGGTATCTTCACACCGATCAGAAGAGCAAAGAGTTGCTCCTCAACCTACTGCACCTACTGAAAATGTTTGCTTTGAGATTCCTTCGGTTATGATAGAGAAACTGCTTGAAAATCCCTTTACATGAGACGGTACACTACATCCCGACTTACACCTAATCTATGTGGATGAAGTTTGTGGATTGTTTAAGCTTGCAGGTATGCCCGAGGATGTTATCAAGAAAAAGGTCGTCCCTTTATCTTTTAATGGAGATGCATTGACATGGTTTAGGCTATGTGATGATATTGGATCATGGAAATATAATTGTCTAAAGTTGGAATTTCATCAGAAGTTCTACCCTATGCATCAGGTTCATCATGATCGTAATTATATTTGTAATTTCTGGCCTCGCGAAGGGGAAAGCATCGCTCAAGCTTGGGGGAGGCTTAAGTCAATGTTATATTCATGCCCCAATCATGAGATCTCAAGAAAAATGATCATTCAAATTTTTTATGCTCGGCTTTCTCTCAATAATCGCACCATGCTCGATAATTCTTGTTCTGGCTCTTTTATGATGAAGACTGTTGAATTCAAATGGGATTTATTGGAAAGAACTAAACGCAACTCTGAAGATTGGGATCTCGAAGAAGGTAAGGAGTCAGGTATGACCCCTAAGTTTGATTGTGTTAAAGCTTTTATAGATACCGATGGTTTCCATGAGTTTAGCACTAGGTATGGACTTGACTCTGAGATAGCAGCTTCTTTCTGTGAATCATTTTCTACTCATGTTGATCTCCCCAAGGAGAAGTGGTTTAAATACCATCCCCCTATTGAAGTAAAAGTAGTTGAACCTATTAAAGTTGAAGAAAAGACTATCACTTATAATGTTGATCCTATTATTCCTAGTTCTTATATTGGGAAACCACCTTTCCCTGTTAGGATAAAGGATCATGCTGAAGCTTCAACTGGAGTTCGTAAGAGTAATACTAGAACACCTACACCCTCTGTGCAAATTAAAGTTGAACCTAGTGTTGCTATGGTTAAAGATCTCTTGGTAGAAGATTTAGATGGACATGTTATTTACCTCCAAGAAGAGTCTGTTAGACTAGCCAAACCCAATGCTAGGAATAAAGATAGACCTGTTGTAGGCTTGCCTGTTATCTCTGTTAAGATAGGAGATCATTGCTATCATGGTTTATGTGACGTAGGTGCCAGTGCGAGTATTATCCCTCTTAGCTTATATCGAGAAATTATGCATGATATTGCACCTGTTGAGTTAGAAGGGATTGATGTTACTATTAAGCTTGCTAATAGAGACACTATTTCACCAGTTGGGATTGTTAGAGATGTTGAAGTCTTGTGTGGGAAGGTTAAATACCCTGCTGATCTTCTTATTCTTAGTTCCACACAAGATGAATTTTGTCCCATTATATTTGGTAGACCCTTCTTGAACACTGTTAATGCCAAGATAGGCTGTGTGAAAGATATTGTTACTGTTGGATTAGGAGATATGTCTCATGATTTTAATTTTGCTAAATTTCATAGACAACCCCTTGAAAAGGAACCACCTAGTAAGGATGAAATTATTGGTCTTGCTTCTATTACCGTGCCTCCTAATGATCCTTTAGAACAATACTTGCTAGACCATGAAAATGATATGCATATGAATGAGAGAAGGGAAATAGATGAAATATTCTTTAAATTGGGACCCATATTAAAAAACAACTTGCCTATTGAAATCCTAGGGGATCCTCCTCCACCCAAGGGTGATCCTGTCGTGGAAATAACACGGCAGATGTCCGGTTTAGCGGACTTGATGATGGAACCATCGCACGGGTTAGCTTGAAAGGATTCATGGCACACAAAGGACACAAGGGATTTATACTAGTTCGGCCCCTTCGGAGAAGGTAAAAGCCTACGTCTAGTTGGTTTGGTATTGCTTGGGCGTCGGTTTACAGGGAGCGGATTCGCTTTACCTGTGTCTCGACGGATTGTTTGTTGCTTGTCCTTGAACCGTCGCCGGGTCGTCCCTTTATATAGAGGTAACGCCTGGTCCGGTTTATAGAGTCCCGAGGCCGGCTCATAATCGTGTCCGCCTCGGTCTCTGTCTTTTCTTTCCTATCTCTCAAGTTACATCTCTTGGCGGTTTACAAACCGTACTTCTATACATGGGCCTTGAAATCTCATGGGCCGTAGTCTCTACTAAAATATTAAAACCAAGTACAATATAACTAAGCCGGTTTACAATATCCGGTTTATACCTACTAACCATATCCCTGACATTAGGCCCCAGAATGATTTGAACTTGTTCATATCAGTCTTCTTTGTCTCATACAATTTTCTTCTTTATCTTCATCTGTTGTAAACCGGCTCTGACGTCATCCTCCGAAATCATTAAAGTCTGACAATGACATCATCTCCGCATTTAACGCCGTGAGCTGTACTGTAGCGTATTTAAAGGGTTATCCCGAAGATCGAGGCGTCACGGGATCTTTATCCGATTTCTGTCTCCTCGATTCTCGCACCTGTCGTTTCAGATCTGACTCCTGGCTATAAATACTGCCACCCCCCATTCATTATCTCCTTCTCACTTCATCGTCTTCCTGCATCTTCTTCCTCCATTGCTGCCCGAGCTCAAACCGCCGCCGACGACCGCCGGATCTCCCGTCCTCGCCCGGCCGCTGCATCAACCTGAGCCTCGACCAGATCAATCTCCGCCGCCGATTCTCGCTGTCCTAGGTATGTTCATCCTCCTTACTGTTGATCTGCGTCCGCCATCGCTTCTCCTTGTTCTTCCGCCATTAGGGCTTCCGATGAAGCTTCGCCTCTTTGTAGATACGTTCCCCATAGAAAATTTGTGACCTTTAGGTCCTAGTCAACAGATCTTCTGCTTAGTATTAGCTTAGATCTCACCGTCATAATGTTGTAGATTTATCCGTTCCGCCATTAGAACTCTCAGCAAAGCTTCGTCTTGTTCGTTCTTTGAACCCGTGACTCGTAGTAATTTTTCTTTTCGATCTTCTCCATTTTTACCCCGCTGTAGATGCGTCGAATCTTTATTGTTCCTGTCTGACATGTAAATTCATCTTTTTAGTATAAAGTCTGTGTAGCTTTTCTTTGAGTCTCTTAGATTAGTTTCTTTTTCCTCAGCATACTCAGATCTTTCCCCCTTAGCAATCATTTGGAAACCTGTTTTTCTCCTCGGTAAATTCGCTAAGTATGTTCCGGTTTAAGTTGATATGCCATAAACCGGAAATGATATAAACTGACGCAAATGATTTGAATTGTTCCTCTTCAACTGCCATTAACCGGAAATGATATAACTTGTTTTATGATTGCCGGTTTAACCTTGCCAACTAGTTCTCAGCTTAAACCATTGCATAATTTTCATGGATAGATCCCGGATCATTATACGTTCATAATCCGTTTCTGTACTTTATCTTCTTCAGCACTTTGTTCAATGGCTAAGCAGTATGTCTCCTGCGATTGGGTCCGTTCCGTCGTGACTGAGGATGATTTAATTAAACTGTCTAAGATCAGCACATTAGGCCCTTAGGCTGAGTTAAAATGGCGTGCTCCGGGTAATGAATGCCCTCCTACTCCTAGATCCGGGGAAGTCATCGTATTTCTGGACCACATCTCTAGAGGCTTCTCTCCCCCCGGTTCAAGATTTTTTCGGGATGTTCTTGCCACCTTCCAGCTGCACCCACAGGATATCGGGCCCAATTTTGTTTCCAATATTTGTGATTTCCAAGTATTTTCTGAAGTGTATCTGCAAGAGGAACCTTCAGTTGATTTATTCCGGGATTTCTTCCATGCAAACCGGCGCACTGAATTTACCAGCGGACCTCACAAAGAACTTGGTGGGATTAGTATTCAGAAAAGGAGGGACGTAGTCTTTTCCCACGCCGCTTTACACACCCATCCAAAGGATTGGAACAAGTCCTGGTTTTATTGTGTAGACACTTCTCCTGAAGGTGAAAATCCTTTGCCGGGTTATCGTGAAACTCGTATTCCGGCGAATCACCCCTTGCCACAACGGCTTAGTGCTGCTGAACGGACCCGATTTTCATCACAACTGTCCAAGCTGAGGGCTTTTATGGCAAATGGTCTGAATGGTACTGATTTCCTTCGCTGTTGGCTATCTTGGAGCATCCTTCCCTTAAGCCGGCGTCCTAAGCTAATGTGCAAATACTCTGGTAAACCGGATGATCCTCAGAGGTTTACCAAGGATAAGCTTTCTGAATCGGAGGTAGTGGAGTCAGCCAAGAAGATTGTCAATCCTACCTTAACAGACTGCTCTAAAGTTGGCTTGGCCCCGTACTTTAAGAAGAATAAGCTGCCCGAAGTAAGTTTTTCTTTACCCTGTACTTGTAAACCGTCCTCTTTGAACCGTCTTTCACTTGCCTTTGCTTTTTTTAATTAGGCTGATGACCCCTTCTGGAGGAGAAAGCCTCAGGAGAAAACCGTAAAGCAGGCTCGCCGGAAAACCCCTGCAAATAAGAAGAGGAAAGCAGCCGTCGATGCCGGTTCTCCTTCTGAGGATGATGATCCGGACTCCGAGGTATGCCTTACTCCGGTTTAATTCTTGCTTTCATGTACTTGTAATCATATCTAATGATACCTTTTCACAGGAACCACGTGAAGGTGATAACCCGACTGAGATTGAGGTAACCCTTATTTCTTCTGATTCAGAACCTCTTCCTCAAAAAAGTCGTCGGATCGTCAGGAAATATCAATTTTCTCATCCTTATGCTAAGTTAGATCCTAACTTTACTTTGAAGAAGCAACAACACGAAGCTTTTCGCCGGACCACTCGCCACAGTGGCCTGGCGGTGGAGTCATCTGGAATCTCATTAACTCCGGTTCGAAAGCGTCGCGCTGAGGTGATACTCTCTCCGACTCTTCTTCATCCCAAGGCCGGACTTATCCGACAACCCCTTAAACCGTCTGATCCTGACTATCAGGAAACTCCGCTGTCTTCTTCCGGCGAATCGACCGCTACACAGCTTCCTCCTTTGAAGACCGTTCCGGGGTAACTCTCTTCACCTCTTCCGGTTTATGACACCCCCTTTCCCTTTATAATGCTAACTTATTTTGCCTGTTTTCCAGCAAACCGAAACCCAGCAAAAAGCCCAAGGCGAATAAGCCTGTTGCTGATCCTTCTGCTGATGAACCGGTGATTGATCCGTCCACAGCTGTTCCTCCAGAAGGTACCCCTGCGGCTCCGGTTGAAGAACCTGCTCTTGAAACTCCTGTTGCAGAAAATGTCCAAGATCCACCAAGTCCGGCCCGGGTTAATTCTCCTCAAGTTAACCCGGCGTCTCCTGATCCAGCTCAAGTTGAAGTTATTCCTCCCAATGAACCCACTTCTCCTGATGTTGTGGTTACTGGTGCTGCTTATGTTGCTCCAGCTGAACCCACCGTTTTAGCAAAACATACAGCTAAAGCGGAAAAGATAGCCCAGGAAAAAGGGAAGTGGAGTACTGATATATCCAGTCTTTCTAGTATGAGTGCTCAAGATATTTATTCCGGATATTTAAACCGGCTCCACAGCAGCCGGGATTATGAAGCCAGCCTGGTGAACCTGATGAGAGAAAAATATGAAGTAAGTTTCCTCTTCTGACTTTGCTTTTTTGACGCATCTTTATCTCATAGCAGCCCCCAAGTTCCGGTTTATCAGCTTTACTGAAGGTAATCCGGAACTTTGTAGTTTGAACTGCTGATCCATACATTAGCCCCCAAGTATCAAGTAGATAACTTGGTTATGTAGTTGATACTTGTAATTTCAAATTGTCTTTGGTGCATTGCTTCAACTGCCATTAGCCCCCAAGTGTCAAGTAGACAACTTGGTTGTGTGCTTGAGACTTGTACTTTCAAATTGTCTTTGCTGTATTACTTCAACTGCCATTAGCCCCCAAGTGTCAAGTAGACAACTTGGTGGTGTGCTTGAGACTTGTAATTTCTAATCTTGCTTTTGAAATTTTGGCTGCAGGCTGAGCTGAACCGGAATGCTCTGGAGATCAGTGAACTTCGAAGCCGGCTTACGGAGACTGAGTCAGCCGCTTCAAAGGCTAAGATAGAACTTCAAGTGAGTTTAAAGACTGCTGAAGACTTGAAGAGGTTCTTTGACGAGGTGCGGATTACTTTTGAAGTCCAGAAAAAAGATCTTGAGAAACGTGTTCAGGATGCCGAAGGAGCGCTTAATCCGGTTACTGAAGAATTGACCGGGTTAAAGCGCCAAATTGACTTGATGACCTCTGCTATATTTGGTAAGTATAATTTGAACTCCTGTCCTTATCTTTGTAACCTGTGACTTGCACCGGTTTAACTGTCATTGTTGTATGTAGGACGCCGTGTCTCCCATCTTGGGGACGACTTACAGAAGAAACTGAAAGCCTGCTATACCTTGGTCGAACAGTTGTACTCTGGAACACAAAGGATTATCAGTGCCACTTCATTTGGTAAGCCGGCTCCTTCAACTATCCAAGATACTTTGAATAGTTTGTCCATTCTACCGGCTCGTCTTGAAGAGGTTAAGAAATCGGCTGCTCGAGGAGGTGCTCTTCTGGCCCTTACGAGGGCTAAAGCTTGGGTCCCGGACATTGATCCGGAGGAGGTGTTAACCGGATTTCCTGATACCAAGGAGGAAGGTTCAACCTTCAATGAAAAAGACCTTTATGCCCTGACAAAGGAGATGTGTCCCCTCGCCAGCAAGCTTGCGGTGGAATCTGACTTGTCGCGATATCATCCATCATATAACCTTCAGAACGAGCGGGTGGAGCGACCGGTTTACGATATTGTAAACTTAATTCCGCCGGTTCGTCCTCACACCTTTGCTCCTGATATTGATCCTGCTGAGCTTATCAACGATGAAGTATATTTCCGTGCCTTGGCAAAGATTGATTGGCGTGCACCGGATTTCCAACCGCTTCACGAGGATGAAGACGTTCCGGAGCAAGCCGGTGGCCAACCATCTCAGCAAGGAGAAGCACAATCTTGAATGCTATTGTTGTAATCATGATTGTTATTCCGTCAAACAATGCTTCCAACTATTTGGCTTTTTATGCCTTGCAATAAGTTTAGCTGAAACTTAATGCGCTGTGATCCGACATTTGGTCTTCATGAAGTATTCGTTCGTTGACTTGTTGATTGATGCGGATGCCTTGTTCTGTTCATAAAAAATAAAAATATCGAAAAACATGTCCTAGTGGCTTACCACTAGACGGATTAACTTGTTCTCTTGACACATCTAATAAGCATAACTTAAAAAATAACTGTGATACCTGAGATGTATGTAGCCAATATACCTTAAACCGGTCAGGATGTTAGAGTCACCTTAATCGGTCTTCATCAATTCTAATAAACACGTGAAACTCTTCGGTTCATCTTGTCGATAAATCTTTCTCATCTTGGTTCAGAAAATTGTAACTTGCGCCTGATACTCCATCCGGGTTTGAATGAACACCAGGCTTGGTCACAACTGGGCCGGGTTAATAAACTCTGGTCATTGTTTTGTCTCATACTGGTGACTTATAGTCAAAACCAGGCCGGTTTAAAAAACACCGGTCATTATAACTGATCGTGTACTGCCAACCTGTTGGCTCATCATGAAGGTCGATCCGGGTTATGATGAACGCCGGTTTAATTCTCGCTGGTGTTCATGACCCAGACTTATAACATTATAGATAGGTGGTCAACTTCTGGAGCTGTTCCACTCGGTTTAAAAGGTTATGGAACACAAAAAACATCAAGAAACACACAATTCTTGTAAATCAGACCATGTAGTCGAGGCTTTTTCAAAGAGCTGCCAGGCTCAAAACAAGGTTCAGCCAATCAATGGGACGTGGGTGAACCTACTGTCCCAAGGAGCCTAGCCAATCACTGAATGTGAGCGTATCGACTGTTCAGAGGGCCGATAGAACCGTAAATAAAAACCAAACCAATCATTGGGACGTGGGCAAACCTGACTGTCCCAAGGGGCCTAGCCAATCACTGAACGTGAGCGTATCAACTGTTCAGAGGGCC
>LR738710.1:195642884-195828482 GCA_902687465.1 Secale cereale | reverse complement strand
GGACTGTCCCAAGGGGCCGAGCCATCCCTGAACGTGAGCGTATCAACTGTTCAGAGGGCCCAAGGAATCGTAAACATAGCCAATCAATGGGACGTGGGCAAACCGGACTGTCCCAAGGGGCCGAGCCATCCCTGAACGTGAGCGTATCAACTGTTCAGAGGGCCCAAGGAATCATAAACATAGCCAATCAATGGGACGTGGGCAAACCGGACTGTCCCAAGGGGCCTCTAAAGTTCCTCCTGACTCTGTGGGTTTTTCTTTTTTATGGGGTTTTTCTCTTCTTGAACCGGATATAATCTCTTGTTCCCGAGAGTTCTACCGCTCCTTCACATATCCTGCAAAGATTAGTTTCTAAAACCTGCCAACATTGAAATATGATATTTGATAACAAACTGATATGGTTATTTGTCGCAAAATTTGTGTATATGGAGAAAGGGCTGAGCCCCCGGTTTACCGAGGGTGCCGGTTTATTCATTATTCATAATATATACATAGGATACATTGGAGCACATAGCTCAAGTGTAGTATGGCCGTAAATGGGCGATGTTCCACGGCCTCTTCGTCTCCTCTTCTGATGTCCGTGAATCCTTGTGTTCTCGAATGTCCACCAAGTAATATGAACCGTTGTGTAAATTCTTGCTGACCACAAAGGGCCCTTCCCATGGCGGGGATAGCTTGTGCATATCTGTTTGATCTTGGATAAGCCGAAGTACCAAGTCACCCTCCTGGAATGTCCTGGTTCTAATCCGGCGGCTGTGATATCTGCGCAGATCTTGCTGATAAATCGCCGACCGTGCTGCAGCTATATCACGCTCTTCATCCAACCGATCCAAACTCTCTTGTCTTGACTCCTCATTAACAGCTTCCACATAGGCCGCTACCCTCGGTGAATCATGGCGTATGTCACTTGGAAGAACTGCTTCTGCGCCGTAAACCATGAAGAAAGGTGTATAACCTGTAGACCGGTTTGGTGTAGTGTTAATACTCCAAAGGACAGATGGTAATTCTTCAACCCAACAACCTGGGGTTCTCTGCAAAGGTGTCATAAGCCGGGGTTTGATTCCTCGCAAAATCTCCTGATTTGCCCTTTCTGCCTGACCATTGGATTGGGGGTGAGCCACAGAAGACACGTCCAAACGAATATGCTCTCGTTGACAGAATTCTTCCATCTCACCCTGAGATAAATTGGTGCCATTATCTGTGATGATGCTGTGTGGAAAACCAAACTGGAATATTACTTTTTTGATGAATTTGACCGCTGTTGCCGCATCACACTTGCTTATAGGCTCCGCTTCAACCCACTTTGTAAACTTATCTACTGCTACTAGTAGATGAGTTTTCTGATCTTGGGATCTCTTAAAAGGACCAACCATGTCAAGCCCCCAAGTTGCAAAAGGCCAAGTTATTGGTATCATCCGGAGTTCCTGTGCCGGAACAAGGGCACGTCTTGAGAACTTCTGACAAGCGTCACACTTGCGGACCAGGTCCGCCACATCTGCATGCACGGTTAACCAATAAAAGCCACGTCGGAAAGCTTTAGCCACTAAAGATTTTGATCCGGCATGATGACCACAATCCCCTTCATGAATCTCTCTTAGAATCTCACAACCTTCCTCAGCTGAAACACACCGTTGAAATACTCCAGAAGTGCTACGATGGTGCAGCTCTCCGTTGGCAATTGTCATAGATTTGGAACGCCGGATTATCTGCCGTGCTTCGTCTTCGTCCTCTGGTAACTCTCCTCGGCTTAAGTATGCCAAATAGGGTAACGTCCAATCCGGAATAATATGGAGTGCTGCAACCAATTGTGCCTCCGGGTCCGGGATAGCTATGTCGTTCTCCGAAGGTACTTGAACCGAAGGACTGTGCAATTCATCCAAAAAGGTGTTTGGTGGTACCGGTTTACGTTGCGACCCTAGCCGGTTTAAGGCGTCGGCCGCTTCGTTCCTCCGCCGGTCTATGTGATCCACCTGGTACCCTTTGAAGTATCCTGCAATCGCTTCAACCTCTCGCCGATAAGCCGCCATGAGGGGATCCCTTGAATCCCACTTGCCCGAAACTTGCTGTGCTACTAGGTCTGAATCGCCCAGGCACTTAACCCGGCTCAAATTCATCTCCTTTGCCAATCGCAAACCATGAAGCAATGCTTCATATTCTGCTGCATTATTAGTACAAGGAAATAATAACCGGAGGACATAACAAAATTTATCACCTCTGGGGGAAGTTAAGACAGCTCCAGCCCCTGAACCCTCCAATTGCTTTGAACCATCGAAGTGAATCGTCCAATAAGTAAGATCCGGCTTCCCCTCAGGAGTCTGCAATTCTGTCCAGTCATTGATGAAGTCGACCAATGCCTGAGATTTTATAGCAGTACGTGGTACATACTTCAACTCATGCGGACTGAGCTCAATGGCCCACTTGGCTACCCTGCCTGTAGCTTCCCTATTCTGGATTATGTCTCCCAACGGAGCTGAACTAACCACAGTTATTGGATGCCCTTGGAAATAATGCTTCAGTTTCCGGTTTGCCATGAACACCCCATATACCAACTTCTGCCAATGAGGGTACCTTTGCTTAGACTCGATGAGTACTTCACTCACATAATAAACCGGGCGCTGAACCGGATGCTCCTTCCCCGCTTCCTTGCGCTCAACCACAATCGCAACGCTGACTGCCCGTGTATTCGCAGCAACATATAACAGCAAAGGCTCCTTATCAATGGGAGCAGCTAAAACCGGTGGTTTTGCTAGTTGCTGTTTCAGATTCTCAAACGTTGTATTTGCGTCATCACTCCAAATGAACCGGTCCGTTTTCTTCAACATTTGATAAAGCGGGATCGCTTTTTCTCCTAAGCGACTGATAAACCGGCTCAGCGCCGTGATCCGGCCAGCTATGCGCTGAACATCATTGATGCAGACCGGTTTTGTCAAAGATGTGATGGCCTTGATCTTCTCCGGGTTGGCTTCTATTCCCCTGTTCGAGACCAGGAATCCCAGAAGCTTACCAGCCGGCACACCAAAAGCACATTTCTCCGGATTAAGCATCATCCTGTAAGCCCGAAGATTATCAAAGGTTTCTCTGAGGTCTTCTATCATTGTTCTTTCCTCCTTTGATTTGACCACGATGTCATCCACATAAGCATGCATGTTCCTTCCTATCTGCCCTTTCAAACAATTCTGAACGCAACGCTGATAAGTTGCCTGTGCACACTTGAGTCCAAAGGGCATAGACACATAGCAAAAAGCACCAAAAGGGGTTATGAAGGCTGTCTTCTCTTGATCCTCGACTGCCATCTTGATCTGGTGATAACCTGAATACGCATCCAGAAAACTCAGCCGCTCACACCCTGCTGTGGCATCAATAATCTGATCAATGCGAGGTAGAGCAAAAGGATCAGTCAGGCAAGCTTTATTGAGGTCTGTGTAGTCCACACACATCCTCCACTTCCCATTCTTCTTTAGAACCAGCACCGGATTAGCCAATCATTCCGGATGAAAAACTTCCACTATGAACCCTGCCGCCAAAAGTCTGGCCACTTCTTCTCCTATAGCCTTGCGCCTCTCTTCATTAAAGCGGCGCAGATACTGTTTTACCGGTTTAAACTTCGGATCAATATTCAACTTGTGCTCAGCGAGTTCCCTCGGTATACCTGGCATGTCAGAAGGTTTCCATGCAAAGATATCCCGATTCTCACGGATGAACTCGATGAGCGCGCTTTCCTATTTAGGATCCAGGTTAGCACTGATGGTGAATTGCTTAGACGAGTCTCCAGGCACAAAATCAACCTGCTTAGTCTCTTCCGCTGACTTGAACTTCAAAGCCGGATCATGCTCGGTAGTTGGTTTGTTCAGCGGAGTCATATATGCCGGATCAACATTATCTTTATAAAATTTTAACTCTTCCGTGGCACATACCGCTTCTGCATAAGCTGCATCACCTTCCTTGCATTCCACCGCTATCTTTCGACTGCCATGAACCGTGATCGTGCCCTTATGACCTGGCATCTTAAGCTGCAAATAAACATAACATGGCCTAGCCATAAATTTAGCATAAACCGTCCTTCCAAACAGAGCATGATACAGACTTTTAATTTTGACAACCTCAAAAGTGATCATCTCCGATCTGGAATCATGCTCATCTCCAAAGGTAACTTCTAAGTCAATCTTACCAACTGGATAAGCTGACTTACCTGGGACCACCCCGTGGAACACTGTGTTTGATGTTCTTAACTTTTTATCTGTCAGACCCATACGACGGAAGGTCTCGTAATATAATATATTGATACTGCTACCTCCATCCATGAGTACCTTAGTAAACTTGTATCCTCCCACCTGAGGTGCCACCACCAAGGCTAAATGTCCCGGATTATCTACCCGTAACGGGTGGTCCTCTCTGCTCCATACAATGGGCTGCTCTGACCATCGGAGAAATTGTGGCGTCGCCGGTTCTACTGTATTAACAGTCCGCCTTAAAACCTTCTGGTCTCTCTTACATAAGCTCGTGGTGAAAACATGATATTGACCGCTGCTCAACTCCTTCGGATTACTCTGGTATCCGGATTGCTGTTGTTGTTGCGGACGCTGTTGCTGTTGGCTTCCCTGATTATTATAACTCCCTTGGCCCTGCTGCTGATTATTCTGACTGTTGTAACCACCTTGATGATGCGATTGATTTCCCTGACCATTATAACCACCTTGATGATGCGGTTGATTTCCCTGACCATTATAACCACCTTGATGATGTGATTGATTTCCCTGACCATTGTAATTCCCTTGACTATTTTGGCCGCCTGGCCGGGGTTGATAACCGCCGTTATTGCCCCTATATCCTGATCCGGAGTTGTTCCCCTGATAACCCGGACCATAAAACCCGGGCCCCGAACCGCTGTTCGGGGGCCGGTTAGGAGGATTAAAATGGCCATTCCCTGCTTTCATAAAGGGTATGCACTCTCTTATAGTATGCCTTGCAATCCTCCCTCTTCCGCTATGCTTTAGACAGGGTTGATCCAAATCCTGCTCCCAACCCGGGTTTCCTCCGCCGGTTTGGAGAGTGGAACCCTGCGGATTAACCTGAAGACCGCCTTGAGCCTGTGTATTAGCAACAAAATCGGAACTATTTTCTGCCTTCCGTTTACCCAAAAAGCTTGAAGAAACCGGATTAACCAGCGCCGGTTTACCAGACTTGCTGGCCTTCCCCGTTTTATCTCCTTCTGCTTCCGGATACTTGGTATTATCCGAGTCTCCGTATTTCACCAGGGCACTCATTAAAGTCCCCATGTCATTACAGTCCCGCTTAAGCCGTCCGAGCTTTAACTTTAAAGATTCAAACCGGCAATTGTTTTCCAACGTTACTATTGCCATACTAGGATTGATACCATTCGAAGAGTGTAAAATCTCCGCCACTCTGCGTACCCAAGCTGCTGTAGACTCCTGCTCTCCTTGCACATAGGCTGCTAAATCTATCACCGACATCGGTTGCTTGCATGTATCCTTGAAATTTTTGATGAACTGACTGCGCAGCTCCCCCCACGACCCGATAGAATTCGGAGGTAGCGCCTTCAGCCAAGTCCGGGCCGTGCCCTCAAGCATCATAGGGAAATATTTGGCACAAGCCGATTCATCCACATCCAGCATCTCCATGGCCATCTCGTAACTCTCCACCCAAGCTTCGGGTGGTAAATCGGCTGTGTAATTAGGCACCTTGCGAGGTCCTTTGAAATCCTTGGGCAACTTAACGCTCCGTAAGGCGGGGACAAGACATTGTATCCCAAACCCGCTCGCTGTGGCTCCTGTCCCTGTAGTGGCTGTGTGAACCGGCGTCGACTGACGAATTTCCTCTCTTGCCTCCGATCTAGGCCGGTTTAGGTCCGGGGCTGGCATCTCCGCCCTTGCCGGATTATCCTGCCTGTGCTGATGTCTCCTGCGCTCACTGCTAGACACTTCTGGCTCCTCCCAATGTCTAGAATAACTTCGGTTGGGACGTGGTGTTGAATGTAACCTTTCCCTGCTATGAGAGTACGCTTGCTGCTGTATTAATGCCGTATTAAGTAGCTTCTGGGCCCTGCGCGCCTCTATCGCCACCGGAGATGTCTCTTCCACAGGTAAAGCGGCCAACCGTGCCGCCGCTGCAGCAATATTATCCAAAGGGTTTGAATAGTGTCTTGGAGGGACAGGAACATAAGGCGCCGAAATAATCCTACGCTCCTGTTCTGCGGCGGGCTGCTGAACCGGCTCATCCCGAGCCGGGGGTGTTCTCCGGTTTAAGGCCGGATTATTACTGGCCCCAGCCCCAGGTGTTCTGAACAAATTCGCTGATTCATAACCCGGCGGTAGGCGGGACCGATACTTTCGCCCCCTTACTCCTTCCACAGAAGCCTGCTCCATCCTCAAATGAAAGGCTTGATCATCCAACTCTGCTTGTCTTATGGCTAACATCTCTCCTTCCGCCTTTAAATCCTCCTTTAACTGATCGATCCGGGCCTTCAACTGAAGAAGCGCTGCATCATGTTGCGCCTTGTCTGCTGGAGCTACGACCTCCACTGCCTTAGCTGTGAACTCCTCGATTAAGGTGGATAGAACTTCAGTAAGGGAGGGGTTTGAACCGCTTCCCCCCGCACCAGCCTCTGCTGTCGTTCCGTTCGCCGGGGGTTGTGAACCGGCCATGAAGACCGCCACCCGGTTTGGCGGGTCAAAGGGGTCCGGAATACTGGTTCCATCGGACTCGCCCTCAGACCGGCCGTCCCGCAACTGATACAGAGACTCAGTTTCCCCGGATGAAGATTCGCCATCTGAGTAGACGACGGTTTCACCATCAGATTCCGATCCGTCCTCGGCTCGGCCTCCGTGAATTGCTCCAACGAACACATGCTTCATGGCAGGCTGAATCCGGGTCGATCTCGCCCACTGAGCCGGCTCGACGATGTTGGGGAGGGTGTCCGGCTCAGGTCCCGGTTCACCAATTTTGTCGATGAAGACTTGGATGCTGCCGAAGGGGACCCGGTACTCGTATTTGATTGAATCGGCCTCCGGTCCCCAACCCGCGTCGTCGATGTATATCCGGCCACGACGACTCTTGGTCATCCGGCCAACTGCGTAACCTTTTAACCCTTCGAAGCCGCCTTTCAAGAACTCGAAACCATCGCGCGCGAGCCCCACGGTGGGCGCCAACTGTCGTGGAAATAATACGGCAGATGTCCGGTTTAGCGGACTTGATGATGGAACCATCGCACGGGTTAGCTTGAAAGGATTCATGGCACACAAAGGACACAAGGGATTTATACTAGTTCGGCCCCTTCGGAGAAGGTAAAAGCCTACGTCTAGTTGGTTTGGTATTGCTTGGGCGTCGGTTTACAGGGAGCGGATTCGCTTTACCTGTGTCTCGACGGATTGTTTGTTGCTTGTCCTTGAACCGTCGCCGGGTCGTCCCTTTATATAGAGGTAACGCCTGGTCCGGTTTACAGAGTCCCGAGGCCGGCCCATAATCGTGTCCGCCTCGGTCTCTGTCTTTTCTTTCCTATTTCTCAAGTTACATCTCTTGGCGGTTTACAAACCGTACTTCTATACATGGGCCTTGAAATCTCATGGGCCGTAGTCTCTACTAAAATATTAAAACCAAGTACAATATAACTAAGCCGGTTTACAATATCCGGTTTATACCTACTAACCATATCCCTGACAGATCCCGTGTTTGAACTTAAACCCTTACCTGATAATCTTAAGTACGTTTATCTTGACGAAAAGAAGATATATCCTGTTATTATTAGTGCTAACCTTTTAGAGCAGGAAGAAGTAAAACTATTGAAAACTCTGAAGAAGCACCGAGCTGCTATTGGATATACTCTGGATGATCTTAAGGGCATTAGTCCCACTATATGCCAACACAAGATAAAATTGGAAGAAAATGCTAAACCGGTTATTGATCATCAGCGAAGGTTAAATCCTAAGATGAAAGAAGTGGTAAGGAAGGAAATACTAAAGCTTCTAGAGGCAGGTATTTTTTATCCAGTTGATGATAGCCAGTGGGTAAGTCCTGTCCATTCTGTCCCTAAGAAGGTATGGCTGTCGTTCCTAATGATAAAGATGAATTGATCCCGCAAATAATAGTTACAGGTTATAGGATGGTAATTGATTTCCATAAGTTAAATAAAGCTACTAAGAAAGATCATTACCCCTTGCCATTTATTGATAAAATGCTAGAAAGGATATCCAAGCATACTCATTTTTGCTTTCTAGATGGTTATTTTGGTTTCTCCCAAATACCTGTGTCAAAAGGGATCAAGAAAAGACCACTTTTACTTGTCCTTTCGGTATCTTTGCTTATAGACGTATGCCTTTTGGTTTATGTAATGCACCTGCTACCTTTCAAACATGTATGATCGCTATATTCTCTGATTTTTGTGAAAATATTGTTGAGGTTTTCATGGATGATTTCTCCGTTTATGGAACTTCTTTTGATGATTGCTTAAGCAACCTTGATCGAGTTTTGCAGAGATGTGAAGACACTAATCTTGTCTTGAATTGGGAGAAGTGCCACTTTGTGGTTAATGAAGGCATTGTCTTGGGACATAAAATTTATGAAAGAGGTATTGAAGTTGACAAAGCCAAAGTTGATGCTATTGAAAAGATGCCATGCCCTAAGGACATCAAAGGTATATGAAGTTTCCTTGGTCATGCCGGGTTTTATGGGAGGTTCATAAAGGAGTTCTCCAATATCTCCAGGCCTCTGACTAATCTCTTACAAAAAGATATTCCTTTTGTCTTTGATGATGATTGTCTAGAAGCATTTCAAATACTTAAGAAAGCATTGATCTCTGCACCTATTGTCCAGCCTCCTGACTGGAATTTACCCTTTGAGATTTTATGCGATGCCAGTGATTATGCTGTAGGTGCTGTCTTAGGACAAAGAGTTGATAAGAAATTGAATGTTATCCAATATGCTAGTAAAACTCTAGACAGTGCCCAAAGAAATTATGCTACTACCGAGAGAGAATTTTTAGCAGTTGTATTTGCTTGTGATAAGTTTAGACCCTATATCGTTGATTCTAAAGTGACTATTCACACCGATCATGCTGCTATCAAATACCTTATGGAAAAGAAAGATGCTAAACCTAGACTTATTAGATGGGTTCTCTTGCTGCAAGAATTTGACTTGCATATTATTGATAGAAAGGGAGCTGAGAACCCCGTTGCAGATAACTTGTCTAGGTTAGAGAATATACTTGATGACCCACAACCTATTGATAATAGCTTTCCTGATGAACAATTGGATGTCATAAATACTACTCGCACTGCTCCATGGTATGTTGATTATGCTAATTATATTGTTGCTAAGTTTATACCTCCTAGCTTCATATACCAGCAAAAGAAAAAGTTCTTCTATGATTTGAGACATTACTTCTGGGATGACCCGCATCTTTATAAAGAAGGAGTAGATGGTATTATTAGACATTGTGTAGCTGAGCATGAACAGGAACAGATCCTACGCAAGTGCCACTCCGAAGCTTATGGAGGACACCATGCGGGAGATAGAACTGCACACAAGGTATTGCAATCCGGTTTTTATTGGCCTACTCTCTTCAAGGATGACCGTAAGTTTGTCTTATCTTGTGATGAATGTCAACGAATTGGTAATATTAGTAGACGTCAAGAAATGCCTATGAATTATTCACTTGTTATTGAACCATTTGATGTTTGGGGCTTTGATTATATAGGACCGTTTATTGCCTCTAATGGGTACACACATATTTTAGTTGTTGTTGATTACATTAGTAAGTGGGTAGAAGCTATTTCAACTAGTAGTGATGATCATAACACCTCTATTAAGATGCTTAAAGAAGTTCTTTTCTCAAGGTTTGGAGTCCCTAGATATCTAATGACTGATGGTGGTTCACACTTTATTCATGGTGCTTTCCGTAAGATGCTTGCTAAATATGATGTCAACCATAGAATTGCATCCCCCTATCATCCATAGACTAGTGGTCAAGTAGAACTAAGTAATAGAGAGTTAAAATTAATTTTGCAAAAGACAGTTAATAGGTCTAGGAAGAATTGGCCAAGAAACTTGATGATGCATTATGGGCCTATATAACTGCATACAAAAACCCTATGGGTATGTCTCCGTATACGATGATATATGGAAAAGCTTGTCACTTACCTCTTGAGCTAGAACATAAGGCATATTGGGCTATCAAAGAGCTCAATTATGATTTCAAACTTGCTGGTGAGAAGATGCTATTTGACATTAGCTGGCTTGATGAATGGAGAACCCAGGCCTATGAGAATGCCAAGCTGTTTAAAGAAAAAGTTAAAGGATGGCATGCCAAAAGGATACAAAAGTGTGAGTTTAACGTAGGTGATTATGTCTTGCTATTCAACTGTCATTTAATATTTTTTGCAGGAAAACTTCTCTCCAAGTGGGAAGGACCTTACATTATCGAGGAGGTCTATCGTTCCGGTGCCATAAAAATCAACAACTTCGAAGGCACAAATCCGAAGGTGGTGAACGGTCAAAGAATCAAACATTATATCTTAGGTAATCCTATAAATGTTGAAACCAATGTTATTGAAACCGTAACCCGGGAGGAATATATAAGGGACACTTTCTAGAGCGATTCAGCCTTCGAAAAGGAAGAGGTATGTGATACGGTAAGTAAACCGACTCCAAAACAGTTCTAAAGGCAATTTTTCTCCGTTTTGAAATATTTAGAAAAATAGAAAAATAAGTAGCTGTCGGGGGAGACTGTCCGCCACGAACACCTATGGGACCGGAGCCCCTTGTCTGTGCGGTAAGAGGGCGGAGGGAGCACGAAGAGCAGATCGTAGCGAGCACGCGGGCAGTTTTACCCAGGTTCGGGCCGCGGTAGACGCGTAAAACCCTACTCCTGCTTAGTTGTGTATTGAGTTGGAGAGCTCGGGAGCTTGAAGAAGCAGCTACACCGAGCGTATGAGCGATCTAGGTTCCAAACCCCTTCCACGTTGTGCATGGGCCTCCTTTTATAGTGCAAGGGGTCACCGACAGGTGTCAACGTAGGAGAAAGGGGTAAAAACGTAAAAGAGGTGGTAGTTGTAACAGTGCGGGAATAGTGGAGCTACAGTGCGCGAACAGTGGTCGCCACCTACTTTGACAGTGGGGGACAAGGGCATTTAATGCCCGTCGCCGTCGACCCCAAAAGCTCCCGCCTTCGCGTCTCCATTCGCCACGGCGATGGCTTCACCACCGTGGAGTGCCACCGTGTCCCCCAGGCTGCACAGCCATCCGCCACGCGTCCCTGGGAAGGCCTCAGGGCGACGCGTGGGCCGATGAGCTGGAGCGCGGGCACACAGCGCAACTCTCCCGACAAGCACCTTGCCGGGGTCTTGATCTTGCCGGGCCCGGGAGCTTGCTGGGCTCCGAAGCTTGTCGCTCTCCGGGCCCTCGCCGGGACGCGTATAGCGCCGAGGCGTGTCTCTTATGACGTAATCTTCTAGTCTTCCTGGCAAGCTCCTCTTGCCAAGGCCTTGTGTGAGTAAGGTAACCTTGAGCCTGGAACGGCCTTCCCGGCAAGCTTCACTTGCCGGGGTCTCGATCTTCTGTCTTGTATACTTTGTTTTTGAATGGCTTGATATGGAGCAGGAAGGTCTCCGGCGAGCACGCGGTAAACCCTGCCGCGGGAAGCTGCAACCGCCCATGCACAAGTTGGGGTACTGAGGTACCCCTACCTTAGTACACCGACAGGAGCCCCCGGGCCTGGGCCACACACGGTGCCGAGCGCTGTTGGGCCAGGCCCAAAACAGTGCACGGGCACACGCGGCCCACGGCGCGCCGAATCCACTTCCGTATCCGCCGCATCCCCCCGTAACGGCACGCGTCGATTGCGGCGTCGTGGGATGGGACGTGCCCACGTTCCTTCAATGGAAAGAGCGAAACGCCCCCCCACTTCCCCATAAAAGCAGAGGAAGCAGGAGCGGTTCCCCTCCTTACGCTTTCATTGCGTCCTCTTCATCCTCCAGAGATCCCCTTTGCGCTCCGCCCCCATACCTCCGCCGCCGCCGTTTGCATCTCCGGCGCCACTGGGCTCTTCGTCACCCTTCCTCCGCCGCCTCCGCCATGGCCCCGAAGACCGAGAAGGCGAAGGCGGAGAAGGCCAAGAAGGAAAAGTCGGAGCAAGCGGCGAAGCTTACCGCGTATCGGAAGCGGAACCTCGTCTTCCCGCCGAGGCTCGGCGCGCGGGAGCTCTGGAACAAGTACTGCTTGTTCTGGTCCAAGGGAACCAAGGCGCACCCCCGCACTCGAGCTTATCCGGCCGCCGCCAAGGACAACTACCCCGGCGGGTACTATTTCTTCGCAGCCTTCTTCCACTGCGGTCTTTGCCCTCCTTTTTCTGATTTCTTCTGTGACATAATGCACACCTACGGCCTCCATCTTCTTGACTTCACCCCCAACGCCATCCTCACCATGGCGGTTTTCGCACATATGTGCGAAAACTATATAGGAATACACCCAAACGTAGCTCTGTTTAGGCACTTCTTCACCCCTAGAGTAGAGGCCGGTGTCCCCCTCTCCGGAGGAATATCTTGGGTTTTCCGTCTGAACAAGAAGGAGTCTTACTTGCCGGGGGAGCTCCGCGGCAAGTGGGAGGAGTGGCGTGCGGAATGGTGCTGGATTGTCGAGGACCAGCCGCAATCCTTCACCGCGCCGCGCACAACGCCCATCGTGCGCGGCAGAGACTGGAGCGAGCTGGATTCGGACGACGGCAAGCTCAACGTCGCCCTCATCAGGATTCTGCGCCTCCGGACCGCCAGGCTATCTGTCGCAGAAGTAGGCACAGACTTCCTCCGCCGCCGCATCGCCTCTCTCCAAGACAGGAAAAGACCGGCCTGGGAGTACGGCAACTCGGCGGATATCATGAGGTTGCGGCCCGGGCTCAACTACAACTTCACGTCGCTGGAGCTGAAGGGGATGGTCCGGGAGCTGTTTAAGCACGACCCGGACCACCCGGAATGGTTCAGGGGGCCCCGGGGAGTGGTGCCCCTTTGCAACAGCACAGCTTGTGATCCTCTCCGCGCCATGATGCCCGCGTGTGATTCGCACGGCGTGGACCGCACGTGGATTCCGCCCAAGTCAATAGACATCCTCAGCTTCTTCGACAACCTTGTGGAGGTGGCGAAGAACAAGAACAAGACCCGGGAACTGACGCGGGACACCACCGACCAGGAGATTGCGTATATCGCTTCTCGGGTTGAAGAGGCCGCTGTAGCCGCAGCGGCAGGGGAGTTCGGCTACACGCCCGACGAGGCAGATGCTGCGGAGGCGTCCTGCCAAGCGGAGGAGGCGGAGATCCGCAGGCTACTGCAGCTGCCTCCCGACGCGCTCGCCGGAGTCCCATCCTTGAGGCACTCCGGGATCATCGGAATCCAGACGGAGGCCGCGGCGAGAAGTCACGCCGCCGGAGGGAACAGGGGCGCCGCAGGGAGCGGAGGCGCCGGTGGGAGCGGAGGCGCCGAAGGGAAGGAGGCCGCGGCGCAGGGCGCCGGGCCCAGCAAGCCAGCCGGGGAGGAGGAGGAGGAGGACGCCGAGGCCGCCGAGGACTCCGGCGGATCCACGGAGCTCTACGCCGACGACCTCTCCTCGTCGGAGACCTCCCCGCCCCGGGCAAGCCCTAGGCGGTCTCCACTTAAGCGCATCCGCAAGACGGCGACGGGGGAGAGGGCGCAGGCCCCCCGGCAACAACCAGCTCGCCGGGCAGCGCGAGCTCCCCGGGGAAGTCAAGCTGCGCCGGGGGCGACCGGCGCACCAGCCACAGCGGAGGTGGCCCGCGCGCAGCCCACGGCAGAGGCGCCTCGCAGGCCGGCGCCGAGCGGACAGGAGTCTTCGCAGAGCGGAGCGACGGCTCCGCCTGCCCCTCGGGCCCCAGCTACCACGGGGGCTGGGTCTTCGCAGCCCCCAGCCCCGGGGACCGCCAAGCGCCCGAGGGAGTCTTCGCCTCCCGCTCCTCGCGCAGACGCGCCCCGGGTGGAGTTCGACTTCTCCGCCTTGAGCGACGACGACGAGGAGGAACAGGAGTAAGAACTCGATACCCTTCATCTTCTCAAACTTCGTCTCGATTATTGTTGATGCTAATCTTGTGTCTTGCTTTGATTTCAGGACCTTGGCCCAGCGCGCGGCGAAGAAAGCCAAGGTGCCCGTGGTCGAGGTCGCGGATGACTCGCCCGCCGCGGCAACTGGGGACGTGCCGGAGCCAAGCTTACCGGACGCGAGCGCTGCTCCGAGGAGCAGCCCCCAGCGCAGCCCCCAGCGTAAGTCTGGGTTCTGCATTTCCATTTGTCGGGCGCGCTTGAGCATCTGTCCTTGTGCTAATATCCTGATTATTTTGTCTTGACTTGTGCAGAGATGGAGCCACAGCCGCAGGAGCGTCCGGAGGTCGCCCCCGAGGAGCCGCAGGCCCCGCCGTCCCCGCCAAGGCCGAACTCTCCGGCAAGGGAGAGTGCTCCGCCAAGGGCGGGTACTCCGCCAAGGGCGAGCAGCCCGGCGAGGGCGGCCACTCCGCCAAGGCAGAGCTCCCCGGCGAGGGAGCCCGCCGCTGACGACGTCCGCCAAGGTAGGTCTTGTAATTTTGTCTTCTTGGCATTGTCTCTTTTTGGATATTTGCTTGAATTTCCTTTGCTTCTTCTTCTTCTTCTAGATCCTCCTCCCCCCGAGCAGATGGAGACGGAGGTCATCAACCTCGAGGAGGAGGGCGCGCAGGGCGGCGGCGGCGACGCCCCTGTCGCCGAGGACACGGCGGGAGCCGCCGAGCCGGCCGCGCAGGAGACCGCTCCGGCTGGAGACGCAGCGGCCGGGGAGGGGGACGGTGACCGCACCGCCGGCCCGGAGGCGGCGGGAGCATCAAGTGCTGCGCCGGCCGCCGACCCCTCCGCCGGAACGGAGCAGGCCGGCTATTATCTCGAAGCCCCCAACGGCGTCTTCATCCAGGTGCCGTGGGGTTCTTCGTCGCGAGCTCCCGCGGAGGGCGAGGCATTTGATGGGGAGGTCCTCGCCTCCGCGGGCTTGAAGATTGTCGAGGCGCCCGGCGGGAGTGAAGGGCCCGAGGAGGAGAAGCTGCTTCACCAGCTCCTGGCCCTTTACCGGGCCAGGCAGGCGAAGCTTGCTTACCGGGAAGCCCTTGCCGCCAATACCGCCGCGGAGATGGAGAAGCGCGCGGCGGAGCTCAGAGCCGCCAACCAGGCTGCCCTCCGCGAGGTGGCGGAGGAGCGCGAGCGACTCGCCGGAGAGTACCAAGAGTGGGTGCTGGAGAAGGCCGAGGCCGAAGAGCAGCAGCGGCTCGCCGGGGTGGAGCTGTCCCGGCGAGAAGGAGAACTCGCCCACGAGGAAGAACTTGCCGCTCGGGAGCAGGCCCTTGGCGGGGAGCTGAAGGAGGCGAGGGCTGCCGCGGCTACCGCGGAGACCGCCAAGGAGGAGCTCGCCGCCAAGGTCGCGCAGCTGGAGGAGTCGCTGAAGGCGAGCGTGGAGAAGGTCGCCGCGCTCAATATAGAGCGCGAGAAGGACGCCCACACTAACTCAGAACTCCAGGTGCGTCTTTCTGAGAGGGGCGACGAGTTGAAGGCCGCCAAGGACTCCATCGAGGACCTGGAGCTGAAGGTCTCCACACTGAAGGACTCGCTTGACGCCGCCCGGGATCGGGAGACCAAGTTGAAGGAGGAGCTCCGCAAGGAGCGAGCCTTGGTGGACAGCGTCAACAAGGCGTCCGAGAACTTCCGCCGTACCATTGAGGTATGGACAGAGGACTTGGTATCTTCTGCGTCCAACATCGACCAGGAGCTGCTGGCACTGAAAGTCGAGCATCTCATCTACTCCCCGGATCCGAACCTCCCTCACAGCGCCAAGCTCAGCCTCTTCTTCAGAGGGATCGCGCAGGCTCTTGCAGGTCTTCGGAAGAAGATCCCCGCGCAGCTGGCCGAGGAGTCGCGCCTGCTCTGCACGGGAACCTTGGAGCGCGTGCTGACGAAGATTGTATACCGCAATCCCGGCATAAACCTCACCAACGTTCTTCACAGCCTGCCGGCCGACGCAAACATGGAGGTGTTGAAGGAGCAGGTCGCCCACATCATCGCCAAGGTGAACAAGATCTCCAGGATTGAGGGCGACCGCGTAGATTAGGCCTCCATTATCTTTATCTCTTTTTGTTGCTGCATAGGATGTTATGAACTCATTAGTCCATTGCGACAAGTTATCCCTTGTAAGATATTTATCTCATTTCGACCAATCAGTGCAATGTTATCTTCCTTGTCTTGATCTTCTACTTTGTATGCTTTTCACCCTACGCTCCCGGGGAGCTTGCCGGCAAGGGGCCTTTGCCGCGAGCGCTGAGTGCTGGACTCTGAGCAGCCTGCTGGCCAAGGTCTCACCGGCAAGCAACCTTGCCGCGGCTAGTCGCAACACACTTAGCTTGCTGAGCGAACTCGAAAACGAAGTAAGGGCGCGACACTTGTCACAGCTCGCTTAGATCGTTGAGCGTACTCGGAAACAAGACAAGGGTGCGGCTAGCTACGGGTAGGTTCCTCCGCGCACAGGTTTTCCATACAAAGTGTGATTGTTCAAGGAAGACAACTAAAATTTAAAAATTTGAACTGGCCAAATTCTAATAACTTAGCTTTCATATATTGCTTGCTTCCCGGTAAGGCTTCTTTTTCTTGAACAGCACTTGATTCCTCTTCCACCTCCTCCCCCCCGGCAAACTTGTGCGCGAGGAACGTTCCTTCTGCTTAAGAGGCAAGGGAAAAGAAGAGGGAAACAAGTATATGGCCTTTCGGCGTGCTAATGCTTACCGGATGTGTATGTTGCATAAGATGCCAAATAACACATGCAAATAGCAAAGAAGAGCATGTAAAAGGCAAATAGCGCAGAACACAAAATCTTTACTGATGCACGGGGTCTGCGCCCGGCTTTGTACAAAGGGTTACATGCAACAGCGGCAAAGCTTGTACAAAAGGTGGTTGCCGGAGCGGATCACGGCAACCGCGCCTTATGGGTGAAACTTACGAAGATGCTCTATGTTCCAGGAGTTGCTCACCGGTAAGCCTTCTTCGGTCTCGAGGCGGACAGCGCCGGGCCTCGTGACTTGTCTCACCCGATAAGGGCCTTCCCACTTCGGCGTCAACTTGTTGGAATTCTTGGCGGACTGAACACGCCGAAGAACAAGGTCGCCTTCCTCGAGACTCCTGGCCTTGACCTTGCGGCTATGGTAGCGACGCAAGGCTTGCTGGTATCGAGCAGCTCGTACAGCAGCCTGGAGACGTCCCTCCTCGAGGAGCAATGCGTCATCTTGCCGCAGTTGCTCTTGCTCGAGCTCATCATAGGCGAGCACTCGAGGAGATCCGTATACGAGTTCCGTGGGGAGAACTGCCTCTGCTCCATAGACTAGAGCAAAGGGTGTCTGTCCGGTGGCTCGACTTGGTGTCGTTCTGATTGACCAAAGAGCCGCCGGTAGCTCCTCTATCCAATTTCTTCCGCACTTGCGCAGCCTGTCAAAGGTCCTTGTCTTGAGTCCGCGCAGCACTTCAGCATTTGCCCTTTCCGCTTGACCGTTGCTCCTCGGGTGAGCAACAGAAGCGAAACAGACCTTGGCGCCAAGGTCTTGGACGTACTGCATGAAGGTGCGACTAGTGAATTGTGTACCGTTGTCGGTGATGATCCTGTTAGGGATCCCGAAACGGCAAACAATCGACCTGAAGAACCTGACTGCTGACTGTGCTGTCACCTTTCTCACTGGTTCCACTTCTGGCCACTTTGTGAACTTGTCGATTGCAACGTACAAGTACTCAAAGCCCCCGACAGCACGAGGGAAAGGGCCGAGGATATCGAGCCCCCAGACCGAGAAGGGCCAGGACAAAGGGATTGTTTGGAGAGCTTGAGCTGGCTGATGGATCTGCTTTGCATGGAACTGGCACGCTTCACACTTGGTTACTAGTGCAGTTGCATCTTGGAGGGCTTCTTGCCAAAAGAACCCTTGCCGGAAAGCTTTCCCGGCAAGCGCCCTTGCGCCAATGTGGTGGCCGCATATGCCTCCGTGTATTTCTGCCAACAGCTTCTGTCCATCTTCCCTGGAGATGCACTTCAGTCTGATACCATTGAGCCTTCTTCTGTACAGCTCGTTATCCACGAACTGGTACATACTTGACTGTCTGGTTATCTTCTCTATCTCTTCTGGGTCGTCGGGAAGTTCTCTAGTTTGCAGAAAACGGACGATCTGCTGCGCCCATGCCGGAGCTTGGGGCTCAACGGCAAGGACTAAAGGCATGAGTGTTGCTGTGGGGACCTCGGCTTCTACGGCCAGAACCTCTGGCTCTGCCGGAGCTGAAGGTCCCCCGGCAAGCTCGCCGGGGCGAGGCTTGTCGGGAACGCTTGCTTCAACTGTACAGACCCGAGGATCTGCAGGAGCAAACTGTTCCTCAGCGTTGTGGTTGTCGATCTTGGGGACCTTGGCGGCGGTTTCAGGAAGATCCGCCGGCAAGTAGTCACCGGAGACCAACTTTCTCTTCCTGGACTGCCCAATTGATGGTGTAACGGATGGTTGAGTCAGCTTGAGCAAGAAGGTCCCTGGTTCCACAGGTAACTTCATCGAAGCACACTTTGAAAGGCCATCTGCAATTTCGTTCTGAGCTCTCGGGACGTGCTCCATCTGCAGACCTTCAAAGTGTTCCTCAAGCTTCCTCACTTCATCGACATAAGCTTCCATCAAAGGGCTCTGATAATTCTTGTTGACTTGCCGGACCACCAACTGAGAATCTCCCCGCACAATCAGCTTCCTGATCCCAAGTTCGGCCGCAATCCTGAGGCCGGCAAGCAAGCCTTCGTATTCAGCAGTGTTGTTTGTCGCTTGCTCCCTGGGAAAGTGCATCTGGATAACATATTTGAGGTGCTCTCCGGTGGGCGCGATGAGTACCACGCCAGCACCGGTGCCTTGCAGCGAGAAGGCACCGTCAAAATACATTACCCATTCACTTGTCGCTTCTTGTACGGGTGCACTTGTTTCTTGGACTTCTTCATCGGGCGTTGGGGTCCACTCAGCTATGAATTCTGCCAAAGCTCGGCTCTGTATGGTTGAAGTACTTTCAAACTTGAGTCCAAAGCTCGACAGCTCCAGTGCCCACTCAACGATCCTGCCTGTTGCTTCTGGGTTGTGCAATATCCTCTTCAGCGGAAAGCGAGTAACCACTGTTATCTCATGTGCTTGGAAGTAATGGCGCAGCTTTCTCGAGGCCATGAGGAGGCCGAAAAGCAACTTTTGCACACCAGAGTACCTTGATCTAGCCCCCCTGGAGAAGGGAACTCACAAAATACACTGGGCGCTGCACCATTTTCTTCCGCACTTCATCTTGTTCCTGCGCGGAGTTGTCCTTGTCGGGGCCAGAGCTTGCCGGAGCAGCCCCCTGCTTGTCGCTGGATTCGCTTGCCGGTGGTGTAGACTCCTCGTCGGACTCCCTCTCCGCTACCAACGCAGCACTAACCACCTGGTTGGTTGCTGCTAGGTATAGCAACAACTTTTCCTGTGGTCTAGGTGCGACAAGTACTGGAGTGGAGGATAGGTACCGTTTCAAATCTTGCAGCGCTGCCTCCGCTTCCGGAGTCCACTTCATGGGACCTGCCTTCTTCAAGATTTTGAAGAAAGGTAGGGCGCGTTCTGCAGACTTCGAAATGAACCTACTGAGGGCAGCCACACAACCTGCAAGCCTTCTGACATCCTTGACGCGCTTCGGGGCCTCAATCTGCTCAATGGCTTTAATCTTGTCGGGGTTGGCTTCAATACCCCTCTGTGACACAAAGAATCCGAGAAGCTTGCCGGAGGGAACTCCAAAGACGCACTTCTCGGGGTTCAACTTGAGCTGTATCCTGCGCAGGTTCTGAAATGTCTCCTCCAAATCCTGGATCAGGGTTTCCTTGCTCTTACTCTTCACCATGATGTCATCCATGTAAGCCTCTACATTTCTGTGGATCTGTGGTTCGAAAGCAGTGTACACTACCCTTGCAAACGTTGATCCTGCATTCTTCAGTCCAAATGACATGCGTATGAAGCAATAAGTGCCACATGGAGTGATGAATGCAGTCTTCTCTTCATCCTCTTTGGCCATAAAGATCTGATGGTAGCCTGAATATGCATCAAGAAAACAGAGTAGCTCACATCCGGCAGTGGAGTCAACGATCTGGTCAATGCGCGGCAAAGGGAATGGATCCTTGGGACATGCTTTATTCACATCGGTGAAGTCTATACACAGTCTCCATTTCCCGTTGGCCTTGCGCACGACGACTGGATTTACCAACCACGTCGGATGGATCACATCTCTAACTAGGCCTGCTGCCTCTAACTTCTTGATCTCTTCATTGATAAATTCTTGGCGCTCCACGGCTTGCTTCCTCACTTTCTGCTTGATGGGCCGCGCATGAGGACAAACAGCAAGCTTGTGCTGAATTACCTTCCTGGGAACACCGGGGATGTCAGATGGTTGCCAGGCAAACACATCGACATTCGCCCGCAGGAAGGCAACGAGCGCGCTTTCCTATTTGCTATCAAGCGTGGCACTAATGGTGAAGGTACCACCAGTGCCGTCCTCCTTGGCGGACACCTTCTTGGTTGCCGGAGGAGCGGCCATCCCTTTCTTACACTTGCCGGTGGAGCTCGATGGAACGTCCTCAATGGCAGCGCAGCACTCCGAAGAGGTGCGGTTGCCGGAGTGGGCCCCAGAGCACTTGCCGGACTTGGTCTTCGTCTTCTTCCCCCCGGGAGCTTCAGCGGCAGGTGTGTCCTTTTCTGCCGCAGCTGCTGCATCCCGGTAGATCTTGTCGGCGCAGACAAGCGCATCCTTCTTGTCGCCGTGGACAGTGATGACGCTTATCGGCCCCGGCATCTTGAGTACGTTGTAAGCGTGGTGGGAGGCTGCCATGAACTTGGCGAGGGCAGGACGGCCGAGTATTCCATTGTATGGCAATGGAATATCGGCGACGTCGAAGGTGATGCGCTCAGTCCTGAAGTTGAGCTCCCCGCCGAAGGTCACCGGCAGAGTGATCTTCCCCTTGGGCTTGCTCCTTCCCAGGTTGATTCCTTGGAAAGAACCGGTCTCTTCGAGCTCGCCATCTGGAATTTGGAGTTTCTTGATCACAGCAGAGGAGATCAAGTTCAGCCCGGCCCCGCCGTCAACCAACATTTTGGTGACCTTGAGGTTGCGGATGGTGGGAGAAACCAGCATCGGCAAGCACCCGACCACAGTGGTGCGGTCAGGGTGATCCTCAAAATCAAAAATGATGGGCGTGCTGGACCATTTGAGGAGCCTGCGCGACTCCACGGGCGGCTCTGCTGCATTCACCTCACGCACCCACTGCTTTAGCTGGCGGTGGGAGGTGTGCAGAGAGGCGCCACCGTCGACGCGCAGGACCTCCGTGGCCTTCTGGAACTCCTGCTCGCTGTTATCCTCGTCCTCCATGTCTTCGTCGTCGTCTTCTTCATCCTTGTCGCGGCCCCGGGGAGGTCGATCACCTTGCCACTGCTTGGCCTTGCCGCGGCGTCCTCCCCGGCCATTGAATGGCCGCTTCTTGCTTGGCTCTCCGCCGCCACCCTGGGCCTTCTCCTTGTCGCGCCTCTCGTACTCAGCCTTCTGCTGCTCGACGAGGTACTCGACGCGCTTGCAGTTGGAGAGGTCGTGGCCCTTGGTGCGGTGGATCTTGCAGTATTGCTTGTCGGAGGCGTCCTGCTTGTCGGCCGCCGCTGCAGGGGCAGGCTCCTTGCCGGAGCCGCCATCCTGTGTTTGCTTGGCGGGAGCCTCCTTGCCGGACTTCTCGACGGCAAGCACTTCCTTCTTGCCTTTCCTTCTGTTATTCCGCCGCCGGCTCTTCTTTGCCGGGGCGGCGTCGTCGCTGTCGCTTCCTCCTGCGCCAGCATCCTCTCCGGGGAGTCTCCTTCCCTCTTCTGCGCGTGCGCACTTATCAGCCAGAGCATAGAGCTCGCTGACATCCCGAATCTTGGTCATCGCCATTTCTTCACGCATGCGGCGGTTACGCACGTTCTGGTGGAACGCGCTAATAACCGCGGTAGGGTGGATGTCGGGGATGTTGTGCTGTACACGGCTGAAGCGTTGGATGTACTTGCGCAGGGTTTCTCCTTCCTTCTGGGCCAGAATGTGGAGATCGCTCTCCTGGCCGTGGGGTTTGTGGCCGCCGGTGAAGGCGCCAACAAACTGGTGGCAAAGGTCGGCCCAAGAAGAGATGGAACCTTCCGGCAAGTGCATAAGCCACGAACGGACGTTCGGCTTAAGCACGAGCGGGAAGTAGTTTGCCAAGATCTTCTCGTCGCGCCCCCCGGCAGCCTGCACCGCGATGGTGTAAACGCTGAGGAATTCTGAGGGGTGCGTCTTGCCGTCGTACTTCTCCGGTACGTCGGGCTTGAAATTCTTCATGCTGGGCCACTGGACGCGCCGCAGCTCGCGGGTAAACGCAGGGCAGCCTGCCGCGTACGGCAAGTCGCCTGGTTCACCGGGCGCGCGCGCGTCGACAGCGTCTCCAGCTCTCTGGTCTGATTGTCGCCGAGCTTCTCGGCGGCGCTCGATTGTTGTTCGAGCGTCTTCTTGTCGCCGGTCGTCGAGGACCTGGCGCTGGTCCCGACGAGCCCGCGGATCCGACGACGCCGTGGAGCCGTCGTCGGCGTTGTTCCGGCGGGGCGGCGTCTTCTGCTTCCGCGGCGGGGAGTGCACGCTTGTCGCACCCCCGGCGGTCTTGTCGCCGTCGGCCTTCGTCTTCTCAGCTTGCCGCGGCCGCGAGGCCGCCGGCTGCTGTGGAGAATCGTTGTTGGCGAAGGCTATCAGGCTCTGGATGGTGGCCCTCCAGTCTTCGGCCTTGTCTGCCGCTGGAGGGAAGTCGAGGAGCAGTTGCGCCCTTGCGAGCGCTTCTGCTGGAGTGGAGGGGAACGGGGGCGAGCGGTGCGAGGAGTGGGATATGCTCGGACTCCTAACAGCGTTAGAAGGAGCAGGGTCCCGCGCCGGCGCCTTCGCTTTGCTTGTGCCCGGACGGTGGTCCGGGGCGTCCCGCGATCCTCCGGTTTGTCCTTGCCCCAGCAAGCGGATGCCACCTCCTGTGACATGACGCTGCTGGGTTGTCGTGTGCTGAGATGGACGCGGCGCGTCCACGGAGACCGAGGCTCGGTCGTCCGTCTTATCCTTGGATTTGGTGGCGCCGCGAGTGTCCTCGCCGGCGACCACCCTTCCGACGGCGTCTCCCCCGCCCACCGTTGGCTCTGGTGGCGGCGGATGAGACGCAGACGGGCCTCCGACCTCCGAAGCCTTCTTCTTCGGGGCCATGGTGCTGTTGCTGATGAAGTTGCTGACGAAACTGGAGAGGTTGGTGAAGAATGCGCCCGCGCGAACGCCGGATCAGATTCGCACAACCTCGACGCCCCCTACCTGGCGCGCTAAAGATGTCGGGGGAGACTGTCCGCCACGAACACCTATGGGACCGGAGCCCCTTGTCTGTGCGGTAAGAGGGTGGAGGGAGCACGAAGAGCAGATCGTAGCGAGCACGCGGGCAGTTTTACCCAGGTTCGGGCCGCGGTAGACGCGTAAAACCCTACTCCTGCTTAGTTGTGTATTGAGTTGGAGAGCTCGGGAGCTTGAAGAAGCAGCTACACCGAGCGTATGAGCGATCTAGGTTCCGAACCCCTTCCACGTTGTGCATGGGCCTCCTTTTATAGTGCAAGGGGTCACCGACAGGTGTCAACGTAGGAGAAAGGGGTAAAAACGTAAAAGAGGTGGTAGTTGTAACAGTGCGGGAATAGTGGAGCTACAGTGCGCGAACAGTGGTCGCCACCTACTTTGACAGTGGGGGACAAGGGCATTTAATGCCCGTCGCCGTCGACCCCAAAAGCTCCCGCCTTCGCGTCTCCGTTCGCCACGGCGATGGCTTCACCACCGTGGAGTGCCACCGTGTCCCCCAGGCTGCACAGCCATCCGCCACGCGTTCCTGGGAAGGCCTCAGGGCGACGCGTGGGCCGATGAGCTGGAGCGCGGGCACACAGCGCAACTCTCCCGGCAAGCACCTTGCCGGGGTCTTGATCTTGCCGGGCCCGGGAGCTTGCTGGGCTCCGAAGCTTGTCGCTCTCCGGGCCCTCGCCGGGACGCGTATAGCGCCGAGGCGTGTCTCTTATGACGTAATCTTCTAGTCTTCCTGGCAAGCTCCTCTTGCCAAGGCCTTGTGTGAGTAAGGTAACCTTGAGCCTGGAACGGCCTTCCCGGCAAGCTTCACTTGCCGGGGTCTCGATCTTCTGTCTTGTATACTTTGTTTTTGAATGGCTTGATATGGAGCAGGAAGGTCTCCGGCGAGCACGCGGTAAACCCTGCCGCGGGAAGCTGCAACCGCCCGTGCACAAGTTGGGGTACTGAGGTACCCCTACCTTAGTACACCGACAGTAGCGGTCCGAAAAAGACACGAGCCGTCCACGAGGGTGGAGGGCACGCCCCCCTACCTCGTGGGCAGCTCGTGTGCCTCCCGGACTCCGTTTTCTTGTGGGTTACTCCTTTTGGTCGGTAAAAATTCATTATATATACTCCCGAAGGTTTTGACCTCTATATCACACAAAAATCCTCTGTTCTTGTTTCGAGCTATTTTCTGCTAGGGTTTGCGAAGCCAGGCATCATGTCGTCTCCCTCCTCCAACAACGAAGGCAATGATGCTTGGCTAATGAAGATAGATCTGAAGAGGGAAGGACCCGAGGAGATCCACAAGGAGAAGAAGATCAAGATGGAGGTGGAAGATCTGGCTCCGGCATCGGGAGAAGAAGACACCCCTAAATCGCTTCCTAATCTATTTACCTCAACTGAGATTGAAGCTTTCACGATGATTGAGTTAGCTCAAATTCGAAACAAGCATCTCACAAGTGAAAATATTTTGTTGAAGGATTACATAGCTGCACTCAAAGGTATTATCCGCAAGCTGGAGGATCTCCTACGATCGATATATGATGATCCGGCGTCACTATTTTCAAATCCATCATCACCACCCCCGAAGAAGGAGACATAATCATATGGGTATGGGCACTCCCCTTGGCAACTGCCAAGCTTGGGGGAGTGACCCCGGTATCGTATCACCATCACTCCTATCTTTACCGTTTTTCTTAGTTTGATCCTTTTGGTAGTATCTTGATCTAGTAGAATAAAGTTAGCATGATCTAGTTGTGAGCTTTTGCCTTATGATCGTTACCCTTTGTAATCGAGTCCGTGAGCTATATAATAAAGATTAGTGTTGAGTCGAGGGCTTGATTTCCTCACTTGGGTCATGATAAACAGAAAGAAAACATAAAGAGTATCAAAGAGATCAGATCGATCTTATGGGAAGTAATGACTTCACATATAAGAGTATGATAAATAAAAGTTGTTGGGAGTTGACAAACATAGTTTTGGTCATCGTTGCAATTAATAGGAAGTAATAAAAGAAAAGAGGCTTCACATACAAATATACTATCTTGGACATCTTTTATGATTGTGAGCACTCATTAAAGTATGACATGCTAAAGAGTTGATGTTGGACAAGGAAGACAACATAATGGGTTATGTTTTCTTATATCCGAAATAAAGTATATTGTCATGGATCATCCAACATGTTGAGCTTGACTTTCCCCCTCATGCTAACCAAAACTCCTCGCACTAAGTAGAGACACTACTTGTGCTTCCATACATCCTTAAACCCAGTTTTGCCATGAGAGTCCACCATACCTACCTATGGATTGAGAAAGATCCTTCCAAGTAAGTTGTCATGTTGCAAACTCGCTAAAATATGTATGATTTATTAGTGTGGAGGAAAGTAGCTTTATACGATCTTGTGATATGGAAGTAATAAAAGCGACGGACTGAATAATAAAGGTCCTTATCACAAGTGGCAATATAAAGCTACGTTCTTCTATGCTAAGACTTTGTGCATCCAACCATAAAAACACATGACAACGTCTGCTTCCCTCTGCGAAGGGCATGTCTCTTATTCTTGCCTTACAAGTGTCAAGGTGAAATTCATCTTTCCTTTTTACATTTTATCCTTTGGCAAGCACATTGTGTTGGAAAGATCCTAACATATATACCCACTTGGATGTAAGTTTTCATGATCTATTACTATTGACATTACCCTTGAGGTAAAAGGTTGGGAGGGAGCACCATAAGCCCCTATCTTTCTCTGTGTCCGATTAAAACTCCATAACCATAAGTATTGTGTGAGTGTGAGCAATTGTGAAAGACTATATGATAGCTGAGTATGTAGGCTTGTTGAAAAGCTCTTATATTGACTCTTTCCGATGTTACGATAAATTGCAATTGCTTCAATGACCGAGATCAAAGTTTGTTAGTTTCCAATGAAGTTTATGGTTCATGCTTGATATTGTGGATGAATTGTTACTTTAGCATTATAAGAGCTTTTCAGCAAGCCAAATGTGGACATATTTTGTTTTTATCGACACCTCTATCTCTAAACATGTGGACATATTTTTCGATATCGGCTTTCGCTTGAGGACAAGCGAGGTCTAAGCTTGGGGAGTTGATACATCCATTTTGCATCATGCTTATATGTTGATATTTATTGCATTATGGGCTGTTATTACACCATATGTCACATTACTTATGCCTTTTCTCTCTTATTTTACAAGGTTTGCATGAAGAGGGAGAATGCCGGCAGCTGGAATTCTGGGAAGGAAAAGGAGCAAACTCTGGAAACCTATTCTGCACAACTCCAAAAGCCACGAAACTCAACAGAACGCCGTTTCAGAAAATATAAAAAATATCTGGCGAAAGAAGTTCACGAGGGGGGCCACCGGCTGTCCACGAGGGTGGGGGCGCGCCCCCCTCTCAGGGCGTGCCCCCTGTCTCGTGGGCCCCTCGAAGGCCCCCCGAAGCCCATCTTCTCCTATATGAGGTGTTTTGACCTGGAAAAAATCATAAGGAGGCTTTCGGGACCAGCCGCCGCCGTCTCGAGGCGGAACCGAGGTGGAAACCAATCTAGGGCTCCGGCAGAGCTGTTCTGCCGGGGATACTTCCCTTCGGGAGGGGGAAATTGTCACCGCCGTCATCACCAACAACTCTCTCATCTTGGGGAGGGCTATCTTCATCAACATCTTCACCAACACCATCTCCTCTCAAACCATAGTTCATCTCTTGTATCCAATCTTTGAACCCAAACCTCAGATTGGTACCTGTGGGTTGCTAGTAGTGTTGATTACTCCTTGTAGTTGATGCTAATTTGTTTATTCGGTGGAAGATCATATTTTCAGATCCAATATGCCTATTAGTACCCCTCTTATCATAAACATTATTATGTCTTGTGAGTAGTTACTTTTGTTCCTGAGGACATGTAAGAAGTCTTTCTATTAGTAGTCATGTGAATTTGGTCTTCGTTCGGTATTTTGATAAGATGTATGTTGTCTATCCTCTAGTGGTGTCATGTGAACGTCGACTACATGACACTTTACCATTATTTGGGCCTAGAGGAAGGCATTGGGAAGTAATAAGTAGATGATGGGTTGCTAGAGTGACAAAAGCTTAAACCCTAGTTTATGCATTGCTTTGTAAGTGGCTGATTTGGATCCATATGTTTCAGGCTATGGTTAGGTTTACGTTAATACTTCTTTTGTAGTTGCGGATGCTTGCATTAGAGGTTAATCATAAGTGGGAGGCTTGTCCAAGTACGGACAACACCCATGCACCGGTCCACCCACATACCAAATTATCAAAGTAGCGAACGCGAATCAAACGATCGTGATGAAAACAAGCTTGACGATAATTCCCATGTGTCCTCGGGAGCGCTTTCCTTTATATAAGAGTTTGTCCAGGATTGTCCTTTGCTACAATTAGGATTGGGCCACCTTGCTGGACCTTATTTACTTCTACCTTCTGTCACTTGCTACCAATTATCTTATCGCAAAACTATCTTTTACCTATAATTTTAGTGCTTGCAGACAATACCTTACTGAAAACTGCCTATCATTTCCTTCTGCTCCTCGTTGGGTTCGACACTCTTACTTGTCAAAAGGACTACGCTAGATCCCCTACACTTGTGGGTCATCACTTGATATCTTGGGTGCACTCATCGTACGCACATAAATTCCTTGGCTCGTTGCCCATAACTCTCTCACGCTCCACTCTGTCGTCTCGGAGCTCTTCCCCCTCTCTCTCAAACTCTCCATCTACCTGGGTCACACATACACATGCTTATCTCACTCACACTCGATAGGCCCATCTAAAACTCTATCTCTCTCCCTCGTTCTCTCTCCATCTCACACGCACACACACACACACATTCTCATGCCTAGCTAGCCAAATATGATGGTCTCTCACTCAATCGTAGGCACACGCAGTCCCCCCTATATGTATATGACTAGCTAATCTTAGTCTCCATCACAAACATGTGCATGGTCTATCTCGATTTCTCTCGGGGCATCTTTCTATCGCTCACGCACCTCCCTCGATCCCCCACCCATATAGCCCCCTCACGATCTCGAGGGGATCTCTCTATCATAAACACACCCTCTCGCCCTCCCCATGTGTCCATGTTCTCCATGTGTCCCTCTCAACCTTTGTACCTTGTTGGCCAGACCTCTATTGGACATGTGCTATAGGGGTGTCTCTCTCTGTTGCAAACAATCACACACTAGCTATCTTCGTGTATCTCCTCACCTCGCTTTTCTATCTCGGAGATGCATGCGTGATATGTTCGCCTAAGAAACAAAAAAAACACTCTCTCTCTAATTTATCGTTTGTTGTCACTTTCTATTTCACACACATAATCTTTTTGCACACTTACTCATTCTCCTTCACAAGCACTTGACCCCTCTCGACTTAGGCACTCTCCTCGGTCCACAGCATATTGATTTATTGAAAAGTCAAACATCACAAAGTTTGACCATGTACGTGGAGAAAAACAATTACATCAGGAACGACAAACATATACGATTAGATTCACCATGAGATGTAGTTTTGTACGATGTATCTTTGGTATTGAAGATATAAATAACATTTGTGTAAACCTGATCAAAGTTTCCAAAGTTTGACTTCTAAAAAAATTACATGCACTGCATTATCGAGCGGATGGAATATCTCTGTCCCCCTCTCAGCTATCTGACGCACCACTCAGCTTTATCGGGGCTCCTCAATCTCTCTCAAACTTTATATCTCCCAGGTTCACACATACACATGTCTCGCTCACGCTATACATATAGACCCATCCAACACTTTCCGCCCTTGTTCTCTCTCTATGTGACACGCACCCCCTAATAAGTACCATAATCCCTCACTCCATCATAGGCGCAAGCACCTCCCCCCTAAGTATGATTATCTCTCACTAGCCGTCAGGAACACATGTATTGTCTCCTTCCATCCATACGTCTATCTCGATATCTCTCGGGGTATCTTCTATTCTGCACACACCTTGTCACTCGATCTCCCACCCATGTAGTCCCATCATGATCTCCAGTGGATCTCTTTATGACAAACATACACTCTCTCCTCCCCATGTCTGCATTTTCTCCGTACGTCTCTCTCGACCTCTCTCCCTTGTTTGTCAGACCCCTCTTGGCCACGTGCTAGGGGTCTTGCTCTCTCGGTTGCAAACAACCACACACTATCTCCTCACCTTGCTTCTGTTGTCGAAGATGCATGCGTGATATGTTTGCATAAGACACACACGTTTTTTCTCAACTTTCATCGAGTGTTGTCCATGTCTATTTCACACACGCACACACACTTTTTCACTCACTCTTTCTATTTCTCTCTCTCTCTCTCTCTCTCTAGTTAGGGACTGTCTCACGTCCATAAGCATATGGATGTTTTGAAAAGTCAAACCTCAGAAAAGTTTGACTAGGTATATGTGGAGAAAAACATTTACATCTGGAAAGATCATTAGATTCATCACAACATGTACTTACTTCATACTATCATTTATCTTTGGTATTGTAGATATAAGTAATTTCTTTATAAACTTCGTCAAAGTTTCAAAAGTTAGACTTCAAAAAAAAATGTTGGAACTACATTTTCGAACGGAGGGAGTAGATCTTTCTCTTTCTCTCAATGCTATCTCTCACGGGCCTCCCCTCTCACACGAACACTCTATACCGATGGATTATACGCTCACTGTGTTAGCATATGATACGTCCAAAACGTATCTATAATTTCTGCTTGCTCCATGCCTCTTTTGGGTGATATTGCTATCATATTTATACACTTCCATACACTTTTGATCATATTTGGACTAACCTATTAACTCAGTGCACCCCAGTGCCAGTTTCTGTTTTCTGCTGTTTTTGTATTTCAGGTTTTCCCATTACGAAAACTGCCAGAAAAATCCCGGAAAAATTATATAAAAAATCAGCGTTCCAGAAGCTTCCCGGCACCCGAAGTAGAGCCGGAGGGGGTCCACCAGGGTTCCAGGCGCCCTGGTGGCGCGGCCCCCCTCCTGGCCGCGCCGGGGGGGCGCCTGGGCCCCCCAGGCCTCCGCTGATGCCCCCCTTTGGCATATATTTATATCGTGTCCTGAAACCCTCGAGACGAAAAACCCTTTTTCGCGATCTCATCTCTGTTCCGCCGCCGCCGCGCTTCCAAGATCGGGAGCACCCGGAGAACTCTTCCCGGCACCCTGCCGGAGGGGAGGATCACCACCGGAGCCTCTCCACCACCATGGACGCCTCCCGGATGAGTTGTGAGTAGTCTCCCTTGGACCATGGGTCCATGACCAGTAGCTATGTGATGTTCTCCTCCCCTTCTTGTGCTTCACTAATTAGACCTCCTGAGCTATCCTACATGATCGAGGCACATATGTAATCCTAATGCTGTTGCTATGATGAGTTTGCTGGGATCCGATGGATTGTGAGATTATGTTCAGATTGTGTTTGAGTAATATATTTGATCTACCTCTTTTATATTTATGTTCGTAAGTAATTCTTGCATGTTCTCCGTTGTTATTTATTGCTTTGGCCAAGTAGGTAGTGACTCCAAGAGGGAACGTTATGCTTGATTGTGGGTTCATGCCCCTCGATGACTAGCTTGAGTGACAGAAACATGAGTCTAGGGGATGTGCTATTGCCACAAGGGTGAAAACCACGGTGCTTGTGCCCGCGGGTGCAAGGATTGTTTACTTTACGCAAAGTTCTTTTAATGTAGTTGTCTGTTGCTTTGAGTTTACACTATGGGTGGGACTCGCAACTTAATACCAGCGAGATGTTCTGGATAGATATCTCAAGGTGGATGATTAGTAGTAGATGCAGATGGATTTCGGTCTACTTGCCTTGGCATACCGCCCATGCTTTGAACCTCTACCTTTCTTGCAACATAGTTAGCATTGGTTTGCGCACATAATTCTGTCAATTGCCCAGCTGTAATTCGTTTACCTCACATAGCTGTTTTATCATCTTTTGGGAGAGAGACATCACTAGTGAACATCATGGGACCTCGGTCCATATTACCATCATTGATCACATCCGCTATTTACTTTCCGCTTTTTACTTACTATTGCAGCAATACCTATCACTATTATCACTTGTGTTTGATCCTTTGTAAACGACAAGGCCAGAGGGATTGACAACCTCTCTGTACTCGTTGGGAGCAAAGTTATTTGTATCTGTGTGCAGGTCCACGTAGATTGCTAATATCTGGCGCCGTTAGCAGTTGACACCTTCATGTTGAAACTGGGAGTCTCAGGGGAAATTGATCCTTGGTATCTTTGCCAAGGGAAAACTTCTGCTACACTGCATCTCAAACCTTCCACTTGGGGTAACCAACGAGGGGCGAGAAGCCATCAAGCAAAGTTTTCTGGCGCCGTTGCCGGGGACTCCACTCTTCAAGATAGGGGAGTTGCACGCTATCTTTTACCTTTGCTTTTTAGTCTTGTTAGTTTACCTTCCAGTTTTTTGCTTTAGTATCTTTTATCGAAAATCACAAAAATAGTTATCTTGCTTGCTTGCTGCTATGGGTTCCACCGAGAACACCAAGTTGTGTGACTTCACTAGTCACAACAACGATGACTTTAGCTGCACGCCTATCACTACACCTGCCACTTCAGCACCTTCTTATGAAATTAGACCTGCTTTACTGAACCTAGTCATGAAAGATCAATTCTCCGGTGCTGGAGATGATGCTGCTTTACACTTGAACAATTTTGTTGAACTTTGTGATATGAAAAAGTACCAAGAAATAGATGGTAATATTGTTAAGCTTAAGCTTTTTCCTTTCTCCTTGAGAGGAGGAGCTAAAATTTGGTTTCAATCTTTGCCTAGAAATAGCATAGATTCGTGGGACAAGTGCAAAGATGCTTTTATTGGAAAATACTATCCACCTGCTAAAATTATCCAACTAAGAAGTAACATAATGAATTTTAAACAATTGGATAATGAACACGTTGCCCAAGCTTGGGAACGTATGAAATCTCTTATCAAGAACTGCCCTACTCATGGTTTGACTACTTGGATGGTTATCCAAACTTTTTATATAGGCTTGAACTTTACCTCGCGGAACTTGTTAGATTCGGCCGTGGGAGGAACCTTTATGTCAACTACACTTGGTGCTGCCACAAAGCTTCTCGATGAGATGATGACCAATTATTCCCAATGGCACACCGAACGCGCTCCAACAGGTAGGAAGGTAAACTCTGTCGAGGAGATTTCCTCTCTAAATGAAAAAGTTGACTTGATCATGTCTCTACTTTCGAAGCAATCTTCTGTTGATCCTCGTGATGTTCCTTTAAATTCTTTGATTGCTCAAGAACAAGTAGATGTGAACTTTATCTCTAGAAACAATTTTAATAACAATGCTTATAGGAGTAATTTTGGTAGCAATCCTAGACCGTTCCCCTCTAATTCTTATGGGAACAACAATGCTTATCCTATCACCAAGAACTCCACTACTGAACTAGAGATTATGCTTAATGATTTCATCACTACCCAAAAAGCCTTTAATAAGAGTGTAGGAGAAAAACTAAACAAACTAGATGATCTCTCTTGGAAGGTAGACAATTTAGCCAATGAGGTAGAATTGCTTAAAATTAGAACTTCTCCTCTTGAGGAGAGGAAGGTCACTCCTATGAATGCTATTCAAGTGCAAATTAATGAAAACATTAGGATGTTGGCTAAACTTAAAGAGAGATGGGCTAGAGAAAGGGAGGAAGAAAATAGAATTAAGAGCCTTCCTACCCACCACACTGTTGCTACTATCCAAGTTGTTGAGGATATCCAAACTCTTAGCACCCAATGCACTCCTGGTCCCATTGGACCTATTAATGGTGATGCTATGACTATAGAAACTACCTAACAAGTGAACCTAAAGGACACCCCTACCACCTTACTTGATAGTAGTGACCTTGATTTTGACAATTGCACTCTTACCAAAGTTATTGATTTCCTTCACAAGATGTCTAGAGATCCCCGCACTAGCATGCTTAACCTTGCCTTCACAGAGCATATCACTAATGCTCTCATCAAAGCTAGGGAGGAGAAACTTAGAGTAGAATCCTCCATACCTAGAAAGCTAGAAGATGGTTGGGATCCTATGATTAAAATTAAGTTGAATAACTTCTCTTGCTATGCTTTATGTGATGTTGGAGCTAGTACCTCCGTTATGCCCAAAAGAATATATGATATGCTTAAATTGAAACCTTTTGATTCTTGTTCTTTTGGTGTTCGTCTCGTTGATTCTTCCATAAAGAAACCTTTGGGGAGGATCAACGATGTTCTTATCATTGTCAATGACAATTATGTTCCCGTTGATTTTACTATTATGGGCATTGAATGTGAACCTTCTTGTCCAATTATTTTGGGACGTCCGTTCCTTCGCACTGTTGGTGCTATCATTGACATGAAAGAGGGGAATATAAAATTCCAATTTCCTCTCAAGAAAGGGATGGAACACTTCCCTAGAAATAAGATTAAGTTACCTTTTGAGTCCGTTATACGGGCTAGCTATTCTTTTACTCTTGATAAAACTTGATCTCTTTGCATTATGCCTAGCTTAAAGGCATAAAAGAAAGCGCTTTTTGGAGACAGCCCACATGAATAAAATTTTATTTTGCTTTTGTTGTGTCTTGATGTTGTTACTACAGTAGAATCATCATTGTATCTTTACTTTTCAATTTAGTGCCAAGTGTAGCCTCTGATTGCAAGAAAGTTCAAAAGTTGTGACGTGCTGTCCAGGAAACAGATTCTGTCCATGGATAGAAAAATTCGTATAAAATCACCAGATCATAATTTTGGTCTGAATTATTTCGACAGCGTGCTCTATACAATTGTATTTCGTGCGTCTGTTCTGAGTTTTTTGATTGGAGTTGCAGAAGTGCCCCGAAAAATTATTTACTACCTGATGTTCTGTTTTTCACAGATTCTGTCCTGTTTTGCCTTTCCTTCATTTTGCAAACCTTAAGCTTGCTTTTTCTTTGCAAAAACCTTTTGGCAATCTTGAGAAACAGTAGAATATCCTTATTTCCAGCAAGGAACAATTATTTTATTATGGGTACTAACCTCGCTAATCAGATTATGATGAGTTATGTATGAAGGGAGTTTTCTAGTGTGCGAGGGAAGATGATAAAAAGATTCAGGAGTGTCAAACGCTCAAGCTTGGGGATGCCCCCAAGCACCCCCAAGAAATATTCAAGGAGACTCAAGCGTCTAAGCTTGGGGATGCCCCCGTGCATCCCCTTCTCCATCAACATTATCAGTTCGCCTTTCGTTCCACTATATTTTTATCACTTCATGTGTTATGTGCTATGCTTGGAGCGTCTTTCTTTTAGTTTTCCTTTTTAGTTTTCCTTAGCTTTTCATAACGAGTCAGAACTCAGCTTTCTTTGTGTGGGAGAGAAACACGCTCCACTTCTACCTAGAACATAACATAGAATTTTCATGTCTATCCTTGCTGTGTGTGTTCTTTGTCTTTCAATAGCTACTATCATGTTCAGCTCTTAGTTTTCATGCTTATCTTTTTAAAGAGCTTTTGTTTAGTTGGTTGCTTGAACTATCTTTAGTTATCATGCTTATCTTATTAAGAGAGTTTGCTTCTGTTGCATTGGTTGATATGTCTATGATAAAAATGCTACGTGCATAATGGTGCTTAGTAGTTCATGTTTTCTTATGGTTAGTCTCAAAAAGCTGGGGTGTCGGGGGAAACTGTCCACCACGAACACCTATGGGACCAGAGCCCCTTGTCTGTGCGGTAAGAGGGCGGAGGGAGCACGAAGAGCAGATCGTAGCGAGCACGCGGGCAGTTTTACCCAGGTTCGGGCCGCGATGGTCGCGTAAAACCCTACTCCTGCTTGGTTGTGTATTGAGTTGGAGAGCTCGGGAGCTTGAAGAACCAGCTACCCCGAGCGTATGAGCGATCTAGGTTCCGAACCCCCTCCATGTTGTGCATGGGCCTCCTTTTATAGTGCAAGGGGTCACCGACAGGTGTCAACGTAGGAGAAAGGGGTAAAAACGTAAAAGAGGTGGTAGTTGTAACAGTGCGGGAATAGTGGAGCTACAGTGCGTGAACAGTGGTCGCTACCTACTTTGACAGTGGGGGACAAGGGCATTGAATGCCCGTCGCCGTCGACCCCAAAAGCTCCCGCCCTTGCGTCTCCGTCTGCCACGGCGATGGCTTCACCACCGTGGAGTGCCAGCGTGTCCCCCAGGCTGCACAGCCATCCGCCACGCGTCCCTGGAAAGGCCCCAGGGCGACGCGTGGGCCGATGAGCTGGAGCGCGGGCACACAACGCAACTCTCCCGGCAAGCACCTTGCCGGGGTCTTGATCTTGCCGGGCCCGGGAGCTTGCCGGGCTCTGTAGCTTGCCGCTCCCCGGGCCCTCGCCGGGACGCGTATAGCGCCGAGGCGTGTCTTCTATGATGTAATCTTCTAATCTTCCTGGCAAGCTCCTCTTGCCAGGGCCTTGCGTGAATGAGGCAACCTTGAGCCTGGAACGGCCTTCCCGACAAGCTTCGCTTGCCGGGGTCTCGATCTTCTGTCTTGTATACTTTGTTTTTGAATGGTTTGACATGGAGTAGGAAGGTCTCCGGCGAGCGCGTGGTAAACCCTGCCGCGGGAAGCTGCAACCGCCCGTGCACAAGTTGGGGTACTGAGGTACCCCTAACTTAGTACACCGACAGGAGCCCCCGGGCCTGGGCCACACACGGTGCCGAACGCTGTTGGGCCAGGCCCAAAACAGTGCACGGGCACACGCGCGGCCTACGGCGCGCCGAATCCACTTTCGCATCCGCCGCGTCCCCCCGTAACGGCACGCGTCGATTGCGGCGTCGTGGGATGGGACGTGCCCACGTTCCTTCAATGGAAAGAGCGAAACGCCCCCCACTTCCCCATAAAAGCAGAGGAGGCAGGAGCGGTTCCCCTCCTTACGCTTTCATTGCATCCTCTTCTTCCTCCAGAGATCCCCTTTGCGCTCCGCCTCTACACCTCCGCCGCCGCCGGGCTCTTCGTCCCTCTTCCTCCGCCGCCTCCGCCATGGCCCCGAAGACCGAGAAGGCGAAGGCGGAGAAAGCCAAGAAGGAGAAGTCGGAGCAAGCGGCGAAGCTCGCCGCGTATCGGAAGCGGAACCTCGTCTTCCCGCCGAAGCTCAGCGCGCGGGAACTCTGGAACAAGTATTGCTTGTTCTGGTCCAAGGGAACCAAGGCGCACCCCCGCACTCGAGCTTATCCGGCCGCCGCCAAGGACAACTACCCCGGCGGGTACTATTTCTTCGCAGCCTTCTTCCACTGCGGTCTTTGCCCTCCTTTTTCCGATTTCTTCTGTGACATAATGCACACCTATGGCCTCCATCTTCTTGACTTCACCCCCAACGCCATCCTCACAATGGCGGTTTTCGCACACATGTGCGAAAACTATATAGGAATACACCCAAATGTAGCGCTGTTTAGGCATTTCTTCACCCCTAGAGCAGAGGCCGGCGCCCCCCTCTCCGGAGGAATTTCTTGGGTTTTCCGTCTGAACAAGAAGGAGTCCTACTTGCCGGGGGAGCTCCGCGGCAAGTGGGAGGAGTGGCGTGCGGAATGGTGCTGGATTGTCGAGGACCAGCCGCAATCCTTCACCGCGCCGCGCACAACGCCCATCGTGCGCGGCAGGGACTGGAGCGAGCTGGATTCGGACGACGGCAAGCTCAACGTCGCCCTCGTCAGGATTCTGCGTCTCCGGACCGCTAGGCTGTCTGTCGCGGAAGTAGGCATAGACTTCCTCCGCCGCCGCATCGCCCCACTCCAAGACAGGAAAAGGCCGGCCTGGGAGTACGGCAACTCGGCGGATATCATGAGGTTGCGGCCCGGGCTCAACTACAACTTCACGTCGCTGGAGCTGAAGGGGATGGTCCGGGAGCTGTTTAAGCACGACCCGGCCCACCCGGAATGGTTCAGGGGGCCCCGGGGAGTGGTGCCCCTTTGCAACAGTACGGCTTGTGATCCTCTTCGCGCGATGATGCCCGCGTGTGATTCGCACGGCGTGGACCGCACGTGGATTCCGCCCCAGCCATCAGACATTCTCAGCTTCTTCGACAACCTTGTGGAGGTGGCGAAGAACAAGAACAAGACTCGGGAGCTGACGCGGGACACCACCGACCAGGAGATAGCGTACATCGCTTCTCGAGTTGAAGAGGCCGCCGTAGCCGCAGCGGCAGGAGAGTTCGGCTACACGCCCGACGAGGCAGATGCTGCGGAGGCGTCCTGCCAAGCGGAGGAGGCGGAGATCCGCAGGCTACTGAAGCTGCCTCCCGACGAGCTCGCCGGGGTCCCATCCTTGAGGCACTCCGGGATCATCGGGATCGAGACGGAGGCCGCGGCAAGAGGCAACGCCGCCGGAGGGAACAGGGGCGCCGCAGGAAGCGGAGGCGCCGGAAGGAGCGGAGGCGCCGAAGGGAAGGAGGCCGCGGCGCAGGGCGCCGGGCCCAGCAACCCTGCCGGGGAGGAGGAGGAGGAGGACGCCGAGGCCGCCGAGGACTCCGGCGGGTCTACGGAGCTCTACGCCGACGACCTCTCCTCGTCGGAGACCTCCCCGCCCCGGGCAAGCCCTAGGCGGTCTCCACTGAAGCGTCTCCGCAAGACGGCGACGGGGGAGGGGGCGCAGGCGCCCCGGCAACAACCAGCTCACCGGGCAGCGCGAGCTCCCCGGGGGAGCCAAGCTGCGCCGGGGGCGACCGGCGCACCAGCTACAGCGGAGGCGGCCCACGCGCAGGCCACGACGGAGGCGCCCCGCAAGCAGGCCACAACAGAGGCGCCTCGCAGGCCGGCGTCGAGCCGACAGGAGTCTTCACGGGGCGGAGCGGCGGCTCCGCCCGCTCCCCGGGCCTCGGCTACCACAGGGGCTGGGCCTTCGCAGCACCCAGCCCCAGGGACCGCCAAGCGCCCGAGGGAATCTTCGCCTCCCGCTCCTCGCGCAGACGCGCTCCAGGTGGAGTTTGACTTCTCCGCCTTGAGCGACGACGACGAGGAGGAACAGGAGTAAGCATTCGAGATCTTTATCTTCTCACACTTCGTCTTGATTATTGTTGATGCTAATCTTGTTTTTTTGCTTTGATTTCAGGACCTTGGCCCAGCGCGCGGCGAAGAAAGCCAAGGTGCCCGTGGTCGAGGTCGCGGATGACTCACCCACCGCGGCAACTGGGGACGCGCCGGAGCCAAGTCTGCCGGACCCGAGCGCTGCTCCGAGGAGCAGCCCCCAGCGCAGCCCCCAGCGTAAGTCTGGATTCTGTACTTTCGCTCGCCGGGCGCGCTTGGAGATTTTGTCTTGTTCCAGTATCTTGATATTTTTGTCTTGACTTGTGCAGAGGTGGAGCCACAGCCGCAGGAGCGTCCGGAGGCCGCCCCCGAGGAGCCGCAGGCCCCGCCGTCCCCGCCAAGGCCGGCCTCCCCGGCAAGGGAGAACGCTCCGCCAAGGGCGGGTACTCCGCCAAGGGCGAGTACCCCGCCAAGGGCGAGCAGCCCGGCGAGGGTGGCTACTCCGCCAAGGCAGAGCTCCCCGGCGAGGGAGCCCGCCGCTGACGACGTCCGCCAAGGTAGCTCTTGTAATTTTGTCTTCTTGGCGTTGTTTCTTTTTGGATATTTGCTTGAACTTCCTTTGCTTCTTCTTCTTCTTCTAGATCCTCCTCCCCCCGAGCAGATGGAGACGGAAGTCATCATCATCGAGGAGGAGGGCGCGCAGGGCGGCGGCGGCGACGCCCCTGTCGCCGAGGACACGGCGGGAGCCGCCGAGCCAGCTGCGCCAGAGACCGCTCCGGCTGCGGACGCAGCGGCCGGGGAGGGGGACGGCGACCGCACCGCCGGCCCGGAGGCGGCGGGAGCATCAAGTGCTGCACCGGCCGCCGACCCCTCCGCCGGAACGGAGCAGGCCGGCTATTATCTCGAAGCCCCCAACGGCGTCTTCATCCAGGTGCCGTGGGGTTCTTCGTCGCGAGCTCCCGCGGAGGGCGAGGCCTTTGATGGAGAGGTCCTCGCCTCCGCGGGCTTGAAGATCGTCGAGGCGCCCGGCGGAAGCGAAGGGCCTGAGGAGGAGAAGCTGCTTCACCAGCTCCTGGCCCTTTACCGGGCCAGGCAGGCGAAGCTTGCTTGTCGGGAGGTCCTCGCCGCCAAGGCCACCGCGGAGATGGAGAAGCGCGCGGCGGAGCTCAGCGCCGCCAACCAGGCTGCCCTCCGCGAGGTGGCGGAGGAGCGCGAGCGACTCGCCGGAGAATACCAAGAGTGGGTGCTGGAGAAAGCCGAGGCCGAAGAGCAGCAGCGGCTCGCCGGGGTGGAGCTGTCCCGGCGAGAAGGAGAACTCGCCCAGCGGAAGGTCAACCTCGACGCCCACGAGGAAGAACTTGCCGCTCGGGAGCAGGCCCTTGGCGGGGAGCTGAAGGAGGCGAGAGCTGCCGCGGCTACCGCGGAGACCGCCAAGGAGGAGCTTGCCGCCAAGGTCGCGCAGCTGGAGGAGTCGCTGAAGGCGAGCGTGGAGAAGGTCGCCGCGCTCAATATAGAGCGCGAGAAGGACGCCCACACTAACTCAGAACTCCAGGTGCGTCTTTCTGAGAGGGGCGACGAGTTGAAGGCCGCCAAGGACTCCATCGAGGATCTGGAGCTGAAGGTCTCCACACTGAAGGACTCGCTTGACGCCGCCCGGGATCGGGAGACCAAGTTGAAGGAGGAGCTCCGCAAGGAGCGAGCCTTGGTGGACAGCGTCAACAAGGCTGCCGAGAACTTCCGCCGTACCATTGAGGTATGGACCGAGGACTTGGTATCTTCTGCGTCCAACATCGACCAGGAGCTGCTGGCGCTGAAAGTCGAGCATCTCATCTACTCCCCGGATCCGAACCTCCCTCACAGCGCCAAGCTCAGCCTCTTCTTCAGAGGGATCGCGCCAGCTCTTGTAGGTCTTCGGAAGAAGATCCCCGCGCAGCTGGCCGAGGAGTCGCGCCTGCTCTGCACGGGAACCTTGGAGCGCGTGCTGACGAATATTGTATACCGCAATCCCGGCATAAACCTCACCAACGTTCTTCGCAGCCTGTCGGCCGACGCAAACATGGAGGTGCTGAAGGAGCAGGTCGCCCACATCATCGCCAAGTTGAACAAGATCTCCAGGATTGAGGGCGACCGCGTTGACTAGGCTTCCTTTTTCTTTATCTCTTTTTGTTGCTGCATAGGATGTTTGTGAACTCATTAATCATTGCGACAAGTTATCCTTTGTAAGATGTTTATCTCATTTTGATTAATCAGTGCAATGTTATCTTCCTTGTCTTGGTCATTTACTTTGTATGCTTTTCACCCTACGCTCCCGGGGAGCTTGCCGGCAAGGGGCCTTTGCCGCGAGCGCTGAGTGCTGGACTCTGAGCAGCCTGCTGGCCAAGGTCTCACCGGCAAGCAACCTTGCCGCAGCTAGTCGCAACGCACTTAGCTTGCTGAGCAAACTCTAAAACGAAGTAAGGGCGCGACACTTGTCGCAGCTCGCTTAGATCGTTGAGCGTACTCGGAAACAAGACAAGGGTGCGGCTAGTTACGGGTAGGTTCCTCCGCGCACAGGTTTTCCATACAAAGTGTGATTGTTCAAGGAAGACAACTAAAATTTAAAATTTTGAACTGGCCAAATTCTAATAACTTAGCTTTCATATATTGCTTCCTTCTCGGTAAGGCTTTTCTTTCTTGAACAGCACTTGGTTCCTCCTCCATCTCCTTCCCCCCGGCAAACTTGTGCGCGAGGAATGTTCCTTCTGCTTAAGAGGCAAAGGAAAAGAAGAGGGAAACAAGACATGGCCTTTAGGCGTGCTAATGCTTACCGGATGTGTATGTTGCACAAGATGCCAAATAACACATGCAAATAGCAAAGAAAAGCATGCAAAAGGCAAATAGCGCAAAACACGAAATCTTTACTTATGCACGGGGTCTGCGCCCGGCTTTGTACAAAGGGTTACATGCAACAGCGGCAAGGCTTGTACAAAAGGTGGTTGCCGGAGCGGATCACGGCAACCGCGCCTTATGGGTGGAACTTGCGAAGATGCTCTATGTTCCAGGAGTTGCTCACCGGTAAGCCTTCTTCGGTCTCGAGGCGGACAGCGCCGGGCCTCGTGACTTGTCTCACCCGATAAGGGCCTTCCCACTTCGGCGTCAACTTGTTGGAATTCTTGGCGGACTGAACACGCCGAAGAACAAGGTCGCCTTCCTCGAGACTCCTGGCCTTGACCTTGCGGCTATGGTAGCGATGCAAGGCTTGCTGGTATCGAGCAGCTCGTACAGCAGCCTGGAGACGTCCCTCCTCGAGGAGCAACGCATCATCTTGTCGCAGTTGCTCTTGCTCGAGCTCATCATAAGCGAGCACTCGAGGAGATCCGTATACGAGTTCCGTGGGGAGAACTGCCTCTGCTCCATAGACTAGAGCAAAGGGTGTCTGTCCGGTGGCTCGACTTGGTGTCGTTCTGATTGACCAAAGAGCCGCCGGTAGCTCCTCTATCCAATTTCTTCCGCACTTGAGCAGCCTGTCAAAGGTCCTTGTCTTGAGTCCGCGCAGCACTTCAGCATTGGCCCTCTCCGCTTGACCGTTGCTCCTCGGGTGAGCAACAGAAGCGAAACAGACCTTGGCGCCAAGGTCTTGGACGTACTGCATGAAGGTGCGACTAGTGAATTGTGTACCGTTGTCGGTGATGATCCTGTTAGGGATCCCGAAACGGCAAACAATCGACCTGAAGAACCTGACCGCTGACTGTGCTGTCACCTTTCTCACTGGTTCCACTTCTGGCCACTTTGTGAACTTGTCGATTGCAACGTACAAGTACTCAAAGCCCCCGACGGCTCGGGGGAAAGGGCCGAGGATATCGAGCCCCCAGACCGAGAAGGGCCAGGACAAAGGGATTGTTTGGAGAGCTTGAGCTGGTTGATGAATCTGCTTTGCATGGAACTGGCACGCTTCACACTTGGTTACTAGTGCAGTTGCGTCTTGGAGGGCTTCTTGCCAAAAGAACCCTTGCCGGAAAGCTTTCCCGGCAAGCGCCCTTGCGCCAATGTGGTGGCCACATATGCCTCCGTGTATTTCTGCCAACAGCTTCTGTCCATCTTCCCTGGAGATACACTTCAGTCTGACACCATTGAGCCTTCTTCTATACAGCTTGTTATCCACGAATGGGTACATACTTGACTGCCTGGTTATCTTCTCTATTTCTTCTGGGTCGTCGGGAAGTTCTCCAGTTTGCAGAAAACGGACGATCTGCTGCGCCCATGCCAGAGCTTGAGGCTCAACGGCAAGGACTAAAGGCATGAGGGCCGCTGCGGGAACCTCAGCTTCTACGGCGAGAACCTCTGGCTCTGCCGGAGCTGAAGGTCCCCCGGCAAGCTCGCCGGGGCGAGGCTTGTCGGGAACGCTTGCTTCAACTGCACAGACCCGAGGATCTGCAGGAGCAAACCGTTCCTCAGCGTTTTGATTGTTGATCTTGGGGACCTTGGCGGCGGTTTCAGGGAGATCCGCCGGCAAGTAGTCGCCGGAGACCAACTTTCTCTTCTTGGACTGCCCAATTGATGGTGTAACGGATGGCTGAGTCAGCTTGAGCAAGAAGGTCCCTGGTTCCACAGGTAACTTCATTGAAGCACACTTTGAAAGGCCGTTTGCAATTTCATTCTGAGCTCTCGGAACGTGCTCCATTTGTAGACCTTCAAAGTGCTCCTCAAGCTTCCTCACTTCATCTACATAAGCTTCCATCAAAGGGCTTTGATAGCTCTTGTTAACTTGCCGGACCACCAACTGAGAATCTCCCCGTACAATCAGCTTCCTGATCCCAAGTTCGGCCGCAATCCTGAGGCCGGCAAGCAAGCCTTCATATTCAGCAGTGTTGTTTGTCGCTTGCTCCCTGGGAAAGTGCATCTGGATAACATATTTGAGGTGCTCTCCGGTGGGCGCGATGAGTACCACGCCAGCACCGGCGCCTTGCAGCGAGAAGGCACCGTCAAAATACATTACCCATTCACTTGTCGCTTCTTGTACGGGTGCACTTGTTTCTTGGACTTCTTCATCGGGCGTTGGGGTCCACTCAGCTATGAATTCTGCCAAAACTCGGCTCTGTATGGTTGAAGTACTTTCAAACTTGAGTCCAAAGCTCGACAGCTCCAGTGCCCACTCAACGATCCTGCCTGTTGCTTCTGGGTTGTGCAATATCCTCTTCAGCGGAAAGCGAGTGACCACTGTTATCTCATGTGCCTGGAAGTAATGGCGCAGCTTTCTCGAGGCCATGAGGAGGCCGAAAAGCAACTTTTGCACACCAGAGTATCTTGATCTAGCCCCCTGGAGAAGGGAACTTACAAAATACATTGGGCGCTGCACCATCTTCTTCCGCGCTTCATCCTGTTCCTGCGCGGAGTTGTCCTTGTCGGGGCCAGAGCTTGCCGGAGCAGCCCCCTGCTTGTCGCTGGATTCGCTTGCCGGTGGTGTAGGCTCCTCGTCGGACTCCCTCTCCGCTACCAACGCAGCACTAACCACCTGGTTGGTTGCCGCTAGGTACAGCAACAACTTTTCCTGTGGTCTAGGTGCGACAAGTATTGGAGTGGAGGATAGGTACCGTTTCAAATCTTGCAGCGCTGCCTCCGCTTCCGGAGTCCACTTCATGGGACCTGCCTTCTTCAAGATTTTGAAGAAAGGTAGGGCGCATTCTGCAGACTTCGAAATGAACCTACTGAGGGCAGCCACACAACCTGCAAGCCTTCTGACATCCTTGACGCGCTTCGGGGCCTCAATCTGCTCAATGGCTTTAATCTTGTCGGGGTTGGCTTCAATACCCCTCTGTGACACAAAGAATCCGAGAAGCTTGCCGGAGGGAACTCCAAAGACGCACTTCTCGGGGTTCAACTTGAGCTGTATTCTGCGCAGGTTCTGAAATGTCTCTTCCAAATCTTGGATCAGGGTTTCCTTGCTCTTACTTTTCACCACGATGTCATCCATGTAAGCCTCTACATTTCTGTGGATCTGTGGCTCGAAAGCAGTGTACACTACCCTTGCAAACGTTGATCCTGCATTCTTCAGTCCAAATGGCATGCGTATGAAGCAATAAGTGCCACATGGAGTGATAAATGCGGTCTTCTCTTCATCCTCTTTGGCCATAAAGATCTGGTGGTAGCCTGAATATGCATCAAGAAAACAGAGCAGCTCACATCCGGCAGTGGAGTCAACGATCTGGTCAATGCGCGGCAAAGGGAATGGATCCTTGGGACATGCTTTATTCACATCGGTGAAGTCTATACACAGTCTCCACTTCCCGTTGGCCTTGCGCACGACGACTGGATTTGCTAACCACGTCGGATGGATCACACCTCTAACTAGGCCTGCTGCCTCTAGCTTCTTGATTTCTTCATTGATAAATTCTTGGCGCTCCACGGCTTGCTTCCTCACCTTCTGCTTGATGGGCCGCGCATGAGGACAGACAGCAAGCTTGTGCTCAATTACCTTCCTGGGAACACCGGGGATGTCAGATGGTTGCCAGGCAAACACATCGACATTCGCCCGCAGGAAGGCAACGAGCGCGCTTTCCTATTTGCTGTCAAGCGTGGCACTGATGGTGAAGGTACCACCAGTACCGTCCTCCTTGGCGGACACCTTCTTGGTTGCCGGAGGAGCGGCCATCCCTTTCTTACACTTGCCGGTGGAGCTCGATGGGACGTCCTCGACGGCGACGCAGCACTCCGAAGAGGTGCGGTTGCCGGAGTGGGCCCCAGAGCACTTGCCGGACTTGGTCTTCGTCTTCTTCCCCCCGGGAGCTTCAGCGGCAAGTGTATCTTTCTCTGCCGCAGCTGCCGCATCCCGGTAGATCTTGTCGGCGCAGACAAGCGCATCTTTCTTGTCGCCTTGGACAGTGATGACGCTTATCGGCCCCGGCATCTTGAGTACATTGTAGGCATAATGGGAAGCTGCCATGAACTTGGCGAGGGCAGGACGGCCAAGTATTCCATTGTATAGTAATGGAATATCGGCGACGTCGAAAGTGATACGCTCAGTTCTGAAGTTGAGCTCCCCGCCAAAGGTCACCGGCAGAGTGATCTTCCCCTTGGGCTTGCTCCTTCCCGGGTTGATTCCTTGGAAAGAACCGGTCTCTTCGAGCTCGCCATCTGGAATTTGGAGTTTCTTGATCACAGCAGAGGAGATCAAGTTCAGCCCGGCCCCGCCGTCAACCAACATTTTGGTGACCTTGAGGTTGCGGATGGTGGGTGAGACCAGCATCGGCAAGCACCCGACCGCAGTGGTGCGGTCAGGGTGATCCTCAAGATCAAAAATGATGGGCGTGCTGGACCATTTGAGGAGCCTGCGCGACTCCACGGGCGGCTCTGCTGCATTCACCTCACGCACCCACTGCTTTAGCTGGCGGTGGGAGGTGCGCAGAGAGGCGCCACCGTCGACGCACAGGACCTCCGTGGCCTTCTGGAACTCCTGCTCGCTGTTATCCTCGTCCTCCATGTCTTCGTCGTCGTCCTCTTCATCCTTGTCGCGGCCCCGGGGAGGTCGGTCACCTTGCCGCTGCTTGGCCTTGCCGCGGCGTCCTCCCCGGCCATTGAATGGCCGCTTCTTGCTTGGCTCTCCGCCGCCACCTTGGGCCTTCTCCTTGTCGCGCCTCTCGTACTCATCCTTCTGCTGCTCGACGAGATACTCGACGCGCTTGCAGTTGGAGAGGTCGTGGCCCTTGGTGCGGTGGATCTTGCAGTACTGCTTGTCGGAGCCGTCCTGCTTGTCGGCTGCCGCTACAGGGGCAGGCTCCTTGCCGGAGCTGCCAGCCTGCGTTTGCTTGGCGGGAGCCTCCTTGCCGGACTTCTCGACGGCAAGCACTTCTTTCTTGTTTTTCCTTCTGTTATTCCGCCGCCGGCTCTTCTTTGCCGGGGCGGCGTCGTCGCTGTCGCTTCCTCCTGCGCCAGCATCCTCCCCGGGGAGTCTCCTCCCCTCTTCTGCGCGTGCGCACTTGTCAGCCAGAGCATAGAGCTCGCTGACATCCCGAATCTTGGTCATCGCCATTTCTTCACGCATGCGGCGGTTACGCACGTTCTGGTGGAACGCACTGATAACCGTGGCAGGGTGGACATCAGGGATGTTGTGCTGTACACGGCTGAAGCGTTGGATGTACTTGCGCAGGGACTCTCCTTCCTTCTGGGCCAAAATGTGGAGATCGCTCTCCTGGCCGTGGGGTTTGTGGCCGCCGGTGAAGGCGCCAACAAACTGATGGCAAAGGTCTGCCCAAGAAGAAATGGAGCCTTCCGGCAAGTGCATAAGCCACGAACGGACGTTCGGCTTAAGCACGAGCGGGAAGTAGTTTGCCAAGATCTTCTCGTCGCGCCCCCCGGCAGCCTGCACCGCGATGGTGTAAACGCTGAGGAATTCTGAGGGGTGCGTCTTGCCGTCGTACTTCTCCGGTACGTCGGGCTTGAAATTCTTCATGCTGGGCCACTGGACGCGCCGCAGCTCACGGGTAAACGCAGGGCAGCCTGCCGCGTACGGCAAGTCGCCTGGTTCACCGGGCGCGCGCGCGTCGACAGCGTCCCCAGCCCTCTGGTCCGATTGTCGCCGAGCTTCTCGGCGGCGCTCGATTGTTGTTCGAGCGTCTTCTTGTCGCCGGTCGTCGAGGACCTGGCGTTGGTCCCGACGGGCCCACGGATCCGACGATGCCGTGGAGCCGTCGTCGGCGTTGTTCCGGCGGGGCGGCGTCTTCTGCTTCCGCGGCGGGGAGTGCACGCTTGTCGCACCCCCGGCGGTCTTGTCGCCGTCAGCCTTCGTCTTCTCAGCTTGCCGCGGCCGCGAGGCCGCCGGCTGCTGTGGAGAATCGTTGTTGGCGAAGGCTATCAGGCTCTGGATGGTGGCCCTCCAGTCTTTGGCCTTGTCTGCCGCTGGAGGGAAGTCGAGGAGCAGTTGCGCCCTTGCGAGCGCTTCTGCTGGAGTGGAGGGGAACGGGGGCGAACGGTGCGAGGAGCGGGATATGCTCGGACTCCTAACAACGTTAGAAGGAGCAGGGTCCCGCGCCGGCGCCTTTGCTTTGCTTGTGCCCGGACGGTGGTCCGGGGCGTCCCGCGAGCCTCCGGTTTGTCCTTGGCCCAGCAAGCGGATACCACCTCCTGTGGTATGGCGCTGCTGGGTTGTCGTGTGCTGAGATGGACGCGGCGCGTCCACGGAGACCGAGGCTCGGTCGTCCGTCCTGTCCTTGGATTTGGTGGCGCCGCGAGTGTCCTCGCCGGCGACCACCCTTCCGACGGCGTCTCCCCCGCCCACCGTTGGCTCTGGTGGCGGCGGATGAGACGCAGACGGGCCTCCGACCTCCGAAGCCTTCTTCTTCGGGGCCATGGTGCTGTTGCTGATGAAGTTGCTGACGAAACTGGAGAAGTTGGTGAAGAATGCGACCGCGCGAACGCCGGATCAGATTCGCACAACCTCGACGCCCCCTACCTGGCGCGCCAAAGATGCCGGGGGAAACTGTCCACCACGAACACCTATGGGACCGGAGCCCCTTGTCTGTGCGGTAAGAGGGCGGAGGGAGCACGAAGAGCAGATCGTAGCGAGCACGCGGGCAGTTTTACCCAGGTTCGGGCCGCGATGGTCGCGTAAAACCCTACTCCTGCTTGGTTGTGTATTGAGTTGGAGAGCTCGGGAGCTTGAAGAACCAGCTACCCCGAGCGTATGAGCGATCTAGGTTCCGAACCCCCTCCATGTTGTGCATGGGCCTCCTTTTATAGTGCAAGGGGTCACCGACAGGTGTCAACGTAGGAGAAAGGGGTAAAAACGTAAAAGAGGTGGTAGTTGTAACAGTGCGGGAATAGTGGAGCTACAGTGCGTGAACAGTGGTCGCTACCTACTTTGACAGTGGGGGACAAGGGCATTTAATGCCCGTCGCCGTCGACCCCAAAAGCTCCCGCCCTTGCGTCTCCGTCTGCCACGGCGATGGCTTCACCACCGTGGAGTGCCAGCGTGTCCCCCAGGCTGCACAGCCATCCGCCACGCGTCCCTGGAAAGGCCCCAGGGCGACGCGTGGGCCGATGAGCTGGAGCGTGGGCACACAGCGCAACTCTCCCGGCAAGCACCTTGCCGGGGTCTTGATCTTGCCGGGCCCAGGAGCTTGCTGGGCTCTGTAGCTTGCCGCTCCCCGGGCCCTCGCCGGGACGCGTATAGCGCCGAGGCGTGTCTTCTATGATGTAATCTTCTAATCTTCCTGGCAAGCTCCTCTTGCCAGGGCCTTGCGTTAATGAGGCAACCTTGAGCCTGGAACGGCCTTCCCGACAGGCTTCGCTTGCCGGGGTCTCGATCTTCTGTCTTGTATACTTTGTTTTTGAATGGTTTGACATGGAGTAGGAAGGTCTCCGGCGAGCGCGTGGTAAACCCTGCCGCGGGAAGCTGCAACCGCCCGTGCACAAGTTGGGGTACTGAGGTACCCCTACCTTAGTACACCGACATGGGGGGTTTCCAATGTCTTATTGGAGTACCAACATGATTTGTTTGCCTATGATGTGGTATGGTTTAGTAATATCTTCCTTCAAGAATTTATTTTGATTGACTTGGCGTATGCTCACGCATATTTAAGACTGTAAAGAAAGTCTGTCAAGCCTTGATGATCTTTTATTTCTGAGTAGCGATATAACTTCCATGCCTGATTCAATGTTGCTTTGTCGCTCTGCATGATTATGACCATCATTGCTCTTTTAGTTGGTCGCTCCCAGTCTTTTGCTAACCTCCACCTGTACTAAGCGGACTGACTGCTTGTGCATCCAAATTCTTTTAAACCGGTTATGCCATATGAGTCCACCATACCTTCCTACATGGTATTTACCTGCCATTCCTAACGAAGACTTTCATGTACCATCTCAAAATTATTCAAAAAGAAAAAAAAGCATTCCTATTTTGTGCCTCTGTTTTTAGTTCATGAGGAAGTAGTAGTTAATTCATGATCTTTTTAAGTTGGACAAGCTTCACCCCGGGATTGCATGTCTAATGTGCAAACCCATAACACGAGAAGGAACTGGCATTGAGTGTGCCCGGCTCAAAATTAATATAACAAACAAACCCTCCTTCACGCTTTGTTCATGAGAAATCAGAAAACTTTGGCAGTGATAAACAAAGGAGATTAAGAGGATGTGATCGTCCTCATTCGGGAGCCGTTCCTTGAAACTTGTCCATCTCAAGAAGTGATTGAGTTATCTGCTAGCATTCGTTGACGGAACATGCATAATCAAAAAAAATTATTACCTCTGTTTTTAAAACCAAGAGCTCTGGTACATGCTTTGTCTTTGTTTCCGACTACGGGTTTTCAACCTTGCCAACAAAAGCCACGGTTCGAGAGTCTCCACCTTATTTTAAAGCACCAACTACTGAGAGCATGATTGTCATTCTGAGTTTAATGTGCATTGTCCCAAAGTAGCATTGTCATTTGCATGATTGTGATATCGTTTATTCTGAAATCATTGTATCTAGTCATCACTTAAACCTTGAAGGTGCCCCTGCATTTATGTTTTGCTTCACTAAAGGGGGCAAGCGAGATATCACTTTATCATATTTGCACACCATGCTCATTACAAATCTTTTTGATGTTTCAGTATCATATTGTAAAACTTTCAGTTCTTTGTGATTTTCTCATGAGGCAACTTAATTACTACAGATTCATTGTCTCAGTAAGCTTTTGTCATATGACTATGAAAAATCCTATATGGTTAATAGCATGTCACCACAGAAATTATTCTTGTTATCATTTACCTACTCGAGGACGAGCAGGAATTAAGCTTGGGGATGTTGATACGTCCAAAACGTATCTATAATTTCTGCTTGCTCCATGCCTCTTTTGGGTGATATTGCTATCATATTTATACACTTCCATACACTTTTGATCATATTTGGACTAACCTATTAACTCAGTGCACCCTAGTGCCAGTTTCTGTTTTCTGCTGTTTTTGTATTTCAGGTTTTCCCATTACGAAAACTGCCAGAAAAATCCCGGAAAAATTATATAAAAAATCAGCGTTCCAGAAGCTTCCCGGCACCCGAAGTAGAGCCGGAGGGGGGCCACCAGGGCTCCAGGCACCCTGGTGGCGCGGCCCCCCTCCTGGCCGCGCCGGGGGGGGGCGCCTGGGCCCCCAGGCCTCCGCTGATGCCCCCCTTTGGCATATATTTATATCGTGTCCCGAAACCCTCGAGACGAAAAACCCTTTTTGGCGATCTCATCTCTGTTCCACCGCCACCGCGCTTCCAAGATCGGGAGCAGCCGGAGAACTCTTCCCGGCACCCTGCCGGAGGGGAGGATCACCACCGGGAGCCTCTCCACCACCATGGACGCCTCTCGGATGAGTTGTGAGTAGTCTCCCTTGGACCATGGGTCCATGACCAGTAGCTATGTGATGTTCTCCTCCCCTTCTTGTGCTTCACTAATTAGACCTCGTGAGCTGCCCTACATGATCGAGGCACATATGTAATCCTTATGTTGTTGCTATGATGAGTTTGCTGGGATCCGATGGATTGTGAGATTATGTTCAGATTGTGTTTGAGTAATATATGTGATCTACCTCTTTTATATTTATGTTCGTAAGTAATTCTTGCATGTTCTCCGTTGTTATTTATTGCTTTGGCCAAGTAGTAGGTAGTGACTCCAAGAGGGAACATTATGCTTGATTGTGGGTTCATGCCCCTCGATGACTAGCTTGAGTGACAGAAACATGAGTCTAGGGGATGTGTTGTTGCCACAAGGGGGAAAACAACGGTGCTTGTGCCCGCGGGTGCAAGGATTGTTTACTTTACGCAAAGTTCTTTTAATGCAGTTGTCTGTTGCTTTGAGTTTACACTATGGGTGGGACTCGCAACTTAATACCAACGAGATGTTCTGGATAGATATCTCAAGGTGGATGATTAGTAGTAGATGCAGATGGATTTCGGTCTACTTGCCTTGGCGTACCGCCCATGCTTTGAACCTCTACCTTTCTTGCAACATAGTTAGCATTGGTTTGCGCACATAATTCTGTCAATTGCCCAGCTGTAATTCGTTTACCTCACATAGCTGTTTTATCGTCTTTTGGGAGAGAGACATCACTAGTGAACATCATGGGACCCCGATCCATATTACCATCATTGATCACATCCGCTATTTACTTTCCGCTTTTTACTTACTATTGCAGCAATAGCTATCACTATTATCACTTGCGTTTGATCCTTTGTAAACGACAAGGCCGGAGGGATTGACAACCTCTCTGTACTCGTTGGGAGCAAAGTTATTTGTATCTGTGTGCAGGTCCACGTTGATTGCTAATATCTGGCGCCGTTAGCAGTTGACACCTTCTTGTTGAAACTGGAGTCTCAGGGGAAATCGATCCTTGGTATCTTTGCCAAGGGAAAACTTCCGCTACACTGCATCTCAAACCTTCCACTTGGGGTAACCAACGAGGGGCGAGAAGCCATCAGCATATAGCTCCGTATATTGTTTAGTGGACCGGTCAACCAGTCCACATGCTGCCTTGTCAGCTCGTGTTCTGTATCTTCGTGTGCTGCCCCATGTGGCAGTGGGTGAAAATAAGTAAACCAGAGGCCCATCTGACACGCGGTGAAGTAAGCAAAGTTGACACCACTGGGGGTAGCACCCCGCACGCTAGCAAATTGAGGGCGCATTGAGGACTGAGGCAATAAAAAACATTTGTTTGTGAGAGTGAGAGGCTGCTGTAGTTGGTTTGATTGAGTTGTTTATACATGTGGGTCTATGTGCACAGCGGTGCCAACTCTCTCACATCGCGAGAGCGGTGCCAAAATCTCTTGATTTGACATCGATGCGTATTATGTGGCATACTTTTGCGAAATATGGCATCGGCCACATAGTGGAAGGCAACAAATGCGCAAGCCCTTCACGTACTCCTAGGCAAATGAGAGGAAAGAGAAAGAGAGAGAGAGAGAGAGAGAGAGAGAGAGAGAGAGAGAGAGAGAGAGAGAGAGAGAGAGAGAGAGAGATAGAGAGAGAGAGTGAGAGTGAAAAAATATCACTAGCCATCCAACCCTATCGTACGAGCGAATGATATTGGTACCTCTTGATGACACAACAATCTTATACATCCAACTGCTCTAATATGTTCTCATCTTTTTGTTGATAAAAAAAGACCCGAAAGTGAAAAATGTGCTGCACTATAACAATCTCATCGAATGGCTTGATCTCCATCGTAAAGAAATTAATTTGATCGACTATCGAGGCAGCACATCTAAGATTAAATTGGCCAGGTTCTTTGTTCTGGAGGCAAGTGTGCTCAAGGTAATGATGTTTGGCGTTCTCTGGCGCAACAATGAATGGCGTGCTGATCACCGCAAGCGTCTAAGCCTAAATGACAAAGTCTCCATAGAAGCTGAATTTGTTTTTGAAACATCAAGTGGCCAGAGACTCGAAAAGTTATTTGCCCATTAGTGACTTGTCAGGGCGGTGGATTTTAGTTTGTACGATAATGCTGCATCCACCTAAAGTAACGAAAGTTCTTACGTAAACTTACTAGTAATTCCCTCTTCATAGGTGCGGCATTACTCCTAACATTTGTAATATCAGTTTGAAACTTGTAATATTGCCGTGTCCTATTCCTGCACTTTCAAAATCCTACGAATCAAACAGGTCCTGAGTTGGTGATGATGTTGTGCCTGCCATCTTTCATCAATAGCCGTTGGATCTAGATCTGACGCATACAAACCAAACTTCTCCAGTTTTGCAAAAAGATTCCTGCAGTTGTTCGCTATTTACAAACAACTCCTTGTCTCTCGCAATCAGCCTTATCTCCTCCCCACCACATCTAGAAGGACATGGAAAAATCTGGCGCGATGGCCGCTGCCAGCACCGTCCACCCCCAATCTTGGTGTTCCATGGAATGCACGAGCATCTACGCACGGGAAATTATGTCGAACACGGCTAGTTGTAAGCAGGCTAGGTCTACAGCCATGATGATAGTGACTGCAGACGGTGAGGGTGACTATGGTATGTCGAACACGGCGCCTATACTCAGGTGTCATCTCCGGCGTACGGTCTTGTCACTTCACTGTGAGGAGCGGCACGTAATAATTTGACCAACGGGTAGTACAGTGCTACTACATTGGTAGTAGTAGTAGTAGTACTACTAGTACTAGCACCACCGTGTGGACTTAGTAGTACTACCACGTCCATCTGGATTTGGTATTTGACTATCAATATCTAGTAATGCATGTCCCAAAAAATGTACTACTCCCTCTGTAAATAAATACATGGTGTATTGTTTTATTCCTATCGGCGATAGAACTTAATGTCTTTTTGCTACTTAATAGGATTACATGCAATTAACTAACCACTGCATGTGATGTTTAGTAGTGTCAAGTCACTGAAAGCATGCACGGGCACGGAGGGCGGTGCAGCTTCATTGACTTACTGCACCTGCCTTTGGGTGTATGACACGTGGGCCCAACGGGTGGCTGGCCAACCTATCATACAGCCAAAGGCAGGTATAGTAGAGGGGCGAGGAGTAGATGGCCAACACACACGTGAATTCAACATAGTCTGCACTTCTCATATAAAGGCTCCTGTCAGTCCAATATACGAAATCCTATGCACCTACGCACCCAAGGGCAAGAGTGATCACTCCAATCGCAAGATCAGTTGACTAGAAGCTAGACCCATAGAGGCGATGAGCGCGAGCATCAGCCGACTGTGCCAGATGGTCCATGACACCGGCCTGCGGCCCGGCACCGACGAACGTCTCCAGGTAGTGCTTGAGACCGCCAGGGCGAGGGGGCGCTTGGACGTCAGCTTCGTCTCCTTGTTCGACAAGGTCCTCGTCGGCTTCCTTGACAAGTTCACCGTCATCAAGAAGCTCGCGGACGACCTTGACGTACGCCTCCAGCCCACGCGGCCAGGCTCTGCGATGCCTTCCACCCTCAACGGCCTCTATGGTGACAACCTCTTTGATGCACTGGTGGCCCTGCGACTGCCCGCCGTCGCGTCGGAGAATGTCCACCTCGAGGTCGCGCTCGCCGCGCAGCGCCTGGCGCAGCAAGACACTATCAACATAATCACCCACGTCTATGCGCAAATCGTCCACAAGGACTACTACATGCAAGAGGAGGACGATAGGATGCTGGCCTTCTTGAACCGCAGGGCAACCTTGGACGGCATTGTTTAGAAGCACGTTGAGCTTGCCGCCAACGCCGCTGCTCCTCACACGTCGGTTGGTGACCCGGTGCACTAGGGTGTGAGCATGTCTTTGATGGATCTGTATGTATCTTTATCTTTCCGTCAAATCCATGTAGTAGTATATGGTACTACTAGTAATTATCTTAGCTTTCGCATCAACTTCATAATTTTTCTACGTACTCCATGCATGAACCGCGCCAGAACCAAACTTCTCATTACTCTAGGGAAAATCGTTATTTCTATCTATCGGTCGCGCCATGGAGCAGAACCAAATTTTACAAGCTACAAGTTCAAAAGGAAAAGCATGCCGTGTTCGCGTCGCACCCCCACACGGTTGGCCCGGCATGCCGCTCAAGGGGAATGTGTGTTGTGTTGCATTTTCACTTACAAGTGGGACCGCGGTTGAGCAAACCGACTATCGGCAAACCCCAACCCCGCCCATCGTGCGATGCTGAGAAAACAGGAGGGAGAAGAGATGGCTGTAGCATGGACTCCAAGAAAATTGGTGTCGGATGGGACTCGTGTGGGTGGCGTCTGCCGTACTGCTAGACATGAATGCTAGCTATGGCCCATGCCATCCCACTATATCGAGGTGCTGGTTATGTAGAATAAATTTCCTGGAGTGCGTGCTCGGCCCTCCTCTATCTCTCTTCTCAGCCAGCCAGCAGACGCACGGAGCCCATCGTCTGTTTGCTCATATGCGGTCCCACATGTTAGTGAAAACACAAGAGGACCCACTGAACCTGCACATCTTTCACCTCGATGTGCTGGTGATGAAAAGCAAATCCAATAAAGATCTTCGCTGTCCGCTTTTGGAGTTACTCAAGAGTACTAAGATTCTATTTACAGTTTAACCCAAGATGCACATCACGTGGCTTCAACTACCACTCTATTTTCTTGCATGACACGACCTGGATCCTGGATGTCCCACGTGTCGGCAAAAGGAGGAAGAACTCGACCAAATCTTCGGTTGTGCTCTCGGATTAGACTAGTTGTGCTAACTTAAATTTTTATTGTGTAGAATGGATGCAAGTTTTGGTATTGGGAAGAAGAGTGCAACGATATATTGATAGAGCGCAATTTAGTAGATGTTCTAGCACTTTTAGCTAGCATAGAGGCTAGAGATGAGACTAGTGCACTTGTTGATAGAATAGAGGCTAGACACGTCTACTTCTTTACACTCGAAGAAGAAAGAAGCACGCAGGATCGAGCCTCCGCAGATCAACAATGAATGTATCAAGAAGGCACTAATCCAACTTACAAGAGCAGTTATGGAAGTTGGATATCTTCGAAAATGTAATCTTGTGGTTCTTGTTTTTCTAGTCAAAATTTTGGTGATGTATTTCCATGTACCAAAAAATCAATGATGAAAAAAAGATATGTGTTGTCAAAGAAAAATATACGTGGCCGGGATGCATCTGCGCGTTCGGCGCACGGCAAAACGGTGGTCCGTTTGGGGTTGTGCGTTGGAGTTGGCCTTACAAGTTGGACCGCAGTTGAGGAAACCGACTATCGGCAAACCCCCACCTCACCCGCCGCGCGATGGCTGAGTTAGAGAAACAACGAGGTTGAAGAGATTGTTGTAGCACGGACTCCAACAAATATGGTGTCAGATGGAAGTCGTGCTGGTGGCGTGTGCCGTACTCCTGGACGTGAATGCTTGTTCTGGCCCATGCCACCCTACTACTCCTACTACTTATAGTAGTAGTATCGAGGATTCGAGGTGCTGGCTACGTACAGCGAACACATTAACATATGGCCGACCTCACACTGTGGCCAAATTTCCTGGAGTCTGTGCTAGGTTTAAAAGTGTTCTTTGTGAGGATGGGTGGCTCGTCTCAAGTTTAAAACTTGTTGTATTACGTACGTAGACATAGAGATACTGCAGCATGTGAAGCTAGTTCAAATAGTGTACTATTGTTGATTGGCCTCATCCGATAACCTATTGCAATGCACGTACAATTATGTATTCGGAAAATATATATTTTCCTCGTCGCAGCACCCACTCAGAGAACCGACTCGAAAGCCATTCATAAATTTAGTAAGTTTATCACAGGCATATCATTTTATTACCTACAATAGGTCATCAGCCCACAACGACAACGAGGATACATTATATCACACAACAAATAACAAGCAATAAAATGAACTTCAACTCAACCAATCCTCGGCGTTGGAAACGCTTGCTTTGAACCACTAGTGATTCTCTGGGAAGGGACAGATAGTGTCAATCTCGAGACCAATGTAGGACTGATCATCCAGGCTAAAGCAGCCTACTATATCACAACCAGGGTAGGGAGCCACCGCAATGTCCGACGTATAGATACAATTGCTTCTCATAAATGGTAGTAACGTTGTGTCAACAGCAGTTGGATCGCCTTTCACCATCATTGGATAGTTTTGTCCAAGGAAGAGCGAGTTTGCTCCAAGACTATCAATACTGTACCAGGGAGAAGGTGTTGGCGCTAGCACACTAGTATCCATCCCGAATACCATGCAACAGGTGTTGGAATAGGTTCGGAGAGTGCGACCATGGGAGACAACACCTGCTCCCTCAGTAGTAAAATCAGCAGTGGGCTGTATATAGACAAGAAGTGGCGATCCATCGGAATTAGTTGCCAGCCGCCAGTTGGCATATGGACCCTGCTCGTCCTCATGTTCGTGATCATCACCATCGTCATCTCCCCCTTGGTTATAAATATTTTCAAGTATAGGTGGTGGAATGTTCACAGGCTTGGAAACACTAGAAGAAGGTTAATTAGTACTAGAGAAGGGAAACTTGCTAACTCGCATGCATGTGGATGAAACAATTATAATTACGGTGGAAGACAAATGTACCGAAACAATAAGGATCCCATGCAAAAACAGTGCCACGAGTGGTGGCAGCAAACACAAGCCTCTCGTCTTCAATTGCATCACAGTACACATCCGCGTATAGAAACTAATTTTTGAGCAATATCCATCTAGTAGAACCATGAAGGACGACAACAAACTTGTCGAACATAGCAACAACTTTATAAATATTGTAATCCCAAGAGCGGTTGGGAACTCGAGAAATTGCTATCTTCTTTAGACGACAATCACCATGATCATATTTGAACGTACGTCGGCCATCTGTGTGCTCAACCTCAGGGCACTCGGAGATTTTTGGAAGTGGAATCCGCTGATGACTGTACACATTCACAAGTTCCCACTCGCAATTGTACTCAATATAAACAACCCAATCTGCATTTGCGCCTGCCCAACGCTTGCCCTCAAGCGATGGCATCTTAATATCATACATATCATTATCAAGCGACATCAACTTGCACAAGGCGAGGCTTTCCTCGTCCCCGCGCCGGTCAGTAGGGTCACGGTGAAGAAGATAGGGGAGATCAAACCGCTCTTGGACCCTTGGGTTCCTTGTAATGATGTTATTAGTTGAGTCGAGAATGTTCTTGAACGAACCTGCCATGCTAGCCGAGGTGATGACGTCGCACTGATCAATGAGTTCCCCTACCGCGTCATCATTCAGATCGGGGCAAGAATAACGGGGTCGTTTCCGGCTTGTTCCCTCCATGGAGAAGACGATGGAACAATGGCAGAAGGAAGGGTGAAGGCAAATGGAGGAGGGCGGAAGAGTGTGCGACAACAGTTCCAAATCGAGAGGGAAAGGCGAAGAGTCGGTGGACGGTTGCCAATTTGCCATGGTACACGAAGAGACGCCCCGGCCTACACGTCCTTTCGGAAATTGTACAAAAGGACTCGCCGTCGTCTCACTGACATGTTGGAATGGGACCACATGTCAACAAAACATGGTGTGTAATTTCTCGTGCAAAATGCGATCTGGCCGCGTTGGCACGAGGTGCCACATTAGTTATCGCTGAATAATATAAAATATTAGGAGTGCAGACGCTCCACCCCGAGGTTTGTAGCTCCTTCTCGGTCGTCGGGAATCTATGTTCTTCCACTCTTTCGTTTAAGACATGAGCTTTGTTCTGCATGTTGCCAGCACGCGGGACATCTATATGCCTCCATTTTACAAAATCATACTACATGCCTCTGATACGTCTCCAACGTATCTAATTTGCCAAACACTTGTTCCCTTGTTTTGGACTCTAACTTGCATGATTTGAATGGAACTAACCCGGACTGACGCTGTTTTCAGTAGAACTGCCATGGTGTTGTTTTTGTGCAGAAATAAAAAGTTCTCGGAATCACCTGAAAATCAACAGAGAAATATTTCAGAAAATATAAAAAATATCTGCAAGAAGATATGCACCATGGGGCCCACACCCTGTCCTCGAGGGTGGGGGGCGTGCCCCCCTTCCCAGGGCACGCCCCCTGCCTCGAGGGCCCCCCGACGCTCCACCGACATATCCCCAGATCCTATATATTCCGTTTCGTGGAGAGAAAAAATCAAGGAGAAAGAATTATCGTGTTTCACGAGACGGAGCCGCCGCCAAGCCCTATCTCTCTCCGGAGGGCTGATATGGAGTCTGTTCAGGGCTCCGGAGAGTGGAGATCGTCGCCATCGTCATCATCAACCTTCCTCCATCACCAATTGCATGATTCTCACCGCCGCGTGTGAGTAATTCCATCGTAGGCTTGCTAGACGGTGATGGGTTGGATGGGATCTATCATGTAATCGAGTTAGTTTTGTTAGGGTTTCATCCCTAGTATCCACTATGTTATGAGATTGATGTTGCTATGACTTTGCTATACTTAATGCTTGTCACTAGGGCCCGAGTGCCATGATTTCAGATCTGAACCTATTATGTTTTCATTAATATATGTGTGTTCTTGATCCTATCTTGCAAGTCTATGGTCACCTACTATGTGTTATGATCCGGCAACCCCGAAGTGACAATAATCGGGACGGCGATGACCATAGTTTGAGGAGTTCATGTATTCACTATGTGTTAATGCTTTGGTCCGGTACTCTATTAAAAGGAGGCCTTAATATCCCTTAGTTTCCAATAGGACCCCGCTGCCACGGGACGGTAGGACAAAAGTTGTCATGCAAGTTCTTTTCCATAAGCACGTATGACTATATTCAGAATACATGCCTACATTGCATTGATGAACTGGAGCTAGTTCTGTGTCACCCTAGGTTATAACTTCTACATGATGAATTGCATTCGACGTAATTTCCCATCGCCAATCCAATGCCTACGAGCTTTACCTATATTGCTTGTCGCTTATTTACTCTTCCGTTGCTACTATTACAAAAACTACAAAAACACTATCTTTACTTTTATTTCCGCTACCGCCACTATCATATTACTTTGCTACTAAACTATCTTGTTGCAGATACTATGTAACGCCCCAGACACACCCGCCGGTGGTCGTTACTCCTGGCAGGATCTAGACTGGCCCCACATATCAATACTAGTCTTTTCTGTGCACTTTGTCCTCACTCGTGCGCACTGATACGTCCAAAACGTACCTATAATTTCTGCTTGCTCCATGCCTCTTTTGGGTGATATTGCTATGATATTTATACACTTCCATACACTTTTGATCATATTTGGACTAACCTATTAACTCAGTGCACCCCAGTGCCAGTTTCTGTTTTCGGCTGTTTTTGTATTTCAGGTTTTCACATTACGAGAACTGCCAGGAAAAATCCAGAAAAATTATATAAAAAATCAGCGTTCCAGAAACTACCGTGCGCCCGAAGGACAGCCAGAGGGGCCACCAGGGCTCCAGGCGCCCTGGCGGCGCCCCCCCCCTTGGGCTGTGCCGGGGGGGCCCCTGGGCCCCCCGAGGTTCCTCCGATGCCCCCCTTTGGCATATATTTAAAGCATCTCGCAGAAACCCTGATTCTGGACCCCTTTTCTCCAGACGCGATTCTGATCCGCCGCCATCGCCATCAAGCTTCGGGGGACCAGAATTCCTACGCCGGCACCCTGCCGGGACGGGGAAGTGCCCCCGGATTCATCTCCATCGACGTTGCTTCCTCCCTCCATGATGCGGGAGTAGTTCCTCCTCGGGGCTGAGGTTCTTACCAGTAGCTATGTGGTCAATTCTCTCTCCCATGATGTGATCTTCGTTGTGGTCATAGGCTATGTTAATCTAGGGTGACCCCATGATATTTCCCCTTCCTCTATGTATTGGATTGATGTACTCACTTGTCTTTATCTAGTATAATCCCCGAGACCAAGGTGACAGCGGTCTATAGGACATGGATTAGAAAAGTATTTTCATGAGTGATTTCCTCTCTTGTGTGTTGATTGAAGATTGAGAGTCTCTTGGTGCTTGTCTTTGACTATCCTTTAGATATGTTGTGGTGATTGTGGGACTCTCTTTGGATGGCCGCGGTGACATTGGGAAATCCTTAGATTGAGAACTACGAACTTTGAGGTGTGCTTTTGTAGCCCTACATAATTCTCGTCCTCTCTTGACCACGAAGGAATGACCTCCGAGTGTGTCCCCTTTGCATGTTTTATGGGAAATATCATGTGATTCGATTATGTTAATGTTGTTGGGAGTTGCCACTAGTGAAAGTATGAAGCCTAGGCCTTGTTTCCACCATTGCAATACCATTTGTGCTCACGTTTACCACTTGTTTACTTGCTGCACTTTTTATTACAGATTTATATTACTTTGTTTTGCCATCCATATCACTTGCCATTTAACATCTCTTCGCCGAACTAGTGCACCTATACATCCGACAAGTGTATTAGGTGTGTTGGGGACACAAGAGACTTCTTGTATTTTAGTTGCAGGGTTGCTTGAGAGAGACCATCTTCAACCTCTACTTCCCTGAGTTCGATAAACCTTAGGTCATCCACTTGAGGGAAATTGCTGTTGTCCTAGAAACCTCTACGCTTGGAGGCCCAACATAGTCTACAAGAGTAGAAGCGTGTGTAGACATCAAGCTATTTCCGGCGCCGTTGCCGAGGAGGTGAGCGCTTGAAGGTATATCTTTAGATCTTGCAATTAAATCTTTTTGTTTCTTGTTTTTATTTCACTAGTTATGCTTATGGACAACCATGCTATTGGATCGTTGCTTGCGGGAAGACGCCCCACACCTGTGGTCGTTGCTCCTCCCCCTACTGAAATTGTGCCCTATAAAATACCAGCTGGTATTATCGATTATGTTTTGGCTGATCGTTATGCAGGAGATAGACATCCCGGTGAACACTTGCTATATCTGTCACAACTATGTTCATTATTTAAGCTTGCAGGTGTATCAAGGGAGTTTTTCATGAGGAAATTATTTGCCTTGTCACTGAAAGGAAAAGCATTGGAATGGTATAGGCTACTAAATGACTCTCACCTGCTGGAGTGGGAAGAGATCCAGTCTCTCTTTTACTCCAAGTTTTATCCTCTTCATGAAGTCCATGAGAATAGGAATTATGTTTATAATTTTTATCCTCATGACGGAGAGAGCATAGCTCAAGCTTGGGGGAGACTGAAAACGTTAATGCTAAAATGTCCTAACCATGGGCTCCCCAAAGATATGATTATTACTAATTTCTATGCGAGGCTTTCTCGACAGGATAAAGATTTGCTCGACGCTTCCTCTATGGGTTCTTTCACAAACAAAAAGATTGATGCTAAATGGGAACTCCTTGAAAGAATTCAACGCAACACTGAAGATTGGGAGATCGACAAAGGTAAAGAGTCAAGTATAATTTATGAGTATGATTGCATTAAGTCCTTTGTTGAAACTACAAGTTTTAATAAGTTTAGTGCTAAGTTTGGGCTTGATTCTCAACTCCTTGTTGATTTCCTCAAATCTTTTGCTTCACATCTTAATATGCCTAAGGAGGATTGGATCAAGTATCATAAACCTTTTAAAGAGACTTGCAAAGAAAATGAAATTGTTCATGATGATTGCAACATGCATGATCCAATTCCTAAAAATGAAGTTTTATATAAGCATGTTAATTTTTGTGGAGTGGATAGACCTTGTGAAAGGCCTATGATTGAAGAAGAGAAGTATTGTAAGCAACATAAGCATGAAAGAACAATCACTTGGGTCAGAGATTTAAATGAAATTGCTAGAGAATTGTGTGACCTTTATCCTTTTACTTGTGAACTTTGCCGTATAGAGGGTCACTTTAATTTTCAATGCATGAACTTTCAAAACATAACTGTTAACCGGTTGTGTGATAACATGATCACCTCTGATCTTTATGATGAGCTTATGTTATTTTTGATGTGTGAAAAGTTATCAGAAAAGACTTCATGGCTAGATGTTAATGCCATAGGAATAAAAAACACTTTGCAAAATTGCCATCTCTATTGTGTTGTTAATTGCCATGAAAATGATTACATAGGTAAGATTATATAGGAGGGAACTTTACCAAAGTATAAAAATGTCTCTTATATTTCTGCTAATAAAAAGGAGAGTTTCTCCCAAGTTTCCCCTATTGTTTCTAATGATAAACCAGGATATGTGGAGAAGCTTCATCTCCAACCACTCCCTCCTAAGGTTAAGAAGAAGAAAAAGAAGAGGAGGAGGAAGAGGAGCAAGAAAGAAGAAGAATGGGTATCAACCTGGCCTGAGCATATTCCTCCCATCAACTTTTATCCTAACGATTGTAAGTTTAAAGAAGAAGGTGAAGTTTATTGCCTTAATTATCATCTTGATGATACGTCCGTAGGTACTATTGAAGATGATTTTGATTATGATATGCATGTTACTTATTGTGATTGGGAAAATGATGATAATGCTACTTATGATCTTGAAAATCTTTTTGGTACCAACTCTGAAAGTGATGATATGGGAAGCTCTAAGCTTGGGGATGATAGGATTGCAAATCCTTTACCCACTAGTGATGTGATAATTGATAATTCTTTTGCTAGTAAGAATAAAGACAACATGATTACAAATATAGTTGCTAGCAATGATAATGCTCTTCTCTACTATGATGATATCATAACTCCAACCTATAGTGATTATAAAGGTACCTATGACATAAGGATAAATTATCCTTATGAAACTTGTCATAATCATGGAGGGAATTACTCCCTTGTTGGACACCACCCTCCTAATACACAATTAATCTATAGTGTTCAAGTTGTTTATGATAGTCCTACTCCCACTATTACCAATGAGAAAGATTATGCTTATGTGGAGAGTAAGAGTACCTTTTTGCATGTGGATCATGGTAACAATGCTTTATGTGATGCTTATATTGTTGAGTTCATCCATGATGCCACTAAAATTTATAATGAGAGAGGGAGACTTGGTTCTAAATATCTTAATAATAAGAAGTTTCCTCTCTTTATGGTGAATATTTTGAAGTTATACTTGTTTTGCCTTCCTATGCTAGTTGCTTTGTGCTTCAATGAATTATTCTATTGCAATATTCCTATGCATAGGAAGCATGTTAGGCTTAAATGTGTTTGGTATTTGCTTCTTGATGCTCTCTTTTGTTCTTCGGCTCTTATTCCTACGAGAGCATCATTAAAGTCTTAAGCCTATCTTTATGGCTATAAAGAAAGAGCTCTAGGGAGACAACCCTGGTTATGTTTACTTTCAGTTTTAGTGGTCTTGATGTTTGTTACTACTGTAGCAACATCATTGTATCTTTATTTTTCAGCTTTGTGCCAAGTTTAGCCTCTGATTGCAAGAAAGTTCAAAAGTTGTGGCGTGTTGTACAGGAAACAGATTCTGTCTTTGGATAGAAAAATTCGTATAAAATCACCAGATAATCTTTTTGGTCTGAATTTTTTCGACAGCGTGCTCTATATAATTGTATTTCGTGCTTCTGTTTTGAGTTTTTTGATTAGAGTTGCAGAAGTGCCCCGGAAAAATCATTTACTACCTGCTGTTCTGTTTTTCACAGATTCTGTCCTGTTTTGCCTTTCCTTCATTTTGCAAACCTAGAGCTTGCTTTTTCTTTGCAAAAACCTTTTGGCAATCTTGAGAAACAGTAGAACTTCAAGAATATCTTTATTTCCAGCATGGAACAATTATTTTATTATGGGTACTAACCTCGCTAATCAGATTATGATGAGTTATGTATGAAGGGAGTTTTCAAGTGTGCGGGGGAAGATGATAAAAAGATTCAGGAGTGTCAAACGCTCAATCTTGGGGATGCCCTCATGCACCCCCAAGAAATATTCAAGGAGACTCAAGCGTCTAAGCTTGGGGATGCCCCCGTGCATCCCCTTCTCCATCAACATTATCAGTTCGTCCTTCGTTCCACTATATTTTAATCACTTCATGTGTTATGTGCTATGCTTGGAGCGTCTTGCTTTTAGTTTTCTTTAGTTTTTCATAACGAGTCGGAACTCAGCTTTCTTTATGTGGGAGAGAAACACGATCCACTTCTACCTAGAACATAACATAGAATTTTCATGTCTATCCTTACTGTGTGTGTTCTTTGTCTTTTAATAGCTACTATCATGTTCAGCTCTTAGCTTTCATGCTTATCTTTTCAAGAGCTTTTGTTTAGTTGGTTGCTTGAACTCTCTTTAATTACCATGCTCACCTTATTGAGAGAGTTTGCTTCCGTTGCATTGGTTGATATGTCTATGATAAAGATGCTACGTGCATGATGGCGCTTAGTAGTTCATGTTTTCTTATGGTTAGTCTCAAATAACTGGGGGGTTCCCAATGTGTTATTGGAGTACCAACATGATTTGTTTGCCTATGATGTGGTATGGTTTAGTAATATCTTCCTTCGAGAATTTATTTTGATTGACTTGGCGTATGCTCACGCATATTTAAGACTGTAAAGAAAGTCTGTCAAGCCTTGATGATCTTTTGTTTCTGAGTAGCGATATAACTACCATGCCTGATTCAATATTGCTTTGTCGCTCTGCATGATTATGACCGTCATTGCTCTCTTAGTTGGTCGCTCCCAGTCTTTTGCTAACCTTCGCCTGTACTAAGCGGACTGACTGCTTGTGCATCCACATCCTTTAATCCAGTTATGCCATATGAGTCCACCATACCTTCCTATATGGTATTTACCTGCCATTCCTAACGGAGACTTGCATGTGCCATCTCGAAATTATTCAAAGAAAAAGCATTCTTATTTTGTGCCTCTGTTGTAAGTTCATGAGGAAGTAGTGGTTAATTCATGACCTTTTTAAGTTGGACAAGCTTCACCCCGGGATTGCATGTATAATGTGCAAACCCATAATACGAGAAGGAACTGGCATTGAGTGCGCCCGGCTCAAAAAGATAATATAACAAACAAACCCTCCTTCACGCTTTGTTCATGAGAAATCAGAAAACTTTGGCAGTGATAAACAAAGGAGATTAAGAGGATGTGATCGTCCTCATTCGGGAGCCGTTCCTCGAAACTTGTCCATCTCAAAAAGTGATTGAGTTGTCTGCTAGCATTCGTTGGCGAAACATGCATGATCTAAAAAAATTATTACCTCTGTTTTAAAACCAAGAGCTCTGGTACATGTTTTGTCTTTGTTTCCGACTACGGGTTTTCAAGCTTGCCAACAAAAGCCACGGTTCGATAGTCTCCACCTTCTTTTAAAAGCACCAACTACTGAGAGCATGATTGTCATTCTGAGTGTAATGTGCATTGTCCCAAAGTAGCATTGTCTTTTGCATGATTGTGATATCGTTTATTTTGAAATCATTGTATCTAGTCATCACTTAAACCTTGGAGGTGCCCCTGCATTTATGTTTTGCTTCACTAAAGGGGGCAAGCTAGATATCACTTTATCATATTTGCACATCATGTTCATTACGAATCTATTTGATGTTCCAATATCATATTGTAAAACTTTCAGTTCTTTGTGATTTTCTCATGAGGCAACTTAATTACTATAGATTCATTGTCTCAGTAAGCTTTTGTCATATGACTATGAAAAAGTCCTATATGGTTAATAGCATGTCACCACAGAAATTATTCTTGTTATCATTTACCTACTCGAGGACGAGCAGGAATTAAGCTTGGGGATGTTGATACGTCCAAAACGTATCTATAATTTCTGCTTGCTCCGTGCCTCTTTTGGGTGATATTGCTATGATATATATACACTTCCATACACTTTTGATCATATTTGGACTAACCTATTAACTCAGTGCACCCCAGTGCCAGTTTTTGTTTTCGACTGTTTTTGTATTTCAGGTTTTCACATTACGAGAACTGCCAAGAAAAATCCAGAAAAATTATATAAAAAATCAGCATTCCAGAAACTACCGTGCGCCCGAAGGACAGCCAGGGGGGACAACAGGGCTCCAGGCGCCCTGGCGGCGCGCCCCCCTTGGGCCACGCCGGGGGGGGGCGCCTGGGCTCCCCGAGGCTCCTTTGATGCCCCCCTTTGGCATATATTTAAAGCGTCTCGCAGAAACCCTGATTCCGGACCCCTTTTCTCCAAACGCGATTCTGATCTCCGCCGCCATTGCCATCAAGCTTCGGGGGACCAGAATTCCTGCGCCGGCACCCTGCCGGGACAGGGAAGTGCCCCCGGATTCATCTCCATCGACGTTGCTTCCTCCCTCCATGATGCGGGAGTAGTTCCTCCTCGGGGCTGAGGTTCTTACCAGTAGCTATGTGGTCAATTATCTCTCCCATGATGTGATCTTCGTTGTGGTCATAGGCTATGTTAATCTAGGGTGATCCCATGATATTTCCCCTTCCTCTACGTATTGGATTGATGTACTCACTTGTCTTTATCTAGTATAATCCCCGAGACCAAGGTGACAGCGGTCTATTGGACATGGATTAGAAAAGTATTTTCATGAGTGATTTCCTCTCTTGTGTGTTGATTGAAGATTGAGAGTCTCTTGGTGCTTGTCTTTGACTATCCTTTAGATATGTTGTGGTGATTATGGGACTCTTTTTGGATGGCCGCGGTGACATTGGGAAATCCTTAGATTGAGAACTACGAACTTTGAGGTGTGCTTTTGTAGCCTTACATAATTCTCGTCCTCTCTTGACCACGAAGGAATGACCTCCGAGTGTGTCCCCTTTGCATGTTTTATGGGAAATATCATGTGATTTGATTATGTTAATGTTGTTGGGAGTTGCCACTAGTGAAAGTATGAAGCCTAGGCCTTGTTTCCACCATTGCAATACCATTTGTGCTCACGTTTACCACTTGTTTACTTGCTGCACTTTTTATTACAGATTTTTATTACTTTGTTTTGCCATCCATATCACTTGCCATTTAACATCTCTTCGCCGAACTAGTGCACCTATACATCTGACAAGTGTATTAGGTGTGTTGGGGACACAAGAGACTTCTTGTATTTTAGTTGCAGGGTTGCTTGAGAGAGACCATCTTCAACCTCTACTTCCCTGAGTTCGATAAACCTTAGGTCATCCATTTGAGGGAAATTGCTGCTGTCCTACATACCTCTGCGCTTGGAGGCCCAACATAGTCTACAAGAGTAGAAGCGTGTGTAGACATCACGCACCCGGGAGCATCTTCCCGGTCGGTCACCCATCCCGAAATTGCTCCAAGCTGAGCACGCTTAACTTTGGAGTTATATCCAAATGGGCTCCTGGAAAAGAAGGAATTCCTTATTGATATGAGTAGTCTATCATCCATAATAAGCCAGGCCATCACATACACCATCACTCAGAGGAACCGATGTCCTCGTCGGGCCACAAGACGTTCCCTCTTGGCACAACCGTGTGTGCTTCCAGGACAGCACATGTGCCATGCCGTGTGCCACGACGGGTCACAAACGTCATGCACAACATGACTGCAAACTGTCCTCAAACATCTGTGTAACCGCGAGGGTCGGCTCTGATACCAACTTGTAACGCCCCGGACACACCTGCCGGTGGTCGTTACTCCTGGCGGGATCTAGACTGGCCCCACATATCAATACTAGTCTTTTCTGCGCACTTTGTCCTCACTCGTGCGCACCCGGGAGCAATTTCCCGGTCGGTCACCCATCCCAAAATTGCTCCAAGCTGAGCACGCTTAACTTTGGAGTTCTATCCGAATGGGCTCCCGGAAAAGAAGGAATTCCTTATTGATATGAGTAGTCTATCATCCCTAATAAGCCAGACCATCACATACTAAATTTCCAGGTGTGGTTGAATTGACAACTCAGCTGCTGATACTTAAGAGTATTCTTTGGCCCCCCCTTGTGTCGAATCAAAAAATTTGGGTTTAATACTTTACCCTCGAAACCTGTTATGATTCCCTACACTTGTGGGTTATCAAGAATATTTTCTTGCGCCGTTGCCGGGGAGAATAGCTCTATTCTTTAAGTCACTTGGGATTTATATCTGTTTATCACTATGAAGAATTTGAAGGACTCAAAAACCAAGATCTTACCCTCAACTACGAGGGGATGTAAGGAACTGCCATCTAGCTCTGCACTTGTTTCTCCTTCTGTTATGTGTAAACTTGCGATAGCTACTCCTGCTATTGAATCTGATATGTCGTATGTTCTTGATGATGCTACTTCTACTATGTATGATGAAACTACCTCTATGCCTGATACTGTGCCACTAGGTGAATTTCTAGATGAACAAATTGCTAAGGTCAGGGAGAGTGCAAATGTTGAAACTGATGATATTTATGAAAGTGATGATGAAACTACTCCCAATAGATATGAATTGCCTGTTGTGCCTGAGGGTTATGTTATGGATGAAGAAACTGCTAGAGACTTTCTTGCTTGCAATGATATATATGATCGTAAGAAGTTACTAGCTAAGTTGAAAGAAAAGTCCTTAAATTCTAGAATGAAACATGACCCCGCTTTTGCTACTTCACCTATCTGTGTCACTGATAAGGATTATGAATTCTCTGTTGATCCTGAGTTAATTACTTTGGTTGAATCTGATCCTTTCCATGGCTATGAGTCTGAAACTGTTGTGGCACATCTTACTAAGTTGAATGAAATAGCCACCCTGTTTACCAACGATGAAAACATTCGTTACTACTATACCCTTAAGTTATTTCCGTTCTCGTTAAAGGGTGATGCTAAGACTTGGTTTAATTCTCTTGATCCTAGTTGTGTGTGTAGCCCCCAGGATATGATGTATTATTTCTCTGCTAAATATTTTCCCGCTCATAAGAAACAAGCTGCCTTACGGGAAATTTATAACTTTGCTCAAACTGAATGAGAGAGTCTCCCACAAGCTTGGGGGAGGCTTCTCCAGTTACTAAATGCTTTGCCTGATCATCCTCTTGAGATGCATGATATACTTGAAGTCTTCTATAATGGACTAACCGATGCTTCCAGAGACCACCTGGATAGTTGTGCTGGTTGTGTTTTCAGGGAAAGAACAGTGGAACAAGCTGAATTACTCTTGAATAATATGCTAGCCAATGAAAATAATTGGACACTTACTGAACCAGCCCCTAAGCCAACCCCGAAGAAAAGAGGTGTTATTTTTCTCAGTCCTGGAGATATGCAAGAGGCAAAGAAATCTATGAAAGAAAAAGGTATTAAAGCTGAAGATGTTAAGAATTTACCGCCCATTGAAGAAATACATGGTCTTGATAACCCGACACAGGTAGTAAAGGTAAATTCTCTTTATAGATTTGATGAAAGTGATATTCCTCGTTATAAGTCTGCAACCAATGCTTAGATGAGTTTGACAATTTTATTGTGAAACACGAAAACTTCAATGCTTATGTTGGTAGACAACTACAACACAATGCTTATATGATTGAACGCTTGAGTGATTATTTGTCTAGTGCTAAAGATGAACTGAAACTCATTAGTATACATGCTTCTATGGTCACCACTCAAGTAGAACAAGTACTTAAGGCTCAGAATGATTTGCTCAATGAATTAAATAGTAAGAATAATGATAATTCCATTAGAGTTGTGACTAGAGGTGGTAGAATGACTCAGGAACCTCTGTATCCTAAAGGCCACCCTAAGAGAATTGAGGAAGATTCTCAGAGAGCTAATTTAGATGCACCTAGTTCTTCTAAGAAAAAGAAAAAGAAACATGATAGAAATTTGCATGCTTCTAGTGAACATGTAGCTCACCCACCTGAGAATCCCAATGATATATCTGTTTCTGATGCTGAGACACAATCTGGTAATGAACATGAACCTAGTGATAATATTAATAATGATGCTCATAATGATGCTCAACCTAGCAATGATAATGATGTAGAGATTGAACCTGCTCTTAATCTTGATAACCCACAATCAAAGAATCAACGTTATGATAAGAGAGACTTTGTTGCTAGGAAGCACGGTAGGGAAAGAGAACCATGGGTTCAGAAAACCATGCCTTTTCCTCTGAAACCATCCAAGAAAAAGGATGATGAGGATTTTGAACGCTTCGTTGAAATGATTAGACCTATCTTTTTGCCTATGTGTTTGACTGATGTGCTTAAAACAAATCCTTATGCCAAGTATATGAAAGATATTATTACCAACAAAAGAAAGATACCTGAAGTAGAAATTTCCACCAAGCTTGACAATTACACTTTTGAGGGTGGAATGCCTAAGAAATTGGGAGATCCAGGAGTACCTACTATACCTTGCTCCATTAAGAGAAACTATGTTAAAACTGCTTTTTGTGATCTTGGAGCAGGTGTTAGTGTTATGTCTCTCTCTTTATATCATAGACTTGACTTGAGTAAGTCGACACCTACTGAAATATCCTTGCAAATGGCTGATAAATCAACTGCTATACCTGTCGGTATTTGTGAGGATGTGCCTGTTGTAGTTGCAAATGTTACTATTCTAACGGACTTTGTTATACTTGATATTCCCGAGGATGATAGTATGTCTATTATTCTTGGAAGACCTTTTCTGAATACTACAGGGGCTGTTATTGATTGCAACAAAGGCAATGCCACTTTTCATGTGAATGGTAATGAGAATACGGTACACTTTCCGAGGAAACAACCTCAGGTCTATAGTATCAATTATATTGGAAAAACTTCGACTATTACTATTGGAGGTTTTGAGTTTCCTATTCCTACTATCAAGAAGGCATATGACATACTTATTGTTGGGGACATACATATCCCATTGAGGTAACATAGTGTTATTCGAAAATTCTCCGGTTTCATGTTACTCGGAAAGAGTTTATTAACAAGACCTGATCAACCTTGTTAATGGATTCCTTTTTGATGAACATGGGATAGGTGAATCTAGATAGCACAAACCTTCTGTACCCCCCTTTTACTTTCTGTTAATTAGGTTAAATAAAAGAAAAATAGCATTATCTGTCTATTTCCAGACTTATCCGTGCAATAAAAAAATATCCCGAAAATAAAAGTTCTCCAAATGCCATGAAAATGAAATATGATTTTTTCTAGAATATTTAAGAAAATTTGGCACTGAACACACAGCGAGGGGAGCCAGCACGTGGCCTCGAGGGCATAGGGCGCGCCCCCCTGCCCAGGGCGCGCCCCCTGCCTCGAGGGCCCCACGTGGCCCCCTTCCACTTATCCTTTCACCCATGCTCTTCTTCTTCCTCCCAAAAAAATTCCCAACCAGCTCAAATCCGAGTTCTAGCTCATTTTGCTGCCATTTTCGAGCTCCTTGCTCAAAGCACCATTCACCAAACTGTTTGGGAGATTGTTCCTTGGTATGTGACTCCTCCAATGGTCCAATTAGTGTTTAATCTAGTGCTTTATTTGTTGCAAATTTGTGCTGCTGTGGTGACCTTGTTCTTGAGCTTGCATGTCAAATTTTCTTGGTCCCAAGTAGTTCTAATGCATTATATAGCCTCTAGGCACTTATAGGAGTTGTTGCTATCAATCTTGTTGAGTTTGGTTAACTTTTATTGTGAGTTACTAAAATTTCAAAAAAATCAGAAAAGGAAAATGTTAAAAAGATTATTGAGGGGCTCTTCCAGCAAGAGCTGAGAGGAGAAGAAGAAAGAAGAAAATAAGAAACCCAAGTATCATCTTCCTCGCATGGCGGAAGTTCGACCGTGCGAATGGCCATGTGATGATTTCATGATGTCCGCCGGTATTTATGAATACTTTTATTGGATGGCGAATAATGCAGGCCTCACTGACTTCCTTAACGACCAAAAAGAACAGTATCCCTTACTCATCAATATTTTTACGTAAAGTTTCTATTTTCATTCTAGGAAAACACCACCTACGGTGGAGTTTCGCTTATATAATGTGAGTAAGGAGATATCACTTTTAGATTTCTATGAAATATGCAAAGTACCCTTTGGAGGTAGACTCGATGAACCGCGTCATGAAGACATCAAAGGGTTTATTGATATGATAGTTGTAGGTGAAACTAGACAAGCTGCAGGGGCAAGAATAACTAGTATACACTTCCATGTTGTGCGCTACTTTGCTTTATTTGCTAGTAGATGTTTAATTGGTTGCGGGAATAGTGGGAACCTTAGTGCCCCTGATATTATCATTTTACGCCATGCTTTGTTTCGTGACACAACTTTTAGCTTGGGCGCCGTCGTTGCCAAACGATTGAGTCTTAACCGCTCAAGAGGGCCCGTCTTTCGAGGCATCTTTGCTTCTCGCCTTGCTGAACATTTTAATATACCTATTAGGCATCATGAGAAGGAAGAAAAATCGCTTCCCGTTGTTTATCTAGACTACAAGAGCATGGTATCTCATGACTTTATTGTTAAAGACAAAAATATGCAGCTCCATTATAAATTGAGGTTTGATGAAATATACTATGAAATTGTTACCTTGCCTGCACCTTCTTTGTTTGATCTGTCTACAGGCGTATTCCTCATCACCTCAGATGTCTTCTACCAGTACCAAGGCCAGGCACAAGCTTCAGAGCCTGAGCCAGAACCACCACTTGATCCTTCCTGTCAATCTGTTTATGGGTGGGAGCTGGACGAGCTCGCCAACCAGTGGCGCCCAGAGGACACATCTCAGTACACTGGAGGGAGTGGCTCCGATCCGTGGCCGTAGACCAACTTAGGCTAAAAGCCTAAGCTTGGGGGAGTACGTGTTTCTCACCGACTTTACATTCATGATCACACACTTATTCTAGCTGTCGGTGCTCACACTCTTTCACTGTACCATCCATGCTTAGTTTCAATTTCTTTTTCTTAGTCCTTTTCGTGTGTGCTAGAAAAACCCAGAAAAACAAAAAAATATTAGTTGTAGCTTCTAGCTAGTTTACCTTTTTTGCTCGTAGTAGTAACTAAAAAAATGAAAACCCGAAAAGATTTCCCATTCTTCTTTTGCTTGTTGGGAGCTTTCCCGTGTAATTAGTTTCTTTTCTTTAGGGGTTAAGAGTGGAAGACCATGATTGAAAATGCTTAGTGGCTCTCATATGCTTTGTTGATTGATTTAAACTTGAGCCATATTACCTTGTCTTCTCTCTTGTATTAAATGCCTGCAGATTCCAGCTTAGTCCAATGCACGTGCACTATTATTATTATCCACACCGTTCGGTCGTGCTAGTGAAAGGCAATAAGGATGATATATGATGAACTAATTGAGATGAGAAAAGCTGGTATGAACTCGACCTCTTTTGTTTTTGTAAATATGATTGCTCGTCGTTCCTGATTCAGCTTGTTATGGATGAAACATGTTTGCAATGACAATTAGATATCATAGCTACTTATGCCATGCTTAATTTGCTAAGAGTTTATAATGGTCTATCTTGCGTGCCAACATGATATTAAAATGGTTGTGATGTGGTATGATGGGTGGTATCCTCCTCTGAACGATTTAAGTGACTTGACTTGGCACATTTTCACGCATGTAGTTGAAACAAATCAACATAGCCTTCACGATATTTATGTTCATGGTGATTTATATCCTACTCATGCTTGCATTCATTGTTGATTAATTTTAATGCATGTTCATGACCATTGTTGCTCTCTAGCTGGTCGCTTCCCAGTCTCTTTCTAGCCTTCACCTGCACTAAGCGGGAATACTACTTGTGCATCCACTTCCATAAACTCCAAAGTTGTTCCATATGGGTCCACCATACCTTCCTATATGCGGTATTTACCTGCCGTTCCAAGTAAATTTGTATGTGCCAAACTCTCAACCTTCAAATGAAATTCTGTTTTGTATGCTCGAACAGCTCATGTATCAACTAGGGTTGTCTATATCTTCCATGCTAGGTGGGTTATTCTCACGATGAGTGGACTCCGCTCATCATTCATGAGAAAATGGCTGGTAACCGGGATGCCCCAGTCCCATGCTCAAAATTATAATAATTAAACAAAACTCCCCCAGGGCTGTTGCTTGTTTGGACGGTAACCCCTGGATTCGGTTGGCCGTGGAGTGTGCTTGTTTATTATTATTGCTCGCTAGTTGATTATGCCATTGATGTGAGTAGTCTTGAGACCTGAAAGTTATTGTGAATGTGGTTAGTTCATGATCTTGTTGAAAACCTGAACGCTAGCTTACATATTTCTGAACGCTAGCTTACATATTTACAACAACAAGAGCAAACGGAGTTTGTCAAAGTTTTTATTTATCACTTTCAGTTTATCAACTGAATTGCTTGAGGACAAGCAAAGGTTTAAGCTTGGGGGAGTTGATACGTCTCGAACGTATCTACTTTGCCAAACATTTTTGCCCTTGTTTTGGACTCTAACTTGCATGATTTGAATAGAACTAACCCGGACTGACGATGTTTTCAGCAGAACTGCCATGGTGTTGTTTTTGTGCAGAAATAAAAAGATCTCAAATTCGCCTGAAAATCAACGGAGAATTATTTCAGAAAATATAAAAAATATCTGCAAGAAGATCTGCACCGGGGGGGCACACCCTATCCTCGAGGGTAGGGGCGCGCCCCTTGCCTCGAGGGCCCCGCGATGCTCCACCGACGTATCCCCAGGTCCTATATATTCCGTTTCATGGAGAAAAAAATCAAGGAAAAGAATTATCGCGTTTCACGAGATGGAACCGCCGCCAAGCCCTAATCTCGCTTGGGAGGGCTGATCTGGAGTCCGTTCAGGGCTCCGGAGAGTGGAGATCGTCGCCATCGTCATCATCAACCTTCCTCCATCACCAATTCCATGATGCTCACCGCCGTGTGTGAGTAATTCCATCGTAGGCTTGCTAGAAGGTGATGGGTTGGATGGGATCTATCATGTAATCGAGTTAGTTTTGTCAGGGTTTGATCCCTAGTATCCACTATGTTCAGAGATTGATATTGCTATGACTTTGCTATGCTTAATGCTTGTCACTAGGGTCTGAGTGCCATGATTTCAGATCTGAACCTATTATGTTTTCATGAATATATGTGTGTTCTTGATCCTATCTTGCAAGTCTATAGTCACCTACTATGTTTTATGATCCGGCAACCCCGAAGTGACAATAATCGGGACCACTCTCGGTGATGACCATAGTTTCAGGAGTTCATGTATTCACTATGTGTTAATGATTTGGTCTGGTACTCTATTAAAAGGAGGCCTTAATATCCCTTAGTTTCCAAAAGGACCCTGCTGCCATGGGAGGGTAGGACAAAAGATGTCATGCAAGTTCTTTTCCATAAGCATGTATGACTATATTCGGAATACATGTCTACATTGCATTGATGAACGGGAGCTAGTTCTGTGTCACTGTAGGTTATAACTTCTACATGATGAATTGCATCCGACGTAATTTCCCATCACCAATCCAATGCCTACGAGCTTTACCTCTATTGCTAGTCGCTTATTTACTTTTCCGTTGCTACTATTACAAAAACTACAAAAACACTATCTTTACTTTTATTGCCGCTACCGCCACTATCATATTACTTTGCTACTAAACTATCTTGCTGCAGATACTAAGTTTCCAGGTGTGGTTAAATTGACAACTCGACTGCCAATACTTAAGAGTATTCTTTGGCTCCCCTTGTGTTGAATCAAAAAAATTGGGTTTAATACTTCACCCTTGAAAACGGTTGCGATCCCCTACACTTGTGGGTTATCAGCCTCCATGACACGCGGGACATCTACCATCAAGGTGGTGTGTCATGCAAGAAAATGGAGATATGCAGTGCGTAAGTGAGTCGTGCACTGCGATGGCACCTAGTACTACGCAATATTTTTTCTCCTCGATGGCACGTGAATAGTGCACGTACTCAATGACAGAGAACGGATGGTAGCCATGGACATGGTCGGCCCTTTTTGAATAGAGTACTAATAAAAATATATTTGAATAGAGTACTAATGACTGAGTACGTAACTTTGATTTGTCCCGTCAACTCGCAGAACGACGAGAAGCTTGCTTACTACGCCTTCTCCCTCGCCAACGCGTGCGCGGTGGCTCGCAACACGAGGAGAAACTTTTGCTTACAAGCGATGGACGTGCATCAGTTCATTTGGTGTCAGATTGCCATCATTATTGTTCGACTTCCAGAAGAGGAGAAGAGCAGAGCGCAAGGTCACCTACTACTACACCCACAAAAAAAACCTACAGTACTACTATAGCCAAAGCCGGTCCACCTTTTTAGAGCATGTTAATTAAGGGTGGTTGTAATGGGGAGTATCATACACTAGTATCATGCATATGATACTAGTGTATGATACTACATCCGTAGTGCATATAGTACTATCATATGTTTGTATCATAGGATAGTTAATTTATTGCCATGAATGACACATAGGAGGACATCATTTAATATGATACGGTATCATGATATGATACTCAACTCTCTCTTTCTTCATTTAATTCTATAACACCTCATCAAAATTGCCTAGTTGGCATGCATGATACTACCTATGATACTCCCATTATGGGCAGCCTAATATAGGCGGCTCTTGCAGCGACACATCATTTAGAGAAAGTAATCTCTTCGTACTAGGATCAAAGGAAGTGAAACGAAAGTTGGAGTGGATGCTAGATTGCCAATTAAAACATGATTACATAGGAAAAAAATTCCTATAGCATTCTATCCTATGAATGAAACGACCAATGTAGGAAAATTGTGAGGGGGGTCTCTCCAACAGTGTTCCTCGGCTCGGACCTAGCATCACGGTGGTCAAACTTGGAGTCATTCATCTGGTACATGGGTCCACGTGTCAACGAAACATGGTGTGTAATTTCTTGTGCAAAATGTGATCTGGCCGTGTTGGCCCGAGGTGCCGCATTAGTTATCGACCTTTATTTTTTTAATGGCGCGCCGTTCAGTTTTGAAGCACGACTAACTGGTACTATTTGCAGAGAAAATATATAAACTACTCTACCACTACTCCACCTCTAGTACTAGTAGTATAAAAAGATATATAGGCTGGAGCTTCAGAGCTTTCTTGCTAAGGGCTGCCCACTTTCTTCTCACACTATCACCCTCTCTCCAGATCTAAAAAATACGACCTCTCTCTCCCTCCTCACCGGTGGTCACAGATCCGTTGGTGAAGAAAAGGACGTGCATCGTTGACGCACTCGTCGTCGGTGAGCGAGGTCATGCACTGACGACAACGCCGTCCTCTCAGACCTAGCGCCCACGCGGGATGGCCTCCGTCCCCAAGCTCGCTTTCGTAGTGCGTGTGGAGGATGATGACCACGAGCAAAGCCACTTCCCGCCGACCCTCGGGTATGCTACCTCTTTTCGAACCATGCCCTTGTTCTATTGCCCCATCTGCCATGTTGCTGCATGTGGATCTTTTTCCACTCCACCATCTTCCCAATTTGCTATCCTCTTCTCTACTAGTCACGCACACGAAAACCTTAATTTTCACTATTAAAGGAAACCCTACTTCATGCAGACTAATCCATGTCTGGGTTGAATAAGGAAAGGAAGGGAGACTGTACTGTCCAGGAGAGTAGGCATCGAACCCGCTTCTAGGTTGAAAAGGGGAAAATCAGTAGCTAAGGAACGAGTCTCGTGTCTCTTAGTTGAAGAAGGGTAGAAAGGCATGACAACGCAATAGAGAATGACCAGGTCGATCGGTTTGTTGTCCTCACATAGGAAAAAGGTGACTGAACATAACAAAAATGGGACGTAATCCACATATGCTGCCTGGATATTTGTTGCTCTGGGCAACCATACCTCCCTCACCACTCTATGCGTCCGTGGAGGTACATCGTGCTGGTGCGCCCACTGTCCGAATGGGTCTCCCATGCTCTTATTGCCACTTTTCTGCCGTTAGTATAACGCCAGCGGTAAAGTCAACTAATGCTACTACTAAAGTGATGCCACATTTAACTAATGCCGCACTCACTCTAATGCCACCGATAAATTTAAGCAATGCCATTTGATGTCTCTGGATTATTTCAGGGTTAGCTGTTGATTGTGGATCTATTAAAGATTTTTCAGTTAAGGCATTCTAATGTTGTTGCACAGCCAGTATACCAACGATGAAACTTGTTACTACCTTTAGATTTTTGCACTGTTAATGCTTATAGATTACATACCTCACTTTCATGAGATAAGTCGATTTTTTTGTACAGTGTCACCAAAATGCCAAGGCGCTGATGTCATTTTATTTTGGTTAAACTGCACAAAACATTATGAAGACAAGAGGAAAGGTCAAGAGTGGGCACCTCCTTATCCGGTTGTTTTCTTTGATTTGGTTGGTTAAGTTTTATGTTTAATGGACTATCAAGATTGGGATAGCAATTTTCAGGTCCTCTGGAGTTCATAATGCTAGTTACCTTCAGACTTTTGTATTTGGTTTAATGTTCTTGCCAGCTAGTATACCAATGCTGAAACTTGTTACCTTTACATTTTGTATTGTTAATTCTTATAGAAATCTTCAAGTGCTAGCTTATGGAGATCAGTTCAGTAAAACCATTATACTCTACCCCATAATAAAAAAAACTCCACTGTTCCACTAGCCAGTGGATTAGTGTATATATGTACTATTTGAATGGTGTTGGATTAGCGTATCGACATATATAAGGTGTGGCAAGCTTTCCCAGAGCAACAAGTTTCAGCATTGGTATACTAGCTGTGCAACAAGTTTCAGCATTGGTACAGAGGGTGTAGAGTTCACTCAAATACTGCCAGTAAAGCTAGCCACACCTATGTTAAGATTGGGATAGCAATTTTTCATGTTCACCCGAGTTCGAAATGATATTTCCCTTGAAGGTACATGGTTTGCAATTTTTTAATACTGTCATTAGTTAATAATGCTAGTTACCTTTAGACTTTTGTATTTTGTTTAATGCTCTTCATAGCTAGTATACCAATGCTGAAACTTGTTACCTTTACATTTTGTATTGTTAATTCTTAAAGAAATCTTCCAGTGCTAGAGCTTATGGAAATCTTCCAGTGCTAGAGCTTATAGAAACATTTTCCCATTAAGAAATTGGAATGCTTATATTTGTGAGTCTATGCTTCAACTAGTGCCACTATTATAGTAATCATACTTTCAATATCTATGCAAACAGGGATGCTCGATTTTAGTGGAACTGTCCAACTGGTTCAATATTAGGAGCATGTTTTTTTTCAAACCTTTATATCCAATTGGTGGCACTATGAGCTGTTCATTAAGAAGGTGCATGGTTTGTTACTATCTTGCTACTCTTTTTGTACTGTCATTAGATAGTAATACTAGTAGTTTTCATGTGAATTTATTGGCAGGGTGGACCTACATTGGAGGTGCAGGACAGGATTCAATGATTGGATGCTCAATTTCGGTTGTATTGATTTCACCTCTTCCATCACTGCGAACATGGATATCCTTGGTATGATGAAGAATAGGCGCTATATTTCTGCTCTAAACAAGCAAATCAATTCAGTATGAAATTGTCCAGGGCAAAACATGACTGTATCAAATTGTCCAGTGCAAAACATGACAGATGCTAAGCAGAAGAGACATGTTTAAACCGAAAATACAAGGTGGGGTATATGTTTACTAGCTGCATTTGTGCAGACAGAGATGTCTACCCGTTGCTATTTGGCAAACACACAAAGTGACCGCAATTTTGGTTGAACTGCACAAGAGAATAGTATTGTCACTGCATGCAGTGCCATTTGAAAATAGACACAGAAAGATTGGATAGTCACTTCATGGACTGCAGAAAAGTAGTACTGTACTATTTATTGGCCAACACTAGGTGCTTCATTACTTTGGTCCAATTATACAATGGGCATCATTTTGCCAAAGTTAAAGTTTGTATTCCGAAAATAGTCTCGCCGTGTGATCGAGAGAAGGCCAAATCCTATTGCAGTGGATGTTCCTCCATCATGTGTGGTTCATTCTGATGGTTCCAGCTGTTGGTGAAAGCACTTACGTTTGCAAGAGGAATTGTAGACTTCACAAGCAAATTTGTCTTTCAGTCTGTACTGAATGTTGGCCAAGAGAAGCATCCATGTTAGTAGGAAGAACATATGTTTTTTCTAGATCTTTGCTTTTGGAGCTACATATTTGTATATGATCTGTGAATCATTGAGATGCATTAACATGTTGATCTTATGTATGGGGATAGTACTAGTTGGTTTTAGTTGTGTTTGATCTTTGCTTTTGGAGCTACATATTTGTATATGATCTGTGAATCATTGAGATGCATTAACAGTTCCTTATATCTGTTCACTCGGTGTTTACAAGTTACTGATCGATCACTAGCTAGCCTACTAATGCGCTCCTGGCAGTTTTAGTTGCAACGCAAGATCCGAAGTGGCAGTTTTTTGAATAAAAATGCCAACCTCTGAAGAAACTGACAAGCTGCTCTGAAGAAAATGCCATGCGAATCTGAAGAAACTGCCAGCAAAAATGTTCGCAAATGCCTTATCTCCCAGTGAATGTTCATCAGTTAATGCGATCGTACACGTACACCATCCGACCTACTTCATCCTACACAGATAAATAGCAGATCACACACGTACTACCTCCTTTCCAGTTTGCAGGGCTCAATTCAAAAAATGACCTACTCGATCCTACACAAATAAATAGCGGATCACGCACGTACTACGGCCTTTTCGGTTTGCAGGGCTTAATTCAAAAATCTCACCAACCAAGGTAGATGATGAGTGGTGGAATGATTTTTGACAAGGAGGGAGTACCTCATCTGGATGATTCGAGTTCACAAATACCTTATCTCCCAGCTAAAGTTCATCAACTAATGCCCTCGGCTGCGACTCGTTGCATGCTGCTCTGCGTACTGGCTGCGAGCGATTTTGAGTGCATGCATGCAGCCGGCCGTAATTAAGGCAGCTAACTGATGCGAAAAAAGATGCGCTTTAATTGTTGCGGGCCATTTAAATCCCTGGAATCATTATTGACAAGGAGGGAGATTATTCGAGTGCAGTCGTTTGACCGTCATGCCGACGTGCAACCCAGCACAGACGGGACAGGACGGCACACTCAAAATTTCAGTTTCTCTAGTTTTCCACGGAAAGCTGGCGCGCTAAGCCATGCCTGCTTAATTATGCATTGAATTCTGATGACCGTCGCGCTACCTTCCGCCTATAAGTAATGTTTCCCGACCATCTATGGTGGCACCGTGACCCAACGCGCCCTATCCTAATAAGCCCCACCGGCCTGATGTCGCTCGCCACTTATCCTCGCTCTCGCCACGTCCGCCATGCCCCCGCCCGTTCGTGATAGGCGAGGCCAGAGGCGGTCACCGCCGGAACTGGTGTTCGGTTTTTCACCGAAAGGCAGGCGGAGGGAGGAGGCATTCTACCGGTCTTTAGATGGCAATGCGGAGATCGAGGACTTGTTGGAGTGCGACCACCTGGCGGAGGAGCAGGAGTGGTTGGAGCGCGATCGCTTGGCGGAGGAGCATCATATCGCCGATTTGCGCCGCCAGCGGGACATGGAGCTGCAGCGCACCGACGCTGTGAGTAGCCAGTAGAGCTCCCGCAACTGGGCCGACTACGTGGAGGCCGGCGCACGGCAAATAGCCCTAGAGGCTGTCGGGCACACACGTGTTCGCGACGCCAATTTTTACTACCAGCTCGTCAAGTGGGTTTTCCGCTTAGAAGCGGAAGCTTCGGTGGACCACGACGGCATGGAAAGGGCCAACGCACGCGAGCAACGCACCCTTTTGCACCTCTGGCAAGTCCGAGGCGAGGCGGAGGATGCCGGTGCCGGCGTTTGGCGTGTACCGCAGATGGCAGCCGTCATTGTCTAGTTAGCTAAGCGTAAGTTAATACGTGTACGCTACTAGAGTATTAGTGGGAGTAGATAGTTAACTTGGCTATGATGGTTGTCAACGTGGAAGTTTAGTACTCTATATGTGGATCAGTCATGTTACTTTGCTTTGAATGTTGAACTTTCCGTTTGAACGTATGGAATGGGCTGTTATTTTTTTAAATGGGTTGTATTTGTCCTCCATGGGTTTAGAGGCTGACTTATGGGCCTACCTAGTTGACGCGTACACAATCAGGAGATGATTGTACGTGGAGAGGATGACAGCAGGGACCCGCCAAGGTCATGGCAGTACGCAAGCAAGTGCCTCCTTATTTCAAGCCAATAAAAAATGGCTCCTCCTAATGGATTTCTGACATCTGGGTCCCATGCCATTGTCAACGTACTCAATAAACAGAATTGCACAATGAGCGGCTGACAGCAGGGACCCAGCAGCTCGCCCAGTTATTTTTGTTTTGGGTTAATTTGATAAATGCCACTCCAAATCCGGTGTTTCTGAGAAATGCCACTGCAATTTCAAAACTTTGAAAAATGCCATTTCATGCCATTTCCAGTGGCATTTTTCGAAGTCTGGAGTGGCGTTTTTCAAAGTTTGCAAATTGCAGTGGCATTTTCCAAAGTTTGCAAAAATTGCAGTGTCATTTTTCAAAGTTTGGAAATTGCAGTGGCATTTTTATGAATCGCCATAATTGGAGTGGCATTTATCTAATTTGTTTTTTCGACGGAAGCAGGGTGTCAACTAGGCTGTGCGGGGCACTCTGGCCTGCCTAGACAGCCTTCTCTATTATGTTTACCACAGACCAGCCCAGTAGTCTTTTTTTCTTTCTGAAAATGGCTAGCCCAGTTTTTTTGTGATTTGCCAAGTAAGTCGCTTTGTCAGGCCTGTTGGGCTGCAAATCTTTCAAGACGAGGAGAGCTTCATTCGGCTGGATGAGAAAATGGCCTATCAATAATAAGAAATGGGATGTACATTTTTTTAAACACATCAAACTGGCAATTAGTTTCAAATTTATTTTTTCATTTCGAGATTTTTAATTGCATTAATTTTTATGCGTGGACAATTTGTTGGATTTTATATTCATATACATTTATTTTTAAAATCAGTTTGTGTCGGGGGAAACTGTCCGCCACGAACACCTATGGGACCGGAGCCCCTTGTCTGTGCGGTACGAGGGCGGAGGGAGCACGAAGAGCAGATCGAGGCAGACGCGCGGGCAGTTTTTACCCAGGTTCGGGCCGCACGGATGCGTAAAACCCTACTCCTGCTTGGTTGTGTATTGAGTTGAGCGCTCGGGAGCTTGAAGAAGCAGCTACACCGTGCGTGAGAGTAATCTAGGTTTCGAACCCCTTCCACGTTGTGCATGGGCCTCCTTTTATAGTGCAAGGGGTCACCGACAGGTGTCAACGTAGGAGAAAGGGGTAAAAATGTAAAAGAGGTGGTAGTTGTAACAGTGCGGGAACAGTGGAGCTACAGTACAGAACAGTGGTCTATACCTACTTTAACAGTGGGGGACAAGGGCATTTAATGCCTGTCGCCGTCGACCCCAAAAGCTCCCGCCGTTGCGTCTCCGTCTGCCACGGCGATGGATCCTCTGCCGTGGAGTGCCACCGTGTCCCCCAGGCTGCACAGCCATCCGCCACGCGTCCCTGGAGTGGCCCCAGGGCGACGCGTGGGCCGATGAGCTGGAGCGCGGGCACACAGCGCACCTCCCCCGGCAAGCACCTTGCCGGGGATCTCGACCTTGCCGGGCCCGGAAGCTTGCCGCTCCCCGAGCCCTTGCCGGGTCTTCTAAGATAAAATCTTCTATTCGTCCTGACAAGCTCCTCTTGCCAGGGCCTCGTGCTAGTCAAGCAATCTCGAGCCTGGGACGGCCTTCCCGGCAAGCTCCTCTTGCCGGGGTCTTGGTCTTCTGTCTTGTATACTTTGTTTTTGAATGGCTAGATAAGGGTCAGGAAGGTCTCCGGCAAGCGCGTGGTGAACCCTGCCGCGGGGAGCTGCCGCTGCCCGTGCACAAGTTGGGGTACTAGGGTACCCCTACCTTAGTACACCGACAGGAGCCCCCGGGCCTGGGCCACACACGGTGCCGAGCGCTGTTGGGCCAGGCCCAAAACAGTGCACGGGCACCCGCGGCCCGCGGCGCGCCGAATCCACTTCCATATCCGCCGCACCCCACGGCAACGGCACGCGTCGATTGCGGCGCCGTGGGATGGGACGTGCCCACGATTTCTTTAATGGGAAGGGCGAAACGCCCCCCACTCTCCCATAAAAGCAGAGAGAGCGGCGCGGTTCCCCTCCCCGCGCACTCATTGCCATCGTCTTCTTCCTCAGATTCCTCTGCTCTTTGCCTCTACTCCTCCGCCATCACCAAGCTCTTCGTCCCCTTCCTTCCACCGCGTCCGCCATGGCCCCAAAGACCGACAAGGCGAAGTCGGAGAAGTCCAAGCGGGAGAAGTCAGATCAGGCGGCGAAGCTCGTCGCGTTCCGGAAGGAGCACATCGTCTTTGCGCCGAAGCTCGGCGTGCGGGAGCTTTGGAACAAATATTATTTGTTCTGGGCCAAGGAGACCCCAGCGCACCCCCGCACGCGCGTCTACCCGGCCGTCGCCAAGGATCACTACCCCGGCGGGTATTACTTTTTCGCAGCCTTCTTCCACTGCGGTCTGTGCCCTCCCTTCTCAAACTTTTTCTGCGATATCATGAATACTTATGGCCTCCACCTCCTCGATTTCACTCCCAACGCCATCCTCACCATGTCCGTTTTCGCACACATGTGCGAAAACTTCGTAGGAATCCAGCCCAACGTAGCTCTCTTTAGGCACTTTTTCATCCCCAGAGTAGAGGCCGACGCCCCCCTCTCCGGAGGAATCTCTTGGGTGTTCAGGCTGAATAAGAAATTATCCTACTTGCCGGGGGAGCTCCGCGGCAAGTGGGAAGAGTGGCGCGCGGAGTGGTGCTGGGTCGTCGAGGAGCGGCCGCAACACTTCACCGCGCCGCGCACATCGCCCATCGTGCGCGGCAGGGATTGGAGTAATTTTGATTCCGACGATGCCAAGCTGGATATCGCTCTCGTCAGAATCCTTCGTCTTCGGATGGCGCCGCTGTCTGTCGCTGAAGTGGGCGCGGACTTTCTTCGTCGCCGGATCGCCCCCCTCCAAGACCGGAAAAGGCCGGCGTGGCAATACGGCGGCCCGGCAGACATCATGAGGCTGCGCCCCGGCCTCAATTTTAACTTCACAACACTCGAGCTGCGGGGTATGGTCAGGGAACTTTTCAAGTTCGACCCGGCACACCCCGAGTACTTCCGTGCTCCCCGGGGAGTGGTGCCGCTCTGCGCCAGCAGCGCCCGGGATCGCCTTGTCGCTATGATGCCCGCGTGCGACTCTCATGGATTGGAGCGCACGTGGATTGCGCCCAAGCCTATCGACGTCCTCGAGTTCTACGACAACCTTGCGGAGGTGTTGGAGAAGACGGACGATCTCAAGCTGCACACGCGGGCCACCACCGACCAAGAGATTGCTTACATGGCTTCTCGCGCTGAAGAAGTCGCCGCAGCCGCGGCGGCGGGAAACTTTGGATACACACCCGCGGAGGCGGAAGCCGCGGATGCCTCCAGCCAGGCGGATAAGGAGGAGATTCGCAAGCTGCTAGAGCTCCCTCCCGACGCGCTCGCCGGGGTCCCCTCGCTGAGGCACTCCGGGATCAATGGGATCGCGACGGAGGCCGCGGCAATGGAGGGCACAGCCGGAGGAAGCAGGGGTGCCGCGAGGGGTGACGGAGAAGTCCTCGCCTCCGCGGGTCTGACAGTCGTCGAGGCGCCCGGCGAAGGAGATGGGCCCGAGGAGGAAAAGCTTCTCCACCAACTCCTGGCCCTTTACCGGGCCAGGCAGGCGAAGCTTGCCTCCCGGGAAGCCCTTGCTGCCCAGGCCGCCGCCGAAATGGAGAAGCGTGCGGCGGAGCTCAGCGCTGCCCACAAGGCGGGCCTCCGCGAGGTGGCGGAGGAGCGCGAGCGTCTCGCCGGTGAATATCAAGAGTGGCTTTTGGAGAAAGCCGAGGCTGAAGAACAGCAACGGCTCGCCGGGGTGGAGATGTCCCGGCGAGAAGGAGAGATCGCGCAGCGGAAGGTGGATCTCGACTCCCATGAGGAGGACCTTGCCGCTCGCGAGGCTGCCCTTGGCGGGGAGCTGAAGGAGGCGAAAGCCGCTGCTGCTGCCGCGGAAGACGCCAAGAAGGAGCTTGCCGCCAAGGTTGAACGACTAGAAGCGGCGATGAAGGTGAGTACCGAGAAGGTTGCCGCGCTCATTACTGAGCGCGAGAAGGACGCCCACACCAACGCGGAGCTCCAAGTGAATCTGTCCAAGAGGGGCGATGAGCTTAAGGCCGCCAAGGACTCCATCGAGGACTTGGAGCTGAAAGTCTCAACTCTGAGGGATTCAATTGACGCCGCCAAGCTTCGAGAAGACAAGCTGAAGGAGGAGCTCCGCAAGGAGCGGACCTTGGTGGACAGCGCCAACAAGGCATCCGAGCTCTTCCGCAAGAACATTGAGCTGTGGACCGAAGAGCTGGTTTCTTCTGCATCCATCATTGACCAGGAGTTGCTTGCCTTGAAGGTCGAACATCTTATCTACTCGCCGGATCCAGACCTCCCGCACAGCGCCAAGCTCAGCCTCTTCTTCAGAGGCGTCGCTCCGGCCCTTGCAGGTCTCCGGAACCGCATCCCCGCGCAGCTGGCCGAGGAGTCTCTGCGCCGTCTCTGCGCAGGAACTCTGGAGCGGGTCTTGACGAAGATCGTGTACCGCAACCCGGGGATCAACCTCAAGAACGTTCTTTGCAGCTTGCCGGCAGATGCAGACACGGAGGCCCTGAAGGAGCAGGTCAGCCATATCATCGCCAAGGTGGCAAAGCTTGGCAGGAAGGAGGGCGACCGCGTAGACTAGGGCCCCATTTATCTTTATCTTTTCGTTGCTGCACATTATGTTACGAACTCATTAGTCCATTGCGACAAGTTGTCCTTGTAAGATATTTGCTTTACTTCAATCAATCAGTGCAATGTTATCTTCCTTGTTCCAATCTTTGACTTTGTATGTTCCTCACCCTACGCTCCCGGGGAGCTTGCCGGAAAGGGGCCCTTGCCGCGAGCGCTGAGCGCTGAGCAGCCTGCTGGCCAAGGTCCTCGCCGGCAAGCAACCTCGCCGCAGCAAGTCGCAATGCACTTAGCTTGCTGAGTGTACTCGGAAACGAAGCAAGGGCGCGACACTTGTCGCAGCTCACTTAAATCGTTGAGTGGACTCGAAGACAAGATAAGGGTGCGGCAAGCCACGGGTAGGTTCCTCCGCGCACAGGTTTTCCATAAAAAGTGTGATTGTTCAAGGAAGACAACCAAAAATTAAAATTTGAACTGGTCAAATTCTAACAACTTATCTTTCACATGCTGCTTGCTCATGTTGTTTGCTTTCCGGTAAGGCTCTTCTTTCTTGAACGGCACTTAGTTCCTCCTCCACCTCCTTCCCCCCCGGCAAACTTGTGCGCGAGGAACGTTCCTTCTGCTTAAGAGAAAAAGGAAAAGGAGAGGGAAACAAGCATATTGCCTTTCGGCGTAATAGTGCTTACCGAATGTCTAAGTGTTGCATCAAATGCCAAATAAAACATGCGAATAGCAAAGAGAAGCATGCGAAAGGCAATCGATGCGAAAACACGAAATCTTTACTGATGCACGGGGTCTGCGCCCGGCTTTGTACAAAGGGTTACATGCAACAGCGGCAAGGCTTGTACAAAAGGTGGTTGCCGGAACGGATCACGGCAACCGCGCCTTAGGGGTGAAACTTGCGAAGATGCTCTATGTTCCAGGAGTTGCTCACCGGTAAGCCTTCTTTGGTCTCGAGGCGGACAGCGCCGGGCCTCGTAACTTGTCTCACCCGATAAGGGCCTTCCCACTTCGGCGTCAACTTGTTGGAATTCTTGGCGGACTGAACACGCCGAAGAACAAGGTCGCCTTCCTCGAGACTCCTGGCCTTGACTTTGCGGCTATGGTAGCGGCGCAAAGCTTGCTGGTATCGAGCAGCTCGTACAGCAGCCTGGAGACGTCCCTCCTCAAGGAGCAATGCGTCATCTTGCCGCAGTTGCTCTTGCTCGAGCTCATCATAAGCGAGCACTCGAGGAGATCCGTATACGAGTTCCGTGGGGAGAACTGCTTCTGCTCCATAGACTAGAGCAAAAGGTGTCTGCCCGGTGGCTCGACTTGGTGTCGTTCTGATTGACCAAAGAGCCGCCGGGAGCTCCTCTATCCAATTCCTTCCGCACTTGCGCAGCCTGTCAAAGGTCCTTGTTTTGAGTCCGCGCAGCACTTCAGCATTTGCCCTCTCCGCTTGACCGTTGCTCCTCGGGTGAGCAACAGAAGCGAAACAGACCTTGGCGCCAAGGTCTTGGACGTACTACATGAAGGTGCGACTAGTGAATTGTGTACCGTTGTCGGTGATGATCCTGTTAGGGGTCCCGAAACGGCAAACAATCGACCTGAAAAACCTGACTGCTGACTGTGCTGTCACCTTTCTCACTGGCTCCACTTCTGGCCACTTTGTGAACTTGTCGATTGCAACGTACAAGTACTCAAAGCCCCCGACAGCGCGAGGGAAAGGGCCGAGGATATCGAGCCCCCAGACCGAGAAGGGCCATGACAAAGGGATTGTTTGGAGAGCTTGAGCTGGCTGATGTATTTGCTTTGCATGGAACTGGCACGCTTCACACTTGGTTACTAGTGCAGTTGCATCTTGGAGGGCTTCTTGCCAAAAGAACCCTTGCCGGAAAGCTTTCCCGGCAAGTGCCCTTGCGCCAACGTGGTGGCCGCATGTGCCTCCGTGTATTTCTGCCAACAGCTTCTGTCCATCTTCTCTGGAGATGCATTTCAACCTGACACCATTGAGTCTTCTTCTGTACAGCTCGTTATCCACAAACTGATACATACTTGACTGCCTGGTTATCTTCTCTATCTCTTGAGGGTCGTCGGGAAGTTCTCCAGTTTGCAGAAAACGGACGATCTGCCGTGCCCATGCCGGAGCCCGGGGCTCGACGGCAAGGACTAAAGGCTCGAGGGCCGCTGCGGGAACCCCAGCTTCTACGGCAAAGACCTCTGGTCCTGTCGGAGCTGACGGTCCCCCGGCAAGCTCGCCGGGGCGAGGCTTGTCGGGAACACTTGCTTCAACTGCACAAGCCCGAGGGCTTGCAGGAGCAAACTGTTCCTCAGCGTTGTTGTTGATCTTGGGAACTTTGGCGGCGGGTTCAGGAAGATCCGCCGGCAAGTAGTCGCCGGAGATCAACTTTCTCTTCTTGGACTGCCCAATTGATGGTGTAACTGATGGTTGAGTCAGCTTGAGCAAAAAGGTCCCTGGTTCCACAGGTAGCTTCATCGCAGCACACTTTGAAAGGCCATCTGCAATTTCATTTTGAGCTCTCGGGATGTGCTCCATTTGCAGACCTTCAAAGTGTTCTTCAAGCTTCCTCACTTCATCTACATATGCTTCCATCAAAGGGCTCTGGTAGCTCTTGTTAACTTGCCGGACCACCAACTGAGAATCGCCCCGCACAATCAGCTTCCTGATCCCAAGTTCGGCCGCAATCCTGAGGCCGGCAAGCAAGCCTTCATATTCTGCGGTGTTGTTTGTCGCCTGCTCCCTGGGAAAGTGCATCTGGATAACATATTTGAGGTGTTCTCCGGTGGGCGCGATGAGTACCACGCCAGCACCGGCGCCTTGCAACGAGAAGGCACCGTCAAAATACATTACCCATTCACTTGTCGCTTCTTGCACGGGTACGCTCGTTTCTTGAACTTCTTCTTCTGGCGTTGGGGTCCACTCAGCGATGAATTCTGCCAAAGCTCGGCTCTGTATGGTTGAAGTACTTTCAAATTTGAGTCCGAAGCTTGACAGTTCCAGTGCCCACTCGACGATCCTGCCTGTTGCCTCTGGATTGTGTAATATCCTCTTCAACGGAAAGCGAGTGACCACTGTTATCTCATGGGCTTGGAAGTAGTGGCGCAGCTTCCTCGAGGCCATGAGGAGGCCGAAAAGCAATTTTTGCACACCGGAGTACCTTGATCTAGCTCCCTGGAGAAGGGAACTCACAAAATACACTGGGCGCTGCACCATCTTCTTCCGCACCTCTCCTTGTTCCTGCGCAGAGTCTTCCTTGTCGGGGCCAGAGCTTGTCGGGACAGCCCCCTGCTTGTCGCTAGATTCGCTTGCCGGTGACGCTGGCTCCTCGTCGGACTCCCTCTCCGCTACCAACGCAGCACTAACCACCTGGTTGGTTGCCGCTAAGTATAGCAACAACTTTTCCTGTGGTTTAGGTGCGACAAGTATAGGAGTGGAGGACAGGTACCGTTTCAAATCCTGCAACGCCGCCTCCGCTTCCGGAGTCCACTTCATGGGACCTGCCTTCTTCAAGATTTTGAAGAAAGGTAGGGCGCGTTCCGCGGATTTTGAAATGAACCTACTGAGGGCAGCAACGCAACCTGCAAGCCTTCTGACATCCTTGACGCGCTTCGGGGCTTCTATCTGCTCGATGGCTTTGATCTTGTCGGGATTGGCCTCAATCCCCCTTTGTGATACAAAGAACCCGAGAAGCTTGCCGGAGGGAACTCCAAAGACGCACTTCTCGGGGTTCAGCTTGAGCTGTATCCTGCGCAGGTTCTGAAACGTTTCTTCTAAGTCTTGAATCAGTGTTTCTTTGCTCTTGCTCTTCACCACGATGTCATCCATGTAGGCTTCTACATTCCTGTGGATCTGTGGCTCAAAAGCAGCGTACACTACCCTTGCAAAAGTGGAGCCTGCATTTTTCAGTCCAAATGGCATGCGGATAAAGCAATATGTGCCACATGGAGTGATAAATGCAGTCTTCTCTTCATCTTCCTTAGCCATGAAAATCTGGTGATAGCCTGAGTATGCATCAAGAAAACAGAGTAGCTCACATCCGGCAGTGGAGTCAACGATCTGGTCAATGCGCGGCAAAGGGAAGGGATCCTTGGGACATGCTTTATTGACATCAGTGAAGTCTATACACAGTCTCCACTTCCCGTTGGCTTTGCGCACGACGACTGGGTTTGCCAACCACGTCGGATGGATCACACCTCTAACTAGGCCTGCTGCCTCTAGTTTCTTGATCTCCTCGTTGATGAACTCTTGGCGCTCCACGGCTTGCTTCCTCACTTTTTGCTTGATGGGCCGCGCATGAGGGCAGACAGCAAGCTTGTGCTCAATCACCTTCCTGGGAACACCGGGGATGTCAGATGGTTGCCAAGCAAACACATCGACATTCGCCCGCAGGAAGGCGACGAGCGCGCTTTCCTATTTGCTGTCAAGGGTGGCGCTGATGGTGAAGGTACCACCAGTGCCATCCTCCTTTGCGGACACCTTCTTGGTTGCCGGAGGAGCAGCCATTCCTTTCTTGCTCTTGCCGGCGGAGCTCGATGGAACGTCCTCGACGGCGGCGCAGCACTCCGAAGAGGTGCGGTTGCCGGAGTGTGTCCCAGAGCACTTGCCGGACTTGGTCTTCGTCTTCTTCCCCCCGGGAGCTTCAGCGGCAAGAGTATCCTTCTCGGCCGCAGCTGCCGCATCCCGGTAAATCTTGTCGGCGCAAATAAGCGCATCTTTCTTGTCGCTGTGGACAGTGATGACGCTTATCGGCCCCGGCATCTTCAGCACGTTGTAGGCATAGTGGGAAGCTGCCATGAACTTGGCGAGGGCGGGACGGCCGAGTATCCCATTGTAAGGCAATGGAATATCAGCAACGTCAAAGGTGATGCGCTCAGTTCTGAAGTTGAGCTCCCCGCCAAAGGTCACCGGCAGAGTAATCTTTCCCTTGGGCTTGCTCCTTCCCGGGTTGATTCCTTGGAATGAACCGGTCTCTTCGAGCTCGCCGTCTTGAATCTGGAGTTTCTTGATCACAGCAGAGGAGATCAAGTTCAGGCCGGCCCCGCCGTCAACCAACATTTTGGTGACCTTGAGGTTGCGGATGGTGGGTGAGACCAGCATCGGCAAGCACCCGACCGCCGTGGTGCGGTCAGGGTGATCCTCAAGGTCAAAAATGATGGGCGTGCTGGACCATTTGAGGAGCCTGCGCGACTCCACAGGCGGCTCCGCTGCATTTACCTCACGCACCCACTGTTTCAGCTGGCGGTGGGAGGTGTGCAGGGAGGCGCCACCGTCGACGCATAGGACTTCCGTGGCCTTCTGGAACTCCTGCTCGCTGTTCTCGTCGTCCTCCATGTCTTCATCGTCGTCTTCGTCGTTGTCGCGGCCCCGGGGAGGTCGATCTCCTTGCCGCTGCTTGGCCTTGCCGCGGCGTCCTCCCCGGCCATTGAATGGCCGCTTCTTGCTGGGCTCTTCCCCGCCACCTTGGGCCTTCTCCTTGTCGCGCCTCTCGTACTCAGCCTTTTGCTGCTCGACGAGGTACTCGACGCGCTTACAATTGGAGAGGTCGTGACCCTTGGTGCGGTGAATCTTACAGTATTGCTTGTCGGAGCTACCCGGCTTGTCGGCCGCCGCCGCGGGGGCAGGCTCCTTGCCGGAGCCGCCAGCCTGCGCTTGCTTGGCGGGGGCCTCCTTGCCGGACTTCTCGACGGCAAGCACTTCCTTCTTGCCCTTCTTCCTGTTGTTCCGCCGCCGGCTCTTCTTTGCCGGGGCGGCGTCGTCGCTGTCGCTTCCCCCTGCGCCAGCATCCTCCCCGGGGAGTTTCCTCCCCTCTTCTGCACGGGCGCACTTGTCGGCAAGAGCGTAGAGCTCGCTGACGTCCCTGATCTTGGTCATCGCCATCCCCTCACGCATGCGGCGGTTACGCACGTTCTGATGGAACGCGCTGATAACCGCAGCAGGGTGAACGTCGGGGATGTTGTGCTGTACCCGGCTGAAACGTTGGATATACTTGCGCAGGGGTTCGCCTTCCTTCTGGGCCAAAATGTGGAGATCGCTCTCCTGGCCATGGGGTTTGTGGCCGCCGGTGAAGGCGCCAACAAACTGATGGCAGAGGTCGGCCCAAGAAGAGATAGAGCCTTCCGGCAAGTGCATGAGCCACGAACGGACGTTCGGCTTCAGCACGAGCGGGAAGTAGTTGGCTAGGATCTTCTCGTCGCGCCCCCCGGCAGCTTGCACTGCTATGGTGTAGACGCTGAGAAACTCCGAGGGGTGCGTCTTGCCGTCGTACTTCTCCGGTACGTCGGGCTTAAAGTTCTTCATGCTGGGCCACTGGACGCGCCGCAGCTCGCGGGTGAACGCAGGGCAGCCTGCCGCGTTCGGCAAGTCGCCTGGTTCACCGGGCGCGGGTGCGTCGACAGCGTTCCCAGCTCTCTTGTCGGATTGTCGCCGAGCTTCTCGGCGGCGCTCGATCGTGGTCCGAGCGTCTTCATCTCGCCGGTCGTCGAGGACCTGGCGCTGGTCCCGACGGGCCCGCGGGTCCGACGAGGCTGTGGAGCCGTCGTCGGGGTTGTTCCGGCGGGGCGGCGTCTTCTGCTTCTGCGGCGGGGAGTGCACGCTTGTCGCACCCCCGGCAGTCTTGTCGCCGATAGCCTTCGTCTTCTCGGCCTGCCGCGGCCGTGAGGCCGACGGCTGCCGCGGAGAGTCGTTGTTGGCGAAGTCTATCAGGCTCCGGATAGTGGCCCTCCATTCCTCGGCCTTGTCGGCCGCTGGAGGAAAATCGAGGAGCAGCTGCGCCCTTGCGAGCGCTTCTGCCGGAGTAGTGGGGAACGCGGGCGAGCGGTGCGAGGAGCGGGATACGCTCGGACTTCTAACGACGTTAGAAGGAGCGGGGTCCCGTGCCGGCGCCTTCGCTTTGCTTGTGCCCGGACGGGGGTCCGGGGCGTCCCGCGAACCTCCAGTATGGCCTTGTCCCAGCAAGCGGATACCACCTCCCGTGGCATGGCGCTGCGGGGTCGTCGTATGTTGCGATGGACGTGGCGCGTCCACGGAGACCGAGGTCCGGTCGTCCGTCCTGTTCTTGGATCTGGTGGCACCGTGAGTGTCCTCGCCGGCAACCACCCTTCCGACGGCGTCTCCCCCGCCCACTGTTGGCTCTGGTGGCGGCGGATGAGACGCAGACGGGCCCCCGACCTCCGAAGGCTTCTTCTTCGGGGCCATGGAGTTGTCGCTGATGAAGTTGTTGACGAAACTTGGAGAGGTTAATGAAGATTGCGCCCGCGCGAACGCCGGATCAGGTTCGCACAACCTCGACGCCCCCTACTTGGCGCGCCAAAGATGTCGGGGGAAACTGTCCGCCACGAACACCTATGGGACCGGAGCCCCTTGTCTGTGCGGTACGAGGGCGGAGGGAGCACGAAGAGCAGATCGAGGCAGACGCGCGGGCAGTTTTTACCCAGGTTCGGGCCGCACGGATGCGTAAAACCCTACTCCTGCTTGGTTGTGTATTGAGTTGAGCGCTCGGGAGCTTGAAGAAGCAGCTACACCGTGCGTGAGAGTAATCTAGGTTTCGAACCCCTTCCACGTTGTGCATGGGCCTCCTTTTATAGTGCAAGGGGTCACCGACAGGTGTCAACGTAGGAGAAAGGGGTAAAAATGTAAAAGAGGTGGTAGTTGTAACAGTGCGGGAACAGTGGAGCTACAGTACAGAACAGTGGTCTATACCTACTTTAACAGTGGGGGACAAGGGCATTTAATGCCTGTCGCCGTCGACCCCAAAAGCTCCCGCCGTTGCGTCTCCGTCTGCCACGGCGATGGATCCTCTGCCGTGGAGTGCCACCGTGTCCCCCAGGCTGCACAGCCATCCGCCACGCGTCCCTGGAGTGGCCCCAGGGCGACGCGTGGGCCGATGAGCTGGAGCGCGGGCACACAGCGCACCTCCCCCGGCAAGCACCTTGCCGGGGATCTCGACCTTGCCGGGCCCGGAAGCTTGCCGCTCCCCGAGCCCTTGCCGGGTCTTCTAAGATAAAATCTTCTATTCGTCCTGACAAGCTCCTCTTGCCAGGGCCTCGTGCTAGTCAAGCAATCTCGAGCCTGGGACGGCCTTCCCGGCAAGCTCCTCTTGCCGGGGTCTTGGTCTTCTGTCTTGTATACTTTGTTTTTGAATGGCTAGATAAGGGTCAGGAAGGTCTCCGGCAAGCGCGTGGTGAACCCTGCCGCGGGGAGCTGCCGCTGCCCGTGCACAAGTTGGGGTACTAGGGTACCCCTACCTTAGTACACCGACAGTTTGAATGTGACTCGAAATTTCGGGATTAAAAACAGTTCGGACTGCATCGAAATATGCAAAAATTCGTATAATTTTTTTACGGCGGCCACAATATGGGCTGTAATGCTAACAAAAAGAATATGGGCTCCAAAAAACCCTTAATAATTAGCAAATGGGCTGTAAATTATTAGAAATAATGGCAGATGGGATGTATGATATTTTCCATAGATTTGATGCTTTCCTAAAAAAAGGTTGACTCACAAGCAGTGACTGTTGGATGTCCATCCAACGGCCGTCGTGCTTCTTTAATCTCTGCTCTTCCTACTCCAGCCGCTCAAACAAGCACCGGCGGGACTGCCTGCTCTATCCTCCCCGCGGTCGGCTGTGCTGCCGCGTAGGCCTCACCGTCCCACCGTACTCCCATCGCTAGCCTAGCCATCCCTCTACTCACCCACACCTGTTGTTTTCTCCGGGGACGACAGACGAACCAATGAACCCTCGTTCTCCTCTGCGTGGGAAACAACTGTCGAGTCTTCCCTGGCTCCGTGTCGTTCCCTTCCTAGGCCTCGCCGCCGTCCACCGCCATGGTGCTCTTGGCGCAGCCTGATCAACATGGTCTATGAACGACATCCATCGGAAGTGGACTATACGTGGAGAGGCTGACAGCTGGGTCCATGGCCGCACGCAAGGAAATGCCTCCTTATTACACGCAAAATAATGATTCCTACACCTGACAGCTAGGACCCACGGGAAGGGCTTTTGTATTTCGTGAAAAAAACGTCCCCCCCACCCCCGCTAACAGGTCGGACCCGCCAGCTATATCTTCACGCGCAAGTAAGTGCCTCCTTATGACGCACAAAAGAATGAATACCCCCTGCTAGTTGGGACCCACCATAGTGGGCGGCTAACTTGTGGGCCTACTAAGTCGACAAGGATAGAGGGCTTTGTCAAGTTAGTCAATATGAACGATTCTAGCTCCAGTGACCGTACGATGTCCATCCAATGGACATAGTGCTTCTTCAACCTCTGGTCTTCTTGCTCCAGCCGCCCAAAGCAGCGCCGATCGTGTCGCCTGCTCCTGCCTCCCGTGCCGGCTGTGCTGCCGCGGAGGCCTCACTGCCCCGATACTACTCCCACCGCTGGCCAGGCCATCCCTCCATTAACCCACACCCCCTGTTATTCTGCGGCGACGGCAGCCTCACACCACAGCCGAACCAGTGAACCCTCGTACTCCTCTCCGCGTGGGCATCCACTGCTGTGTCTTCCCCGGCTCCGCGTCGCCCCCTTCCTAGGCCTCAGCGTCGTCCACCGCCTTGGTGCTCTCGACGCGGTGTGGTCAATGTGGTCAACGACCGACTTCCATCGGAAGAGTATTGTACGTGGAGAGGCTGACAGCTGGGTCCACGGCCGCAGCTGGGTCCACGGCCACAGCCTAGTTTTTTTGTGATTTGCCAATAAAGTCGCTTTGTCAGACCTGTTGGGCTGCAAATCTTTCAAGACGGGGAGAGCTTCATTGGGCTGGCCGAGAAAATGGCCTATTAGTAATGAGAAATGGGCTGTACATTTTTAAGACACATCGAACCGGCAATTAGTTTCAAATTTCTTTTTTTCATTTTGAGATTTTAAATTGCATTGATTTTTATGCGTGGACAATTTGCTGGATTTTATATTGATATACATTTATTATTAAAATCAGTTTGAATGTGACTCAAAATTTCAGGATTAAAAACAGTTCGGACCACACCGAAATATGCAAAATTTCGTATAATTTTTTAACCGTGGCCACAATATGGGCTGTAATGCTAACAAAAAGAATATGGGCTCCAAAAAAACATTAAGAATTAGCAAATAGGATGTAAATTATTATTAATAATGGCAAATGGGATGTATGATGTTTTCCACAGATTTGAGGCTTTCCTAAAAAAAGGATGACGCACAAGCACTGACTGTTGGATGTCCATCCAACGGCCGTCGTGCTTCTTCAATCTCTGCGCTTCCTGCTCCAGCCACTCAAACAAGCACCGGCAGGACTGCCTGCTCTCTCCTCCCCGCGGCCGACTGTGCTGTCGCGCAGGCCTCACCGCCCCACCGTACTCCCATCGCTGGCCTAGCCATCCCTCTACTCACCCACACATGTTGTTTTCTCCGGGGATGGCAGACGAACCGGTAAACCCTCGTACTCCTCCCCGTGGGAAACAACTGCCGAGTCTTCCCTGGCTCCGTGTCTTTCTCTTCCTAGGCCTCGCCGTCGTCTACCGGCCTGGTGCTCTCGGCGCGGCCTGGTCAACGTGATCAACGACTGATATGCATCTGAAGTGGACTGTACGTGAAGAGGCTGACAGCTGGGTCCACGGCCGTATGCAAGGTAATGCCTCCTTATTACGTGCAAAATAATGATTCCTCCACCTGACATCTGGGACCCACCGAAAGGGCCTCCGTATTTTGCAAAAAAATGTTACGCCGCTAACAGCTCGGACCCACCATCTATATCTCCGCACGCAAGGAAGTGCCTCCTTATTACACACAAAAAAATGAATACTCCCCTTGTTAGCTGGGACCCAGTATAGTGGCAGGCTGACTTGTGGGCCTACTAAGTTGACGGGGACGGAGGGCTTTGTCAACTTAGTCAATATGCACGATTCTTGCTCCAGTGACCGTACGATGTCCATCCAACGGCCGTAGTGCTTCTTCAACCTCTCGTCTTCTTGCTTCAGCCGCACAAACCAGCTAGCAGCGCGGGTCATGCCTCGTGCTCCTGCCTGTCGTGGCCGGCTGTGCTTCCGCGGAGGCCTCACCGCCCCCTACTACTCCCACCGCTGGCCAGGCCATCCCTCCACTCACCCACACCCCCTATTATTCTGTGGCGACGGCAGCCTCACACCGCAGCCGAACCAGTGAACCCTCGTACTCCTCTCCGCGCGGGCTTCCACTACCGCGTCTTCCCCGGCTCCGCATCGTCCCCTTCCTAGGCCATGCCGTCGTTCATCGCCCTGGTGCTCTCGGTGCGGCGTGGTCAACGTGGTCAAGGAACGGCTACCATCGGAAGAGTACTGTATGTGGAGAGGCTGACAGTTGGGTCCACGGCTGCAGCAAGGAAGTGCCTCCTTATTACGCCCAAAATAATTATTCCTCCACCTGATAGCGGGGACCCACCAGATGGACCACCGTATTTTGCGAAAAAAAAACGTTTCCCCCTGACTGCTGGGACCCACCAGCTACATCTTCGAACGCAAGGAAGTGCGTCCGGGCAAAAAAACGATTCGCCCCCCTGACTCTTGGGACCCACCAGCTACATCTTCGCACGCAAGGAAGTGCCTGACAGTCGGGACCCACCTAGTCGAAGCATACGTAGCGTTGTCATTCTGGTCGTGAACGTGTACGTACATACTAGTCGATGTAGAGGCGCGCACGTGTTGTAGTAGAGGTGCGCATGTAGCATGTACATGTACGTACAACGGCCAGTGTGCAAGAAAGAAAATACGGCCACGTACGTACATAAGGGCAGGGTCTCGAACGCCTACTCGCACATACGTATGGCCAGGGCTCGTGTACATGGCTGGGTCGGAATGGAGAAACAACATCGTCGTCGTGTTCATGGGGAGCCAACCGGCTGGGTCGGAACGGAATGCGTCGTCGTGTTCATCGGGAGGGCTTGGACGGAACAGCCGATGGAAACGAGGCCTGGCGTACCGCAGAACAGGGGAAATGGCCTTGTGTTCAACCGGCCACGGTCGAAACGGGATCTTGTTCATCGGGATGGGTCTAGCGTACCACAAAATGGAGGAAACGGACCTCCTACGGTCGAAACGGGGGTCATGTTGATCGGGAGGGGTGTGGCGTACCGCAAAACAGAGGAAACGGACTTGTGTTGGAGCGCTACGGTCGAAACGGGGGTCCTGTTCATTGGGAGGGGTGTGGCGTACCGCAAAACGGGACTCCACGGCATAATGTTCATCACCACCGTCGGCCCCCTCTAGCCTCCACGGGCTACTGTTCATCAACCGTCGACCTCCTCCGGCCTCCACCTGCGACTGTTCAGCCTCCACCGCGCGCTACTCCACCGGCTACTGTTCAACCAGCCCTCTCCCCGGGCTCCTGTTCAACCACCCCTCCACGGGCTACTGTTCATCCAGCCATCCACTGTCTACTGTTCATGCAGCCCTCCACGGGGTGGTCCTGTTCATGCAGCCCGCCACGGGGTCCTGTTCATGCAGCCCCAACCGGCTCGATCGAACGGGGTCCTGTTCATGCAGAGGCAACACCACGGGGTCCTGCTCAGCCACCCCCACCGGGAACTTTTCATCCAAACCCCCCAGCAACTCTCACTATTCATAAAGAGGCAGCATTGATCGGGTTTAGTTAGCAGCAGTAGTGAAGGAATCGCTCGATCGGGTTCAGTTAACAGCCATCGATCGACCACTCGGGTTCAGTAACGTGTAGCCTGCAGTGCAATCGCTCGGGTTCAGTTAGAGCCCAACGCCTCGCACCCACGCGCGTGCGTGTACGAGAGATACGCGCATCGCTCGGCCTCGACCACCCACCGTAACCGGGAACACCCCGATATTTTCCTCACCCTCGCTTCTACCATGGTTTTTTCCATCATGGACGGCCCAAAGAATGTCATGCAGCTGCGTCTCCGGCCCGCCCAGGACGAAAAGCCCATTTTCTGTCATGATTTTTTGTCATAGAAGTAGGACCCCACCACATCTTATGATGATACTGTGATTTGTCACAATTACTGTCATAGAAGTGTCATAAGTATGAAAGAAAAAAGTTTCGTTCAGCCCAAAATGTCACGGATGTGTCTTTTTTTGTAGTGAACATTTAGCAAAGCTCAATATGATGTCTACTTAATAGTTTAGTGCACCATGCTTTACGGCTTAGAACCGGGATTTCAAAAACGTTTTTGAATGCCACGGAGCATATAAGTTGTTCCAAGAGTTGAAATTAGTATTTCATACTCATGCCCTTGTCGAGAGGTATATGACTTCTGACAGTACTTTGCCTACAAGATGGAGGAGAATAGCTCAACCAGTGAGCATGTGCTCAGATTGTCTGGGTACTACAATTGCTTGAATCAGGTGGGAGTTAATCTTCCAGATAAGATAGTAATTGACAAAGTTCTCTAGTCACTATCACCAAGTTAGCAGAACTTCATGATGAACTATATTATGCAAGGGATGACAAAAGTAATTCTCGAGCTCTTCACGATGCTGAAATCAGCGAAGGTAGAAATCAAGAAAGAGTATCAAGTATTGATGGTTAACAAGACCACTTGTTTCAAGAAAAGGGCAGAGGGATAGAAGGGGAACTTCAAGAAGAATGACAAGCAAGTTGTCAATCCCGTGAAGAAACCCAAAGCTAAACTCAAGCCTGAAACTAAGTGCTTCTACTACAAAGAAAATGGTCACTTGAAGTGGAACTAACCTAGATACTTGGCGGATAAGAAGGACGGCAAACTGAACAAATGTATATTTGATATCCAGATTATTGATGGGTACTTTACTAGTGTTCATAGAAACCCCTGGGTACTTGATACCGGTTCAGTTGCTAAAATTAGTAACTCGAAACGAGAGTTGCAGAATGAACTGAGACTAGTTAAAGGTGAAGTGACGATGTGTGTTGGAAGTGGTTCCAAGATTGATATGATCATCATGGCACACTTCCTATACTTTCAAGATTAGAGTAGAACCTAAATAAATGTTATTTGGCAATTGCGTTGAGCATGAATATGATCTGATCATGTTTGTTGCAATACGGTTATTCATTTAAAGTCATAGAATAATTCTTGTTCTTTTTACATGAATAAAACCTTCGATGGTCATACACCCAATGAAAATCGTTTGTTGGATCTCGATCGTAGTAATACACATATTCATAATATTGAAGCCAAAAGATGCAAAGTTGATAATGATAGTACAACTTATTTGTGGCACTGCCGTTTAGGTCATATTGGAGTAAAGCACATGAAGAAACTCCATGCTGATGGGAAAGATCACTAAAACTCCGTTCTCCGGAACAATGGAGCGAGCAACTGACTTGTTGGAAATCATACATGCTGATGTATGCGTACCAATGAGTATTGAGGCTCGCGGCGGGTATCGTTATTTTCTGACCTTCATAGATGATTTGAGCAGATATGGGTATATCTACTTGATGAAGCACAAGTCTGAAACATTTGAAAAGTTCAAAGAACTTTCAGAGTGAAGGAGAGAATCATCGTAACAAGAAAATAAAGTTTCTATGATCTGATCGCGGAAGCAAATATTTGAGTTACGAGTTTGGTCTTCATTTGAAACAATGTGGAATAGTTTCATAGCTCACGCCACCTAGAACACCACAGCGTAATGGTGTGTCTGAACGTCGTAAACCATACTTTATTAGATATGGTGCGATCTATGATGTCTCTTACCGATTTACCACTATCGTTTTGGGGTTATGCATTAGAGACATTTGCATTCACGTTAAATAGGGCAGCATCTAAATCCGTTGAGATGACACCATATGAACCGTGGTTTGGCAACAAACCTAAGCTGTCGTTTCTTAAAGTTTGGGGCAGCGATGCTTATGTGAAAAAGTTTCAACCTGATAAGCTCGAACCCGAATTGGAGAAATGTTTCTTCATAGGATACCCAAAGGAAACTGTTGGGTACACCTTCTATCACAGATCCAAAGGCAAGATATTCGTTCTAGAGAAGGAGTTTCTCTCGAAAAAAGTGAGTGGGAGGAAAATGGAACTTAATGAGGTAATTGTACCTTCTCCCAAATTGGAAAGTAGTACATCACATAAACTAGTTCTATTGATTCCTACACCAATCAGCGAGGAAGCTAATGATGATGATCATGAAACTTCAGATCAAGTTACTACTGAACCTCGTAGGTCAACCAGAGTGCGTTCCGCGCCAGAGTGGTATGGTAACCCGGTTTTGGAAGTCATGTTACTAGACCATGATGAACCTACAAACTATGAGGAAGCGATGATGAGCCCAGATTCCGCAAAATGGCTTGAGGCCATGAAATCTGAGATGGGATCCATGTATGAGAACAAAGTGTGGACTTTGGTGGACTTGCCCGATGATCGGCAAGCCATTGAAAATAAATCGATCTTTAAGAGGAAGACTGACGCCGATGGTAATGTTACTGTCTACAAAGCTCGACTTGTTGCGAAAGGATTTTGACAAGTTCAATGTGTTGACTACGATGAGATTTTCTCAATCGTAGCGATGCTTAAGTTTGTCCGAATCATGTTAGCAACTGCCGCATTTTATGAAATCTGGCAAACGAATAACAAAACTGCGTTCCTTAATGGATTTATTAAAGAAGAATTGTATATGATGCAAACAGAAGGTTTTGTCAATCGTAAAGGTGCTAACAAAATGTGCAAGCTCCAGCGATCCATCTATGGACTGGTGCAAGCATCTCGGAGTTGGAATATACGCTTTGATAAGTTGATCAAAGCATATAGTTTTATACAGACTTGCGGTGAAGCCTGTATTTACAAGAAAGTGAGTGGGAGCGCTACAACCTTTCTGATAAGTATATGTTAATGATATATTGTCGATCGGAAATGATGTAGAATTTTCTGGAAAGCATAAGGAGTGTTTGGAAGGAGCGTTTTAAAAGAAAGACCTCGGTAAAGCTGCTTACATATTGAGCATCAAGATCTATATAGATAGATCAAGACGCTTGATAAGTTTTTTCAATGAGTACATACCTTGACAAGTTTTTGAAGTAGTTCAAAATGGCACAATCAAAGAAAGAGTTCTTTCGTGTGTTGCAAGGTGTGAAGTTGAGTAAGACTCAAAGCCCGACCACAACAAAAGATAGAGAGAGAATGAAAGTCATTCCCTATGCCTCAGCCATAGGTTCTATAAAGTATGCCATGCTGTATACCAGGCCTATTGTATGCCATGCCCTGAGTTTGGCAAGGGAGTACAATTTTGATCTAGGAGTAGATCACTGCACAGCGGTCAAAATTATCCTTAGAGGACTAAGGAAGTATTTCTCGGTTATGGAGGTGATAAAGAGTTCTTCATAAATTGTTACGTCGATGCAAGATTTGACACCGATCTCGATGACGCTGACTCTCGATCTGGATACATATTGAAAGTGGGAGCATTTAGCTAGAGTAGCTCCATGCAGAGCATTGTAGACAGAAATTTGCAAAATACATATGGATCTGAATGTGACAGGCCCATTGACTAAACCTCTCTCACAAGCAAAACATGATCACACCTTAGTACTCTTTGGGTGTTAATCACATGGTGATGTGAACAAGATTATTGACTCCAGTAAAACTTTTGGGTATTGGTCACATGGCGATGTGAACTATAAAGTGTTAAATCACATGAGGATGTGAACTATTGATATTAAATCACATGGTGTGTGAACTATATTATTGACTCCAGTACAAGTGGGAGACTGAAGGAAATATGCCTAGAGGCAATAATAAAGTTCTTATTTATTTACTTATATTATGATAAATGTTTATTATTCATGCTAGAATTGTATTAACCGGAAACTTAGTACATGTGTGAATACATAGACAAACAGAGTGTCACTAGTATGCCTCTACTTGACTATCTCATTAATAAAAGATGGTTAAGTTTCCTAGCCATAGGCATGAGTTGTCATTTGATGAACAGGATCACATCATTAGAGAATGATGTGATTGACTTGACCCATTCCGTTAGCTTATCACGTGATCGTTTAGTATGTTGCTATTGCTTTCTTCATGACTTATACATGTTCCTATGAATATGAGATTATGCAACTCCCGAATACCGGAGGAACACTTTGTGTGCTATCAAATGTCACAAAGTAACTAGGTGATTATAAAGATGCTCTACAGGTGTCTCCGATGGTGTTTTTTTAGTTGGCATAGATCGAGGTTAGGATTTGTCAATCCGATTGTCGGAGAGGTATCTCTGGGCCCTCTCGGTAATGCACATCATAATAAGCCTAGCAAGCAGTGTGACTAATGAGTTAGTTGTGGGATGATGCATTACGGAACGAGTAAAGAGACTTGTCGGTAACGATATTGAACTAGGTATGATGATACTGACGATCGAATCTCAGGAAAGTAACATGCCGACGATAGAGGGAACAACGTATGTTGTTATCGGTTTGATCGATAAAGATCTTCGTAGAATATGTAGGAGCCAATATGAGCATCCAGGTTCCGCTATTGTTTATTGACCAGAGATGTGTCTCGGTCATGTCTACATAGTTCTCGAACCAGTAGGGTCCGCATGCTTAACGTTCGATGACAATTTGTATTATGAGTTAGGTGATTTGATAAACGATGTCAGTTCGGAGTCCCTGATGAGATCACGGACATGATGAACAGTCTCGAAATGGTCGAGACATAAAGATCGATATATTGGAAGGCTATATTCAGACATCGGAAAAGTTCCGAGTGATTCGGGTATTTTTTAGAGTACCGGAGAGTTACGGGAATTTGCATTGGGCCTTAATGGGCCATACTAAAAAGGAGAGAAAGGCCTCAAGGGTGGCCGTGCCCCTTCCCCATGGACTTTCCGAATTGGACTAGGGAAAGGGGGCGCCCCCTTCCTTCCTTCTCCTTCTCCATTCCCCTTTTCATGTTCCATGTGGGATGTGGAATCCTACTACGACTAGGGAGTCCTAGTAGGACCCCACACTTTGGGCGTGCCCTATGACGGCCGGCCTCTTCCTCCCTCCATCCTTTATATACGTGGCCAGGGGGCACCCCATAGACACACAAGTTAACATCAGTTTTGGCCGTGTGCGATGCCCCCCTCCATAGATACACACCTCGATCATATCGTTGCAGTGTTGAGGCGAAGCCGTGCGCTGGTAGCTTCATCATCACCGTCACCACGCCGTCGTGCTGACGAAACTCTCCCGTGAGTCTCAACTGGATCCAGAGCTCATGGGACGTCATCAAGCTGAACCTGTGCTGAACACGGAGGTTCCGTACGTTCGGTGCTTGGATCGGTTGGATCGTGAAGACGTTCGACTACATCAACCGCGTCACTAGACGCTTCAGCTTTCGGTCTAAGAGGGTACATAGACACACTCTCCTCGCTCGTTGCTATGCTTCTTCTAGATAGATCTTGCGTGATCGTAGGAAATTTTTGAAATACTACGTTCCCCAACAGTGGCATCATGAGCCAGGTCTATGCGTAGATGATATGCACGAGTAGAACACAATGAGTTGTGGGTGATAATAGTCATACTGCTTACCAGCATGTCATACTTTCATTCGATGGTATTGTGAGATGAAGCGGCCCAGACCGACATCACCCTTATGCCTACGCGAGACTGGTTTCACCGTTACGAGCACTCGTTGCTTAAAGGTGACCGGCGGGTGTATGTCTCTCGCACTTTAGTTGAATCGAGTGTGGCTATGCCCGGTCCTTGTGAAGGTTAAAACATCACACTTGACGAAAACTCGTTGTGGTTTTCGTATGCGTAGTTAATAATTGTTCTTGCTAAGCCCGTAGCAGCCACGTAAAACTTGCAACAACAAAGTAGAGGATGTCTAACTTGTTTTTGCAGGGCATGTTGTGATGTGATATGGTCAAGACGTGATGAGTTATACGTTATTGTATGAGATGATCATGTTTTGTAAATTATCGGCAACCGACAGGAGCCTTATGGTTGTGTCTTTATTGTATGAATTGTGAAGGCCATGTAATTGCTTTACTTTATCACTATGAGTTAGCGATAGTAGTAGTAGCAATACTTGGCGACACGACCACGCCGCTACGATGAAGATCATGGTGTAAAGCCAGTGACGATGGAGATCATGACGATGCTTTGGAGACGGAGATCAAAAGCACAAGATGATGATGGCCATATCATGTCACATATTATGATTGCATGTTATGTTTATCTTATTATCCTTCTTATTTTGCTTAGTACAGCGGTAGCATTATAAGATGATCCCTTACAAAATTTCAAGGTACAAGTGTTCTCCCTGAGTATGCACTGTTGTGAAAGTTCGTCGTGCCGAGAGACCACATGATGATTGGGTGTGATAAGCTCTACGTTCAAATACAACGGGTGTAAGACAGTTTTGCACATGCAGAATACACGGGTTAAACTTGATGAGCCTAGCATGTACAGACATGGCCTCGGAACTCTGGAGACCGAATGGTCGAGCATGAATCATATAGTAGATATGATCAACATAAGATCTTCACCATTGAAAACTACTCCATCTCAGGTGATGATTGGAAATGGTTTAGTTGATTTGGATCACATGATCATTTAGATGACTAGAGGGATGTCTATCTAAGTGGGAGTCCTTTAGTAATATGATTAATTGAACTTTAATTTATCATGAACTTAGTCCTGATAGTTTTTGCATATCTATGTTGTTGTAGATCAATAGATCGCGTTGTAGCCCCCCTATGTTTTTATATGTTCCTAGAGAAAACTAAGTTGAAAGATGTTAGTAGAAATGATGCGGACTAGGTCCGTGATCTGAGGATTATCCTCATTGTTGCACAGAAGTATTATGTCCTTGATGCACCGCTAGGTGACAGATCTATTGCAGGAGCAGATGCAAACGTTATGAACGTTTGGCAAAGCTCAATATGATGTCTACTTAATAGTTTAGTGCACCATGCTTTACGTCTTAGAACCGAGATTTCAAAAACATTTTTGAATGCCACAGAGCATATAAGTTATTCCAAGAGTTGAAATTAGTATTTCATACTCATGCCCGTGTCGAGAGGTATGAGACCTCTAACAGTACTTTGCCTACAAGTTGGAGGAGAATAGCTCAACAAGTGAGCATGTGCTCAGATTGTTTGGGTACTACAATTTATTGAATCAAGTGGGAGTTAATCTTCCAGATAAGATAGTAATTGACAAAGTTCTCTAGTCACTATCACCAAGTTAGTAGAACTTTGTGATGAACTATAATATGCAAGGGATGACGAAAGTAATTCACGAGCTCTTCGCGATGCTGAAATCAGCGAAGGTAGAAATCAAGAAAGAGCATCAAGTGTTGATGGTTAACAAGACCACTTGTTTCAATAAAAGGGCAAAGCGATAGAAGGGGAACTTCAAGAAGAATGACAAGCAAGTTGTCACTCCCGTGAAGAAACCCAAAGCTAAACTCAAGGCTGAAACTAAGTGCTTCTACTACAAAGAAAATGGTCACTGGAAGTGGAACTGCCCAAGATACTTGGCGGATAAGAAGGATGGCAAAGTGAACAAAGGTATATTGTATATACAGATTATTGATGGGTACTTTACTAGTGTTCATAGAAACCCCTGGGTATTTGATACCGGTTCAGTTGCTAAAATTAGTAACTTGAAACGAGATTTGTAGAATGAACAGACACTAGTTAAAGGTGAAGTGGCGATGTGTGTTGGAAGTGGTTCCAAGATTGATATGATCATCATCGCAAACTCCCTATACTTTCGGGATTAGTGTATAACCTAAATAGATGTTATTTGGCATTTGCGTTGAGCATGAATATGATCTGATCTTGTTTGTTTCAATACGGTTATTCATTTAAACTCATAGAATAATTGCGGTTCTGTTTACATGAATAAAACCTTCGATGGTCATACACCCAATAAAAATAGTTTGTTGGATCTCGATCGTAGTAATACACATATTCAAAATATTGAAGCCAAAAGATGCAAAGTTGATAATGATAGCGCAACTTATTTGTGGCACTGCCGTTTAGGTCATATTGGTGCAAAGCGCATGAAGAAACTCCATGCTGATGGGCTTTTCGAATCACTTGATTATGAATCACTTGGTGCTTGCGAACCATGCCTCATGGGCAAGATGACTAAAACTCCATTCTCTGGAACAATGGAGCGAGCAACTGACTTGTTGGAAATCATACATACTGATGTATGCGGACCAATGAGTGTTGAGGCTCGCGGCGGGTATCGTTATTTTCTGACCTTCACAGATGATTTGAGCAGATATAGGTATATCTACTTGATGAAGCACAAGTCTGAAACATTTGAAAAGTTCAAAGAACTTTCAGAGTGAAGTAGAGAATCATCGTAACAAGAAAATAAAGTTTCTACGATCTGGTCGCGGAGGCCAATATTTGAGTTACGAGTTTGGTCTTCATTTGAAACAATGTGGAATAGTTTCACAGCTCACGCCACCCGGAACACCACAGCATAATGGTGTGTCTGAATGTCGTAAACCTTACTTTATTAGATATGGTGCGATCTATGATGTCTCTTACCGATTTACCACTATCATTTTTGGGTTATGCATTAGAGATAGTTGCATTCACATTAAATAGGGCAGCATCTAAATACGTTGAGACGACACCGTATGAACCGTGGTTTGGCAAGAAACCTAAGCTGTCGTTTCTTAAAGTTTGGGGCAGCGATGCTTATGTGAAAAAGTTTCAACCTGATAAGCTCGAACCCAAATCAGAGAAATGTGTCTTCATGGGAAACCTAAAGGAAGTTGTTGGGTACACCTTCTCTCACAGATCCAAAGGCAAGATATTCGTTCTAGAGAAGGAGTTTCTCTCGAAAGAAGTGAGTGGGTGGAAAATGGAACTTAATGAGGTAATTGTACCTTCTCCCAAATTGGAAAGTAGTACATCACAGAAACCAGTTCTAGTGATTCCTACACCAATCAGCGAGGAAGCTAATGATGATGATCAAGAAACTTCAGATCATGTTACTACTGAACCTCGTAGGTCAACCAGAGTGCGTTCCGCACCAGAGTGGTATGATAACCCAGTTCTGGAAGTCATGTTACTAGACCATGATGAACCTATGAACTATGAGGAAGCGATGATGAGCCCAGATTCCACAAAATGGCTTGAGGCCATGAAATCTGAGATGGGATCCATGTATGAGAACAATGTTTGGACTTTGGTTGACTTGCCCGATGATCGGAAAGGCATTGAAGATAAATTAATCTTTAAAAGGGAGACTGACACCGATGGTAATTTTACTGTCTACAAAGCTCGACTTGTTGCGAAAGATTTTCGAAAAGTTCAAGGTGTGGACTACGATGAGATTTTCTTAGTCGTAGTGATGCTTAAGTCTGTCCGAATCATGTTAGCAATTGCCGCATTTTATGAAATCTGGCAAATGAATAACAAAATTGTGTTCTTTAATGGATTTATTAAAGAAGAATTGTATATGATGCAACCAGAAGGTTTTGTCAATCCTAAAGGTGCTAATAAAATGTGCAAGCTCCCGCGATCCATCTATGGACTGGTGCAAGCATCTTGGAGTTGGAATATACGCATTGATAAGTTGATCAAAGCATATAGTTTTATACAGATTTGCGGTGATGCCTGCATTTACAAGAAAGTGAGTGGGAGCGCTACAGCCTTTTTGATAAGTATATGTTAATGCCATATTGTCGATCGGAAATGATGTACAATTTTCTGGAAAGCATAAATGAGTGTTTGAAAGGAGTTTTTTCAAATAAAGACCTCGGTGAAGCTGCTTACATATTGAGCATCAAGATCTATAGAGATAGATCAAGACGCTTGATAAGTTTTTTCAATGAGTACATACCTTGACAAGTTTTAAAAGTAATTCAAAAGGGAACAGTCAAAGAAAGATTTCTTTCCTGTGTTGCAAGGTGTGAAGTTGAGTAAGACTCAAAGTCCGACCACAGCAGAAGATAGAGAGAGAATAAAAGTCATTCCCTATGCCTCAGCCATAGGTTCTATAATGTATGACATGCTGTATACCAGACCTATTGTATGCCTTGCTCTGAGTTTGGAAAGGGAGTACAATTTTGATCTAGGAGTAGATCACTGGACATCGGTCAAAATTATCCTTAGAGGACTAAGGAAATATTTCTCGTTTATGGAGGTGATAAAGAGTACTTCGTAAAGAGTTACGTCGATGCAAGCTTTGACGCCGATCTGGATGACTCTCACTCTCGATCTGGATACATATTGACAGTGGGAGCATTTAGCTAGAGTAGCTCCGTGCAGAGCATTGTAGACATAGAAATTTGCAAAATACATATGGATCTGAATGTGGCAGACCCATTGACTAAACCTCTCTCACAAGCAAAACATGATCACACCTTAGTACTCTTTGGGTGTTAATCACATGGTGATGTGAACTAGATTATTGACTCTAGTAAAACTTTTGGGTATTGGTTACATGGCGGTGTGAACTATAAAGTGTTAAATCACATGAGGATGTGAACTATTGATGTTAAATGACATGGTGATGTGAACTAGATTATTGACTCTAGTACAAGTGGGAGACTGAAGGAAATATGCCCTAGAGGCAATAATAAAGTTATTATTTATTTCCTTATATCATGATAAATGTTTATTATTCATGCTAGAATTGTATTAACCGGAAACTTAGTACATGTGTGAATACATAGACACACAAAGTGTCACTAGTATGCCTCTACTGGACTAGCTCGTTAATAAAAGATGGTTAAGTTTCCTAGTCATAGGCATGAGTTGTCATTTGATGAACGGAATCACAACATTAGAGAATGATGTGATTGACTTGACCCATTCCGTTAGCTTAGCACTTGATCTTGTAGTATGTTGCTATTGCTTTCTTCATGACTTATACATGTTCCTATGACTATGAGATTATGCAACTCCCGAATATCGGAGGAACACTTTGTGTGCTATCAAATATCACAACGTAACTGGGTGATTATAAAGATGCTCTACAGGTGTCTCCGATGGTGTTTGTTGAGTTGGCATAGATCGAGATTAGGATTTGTCACTCCGATTGTCGGAGAGGTATCTCCGGGCCCTCTCGGTAATGCACATCATTATAAGCCTTGCAAGCAATGTGACTAATGAGTTAGTTGCGGGATGATGCATTACGGAACGAGTAAAGAGACTTGCCTTTGACGAGATTGAACTAGGTATGATGATACTGACGGTCGAATCTCGGGAAAGTAACATACCGACGACAAAGGGAACAACGTACATTATTATGCGGTTTGATCGATAAAGATCTTCATAGAATATGTAGGATCCAATATGAGCATTCAGTTTCCACTATTGGTTATTGCCCGGAGATGTGTCTCGGTCATGTCTACATAGTTCTCGAACCCGTAGGGTCCCCACGCTTAACGTTTGATGACGATTTGTATTGTGAGTTATGTGATTTGATAACTGTCCTTTATTCAGAGTCCCGGATGAGAGCATGGACATGACGAATAGTCTCGAAATGGTCGTGACGTAAAGATCGATATACTGGAAGGCTATATTCGGACATCGGAAAGGTTCTGAGTGATTCGGGTATTTTTCGGAGTACCGGAATTCGCCTTAATGGGCCATACGGGAAAGGAGATAAAGGCCTCAAGGGTGGCCGCGCACATCCCGACGGACTGGTCCAAATTGGACTAGGGAAAGGGGGCACCCCCTTCCTTCCTTCTCCTTCTCTCTTCCCCTTTTCCTAATCCATGTGGGATGTGGAATCCTACTAGGACTAGGGAGTCCTAGTAGGACTCCACACTTTGGGTTCGCCCTATGAGGGCAGGACTCTTCCTTCCTCCATCCTTTATATACGTAGCCAGAGGCACCCATTAGACACACAAGTTAACATCAGTTTTAGCTGTGTGCGATGCCCCCTCCATAGATACACACCTTGGTCATATTGTTGTAGTGCTTAGGCGAAGCCCTGTGCCGGTAGCTTCATCATCACTGTCACCACGCCATCGTGCTGACGAAACTCTCCCGTGACGCTCAACTGGATCAAGAGCTCGTGGGACGTCATCGAGCTGAACGTCTACTGAACGTGGAGGTGCCGTACGTTCGGTGCTTGGATCGGCTGGATCGCGAAGACGGTCCACTGCATCAACCGCGTCACCATACACTTCCGCTTTCGGTCTACGAGGGTACGTATACACACTCTCCCCGCTCGTTGCTATGCTTCTCCTAGATAGATCTTACGTGATCGTAGGATTTTTTTTGAAATACTACGTTCCCCAACAAGCCGGGACCAAGTTAGTAGCGAAATCATTTCTGCACGCAGTTACAGCTGCATTGACTGCCTGCTGTAGCAACTCATATTTCTCCTCGGCTATTTTTTTCGCGTCCTCAGCTGCTTTTTTCTCGAACGCAAGCTTCACCTTCTCGTTGATGTCTGCCTGACTAAACTTCTTTTTCTACTTCTTGGCCTCCGGGCCCTCGTTGTAAAACACCTTCCACGTGGCACCGTCTCCGGCGCCGTGCACACGACCATATTGTGGCCACTGGCCCAAAGGGAGTCCCTTAAGTTCGTTCAAGGCCCAGTTGAGAGGGGTGTCCCATTTGGGCCTCCTCGGAGAAGTAGGGCTTTCGGCTGCAAGCTGGTGTTGCTTCTCCTGCAGAAGGAACGTGAACCGTTTAGGAATGTGTAGTCGACTAGATGTGGAGCTAAATGTAAGGTGGTAAAAGAATAATTACCAGTAGTCTAATAAATCTCATCGTGATCTGGTCTATGTAAAAAACCTTCTTTTCCTTGTCCCACTTGTAGCGGGCCCTGATGAAGTCACGCTCCAAGGGGTTGGTGAACTTTGCGAAGGGGTCTGGGATACTCGCGGCTTCACATTCCGGGTCCTCCTTATCCCATATGGGCCTTTTACCGAGGTAGCCACGGCTTCCGAGGCGATGCTTCCCTGTGTTCCTTTGTTGAAGGCTCTTGAATTTCGCAGCCTTAGCCTTGGCTGCCTCGGTAGCGCAAGTGTCCTTGAACTTTTTGAACTCCTCTTCCGTAAGTGTCGAATTGTTCTCCAAAATCTTGGACAGGAGTTCCTCAACAACAATAGCTGGTTTCACCCTCCCTTTCCAGGAGGCCAAATCATTGTTGAACATGCCCATGGCGTGATTGTTAATCGTTTTCATCTTCGGATCATCCCACGGTTGTTCTATGTTATCATCCCGGTCGGGAAACTTGAATCTCTTGTGAAACTTTGTTAGGAGCAACTGCGTCAAATGTTCTTTACTCCTTAAGTCATCGTCGTTGATGCTCGCGCATTCCCGTGGGATGCATCCTACTTGGTTCCCATAGCACTTGCGAAGTTCTTCCAGCTCTAATGGCTCAAACTTGCCAGGTGCCATCTTTGTGATCACCAGTCGTCCAATCCCTAGTTTGTTAGGTTTTCGTATCCTCTGCTTCTTCTGCTTCTTCTTTTCGGTAGCGGCATCGGCGCCGGTACTTTCCCTGCTGGTATCTTCCCCGCCGGTCTTGGCGCCGCTATCGGTGCCGACGCCGTCGGTGTCGATACCATCATCGAGGCCGACCTGCAAACCTTGATTGTGCTTAGCAGACAAAAAGTCGATGTACTCTTGTTCACCATCATAATCCATCTCGTCTGCATCTTGGTCAGAAGGCCCGATTTCTTCGTTGTTCGACATGTTTCCTATGATTAAGTCTCCTCGTTTAATTCTAAAACTATGGAAAAATGAGAAATGACATAAAAAAGATCTATGTTTGCCAGAATGTCGTTCCCCAGCAACTCCCGTCACTCGATATGCCTACTACCTAGCACAAGTCATGCCAAAATTCACGGAAAATTTTGGCATGACCTTTGCTAAAAAATGGACATATCGAACGCCTGAAATTCACCGGAACGGAAATGAATCAACATTCCTATGTAACATAGGCCACTCGGATCATTTACCCTGCACATAATCATCATGTCCAAATAACATGTCCAAATTCCAAATATGACATGTCCAAAACATCACATGTCCACATATCACATGTCCACTTCAAATTTGCACATAAAAGGAAGAAAAATATAGAACTTGATGAAAAATGCAAGAAGTCATATCAATATTTGAAAGTAAAATTCAGCCTACCTAAATTTGCATATAAATTTGCTTTATCACGGAATATTTGTTTAAACCGAATGCGCTATAGCTAAGTAAGCTATAGCGCTTTTACGCAGAGAGTCCTACTTCTATGTCTACATAGCTATAGCGGTTTCATGGGGAAACCACTACCGCTACCTTGACTAGTTGTAGCCCTTTTTCAGAAAAGCGCTACTCCTATAACCAATACCTATAGCAGTATATCAATTTTTCTGTTTGTTTCCTTCTATTTTCTTTGGGGGGAAATACGAGCATATATATTACTCCCTCTGTCCCATAATATAAGAACGTTTTTGACATTACACTAGTGTCAAAAACGTTCTTATATTATGGGACGGAGGGAGTACTTCATTGGACCCATGCATAATGGCTAAGTGTGCATACAAAATAGGAACACATATATTACATCATTTGACCGATAACATACGGTTCCTCAGCGTTGACGTTTTCGTTTTTGAGTGAGCTCCTTTCCCTTCTTGTTTGTTGAAGAATAATTGAGCCCCTCATTGTGACTTTTCCTTTTCCATGGAGTACGATTTTTCTTAGGTAATGTAGTATTGATTCTTCTTTTGACGTATACTTCATCGTCATCATCATCTTCCCTCATTGGGTTGCCATAGTGGGCGTAGTCTTCCTCGTTGGCGACTCCATCCATTCCAATGATGTTCCTTTTGCCTCTCATCACGACAACACGGCTGGGATTGTGTGGGTCGGTTATGAAGAAGCATTGTGTCATGTGCTTAGCGTGTACCCATGGCTCGTTTTTTGCGATAGCGTTCACGGCAGCGCTCTTGGTGTTGGGTATAGTCATGGTAGTGAAATACCAGTTTTCTCTTTCGACATTCTTAGCCCATCTGACACGGAACATCGTCGTGTTGTGCAGTCTAGAGTAGTCAAGCTGCCAGATCTCATCGACCCTTCTATAAAATCGCTCAGTTGCGCCGTTGTCGCTACGGTCATGCATTCCATCGTCACCCATGAGTTCTGATCATCACTGTCCATATATTGCCCTTCGTGTAGAACGTGTATCCGTTGATATCGTATGCATGATATGTCAGGCCCAAGATGCGATTATATCCCGATCACGTGACTCTTACGTGATTGGGGCACAACCACATTTCGGGCGCTTAGCAAGATGGATATCATTACATCGTACCATTACATACATACATGGGGATACAACAATCATTCAAGTCACATGAATACAACATCATCATACAAGGCATCCGACTATGGATGCAAACAAGAAAATCACAACGACATCCATCTGCTATCCCAGGATGCCGACCAGGAACCTAACCCAAGACTAAAGAAGAAGAAGAAGAAGAAGAAAGAACTCCAACACAAAGGACATCGCTCTCACGTCAAGTCATCGGAAACCTGCAGCTGCAACTATTGTTGTAGTATCTGTGAGCCACGAGGACTCGGCAATCCCATAACCATGGGTATCAAGACTAGCAAAGCTTAATGGGTAGTAAGAGGTAAAGTGGTGAGGTTGCAGCAGCGGCTAGGAAAATATATGGTGTCTAACTTACGAGTACAAGAATAAGATGAGCATCTACGCAAACGGTCGCAAACTAGTAGTGATCGCTAAAGATCCTGAACTACCTACGAGTCAAACATAACCCCACCGTGTTCTCTTCTCAAAGTGAAAAGAGACGGTCATGGTTACTCACATAGTTGTGTGTTTTATTTCAGATCCTCTGTCAAGTTTTCTACAACCGGACACTAACAAATTCCAATCTGCCACATAACCGCGGGCACGGCTTTCGAAATATCATAACCCTGCAGGGGTGTCCCAACTTAGCCCATCACAAGCTCTCACGATCAGCAGAAGTAATAATAATATTATCACCCCTTATCTTAGGGACAATCCGATCAGACTCGGAATTCCCGGTGCACAAGACATTTCGATAATGGTAAAACAAGTCCAGCAAGACCTCCCGGTGTGTCCACACCCTGATAGTAGTCGCGCGTATCTCGTCTCAGGCCACGACCGGATGGGCAAAGCTACGAGTAAAACCAGCCCTCGGGTTTCCCCCAGGTGGCCCAGCAGCACCCCCGTTTGGGACCAACACCATCAGCACTGGCCCCCCTGCTATGTAGAAAAGAATCCTCGAGGGCGCTACCCCCTATGAAAATTTAATTAATTAATTAAGTTGTTATTATGAGGCAAATTAAAACCAATGTTGGTCCTTGCTGGAGAAGTTTTATTCAAAGACGGACTGCCAAGGGGTCCCCATATACCCAACCGTGTAAGGAACGCAAAATCAAGGAACATAACACCGGTTTATCGGCTCCTAAGGTGGCATGAGTGGAACAAAACACCGAGCAAAAGGCCAAGCCTTCCACCCATTGCCAAGTATATAGGTGTGTTAATATAATAATAGATATTGTGATATTCCAACAACAAGTTCCAACATGGAACGATCTTCGTCTTCTCCTGCAACTAACAACGCTATAAGAGGGGCTGAGCAAGGGGGTAACATAGCCAAACAACAGTTTGCTGGGAAGGTGTCAAAGGTTAGAGGTTTCATGCAACAAGGAGAGGGGCTGACAATAATGATGGGTAGCGCGACATATAACGATAGCATCGAGACGTGTAGCATAGCAATGATAGAAAAGGTATCCAAGGTGATGGTCATCTTGCCTGAGATCCCGCAAGGAAGAAGAATGGGTCCATGAAGCAGACGAAGAAGAAGCCTCGAAGACGAACCACGTGTAGACGAACGAATCCTCACGATCGCAACGGAAAAGAACTAGCGAGAAGAAAGCACACAACATGGTAAACACTCCACTCAAGAACATGACAAGAAGCTCAACCAAGTATGATGCAAGACAAGTCTATATGATGCAAAACATGTCAAGGGATGAAGCACTCAAGAACAACACAAAACAACAAGTTTAAATGAGGCCGGAATCAACATATAGCAAATCCGGTAAGTCCTCATATGCATATTTTGAAATTGGTCCAGATCTGAACAAACCTTAAGTTAAAGTTGTTAAACAGCAAGTTAACATGCGCCATGATGATCTATTCGAAATTCTAGTCAAGTTTCATATAAAGTTTGTTTAATTCGGAGCTACGGCCTAGAAGATATGAGCAAAACAAGTCAAACAAGTCAACGGTGCAAGATGCACTCAAACATCAAGCAAACACACTCCAAACATGAAAACAACATTATATTATGCTTCTACATGCAAAATCACACAAGTTTCATATAAGACACGCTCAAAACGGAGCAACGGGCTAGAAGTTAAGAGCAAAACAAGTTACAATGCAAACCTGAAGTTAACAGCCACATAGCAACTTTGGAGCAAGGTATATATATGCTACAGCACCCAAACATGATAGCAAGAGGCATGAATGTGAAATAGACATGATACTTAACAAGCATGAACTTAGAACACACCCAAAAGCTTGCTGGAACACAATTAAACAAGCATGGCAAGTTGCAATAAATTTATCCAGACTTAGTCAAAATCTGGTAAGGCAAAAACATCATCACGATGCTGCCTTCGGAGGCACAAAGCAACAAGCATATCAACTCTACTAGGTATATAAAGAACATGGACATGTAATAGACATATCATACATCAAACAACTCCATTGGAGCAACTCCATAGGAGGCATGGATCAATAACAACAAGCTTCACCAAATTGAACATGCTGATAAAAGTCTGACAGGTAAAATTTATAGCAACTTGCGAGCAAGAAATAAATAAGCTACAGCAGGACATATGTGCAAATAAGGGCATGGATGGATAGATCATTACATGGACAACAAGGAATGATCATTTGACACACTAAAACATGCATGGATTTGAGTGAGGCATCAAGCAAACATAGCATCAGGTTTAACAGATTCCAGACTTAGCAGTTTTTTCACTAAGTATAAAACAGCAACATTGGCATGGCATGTTTACAAGCTTTTTTAAGTCACTTCAATGCATATCATGGAAAGTGGATTGCACCACAGCAAAGACCATATGATCATGCTTCTAAAACATATAGACATGTGGCATGAAGACAAACACACCAATAGCAATGAGCAAGTGAAAACAGCATCTCATAACAAGTTTCAGCACTTAACAGCCGCATGCACTTTTGTAACAGAGATTAACATGGCAGCATGGCACCTAACATGAATGCTACAACAACCATCATGTAGAGCACTTCACAATGAACATTTTGACATATCATATGCTTCATTTGGATAAACATGCACAAAGTTATCACATCTCAAACATGCTAACAAAATTATAGGTAACAGCAGTTTTAAACAAGTAGCACTCTTGCAACGATGATTAGGGCATCAACATGAAGTCAAACAAGCATGGCACAATGGAACAAAATGAAGAGCATATCACCACGACCATTTTGATATATTATATGCATCATTTGGATCACCACACAAAAAGTTACAGCCACTCAAACATGCATATAAAATGTGTGAAATTCACAGACTTAGCCGTTTTTCGCAGACAGGAAAAAAAACGAGCGTCAAATAATAAAACACGCATAGGGCGGGGAATAAAGGTGGCTTACCTAGTGGGCTATGGCCCAGGTCGGTGGAGAGCCTTGGCAGGCTGGGCGTGCTAGGCCGTGGCTGCTGGGCTTTGGGGCCCACGTGGGCGCGCGGTGGCTGGGCCTGGAGACGGGGCTAGACTCGGCCGGGAGCCCAGGGGACACGCGAGGCCACGCGCTCTCCGGTCGTCGTCCTCCCGACCGAGAACCATGTGGCGGCGGTGGCTGGCTCCCCGGCGAGGGCGGCAGGTCGGAGAAGGTCGCCGGCGACAGGAAACGGGCGGATCCGGGCACGGGGGCCCCGGATCCGGGCTCGACGAGGGCTCTCGTCGCCGGAGTTACACGGGGCGGCTGCGGACGGATCTGGTGATGGCACGGAGCTCGCGAGGTCAATGTAGTGGAGCGAGGGGCGCGGATCCGGCGAGCCGGCGGCGGGGTCCGGCCGGGCAGAGCCGCGAGAGACGCGGGAGCGTGAGGCTCGGGCGGCGGCGGATGAAGGCTGGAGCGGAAGCCGAGGCGGTGGTGGCGCATGGCGGCGAGGGCGGCGGCGAGCGCACACTGGCGGCGCGCCGGCGAAGCTCCGGCGAAGCGGGGTCGGGGCCGGGGAGGTGAGGGCACTGGAACCGGGCGGATCGGACCCGCCGCGGCCCGGAGCGGGCCGGAGATGGGCTCCGCGGGCCTGGCGGCGAGGTGGGGCGTGGGGAGGCCACATGGCGGCGTCTGGTTGGAGGAGAGCGGTGGCGGGGCGACGTGGCACACTCTGATTGGCTCGGCGACATGGCCGGCTGCGGTGGACATGTCCGGTTGCTCCGCGGACATGTCCGGCGGCGCGGTGAGGAGGATTTTTAGGGTTTCATCCGCGAATTTGGACGGGGAGGGCTAATATATCGGTAGAGGGAGCTAGGAGTGTCCAAATGAGGAGCGTTTTTCATCCACGCGATCACGATCCAACGACCGAGAGCATGGAGGGGGTTAGAATAGGCTTGGGGCTGTTGTGAAAGGGGTGTTGGGCCAAAAGAGAAAAGCCTTCCGGCGGTTAACACGGTTAACCGTTGGGCTATCAAACGAACTCCGAATGCGACGAAAATTGACAGGCAGTCTACCTATGCTATAATAAGACCACACGCCAAGTTTCAACCCATTCCGAGAACGTTTTCTGGCCACTCACAAAATAGATATCCGGAGGTGCCGCGGGCGCGTGCAAGTGTGTCTGGGCTCAGAACGGACAACGAAAAGGACGAGGGAACTCGGACGGATGCAAGTTTTGAAAACATGAAGATGCAATGCACACGATGACAAGGCAAATATGCAACACGCAAGCAGATGACATGGCAACGGCGACGAATAACTGGCTGACACCTGGCGCACCGGTCTCGGGGTGTCACATGATAGGTGACGAGGTTGGGCGAGGGGCCATGTGCTAAGGCGTATATGAGCAATCCGTCCATAGATCCCTCCTCCGGGGGATTAGCAATAATATGCTCTTTGAACCAATGCAGGAAAGTGGAGTTGTGATCTCTAGTAACTTCGACGTCCGTCCTGCATACCCCTCGGTCACGATACTTCTTTGCGACAATTTCATCGTGCAATGCCATGAAAGGATCTACCTCGTCTAGGTGTTGTATCACTACCAAGTTTTCTCTGTCAAAATTGTTGCGTCGATCTGAGTAAGCCACGTGCAATTCCCTGCGATCATTGGAGTGACCTTCTCCTTCGAGCCTCCCATCGTGCTTGTTAAGGGGCAAACCAACACGAACATCAGGCGGCTGGTCTGCGCCATATAGAAAATTCTCGCAGAAAGAGATGCACTCTTGTGTGAGATTGCCCTGGACGATGCTTCCATCCGTACGGGACATGTTACGAACAAAGACTTTGATGATCCCATTCATCCTCTCAAACGGCATCATGTTGTGCAGGAATGACGGCCCCAGGTCTATTATGTCGTCCACAATATGGACACATAGATGCACCATGACGTCAAAGAACGCGGGCGGGAAGTACATCTCAAGATCATTCAGTATCACAACGATCTCTTCCTGTAGCCTTCGGAGTTGCTTCACACTGATCGAATTTTGAGCGATGACATCGAAAAATTTGAAGAGACCAATAAGCGTGTCATGGACGTGCTTGTCCATTATCCCTGTAAGCGCAACAGGTAGTATCTACGTCATCATCACATGACAGTCATGGGACTTCATCCCGCTGAACCTTTTCTTGTCCATGTCTAGATATCTGCTTATCTTGCAACAGTAACCGTAACTAACTTTGACTCCGGTAAGGCACTTAAAGAATTGATCGATCTCAGTCTGACTTAAGGTGAAGCAAGAAGGGGCGCAATAATCCTCTTCCTTTACTTTCTTGCCCTTCTTCTCCCGCGCCTCTATCTCCGTCTCTGCTTGTCTGATTTTTTATGGGGCGACATGTGCAGATCTTCCCTGATATTCAAATATTGCAATTCTTTTCTTGCCTTCGGCCCATCCTTGGTCTTATCCGGCATGTTCATCAGTGTCGCGAGCAAGCTCTCAAGAACATTCCTACAGATATGCATTTGATCAAGGCAATGAGGTGTATCGAGTTTGTGCCAGTACTCCAAGTCCCAAAACACAGACCTCGTCTTCCATACCTTCAGCAGCGGCTCCGACGCCTTTTTCATCGTGTTTCCCGGTGCGGGGCACTGTTCCCAGTTTTTCAACAGCTCATCGATTTCGGCGCTGCTCCGCTTACATGCAGGTCCTCGATGCTCAGTGTGACCATTGAATAGATCTCCACGGTTTCTCCACGGGTCGTCCGGTTCGAGCCATCTTCGATGTCCCATGTACACGATTTTCCTAGACCTGCCATCTTTCCTTGACGTTGGCTGCTGAGACGTTGTATCATCCATGAACCGCGTGCATCCGCAATATCCATGGCACACCTAGCCTGCGACATATCCGTAACCGAGATAGTTGTGCACCGTCGTGATCAGCGCGGCTCTCATGTAGAAATACTTGCCTTTTCTGGCGTCCCATGTCTTGGCCGGTGTTTTCCATAACGTGTCTAATTCCTCTTGAAGTAGCCCCAGATACAGATTAATACTATTTCCTGGTTGTTTCGGCCCTTGAATCAGCATGCTCATGCGAATGTACTTTGACTTCATGCACAACCAGGGGGAGGTTGTACATCCATACAAACACGGGACATGTGCTATGGTTGGTGTTCCAGTTGCCAAACGGATTCATGCCATCGGTACACACGCCGAGCACGATGTTCCTTGCATCACATTCAAAATACCGATAGAAGCCGTTCAACGCTCTCCACTAGCTTCCATCCTTGACATGTCTCAGCTTCAGATCATCTCCATCATCAGGCTTCTTCCTGTCCGCGTGCGAGCGCATGAGCTTTGCTTCCTTGGGATCAACGAAATACCGTTGCAGACGAGGAGCGATCAGTAAGTACCATACAACTTTCTGGGGACATTTCTTCCCGGCCTTCTTGTATTGATAAGCATTGCACACCGGACAGCTTGTTTTTTCCGCGTGCTCCTTCCGATAAATTATGCAATCGTTGATGCATGCATGGTATCTAACATGCGGCAGATCAAGAGGGCACACGATCTTCTTGGCATCATCCACACTAGTAGGACATAGATTCCCCGCGGGAAGAACATCCTTTAGGTACTTGAGATGCTCATCGAGGCTTGTGTCGGTCCATTTGTTTTTAGCCTTCGTCTTCAGGAGTTGGAGCATGAAACTCAAGCCGGTCATCTCAGGATTGCAACCATCATACAATGGAGTGTTCGAGTCTACCACCAGTTGCTGCAGCTTAGCCTCCTCTCTAGAAGCAGCTCTCTCAGTACTCGTCTCCTTGCGAAGCAGTGCTTGAACATGAGGGTCCCGCACGATTGAACTTAGTACCAACGAACTCTGCCGCGTGGAGTCCACATTCTCTTCGCCGCCATGTCAGGCCCCTTCTCCGCCGCCATGTTCGGCCTCTTCCCCGCCGCCATTATCGATCATCTCTTCGTCTTGCCCCGTGTCGTCATTGCTTGCCCCGTCGGCATCCTCACCATCATCATCCTCATCTTCATTTATCCACCGAGTATAGCCATCCATGAAACCATTCATGAGCAGGTGCGCTTCGACACAACCATCGTCATAGGGGTCGAGCCAAACTATTCCTTTGCATTTTTGACACGGACATAAAACCTCTGTCAAGTTATTTTCTTTCATGTCCTACACCGCCAACTGTAACCACCTATCCACCATCGTTCCACTGACCATCATGAACGTCTGCACAGTAATAATAAACAAATTGATTATAAAAATGCGTGCATGCATCAAATTCATACAAAATTTTTGCATGACCTTCCCTAAAAATAGGACATATATATCTAGAGTTTGCCAGGAATTCACCCAAACAAAAATAAATTGACATTTCGGTAAAACATAGGCAACTCAAAAGCACAATTCGACGTCAACTCATGCCACACACACAATTTCGATCATATCGTCCAATTATCATATCGTACACACATACACATATTTCCATTCTTGCAAAAGCATGAATTTTTAATCAGATATCGTCTCGAAATCGAGCACACGGTGGAGTGCATGTAGGGAGATCAAAGGTGGACAAAGCTCTTCTTAACAAAGCTAGATCTAGTTAGGGGCACATAGGTAACTTCACAAAATGCTACATCTACATAGCTAGCTAATTTGGGAGGAGACAACTTCAACTAGTGGAGGCGGAAGGAAAAAGAGAAAGGAGATGCATTAATGGAGGTGGTGGAGTAAGCTAGGAGTAATAAAGGGAGAGAAAGGTAGGTAGAATAGGGAGAGTAATGGAGGGAGAAGTATTGAGGAAGAAGCAATGAGGGAGAGAGGAGGTGGAAGGTAGGGGAAAGTGAGGAAGAGAGGAGATGGGGGAGGAGGGGGAGGGGAAAAAGGTGGTATTATGCTGCGTCTTAGCAGTAGCGCGGGCTGCAAAGCACGCTACTGCTAACAGAGTAGCAGCAGTGCTCTTTCTGCGCACGCGCTACTGCTAAGCGGGGCCCGCCATCTGGCCAGTTTCGAAATTAGCTGCAGCGACTAGAGAAAAAAGCGCGCTACTACTGTTACATTAGCAGTAGCGCGGGTCGCGGCAGCGCGCTGCTGCTAAACCTAGGTTGGTGGGTACTGTCGGTGGATTTTACTAGCAGCGCGGTTCTACTAGGCCGCGCTACTGCTAACTCGGTAGCAGTAGCGTCTGTTTTGAACCCACGCTACTAAAAATTAGCAGTAGCGCCTCTTTTTGTACCGCGCTACTGCTAAGATTCTGTATATAAGGTTTTCCCTAGTAGTGTAATGAGACAGCTGATGCTTTGTCTTGAGTAGGTTCTCAGTGTAAGCCGCGCCCCTTCCCAATGTGTTCCTTGATGTGTTGCATAATCCTTTTGGTAAGTTACCTTCAGAGGAAGATCTTGTTATCCCTGATGCGGAAGGACGATTGGTGGTGGCTCTACGTGCTATTCCAGATTGGATGATGCATTATATTGCTTATTTGACTAGGGGTGAGCTTCCAGAAGACAAAATCCTGGCCCAACAGATCATCCGCTGGTCTAAGTCCATGACAATTCTCAATGGCGAGTTGCATAGGTGCAATGTGACGGGCATGTTCGAACGTTGTGTTTCCCCTGAGGAAGGCTGCGAGATTCTATAGGAAGTTCATGCGGGGGATTGTGGTCAACATGCCAGGTCAAGATCACTAGTGGCCAAGGCTTTTCTACATGGTTTTTACTGGCTGACAGCTCATGCTGATACGACATACATTGTTAGTGCGGCGGTTGCCAGAAGTTTGCACGTCAAGCTCATGTGTTGGCTCAAGAATTGCGGATGATCCCAGTAACTTGGCCGTTTGCAGTCTGGGGGCTTGATATGGTCGGGCCATTCAAGAGCTCTAAGGATTAAAAACACTCACCTGTTGGTTGCAGTTGATAAGTTCACCAAGTGGTTGAAGCAGAACCCGTTAGTAATTGTGATGTGGTGACTCGAGTTCAGCATGTGAAAAAGTTGACCTTCCACTTTGGTTATCCTCATAGTATTATCACTGATAACAAGATAAATTTGTCTAAAGGTGCTATGAAAGAGTTCTGTCAGAGGGAACACATCAGGCTTGATGTTTCATCAGTGGCTCATCCATAGTCTAATGGTCAGGCCGAGCGTGCTAACTAGGAGATATTGTGAGGGATCAAGCCTCGACTCATGGTTCCCTTGAAACAGACCCTGGGTTGTTGGGTTGAAAGCTTCCTGAAGTTCTGTGGATCATAAGGACTACCCCAATAGATCAACAGGCTATATGTTGTTCTTCATGGTTTATGGCGTAGAAGAGGTTCTTCAAAGTTATATCCGCCATGACTCGCCCCGAGTGGCAGCTTATGTTGAAACAGGCAATGAGACGGCTCGTCAAAAGGCTTTGGATGCCTTGGAGGAAGAATGTGATCTTGTGACAGCTCAATCTGCGATTTACCAGCACGACCTACATCGCTATCATAGCTGCAGGGTTCGAAGCCGCACATCTCAGGAGGGCGACTTAGTGCTCCATTTGATTCAAGATCAGACAGGCATGCATAAGCTTTCACCTCCTTGGGAAGGACCCTTTGTGGTTAGCAAAAACCTCAACAACGGGTCATATTATCTCATCGACATACGTGAACACTACAAGTCACATGCCTTTGAGGGGAGACCAACAGGCCTTGGAACATTGCTCATCTTCGGCCTTACTATACTTGAGCCACTGGCTCCAGTTATTGTTCATACCTATATCACGTATATACCTTTTTATGATCAAATATAATAAAGCCTCCATCCAAAAACTTGGGGCCTCTGCCCTTTTATCTCATATATTGTGCATGAGTCTTTTATTTGTTGATCATAGGTCACTTGGGGGCCTCCAACTCACCGAGTTTAGCTTTTCTCATCCTCTTGACCCGGCAAAACCGCCATAATATGTTGGTTGAACCTGCCTGTTTGTTTGATGCTACTCCGAAAAGATGACCCGTCGTACTCTTGACAGTCAATCTTTATGACCCTGAACTCATCAAGGTTTAAACAACGGCTTAAGTCATGTGAGCGTCGGCTTACAGAAAGAGAGGATAAACCAAGGCTATCATGCCAGCTTCACCGAAGCAAGACTTGAGCCTCAGAAGCCAGTCTTTGTTATCAAGCCTCGATAGCCGACTTATAATTCATTCAATATATATATTTGTATTGCTTATTTCTATTTTTCAGGAATCTTTTGCTCTTGGATAACATTATTACAATGACTATAATTCATCGAGTCAAAATAACTTCAGGTTATTTGTGATTTGCATTGAGTTTTTAACGACCATAAGTTGTTGGTGGACAAATCATCGTGTTATTTCACACCAGTTATAACTAGGTGGGATTTTTTGCAGACATATGGAGTTTCTGCTTTAACAAGTTTCTACAGGTGACTTATCAAAAAATAGTGCAAGCAATAGCTGCAAAACCTTAAGGACAAGACATCCAAGGCAGGTTATTAAAATGCATCAGTCCAAACTCTTCATCGGCAGACAAACAAAGTGTTGGATCAAAAGTTAATGTGCACGAAGGCATGCCAGAGCAACCAAGTGTTTGGCTAAGCCTATTACAAGGCTCTGGCTGAGCTCAAAATATTCAATGAAGTCTTTTGGAGTTTACATTACTCCTGCAAGACGGCCTCTGTGCCGCCCGGTTTTTGCCCTCCGGGTTAGCTCCTTGCCGACCCCCAGCAATTGATGACTCCGGATCATCATGCACCGACTCTTCTACGTCTTTGATCTAAAGGTTTTCAAGATTCCAGTCAATAATGGTTAAAGCTCGGAAGACGGCGTCATCATTAGGAGATGGGTCGACATTAGGGGCAAAGATATGCTTATGCTGTTGTGGAATCAAGTCAAAAGATTCAAAAGTTGGCGGTTGAACTTGCGTGTTGTTGCCATCATAACTGCCTGATATATCTTCAAGTCCATGTCTTCGACAAGTTGACTTGCCAGTAGTCGAGTCTACTTCACACAATGGGCGTAGTCTGCTGGGAAAATTCAGTCTCATCATCGTTGTATTGTGGGAACCCATCGGCCATCTCCGAAGGATCCAAGTATTGCGCATAAGCTTTGGCCCGGCTTAGCGAGATTATTGCTCTTGTTTGGGCGGCTAATTTTTCAGCTCTTCGTCCTACTTCGGGATGGTTGAGAGTTGCTTCAGCACATATCTTATGAATTGCGGCAGCTCTTTTGCACCCATTACAACCATGATGGTAAATAGGCTTCTGGCATACAATTTCTCTAGGAGAGAATACACAACCTTTAGCTTCATTAATTTATCTTCCTAGAGGTTGCAACTTCTATTACCTGCAACAGTTTGAACACATAAGCCGACAGGCAAGTTATTTCCTGCATATGAATTGTCAGGCAAGTTATTAATATGAATTGAAAGAGTTACATACCAAAAATTGCATGTGTCATTTGAGATGTATGGCATTTCAACCCAGCCAGTTCTTCAGTAACAGGAGCCAACTGCCTTTCAGCCGCCTCTGCATGCTTGATCAAAGCATCCTTTTCAGTCTCAAAGGCGGCTCGTTCAGTGTCCAAAACCGCCTTTATTTTCTCCAATTCTTTGGAGGAGGATTGCAGGCTTGATTCTGCTTTGACTCGCAGCGTCTGCTCAGAATCAAAGTTTTTCTTTAAACTAGCCAATTTTGACTCGGCCGTGGTCAAAGCTTCCTGCAAGACAAGGAGATAATCCATTTACAAGTTGATTTACTAATCCCAAGCCGGCAAAATTGTACAACCCGGTACTTGGGGGCTATGACAGGCAAAACAATTTTATTATAGAAGTCCCAAGCAGTAAGCAACATACTTAGCACTTAGGGGCTAATGCATGTCATTTTTCTTCAAAGATAACACAAGAAGACTCGACCCAGTTCATAAAAATGAGTCGACCCTTGGGGGTACAGGTTACTTTTTCAAGAATCACCTGATTCGAAGACCCGACTCAGTTGATAAAAATGAGTCGGCCATTGGGGGCTATAGGCTACCTTTTCAAAGTTTATTTATTTGGAAAACCCGGATCATCTCATGAAGATGCGCTGGCCCTTAGGGGCTACATGGCGTTTCTTTTAACATATTTCTATTTGAAGAACCAACTTATCATTGGCAGGATAACTCCGCCCTTGGAGGCTAGATTTCAAGATTTCAATATTTATACGTATAAGTCTTATACATACTGAAGTCTTCCTATGTTTAAGACTTGGGGGCTACATAAGGATATATAGTACTAGAGAAAGCTAAAATTCTTCATACCTCATACTTTCTTTTCATCATGTTCACCATGTTGGGTTCCATGTCCCGGCCTGTGGAAAGGAGGCTCAAGTAGCCTGCGTGCAACTAATCTACGCTAAAATCATCCAAGTTGGGAAGCTCAAGTTTTGACTTTCCCTTCTCAGGCAAAGGCGCCTCATCTTTGGTGACAAGCTTGTTCAACATGTTTGATGCTTCTAGAGTTTTATGTGCCTCCCCAGTAATAATGACTTCGTCATTCTTCTGAGAAGGAGTATATTCAATCATATTTGTTGGACTGAAATCATGAGCTGAACTTAATTGGCAGGTCAAGATCAGCCCCCGTGTTATGAGGGATGGATGGGACATCCATTGCCTTGGTAGCAACCGGCTCATTCTGTTGGGGAGGCTCAATTTGATCATTAAGATAGACTTCCGATATATCATTATAGGCTTCTGGGGTCACCAAATTTGGGTCCTCTAGTTCAAGAATTGTTGATGACTCACCAACTTTTCTCTTCTTGGCTTTGGCTTTGGCCCTACAAACAAGACAACATGTCAAAATATATGTGGTAATGACCATGATAAGGTATAGCTTAGTTAAAAGAAGGTTACCCTGGCTTTATGATCAAGGGTGGCAAATGAGTCTCCAGATGATGGTGGCGACTCCTGATAATTGGAATCAAAGGGCTAAGAGGTTGCCTAATAAGGTCGGCTCGCAAAAGATAAGAGGTTGGACTATGATGCACCTCATTACGTCGCTTGCGGGCGGCTGGGGTGTTACCTAAGCCAACTGCAAGATATCCATAGTTCTTCGAGTCTGGCACCTTGATCCAGGTTGTGTTTTCTTCAAAAGAAATTTGGATCCAAATGAGCATCGGGATGACAAAATCTTACTTTCTGAATGACCCGCCTAGTTTTCTTTCAAGACAAGGATTCTGAGCCGGAGGATATGGAAATTACCACAATGTCATCGGCCCTTCTTGTTTCAGCATCGCCCTGGGAAGAATGACCATCAGCAAGTTGCATAAAAAGATGGCCAAGGGAGTCAAGGTCTACCTCCGACTTATTTTCCTCGGGAGTGTCATCATTTGTCAGGGATATTACTACCTGATCCGGGTTTTAATGAACACCGGTTTACTCATGCTGGTATTCATGACCCAGACTTTTCACTTTATAGGTACGTGGTCAACTTCTGTAGCTGCTCCACTCCGGTTTAAACGGTTATAAAACACAAACGCAAAAAAGATGCAAATTTTGCAAATAAGACCATGTAGTCGAGGCTTTTTAAGAGCTGCCAGGCTCAAAGCAAGGTTCAGCCAATCAATGGGACGTGGCATTATCCATCTTTCCCAGGGGGCCTAGCCAATCACTGAACGTGGCATTATCCAACTTTTCAGAGGGCCGAAAGAACCGCAAATAAAAACTGAGCCAATCAATGGGGCGTGGTTTATCCAACTCTTCCCAGAGGGCCTAGCCAATCACTGAACGTGGCATTATCCAACTTTTCAGAGGGCCGATAGAACCGTATATAACATTGATCCAATCACTGGGACATGGACGTTGCCATTCCCAGAGGGCCTCCAGGGTTCCTCCTGAACCGGTGGGTCAATTTAAACCAATCACTGAACGTGGATTTATCCAACTTTTCAGAGGGTCTCCAGGGTTCCTCCTGAACCGATGGGTAAATTTAAACCAATCACTGAATGTGGATTTATCCAACTTTTCAGAGGGTCTCCAGGGTTCCTCCTGAACCGGTGGGTAAATTGTGAAGCCTCCTCTCCTCTAACCGGATACGATCTCATGTTTTTTAGAGAGTTTTATTGCTCCTTTTCATACTCTGCAAAGAATCAATTTCTAAACCGGCCAATATATTGAAATATAATATCTGATAATAAACCTTGTATGGTTGCTCTCACAGGATTTTTGTATATGGAAAAAGGGCTAAGCCCCCGGTTTACCGAGGGTGCCGGATTATTCATTACTCATAATATATACATAGGATACATTAGAGCACGTAGCTCAAGTATAGTATGGCCGTAAATGGGTGATGTTCCACGGCCTCTTCGTCTCCTCTTCTGATGTCCGTGAGTCCTTGTGTTCTCGAACGTCCACCAAGTAATATGAACCGTTGTGTAGATTCTTGCTGACCACAAAGGGCCCTTCCCAAGGTGGGGATAGCTTGTGCATATCTGTTTGATCTTGGATGAGCCGGAGTACCAAGTCCCCCTCCTGGAACGTCCTTGTTCTAATCCGGCGGCTATGATATCTGCGTAAGTCTTGTTGATAAATCGCAGATCGTGCCGAAGCTATATCACGCTCTTCATCCAGCCGGTCTAAACTGTCCTGTCTTGACCCCTCGTTGATTGCTTCCACATAAGCCGTCACCCTTGGTGAATCATGACGTATATCGCTCGGAAGAACTGCTTCAGCACCATAAACCATGAAGAAAGTGTGTAACCTGTAGACCGGTTTGGTGTAGTGTTGATACTCCAAAGAACAGATGGCAATTCCTCAACCCAACATCCTGGGGTTGTCTGCAAAGGTGTCATAAGCCGGGGTTTGATTCCTCGCAAAATCTCCTGATTTTCCCTTTCAGCCTGACCATTGGATTGGGGGTGGGCCACAGAAGATACGTCCAAACGAATATGCTCTCGTTGACAGAATTCTTCCATCTCACCCTGAGATAAATTGGTGCCATTGTCTGTGATGATGCTGTGTGGAAAGCCAAAGCAGAATATTACTTTTTTGATGAATTTGACTGCCGTTGCCGCATCACACTTGCTTATAGGCTCCGCTTCAACCCACTTTGTAAACTTGTCTACTGCTACTAGTAGATGTGTTTTCTGATCTTGGGATCGCTTGAAAGGTCCAACCATATCAAGCCCCCAAGTTGCAAACGGCCAAGTTATTGGTATCATCCGGAGTTCATGTGCTGGAACCAGAGCACGTCTTGAGAATTTCTGACAAGCATCACACTTCCGGACCAGATCTGCTGCATCTGCATGAGCGGTTAACCAATAAAAACCGTGCCGGAATGCCTTAGCCACCAATGATTTTGAACCGGCATGATGACCACAATCCCCTTCATGAATCTCGCGAAGAATCTCACAACCTTCCTCAGCCGATACACACCGCTGAAATATTCCAGAAGTACTGCGATGGTGAAGCTCTCCGTTTACAATCGTCATGGACTTAGAGCGCCGGATTATCTGTTGTGTTTCTTCTTCGTCATCCGGTAACTCTCCTCAGCTCAGGTATGCCAAATAGGGCAGCGTCCAATCCGGAATAATATGGAGCGCTGCAACTAACTGTGCCTCTGGGTCCGGAACAGCTAGGTCTTCCTCCGACGGTATCTGAACCGAAGGACTGTGCAATTCATCCAAAAAGGTGTTTGGTGGCACCGGTTTACGTTGCGACCCCAACCGGCTTAAAGCGTCAGCCGCTTCGTTCCTCCGCCGGTCTATATGACCCACCTGATATCCTTTAAAGTATCCTGCGACTACTTCAACTTGTCGTCTATAAGCCGCCATGAGGGGATCTCTTGAATCCCACTTGCCAGAAACTTGCTGTGCCACCAGATCTGAGTCGCCCAGGCACTTAACCCGGCTCAAGTTCATTTCCTTTGCTAGCCGCAAACCATGAAGTAATGCTTCATATTCCGCTGCATTATTAGTACAAGGAAACAATAAGCGGAGGACATAACAAAATTTATCACCTCTGGGGGAAGTTAAGACAACTCCAGCCCCCGAGCCCTCCAACTGTTTTGAACCGTCGAAGTGAATCATCCAGTAAGTAAGATCCGGCTTCTCCTCAGGAGTCTGCAACTCTGTCCAATCATTGATGAAGTCTACCAATGCCTGAGATTTTATAGCAGTGCGCGGTACATATTTCAACTCATGATGGCCTTGATTTTCTCTGGGTTAGCTTCTATTCCTCTGTTTGAGACCAAGAATCCCAGTAGCTTACCTACCGGAACACCAAAAGCACATTTTTACGGATTAAGCATCATCCTATAAGCCCGAAGATTATCAAAGGTTTCCTTAAGATCCTCTATCATTGTTCCTTCTTTCTTCGATTTGACCACAATGTCATCCACGTAGGCATGAACATTCCTCCCTATCTGCCCTTTCAGACAATTCTGAACGCAACGCTGATAAGTTGCCTGTGCACATTTAAGCCCAAAAGGCATAGACACATAGCAAAAAGCACCAAAAGGAGTTATGAAAGCTGTCTTCTCTTGGTCTCCCACCGCCATCTTGATCTGGTGATACCCTGAATATGCATCCAAAAAACTTAGCCGCTCACACCCTGCTGTGGCATCAATGATCTGATCGATGCGAGGCAGAGCAAAAGGATCAGTTGGGCAAGCTTTATTGAGGTCCGTGTAGTCCACACACATCCTCCACTTTCCATTCTTCTTTAACACCAGCACCGGATTAGCCAACCACTCCGGATGAAAAACTTCTACTATGAACCCTGCGGCCAAAAGCCTGGCCACTTCTTCTCCTATAGCCTTGCGCCTCTCCTCGTTGAAGCGGCGCAGATACTGCTTGACCGGTTTAAACTTCGGATCAATATTTAATTTGTGCTCAGCGAGTTCCCTCGGTATACCTGGCATGTCAGAAGGTTTCCATGCAAAGATATCCCGGTTCTCACGGATGAACTCGATGAGCGCGCTTTCCTATTTGGGATCAAGGTTAGCGCTGATAGTGAACTGCTTAGACGAATCTCCCGGCACAAAATCAACTTGCTTGGTCTCTTCTGCTGATTTAAACTTCAACGCCGGATCATGCTCGGTAGTTGGCTTCTTCAGTGGAGTCATATCTGCCGGATCAACATTATCTTTATAAAATTTCAACTCTTCTGTGGCACATACTGCTTCTGCATAGGCTGCATCTCCTTCCTCACATTCCACTGCTATCTTGCGGCTTCCATGAACTGTGATCGTGCCCTTATGACCCGGCATTTTAAGCTGCAAATAAACATAACACGGCCTAGCCATGAACTTAGCATAAACCGTCCTTCCAAACAGAGCGTGATACGGACTTCTGATTTTGACGACTTCGAAAGTGATCATCTCTGATCTGGAATCATACTCATTCCCAAAGGTAACTTCCAAATCAATCTTTCCAACCGGATAAGCTGACTTACCTGGGACCACTCCTTGAAACACTGTATTTGATTGCCTTAGCTTCTTATCCGTCAGACCCATACGACGGAAAGTATCATAATACAAGATATTGATACAGCTACCACCGTCCATGAGAACTTTAGTGAATTTGTAGCCTCCGACCTGAGGTGCTACCACCAAGGCTAAATGGCCCGGATTATCCACCCGCATTGGGTGGTCTTCCCTGCTCCATACAATGGGCTGCTCTGACCAGCGAAGAAATTGCGGTGTCGCCGGTTCAACTGTATTAACAGCCCGCATCAAAACCTTCTGGTCTCTCTTACACAGACTTGTGGTGAAGACATGATATTGCCCACTGTTCAATTCCTTCGGATTACTCTGATATCTAGATTGCGGCTGCTGCTGCTGACGCTGCTGCTGCTGATTTCCCTGACTATTATAATTCCCTTGGCTCTGCTGCTGATTACTCTGATTATTATAACCACCCTGATGATGCGACTGATTGCCCTGGCCATTATAATTCCCTTGATTATTCTGATTACCTGCCCGGTTTTGGTAACCATTGCTATTGCCCCAATATCCTGATCCGGAGTTGTTCCCCTGATGACCCGGACCATAAAATCCAGGACCTGAACCACTATTTGGGGGCCGATTATGAGGATTGAAACGGCCCGCCACTGCCTTCATAAGGGGTATGCACTCCCTCATGGTATGCTTTGCCGTTTTCCCTTTTGCGCTATGCTTTGGACAAGGCTGATCTAACTCTTGATCCCAGCTAAGAGTTCCTCCGCCGGTTTGTGAAGATGGATCTCCCAGGCTACGCTGAAAATCCCCTTGAACTTGAGTGTTGGCCACGAAGTCAGAGCCACCCTCTGCTTTCCGTTTGCCCAAAAAACTTGAGGTAGCCGGATTAATTGGCGCCGGTTTACCAGACTTGCTAACCTTCCCAGTCTTGTCTCCTTCCGCTTCTGGATACTTGGTATTATCAGAGTCTCCGTATTTCACCAGGGCACTCATGAGAGTTCCCATATCATTGCAGTTCCTTTTAAGCCGTCCGATCTTTAACTTTAAAGATTCAAACCGGCAATTATTCTCCAAAGTCACTATCGCCGTACCAGGATTAATACCATTCGAAGAGTGTAAAATCTCTGCTACTCTCCGTACCCAAGCTGCTGTAGACTCCTGCTCTCCTTGCACACAAGCTGCTAGATCCACCACTGACATCGGCTGTTTGCATGTATCTTTGAAGTTTTTGATAAACTGGCCGCATAATTCCCCCCATGATCCAATAGAATTCGGAGGTAGAGCTTTCAGCCAGGTCCGGGCCGTGCCTTCGAGCATCATAGTAAAATACTTAGCACAAGCCGATTCATCCACATCCAGCATCTCCATGGCCATCTCGTAACTTTCAACCCAAGCTTCTGGAGCTAAGTCTGCTGTGTAATTAGGTACCTTGCGGGGCCCCTTAAAATCTTTAGGCACCTTGACACCCCGTAAAGCGGGGATAAGAGACTGCACCCCGAAAGAACTCGTCGTAACTCCTGTTTCTGCAGTGGCTGTGTGAACCGGCGTTGTTTGACGAACCTCCTCCCTAGCTCCTGATCTAACCCGGTTTATATCCGGAGCTGGTACCGCCGCACCCGCCGGATTATCCTGCCGGTGCTGATGCCTCCTGCGTTCACTGCTAGACACTTCTGGCTCCTCTCAATGCCTAGTATAACTTCGGCTGGGACGTGGTGTGGAATGTAGCCTTTCCCTGCTATGAGAATATGCTTGCTGCTGTATCAACGCCGTATTAAGCAGCTCCTTGACCCTGCGCGCCTCCAATGCCACCGGAGACGTCTCCTCCACGGGTAAAGCGGCCAAACGTGCAGCAGCTGCAGCGATGTTATCCAAAGGGTTTGAATAATGACCTGGAGGTGTGGGAACGTAAGGTGCCGACGTGATCCGACGATCCCGCTCTGCGGTGGGTTGCTGAACCGGCTCCTCCCTGGCTGGGGGTGCCCTCCGGTTTGAAGCCGGATTATTACTAGTCCCAGCCCCAGGTGTCCTGAACAGATTCATTGCTTCGTAAACCGGCGGTATACGAGACTGGTACTTTCGTCCCCTTACTCCTTCCATAGAAGCTTGCTCCATCCTTAGGTGAAAAGCTCGATCATCCAGCTCTGCTTGTCTTACCGCTATCATTTCTCTCTCTGCCTTCAGGTCTTCTTTTAACTGATCAATCCGGCCCTTTAACTGAAGGAGCTCTGCATCATGATGCGCCTTGTCTGCTGGAGCTACTGTTTCCACCGCTTTAGCCGTGAATTCATCCATCAAGGTGGATAGAACATCAGTAAGTGAGAGGGTCGTGCCGCTCCCTCCTACGCCAGCTTCAGCTGTCGTCCCGTTCACCGGAGGCTGTGAACCGGCCATAAAGACCGCCACCCAGTTTGGCGGGTCGAAGGGGTCCGGAATACTGTTCCCATCGGACTCGCCCTCAGACCGGCCGTCCTGCAACTGATACAGAGATTCAGTTTCTCCGGATGAAGATTCGTCGTCGGAGTAGACAACTGTTGCACCATCGGATTCCGATCCGTCCTCGGTTCGAACTCCGTGGATTGCTCCAACGAACACGTGCTTCACGGCGGGCTGAATCCGGGCCGATCTCGTACGCTGAGCCGGCTCGACGATGTTGGGGAAGACGTCCGGCTCAGGTCCCGGTTCACCGATTTTGCCAATGAAGATTTGTATGCCACCGAAGGGAACCCGGTACCCGTATTCGATTGAATTGGCCTCTGGTCCCCAACCTGCGTCGTCGATGTAGATCTGGCCGCGGCGACTCTTGGTCATCCGGCCGACCGCGTAACCCTTGAGCCCCTCAAAGCTGCCCTTCAAGAACTCGAAACCATCGTGCGGAGGCCCCACGGTGGGCGCCAACTGTCGTGGAAATAGCACGGCAGATGTCCGGTTTAGCGGACTTGAAGATGGAACCATCGCACAGGTTAGCTTGAAGGGGTTCATAGCACACAAAGGACACAGAGGGTTTATACTAGTTCGGCCCCTTCGATGAAGGTAAAAGCCTACGTCTAGTTGGTTTGGTATTGCTTGGGCGTCGGATTACAGGGAGCGGATTCGCTTGCCTGTGTCTCGACGGGTTGATTGTTGCTTGTCCCTGAACCGTCGCCAGGTCGTCCCTTTATATAGAGGGTACGCCTGGTCCGGTTTACAGAGTCCCGAGGCCGGCTCATACTTGTGTCCGCCTCGGTCTCTGTCTTTTCTTCCTTATCTCTCAAGTTACATCGCTTGGCGGTTTACAAACCTTAATTCTACATATGGGCCCTAAGATCTCATGGGCCGTAGCCTTTACTAAATATTACAACCAAGCATAATATAACTAAGCCGGTTTACACTAGCCGGTTTATACCTGCTAGTCATATCCCTGACAGGAACGCTCATGGGCGCTTTGGTAAAATATGGAGATTCTGATAACACCAAATATCCACATGCAGATGGAGACAAGTCAGGGAAAGCGAGCAAGAACGGTAAACCACCGCAGGCCAATCCGGTGGGTCAAGGGTTCAATGGCAAAAGTAATGCGAAGGGCATCTCAGACTTTGTGGCCAACACCAACGCTCGGGACAATGGGCAGCGCCGCAAGGGTAAACCACCCCCACGCAACGGGAGGCCGCCCATTAATCTAGAGCGCCAGTTGAACATGCCTTGCCCAAGGCTCGGTACAGTAGAAAACCCGGCTACGCATCTCTGGATAGACTGTTTCATTATGCAAGAATTTATGAAATAGACTAAATATGATCACGGGCCTCCCGGCGGATCAGGTCCCGGTTTTCAGGGTCTGGATTATCAAGGTGGCGGGTCCGGTTCAGGATACCACGGGGGTAACAATAACCACAATGGCAACAATCAGCATCAGCATAACCAGCAGCATGGTCAAGGCGGATACAACAACCAAGGGAATCAACAGCGTCAGCAGCAACAGCAATTTGGATATCAAAATAATCCGAAGGAGCTGAGCAGTGGGCAGTATCACGTCTTCACCACAAGTTTATGCAAACGGGATCAAAAGGTTCTGAAGAGGGCAGTACACTCTATTGAACCAGCGATACCACGTTTTTGCGGTGGTCTGAGCAACCCATTGTATGGAGCAGAGAAGATCACCTGCCCCGGGTTGACAATCCGGGTCAATTAGCCCTGGTGGTGGCACCACAAGTGGGTGGTTATAAGTTCACCAAGGTGCTTATGGATGGAGGCAGCAACATCAACATCCTTTATTATGAGACTTTTCGGCGCATGGGGTTGACACATAAAAAGCTTCGACAGTCCAATACAGTGTTCCATGGGGTAGTGCCCGGTAAATCGGCTTATCCAGTTGGCAAGATTGATTTAGAGGTCACCTTTGGAGATGAGCATGACACTAGATCAGAGACTGTGACCTTTGAGGTTGTGAAGATCAGGAGCCCATACCACGCATTGTTTGGACGGCCGGTTTACGCCAAGTTCATGGCTAGGCCATGTTATGTCTATTTACATCTTAAAATGCCAGGCCACAAGGGGACTATTACGGTTCATGGAGCCGCAAAATTGCATTGGAGTGCGAGGAAGGAGATGCAGCTTATGCTGAGATGGTCTGTGCTATGGAGGAGCTGAAGTTCTATAAATACAATGTTGATCAGGCGGATATTTCCCCGCTGAAGAAGCCAACTATAGAGCATGATCCGGCGTTGAAGTTCAAATCAGCAGAGGAGACGAAACAGGTGGACTTTGTTCCGGGCGATTCATCCAAGCAGTTCACTATCAGTGCTAACCTAGACCCCAAATAGGAAAGCGCGCTCATCGAGTTCATCCGTGAGAACCACGATATCTTTGCATGGAAGCCTTCTGACATGCCAGGTATACCGAGGGAACTCGCTGAGCACAGTCTTAATATTGATCCTAAGTTTAAATCGGTCAAGCAATACATGCGCCGCTTCAATGAGGAGAGGCGTAAGGCTATAGGAGAAGAAGTGGCTAGGCTCTTGGCCGCAGGCTTCATAGTTGAGGTGTTTCATCTAGAGTGGTTGGCTAATCCGGTGCTGGTACTTGAGAAAAATGGAACGTGGAGAATGTGTGTTGATTACACAGATCTGAACAAAGCTTGCCCAACCGATCCTTTTGCTCTCCCCCGTATTGATCAGATTATCGATGCTACGGCAGGATGTGAGCGGCTAAGTTTTTTGGATGCGTATTCAGGTTATCATCAGATCAAAATGGCAATTAAGGACCAGGAGAAGACAGCTTTCATAACTCCCTTTGGAGCCTTCTTCTATGTATCTATGCCATTCGGGCTCAAGAGTGCTCAGGCAGCCTACCAGTGTTGTGTGCAGAACTGCCTACAAGGGCAGATTGGGGAAAATGTTCATGCATATGTTGATGACATTGTAGTGAAATCTAGGAAGGAGGAGACATTGATAGAGGATCTGAAGGAAACCTTTGACAACCTCCGAGTTTACAAAATGATGCTTAATCCGGAGAAGTGCGTTTTTGGTCTTCAGGCAGGTAAGCTCCTAGGGTTCTTAGTGTCAAACAGAGGGATTGAAGCTAATCCGGAGAAGATCAAGGCGATCACGTCCCTGGCTAAACCGGCATGCATCAATGATGTACAATGCGTGGCGGGCCGTATTGCAGCACTGAGCCGGTTTATCAGCCGTTTGGGGGAGAAGGCAATCCCGCTCTATCAGATGATGAAGAATATGGACCGGTTTGTCTGGAGCGATGTCGCGGATGCTGCGTTCGAGGATTTGAAGAGGCAATTGGCAGAGCCGCCAGTCCTTCCTGCCCGGTTGACAATGAGTCGCTGCTGTTATACGTGGCCGCCAATGCCCGTGCAGTAAATGTGGCCATTGTGGTAGAGCGCAAGGAAGCAGGCAAAGAATATACGGTTCAACGGCCAGTTTACTACATCAGTGAGGTGGTCATTGAGTCAAAACAGAGATATCCACATTGGCAGAAGCTGGTATATGGAGTGTTCATGGCAAACCGGAAGTTGAAGCACTATTTTCAGGGCCACCCAATCACCGTTGTCAGTTCAGCTCCGTTAGGGAATATAATCCAGAATAGAGAAGCCACTAGTAGGGTTGCGAAGTGGGCCATTGAGCTTAGCCCGCACGGATTAAAGTATGTACCCCGTACTGCTATAAATCCCATGCACTGGTGGATTTCATTAATGACTGGACAGAGTTACAAGCACATGAGGAGAAGCCGGATCATACGTACTGGACTATACACTTTGACGGTTCAAGGCAGCTGGAGGGCTCGGGGGCTGGAGTCGTGTTAACTTCCCCACGAGGTGATAAGTTCTGCTATGTTCTCTGTTTAATGTTCCCGTGTACTAACAATGCTGCTGAGTATGAAGCTCTCCTCCATGGTTTGCGGATGGCCAAAGAGATGAACTTGAGCCGGGTTAAATGCTTTGGTGATTCAGATCTGGTAGCACAATAAGTATCTGGTAAGTGGGACTCTGAGGATCCGCTTATGGCAACATATCGACGAGAGGTGGATGTTGTTGTTGGACACTTCAAAGGATATCAGGTGGATCATATAGACTGGTGAAAGAATGAGGCGGCCGATGCGTTAAGCCGGCTGGGCTCCCAACGTAAACCGGTTCCACCTAACACTTTCTTGGATGAATTGCATAATCCGTCTGTGCAGATACCTTCGGAGGAGGATTTGGCCGTTCCTGATCTGGAAGCGCAACTGGTTGCAGCACTTCATGTCATTCCGGATTGGACACTCCCTTACTTGGCATACCTGAGCCGAGGTGAGTTGCCAGAGGACGAAGTCGAGGCCCGGCAGATAACCCGGCGGTATAAATCTATGACTATTGTCAATCGAGAACTTCATCACCGTAGCGTTTCTGGAGCATTTCAGCGGTGTGTATCATCAGAAGAAGGCTGTGATATTCTTCGAGAGATTCATGAAGGGGATTGTGGTCATCAAGTCGGTTCAAAATCTTTGGTAGCTAAAGCTTTTCGTCATGGGTTCTACTGGTTGACGGCTCACGCCGATGCAGAGGACTTGGTCAGAAAATGTGATGATTGCCAGAAATTCTCACGGTGTGCTCATATACCGGCGCAGGAGCTAAGGATGATTCCAATTACTTGGTCATTTACAACCTGGGGGCTGGATATGATCGGACCCTTCAAGAGATCCCAAGACAAGAAAACCCACCTGTTGGTAGCAGTGGACAAGTTTACAAAATGGGTTGAAGCGGAGCCTGTGAGTAAGTGTGATGCAGCAACAGCGGTTCGGTTCATCGAAAAGGTGATTTTCCGGTTTGGCTTTCCACACATCATTATAAGTGATAATAGCACCAATCTATCCAAGGGGGATATGGAAGAGTTCTGTCAACGAGAGCATATTTGGCTTGATGTATCATCAGTGGCTCGCCCTCAGTCTAATGGCCAAGCTGAAAGAGCCAATCAGGAGATCTTGAGAGGTATCAAACCCCGGCTTATGGTTCCTTTACAGAGAACACTAGGTTGTTGGGTGGAGGAATTGCCTTCTGTCCTATGGACCATCAATACTACACCTAACAGATCCACAGGGTACACGACTTTCTTCATGGTATATGGAGCTGAAGCGGTCCTTCCTAGTGATATCCGGTACGACTCGCCACGGGTGGCGGCTTATGTTGAAGCGGACAACGAACAAGCAAGACAAGACAGCTTGGACCGGCTAGACGAGGAACGGGACACGGTAGCAGCTCGATCAGCAATTTATCAACAAGACCTCCGCCGGTACCACAGCCGCCGGGTTAAGACCAGGACGTTTCAGGAAGGAGATCTGCTACTCAGGCTCATCCAGGACCAGACAGATATGCACAAGTTATCCCCACCTTGGGAAGGACCATTTGTGGTCAGCAAGAATCTGCATAACGGATCATACTACCTTGTCGACGTTCGAGAACATAAGGACTCACGTACGGCGGAGGAGGAGACCAAGCGGCCGTGGAACATCGCTCTTCTTCGACCTTACTATACTTGAGCCATTGGTTCCACTTTATGTACAATGTATATATTATGATTAATAAAATAAACCGGCGCCCCCGGTAAACCGGGGAATCAGCCATCTTTTTCACAAAAGAGTATCACATGGGGGCTTCCAAGGAAGCTTTCCATGGCCTCTTGAACCGGCGCCCTTGATAAATCAAGGAATCAGCCATCTTTTCTATACAAACAGAATCACATGGGGGCTTCCGTGGGCAAGGGAGTTTCCCATGGCCCCTTGATCTGGCGGCGATATGAAGCCCGTCATAAGAGCACTGCTCTGGTTGCTTCGGCAATTTCCACATGATGATGAGGGGTAAAAGAGGGTTTGATGCCTAGCACAACTCAAACATATGCCCCGACGAGCTATGCTCACACACTACCTGGGGGCTCTCAGTGAGTTGAATACCCTTGTAGTGAACATGGCTTGGAAGCCCGGTGTATACACGTAAAACCCCGGATTAACCTGCCTGCATCAAGTAAATCACGCCGTCCAGGTAAACCTGGTATGACCCGTCGAACGTATCACAAGTCAATCCTTCGGGATCCTGAACTTGGTCACGTTAAATTGACGATCATCGAGTGATTACCCAAGCCAAAATCTTTATGAGATTTTGAAACATTGGGTAGCTGATGACATCGATGATTTGGTTAAGGATTGCGGATCATCTTGACAGGCTTTCCTAAAATGGTTAATGACAGTAGCCTGGCAGCTCATAAAAAGCCTCGAATTTGGAGCGTGGCAGCTCGTAAAAAGCCTCGACTACATGGTCTTATTTGCCCAAAAAACTTTATTTTTCATTTTTTATGTTTTCACAAATCTTTATCTTCAATGTCATTGGTTTTTCAACCAAGTCCATTGATTCAAGACCGGACAACTACAAGGTTGTCCATATGTCTACAAAGCTAAAGTCTGGGTCATGAACACCAGCACTAGTTAAACCGGCGTTCATCGTAAACCGGATCGGCCTTCGTACTAAGCCGACAAGAGTGCCAAGGGAGTCATCAACACTCGCGCCTTGGATTATTTCTACCTGGTTAAGGTTTACAGATACACTTAATCACAGGTCTGATACATGTTTGTATTTCATATACAGTTCAAGTTGTTTACTTAGAACATGTGTCAGGGTAGTATAACCCGTCCGGTGGTAAACCGCCAGGACATTTTTTAGCGTTGTTCATGCAGACACAGGTAAACATAAACTGTTAAAGCATTGCAAACAGGAGATAATTTGGGAATTGCCAATCAAAGTAATACCATGAAAGGATAATAGTGGGACAAAAATAGTATCTCAACTATTCTATTACAAGGCACTTGCAGGCCCAAAAGAATATCAGTTTCTTGCAAAGTATTCAGCACATAAGATTAAACCGAAGCCGGTTTAGGATTCTTCCTCGGCTCGCTGTGAAGACTGAGGATCAGCTTGCTCCGGATCTTTGTCGACTTCTGGCAGCTGCTGGAAATCAGGAGTGCTCCAGTCAATCTTGGCAAGGGCGCGGAAATATACTTCATCGTTTATGAGTTCTGACGGTTCAATGTCAGGAGCGAAGGTATGCTTACGAACGGGTGGAATAAGATTTCCGGTGTCATAAATCGGCCGCACCACCCGCGCATTCTCTACATCGTAACCCAGATGATATCTCGTTAAGTCCGCTTCATCAGCAAGCTTACTGGCAAGAGGGCGCATATCTTTGGTTAAAGTGCGAAGGTCTTCATCAAAGAAGGCTGGCCCATCTTCTTTCATGCTGCGATATCCATTCATGGCCTCCGCCGGATCAAAATCGGGAACCCATGCCTTGGCCCGGGTTAACGCCATGAGAGAGCCAGCTCTTGCAGCAGATTTCTTCACTTCAACAAGTCGAGCAGGCAAGATAGATAATTTCTCCAGAGTACCTTGGATGGTGGTCGGCGCCGGTTTATTGTGCGACATGGCACTGATGGCCCTCCGAGCACCGGAGTAGAGTTGTTCCACCAAGGTATAAGTAGCCTTCCGTTTTCTCCGTACATCATCTCCAAGATGAGTCACGTGCCTCCCTGTATACAAGTGATGAGTTAAGACGGAGCAGTATAAGATTGCAAGGATGAAAGCATATGAAAACAAGTACTCACCAAAGATGGCAGATGTCATATCGTCTATATGCTGCTTTAACCCGGATAACTCTTCCGTCACCGGGTTAAGAGCAGCCTCCGCGTCCTTGGATCTTTTCTCTAAAGCAGCCCTCTGTACCTCCCAAGTGGACCGCTCCGCTTCAAAATCTTTTTTGAGCTTCTCCATACTCGCTAAAGCAAGGGAAAGCTCCTCCTTGGCTTTCGTCGAAGCAGTTTCTTGAAAGGCCAGGTTATTCCGGAGCTCAGTTGTCTCCGAAGCACTCCTGTTCAAATCAGCCTGCAGAAGGCAGGAAATGTCAGAAGAACAGTTCAATCAAAAGTCTCAAGCGCATAACAAGTTATGTACTCGACACTTGGGGGCTAATGTACAATTGAAGTGAAAGAAAGCAACTGTTTCAAACAAGTCCCAAGCACATAACAAAGTTATATCCTTGGCACTTGGGGGCTAATGTAAGTTCATTCTCAAACATGGAGGAAGTCCTGACTCACCCGCAATGGAGTAAACCGGCCCTTGGGGGCTATAGATGTGCAAATAAAGCTATTTCAGATAATCTATCAAAGTCCCGGTTCATCCTAAAGGCTAAATCGGCACTTGGGGGCTACTATGGCCTAATGATATAATTGCAAGATACAAGCAGAAATGAAAGGTGAAGGGAAAGAAGTTACCTCATATTTCTCTTTCATCATGTTTACCAAACCGGCCTCATGGTCGCGGATGGTGAAGAGCCGGTTCAGGTACCCGGACTGGAGCTCCTAGGCACTGAACTGGGCATAACTAGACAAGTCAGTGCTCCACTTGCCTTTATCTTTTTGGAGAACCTCCTCCTTGGCAGTATGTCTGGCCAAGATAACAGGTTCCGTGGGAGCAGAGAAACCTATTCCGGTAATCTCAACATCTTCCTTCAAGACAGCAGTTGGCCTCGGGGGATCACCGGTGCGCACCGGACTAACAGGAGCCGGGCTAGCCCGAGGAGGACTAACCCGGACAGGGCTGGCCGATTCAGCAGCGTTCTCCATGGTGTCGCCCCCCGGAGCAACAAGATCTTCTTGGTCCATTGGGGAAGGATCATTGAGTGGAACCTCAGCGTTCTCTTCCAGAGGATTCACAGTTTCAACATCCTCTACCGGTTCAGAAGCGTTTCCGGTTGCCGGTTTGTTTAATTTCGCCTTCTTGCTAGGCTTGGGCATACTGAAAGATTAAAAGCATAATGAAAAATGCAAAGTCAAAACGGAAAGGTAAACCGGACGTTTGGAAAGATAACCTACCCGGGAACGGTCTTAAGCATCGGGACTTGGGTGGCAGTTGACTCGTCGGAAGAAGACATAGGAGCCTCCTGATAGTTGGGATTAGACGGTTTAAGAGGTTTGCGAATAAGACCTGCTTTTGGATGAAGAAGGGTTGGAGTAAGCAAAACCTCTGAGCGGCGTCTGCGAGCTGGCGTGTGGGGTAGTCCGAATGATTCAACCACGTGACCACTATGGCGTGTGGTCCGGCGAGCCTCATGCTGTTGTTTCTTCAAAAGAAAGTTGGGATCCAATTGAGCATAAGGGTGAGAAAATGGATATTTCCGGGCTACCCGACGAGTTTTGGGTGGCAACGGTTCTGAATCAGAAGAAAGAGAGATTACCTCGATTTCATCCGCTTTACTCCCTCCGCCGGATCCTGGGAAAGGACATTGTTAAAATGAATACAGACAAAGGAAAGTTAAAGACTGTAAAGAACAAAACAGTACCTCAGAGGCCGGATCATCTTCTTCGGGGTTTGAACCAGAAGCGGCGGCAGGTTTCTTTTTGTGTTTCTTTACGGCCAAGCTCTTCTTGCGGGTTGGCTTCGCCAGTTTGTCTTGAGCCTTCCTATTCCAGAAGGGGTCATTGGCATGTGTAAAGGAGTAAAAACATATTGAAGACAAGCAATATGGACAGATTAAAGCAAAAAGAAAGGGATAGAACAAACTTACGGATGGCGGTTCATTGTTTGCGCAGAAAGGAGCTAAACCGGTTTGGCTGCACTCCTCCAGAGGAATGTTCAACATCTTTTTTGCAGATTCAGTAACTTCCTTGTCAGGAAGCACTATGTTTGTGTGACGCTGTGGGTCTTCCGGATTGCCACTATATTTGCACATTAAGCTTGAGCGCCGGCTTAATGGGAGAATACTCCAAGAGAGCCAGCAGCGGACAAAGTCAACCCCGGTTAAACCGTTAGCTACGAAAGCCCTGAGCTTGGAAAGTTGGGGGGCATATCAAGCCCGGTCTTGGGCACTCGGACGCTACGGGAAAGGATGATCCAGCGTCAGGCGGTAAGGACGGTAACCCGGTAGCGGATTTTCTCCCTCTGGTGAAGTATCCTTGCAGTAGAACCAAGTCTGGTTTCACTCCTTGGGGTGGCTGTGAAGAGTGGCGTGAGGAAAGCTGACATCCTTCCTCTTCTGGATGCTCACACCACCAAGTTCGGTATGGGGCCCGTCAGAGAATTCAGTCCGGCGGTTCAGATGGAAGAAATCCCGGAACAGCTCTACAGATGGCTCTTCTTGCAGATATGCTTCTGAGAAGACTTGGAAATTGCAGATGTTTGATACGGAATTGGGACCTATATCTTGTGGATGGAGTTGAAAATCGGCTAAAACGTCGTGGAAGAACTTTGAACCGGGAGGGCTAAAACCCCGGGCCAGATGATCGTAAAAGACTATGGTCTCTCCCTCCTTAGGCTTAGGAGGACACTCTTTCCAAGGGGCCCGCCAGTGCAGAACCTCCTTCGGACCTAGAACGCCAATTGAGGCCGCCTCTACTAAATCGTCCTCACTAATCCGGGACAGAACCCAGTTGCAGGGAACAAACTGTTTCGCCGTGGAAGCCATCTTTTTCAAAGGTGGGAATGCTGAAAAATACAATACAAGATCCGGTTTACAATCCACTAGATATAAACTGGCATGTTCTATGAAGATATTGACCTAATTGACGGTTTAAGCAAGGGACTAATGGTACCTATCTATCTGGACCAAGCATGAATGAGACAACTACCGGTTTGTGAATTTTAGTAGTAAGACGTTAAACCGCCAATTGCAGGATACAGGTCTAAATCTAAACCGTCGGCACAAGTGTATAAGGCGCAGGTTACAGTTGAACCGGTGACATAAGCAGATAAATTGCAAATCTAAAGTGTGAGAAACAACTTTCACATGAGCAGTGATAAAATATGGATCTACGGAACGGGGAAAAATCAAGATAATTAATGTCATATCCGTCGCACACAGCGAAGGTTTCTACAGATCCAATCTAAGCTAGCAGTGTTGGAGGAACTAAGATTATAAAGGTGGAGCGGAGTCATGCACACGAGGGTTGACCTAAAAGTTTTACATCTACAGCTAAAGAACGGCCTACGGTGATGAACTGGGAAGAACAAGGGTTCGTGGGCAAGCTACAGAGGAACCCTAGAGCTAAGATCTATGGAGAAGAAAGAAGTACATACCCGACGAAAGCAAGGGACGGCGACGAGTTTCTGGACGCGCTCAGGTTGATGCAGCGGCCGGGCTTGGTGACGACGACGAGCTCGAAGGACGGCGGCGGAGCTTGAGCGCTGGAGGCCAGATGAAGATGAAGCAGAGGGGGTAAAGAGATGGCCTTCGGCCCTATTTATAGGCTAGAGAGATAAAACGGCAGGCACGGGAATCAAGGGGACCAAAAATTAGATATGGATTGAGCTGTCGCCTCTATCTTCGGAGCTTTAATCAATAAAGGTTAAAAGCAGGTGCAGGCATTGAATGCACGGATGATGTCATGACAGTTCAAAGCGACACAGAGGGATGACGTCATGCCGGTTTACCAAGCATACGAAGCTATTGAAATGAAAAGTTGTACAAGACTTTGGAGATTGACATGAACCGGTTCAAATCAATCTGGGGCCTAATGCCAGGGATATTACTACCAGGTATAAACTAGCCAGGAGGGACCGGTTTAAGTTAACAAGTTTGTATTACCAGAAGCCCAGCTTAGTATGGAGTATGAGGTTATAGCCCAGAAGGCTTAGAGCCCGTACGATAGGGCCCATAACTTGTGGACCGTCATATTATGTAAACTTGGGATGTAAGGTAGAAAGAGTAGAGACCGAGGCGGACACGATTATGAGCCAGCCTCGAGACTCTGTGAACCGGACCGGGTGTTACCTCTTATATAAAGGGACAACCCGGCGATGGTTCAAGACAAGAAACAATAGCTCGAGACACAGGCAAAGCGGATTCGCTCCCTGGTCATCGAAGCCCAAGCAATACCACACCAAACTAGACGTAGGCTTTTACCTTCATCGAAGGGGCCGAACTAGTATAAAGTCCCTGTGTCCTTCGTCCGCTTTAACCCCTTTAAGCTAACCCGTAGCGATGGCCTCACGACTAAGTCCTTTTGCTAGGACATCTGCCGTGCTAAATCCACGACATCATTGTTGACCGGCTCATTTATCCGAACAGCCGAAGCATGAACAGTCTTGTGTGCTTGTGTTTTCTTCTTCCTGTTCCAGAATGGAGAGTTGGCCTGCACAATTTTGACAAGTTTAATAAGTAAAGTTCAGATAAAGTAAAATTGATGAGCCGGACAAATAGTTATATGTATACTTACTGGAGGAGCTGGGTTAAGGGAATGGAACGGATTTAGCCTCGTCTTATTGCAGGCTTCGTGAGACTCCCCAAGAAGTTTTTTCACAATCTTGTTTATCTCATCAACTGATAAGTCATCATGACTGTATCATTGTGCATCATTCAAACCGCTAGAATAATTGCACATTAAGTCATTCCAGTGACTTAATGGCAGGATCCTCCAGGTGATCCAGCACCAGGTTAAATCAACCCCGATTAGGCCATTGGCTAACAAGGCTCTTAGCTTCAGATATATGTGGGCAACTTGAGCATGCTCTTATGTAGAAGCCCTTGGGGTGACTCGGCTGAGTAGCTGGAGGGCAAGGAACGCCTTTCCACCTTTGAATTTAAACCCCACCAAGTTCTATGTTGGGGCCATCCGCATATTCAGTTTGGCGATTGATGTAGAAAAAATCCTTGAGGATGGGGACGGTGGCTTCCATTTGCAGATACACTTCACAAATGACTTGAAACTGGCACAGATTGTATATGGAATTTGGGGCAAGGTCTTGAGGATGAAGTTTGTAAAAATTAAGGACATCCCGAAAAAAATTTGACTCGGGTAGGGAAAAGCCCCTAAGAAGATGGTCTGTAAACACCACGACTGTCACACCCCAAAAATATTTATTTGGAGTTTTGAAAACTTTTTTCAAAATTTTAGCTAAGATTTAAAATTTTCTTGGAGGGTTCTGTTTGAAGGGTGGACTCATTTGATTTAATTATTTTGGAGGTTTTCAAAACTATTTCTTTCTAAAGAATCTTTGGTTTTTGGTTATTTATTTTCAAAGGCAAAAGTCTTTTCCACCTCTTCTGGCACCATAAACCTTTCCAAATATTTTTTCTGCCACTCCAAGATTTACCTCTCAAGTCATGCACACCTTCTATGATATTATCCAACTCCTTCCCACTTCACAAAAATATTCTTTCTATATATATTAAATTCCAAAGTTGGAATTTGAAATAATCATAGTTTCTTGACATTACAAAGGAACTATATTTTCTATGACCCTCTTGCCACCACCAAAATTATCCCTGCAAATACATGGCACCCTTAACCCATTTCTTCAAAAACATTTGGTCCCACAGTTCAAAAATTTCAAATCATATTCAATTCAAATTTGGTCCAGAAATCATTTTTCTGCTCCAAACCATTTCTAAACTCCACCAAAAATCTTGGCCTTCTGGCAAACTCATTTTTGAGCAACCACACACCACCACAGCAAGCCCCATGATCAACCAAGATGATTAACACCCCAAAGCATTTCATCAAACAGTTGGCATGCACACTGTGCATAACTGAATGAAATTCAGTTAACTGAATTTCTTCAGCCGACAGGGGCCGGCGATGCCGTGCACACCTCATCTTCCCCTTCCGCACGGCGACGACGCCCGCCTTCATTGCCGACCGCTCCCCTGGCCCATCGCCCAGCCTCTCCACTCCGGTGAGCTGGCAGCTGGCCGGTGCAACCACCCCGAGCTCGTCCACGGCGGGGCCGAGCGGAACACCTCGGCCATCGGCCGCCATTCACTGCCCCGCAACGCCCCTACCTACCTCCCCGCCCACGCGTCACTCTCCTTCGCTCCTCCGCACAACGGACACACCGACCACGCCGCCCGGGACCCGTATGGCAGTCGCCGGAGCCGGCCACGCCGCCGCACCCGTGCGGACAGCACATCACGGACGTGGCAAGCGAGCACGAGCCCGTCCAAGCGGAGGCTTCGGGCGAACTCCACCGGCCTCGTTAATGCTCCGTCGCCCCAGACCACCGGCCAAAACCAACCCCGGCGACCAAATTTACTCCGGCGAACTCCGCCCGCTTCGGCCATCCTCGACTCGCCTATAAAAGGGGTCCCCGAGCCCCTCTAGCCTCACCTTTCGCCTCCACCACCTCCCACGCTTCCTCCTGACCACTCCACCGGCCACGAGGGGGCCATCTTCTCCCTCTCCGGCCACCGCTCCGCCGCCTCTGTCCACGAGCGAAACCTCGTCCCTACTCCACCAGAGCCTCCCAAACTTCGCCGATCCACCTCTTTTCCACCACTATGCCGAACCCCTAAACAAATTCCATCTCCCGAGCCCTCTCCGACGAGCCACAACTTCACCCGAACCACCGTCCGCCGGCGTCGAGCTCACCGCCGTTCAGGTGATCGCCGGTGGCCACCTCCACCACCCGCGGATGCGGGAGTCCACGCTGGTCACACTGCGACCAGCGCCGGGCCCTGAAACCCCGGCGATCGTCGCCGCGATCGCCGCCTCTTCTCTGTACTCGCGCGCGAGCGCGTTCAAAATTCAAACCTGACGGGTGGCCCCCACCCGTCAGCTCTCTCTCTCTGTTTCCTGTGTTCGGCGAAGGCGCACTCTGCGCTTTACGTTTTCTGCACTGGAAGGCGCACTCGCGTCCGAAACGTTTTCTTTTAAAACAACTCAGGGGCTTCTGTTTTGCAGAAAGACCCCTGGTTTTAAAAAAGTTAATAGCTTTTAAACTATAAATCCAAATGAGCTGATTCTTTTTGCTAAAATTTTCTTTTCCTCTCTAGTTTATTTTAAGATTTAATTAAAAATATTTTGAGAACTTTTTTTGTTCTGTGTTGGGTTTCTCATTCGATTTCATATTTGAAATTTTTCAGAAAAAGAAGAAGGAACTTTTGCTGGAATTTCAGAGGGGTTTTCTCCTGATTATTTTGGACAAGGCAAGCATTATTGAACCTGAGATATGATGTTTGCATTCTTGCATGGCTACATAGTTTGGTAGTGCATCACATACGTTGCATGTTAAATCGCATGTGCATGCATGGTCATGTCACATTTTCCTTGGCTTGCATTGCACACTAGCCTCTCTGACATGCATGTGCTTACGTGAGGACAGAAATGTTGCTGCTGGTTGGAACATGCTGGTGGGCATGGTCCTTTGTTGACACAGTGGTGTCGTGCGATACTGATAGAGAATACTGGTGATATGTTAATAATACCTCCTGAGTCTGCCTAGATCGAGTCTTGCTCTACACACCTAGCTGTATACCGTGCTGCCACGGGTCCTTCCGAAAGGAGGGTACGGCCTAGTAAGTTGATAACCCCTGTACGGGTGCACGCCACACAGATACTACGATGAAGGTTGTAGCCTGTCATCGGGTCAGGGGCATGGGTGTTCCCGGTTGTAGCCGAGAGGGGGGCACCCCTTGTAATCCGCGCGTTTAATAGTGATCCCATGCTTTTCGGAGGTTGTAGCCTCCCTGACTTAAGGTTTCTGGAGCGATGCTTTGGGTGAGTCCTGGCATCCGGTCGGTGTGTACGCGTCAGGTGTGTTCCCAACCCAAAGTCCGTATTGGGTATTAGTCAGTGTACGGTACTGACTAAGGAAATCCCATACACGTGGGTAAAGAGTACACCCTCTGCAGAGTTATATCTATTCGAATAGCCGCGTCCACGGTCAAGGACTTAGTTGGGTGGGTCAAGTATCGGTCCCGGTGTCAGTCTCTGGAGGAAAAGAATATACTTGAGCATGTTTTTGTTTGCATAATATTCTTGTTACAGTCAGTATTATCATGAATTTATTTATGATGAAATTATGCTTATGGACTAACCCTATGATTTTAATTATTACCGACAAGAGTGTCTCAGGGGCTGGCTAGACTACCCCGGACACTCGCATTTCTTTTAAAGTCCTTTTTGTGGCGTCCCTCGAGTGTCAGGCGGTTTATCTCGCCACTACTCTTGTGGACACCCAACTGGCATTTCTTTTAAAGTCCTTTTTGTGGCGTCCCTCGAGTGTCAGGCGGTTTATCACGCCACTACTCTTGTGGACACCCGACTGGCATTTCTCTTCAAGTCCTACCGTGATGTCACTTGACATCCGACCGGCATTCCTTTTATCTTTTATATTATTGAAATTAATATTTAAATTTTGTATTAACCATGTTTCACCATGCCAAGTCTTGATAATTGTTGCATGCATGTAGTTTATCCTCCATGGCATATGCTTTCAGTATACCTTATGTTCTTAATGTTTGCGAGTACATTCAAAGTACTCACTGGCTTGTCCCTGGCTATTTACTTGGCCAGACTTGGAGGAGGACGAGCTTTTGGAGGAGAATTGCGCTAGCGAGGCCGACGCTTAGAAGGTTCCCAGTCAGCACACCTGTGTCTTGGAGTCTATCACTTGTATCATCCGTCAAGCTTCCGCCACACCAATAAAATAGTCAAGCCTCACACTGACGCTTGACTCTATGCTATTATATCAGTGTTGAGTTCCACCATCCACTGTCACATTCCACCACCCTAGTGCGTTGAGTTGTTGTAATAAATTGTTGGGTCACCCTGACTCAACCTGTGTAATATTATATTGTACTGGTAATCTATATCAAGGTTGTCCACTGGTTGTTCTTGGGAGCCAGTGTGACTTAAGGCTATTCTGTGATTTATTTCCCAGAAATGAGCCGGACAGACCTTGGTATCAGAGCCAGGCTGACTGTAGGAGCCCTAGGCACGATCGCTAGTCACCGAGTCAGTACTGACATTTTTCCAGCATGCATCTCATGCATCGTAGCAAAATTTTCCTTAGTCATCATACACTTATGACATGACTACTTGGATTTTTGTCTACTGTTGTAGATGGCTGGTGGCAGCTGCCCATCGCAGGTTTTCGCCAACGAGCCTGCGGGATTCTCCCGTCTTCTCGCGAGCATCGCGAGGGACGCGATGGGATCTCTCGGGCGTCCGGAGCACGTCATTTACCCGGACAAAATCTCAGAGACCCTGACTATGTACCAGGCTTCGGTATATATTCGGGGTGGTGTTTCCGTGTCTTTCCGCAACTATCGCTTCATGGGGAGAGCCATGCCCACTGAGAGGCATGCTATCCAGATGGCCGCACGTGAGGCTATCGCACGTCTCAGGGACATCCTGCCTGTTATGCAGAACCGTCCCTATTACTACCTACCATGCCACGTTCCATATACTAGCCACTATGCCTTTTCCTGCACCATAGGGGAAAGGGATCTGGCCATCGAGCCACTTGTCCAGTACATCATGGCCTTGGAGTCAGCTTTCACCTCCCTGGTAGATGACTACCTCACTGCGCGGATGGACTTGTCTCGTGCGAGAATTATTCGCAGTAGCGAGTACCGCTCTCCTTCGCCTCGCGCTCCACGCACTTCCACTCCACCAAATACTTCTCTGGCTAGTCCCGCGGCTCAGCACTCAACTGGCGATGCTAGCCGTCTGGTTGCACCCACTCCGACCCGAGCTTCTCCACTGACAAGCACGGTGCCACCTCCAGCAGGCACGGCATCAACGACTACTCGACTAGAGGCGATTCCCGAGGAAGAGGAGGAGGGCGAGATCGCATCCTGGGTGCCGTGTCTGACTCTCACTCTCAGCAGGACCTAGGAGGAGCTGTGTGGGCAAGCGCAGTTATTATCACCAAATGACTGCTTGGGAACACGGATGTAATATATTTATCTCCTGTTCTACTTATCCCTTGTAAGATAGCGAGGTTAGGACCGCAAGTCGATGAGAGCGCGGAGAGTACGCTAGTAGAAATAAATGATCTTGAATGATACAGTTTCCGCATGCATCCTGTATAATTATATCCTGTATAATTAAATCCTGCTTGTATAATTAAACTACGTGTGTAATATAACTGGCTGCCTTGTCTTACCTTGTCCTGGGGGAAAAACTTATTTGGAAATTTATTTTCTGCTATTTGATTATTTTCTTTGGTGTTATGCAATTACCCCAGAAAGAAAATGCATCGTCCCTGGACCCGTTCTATGCCAACTCCACCTGAGAACAACTCTGGACAGATGGGAAATAATTTTACTCAAGGGCAGACTAGTCAGCAAAGCAGTGATTCAGCCTTCTCGCAAGTGTGTCGCCTGTATGAGCAGAGTCAGCAACAGCATCAGGAAATGATGCAGCATTTGATTAACATGGGAAATCACCATGAACAACAGCAACCCAGGTCCAAACTGTCTGAGTTACAAAAGACCCGCCCAATGGTCTTTACTCACACTGACAAGCCACTAGAGGCAGACGACTGGCTTCGAGACATGGAAAGAAAATTGGTCATTGCCCAGTGTACTGACCAAGAAAAAGTGTTGTACACACCACACTATTTTTCTGGAACGGCTGCTTCGTGGTGGGAAAACTTATGTCACACCCACCCTGACGGAGCAAATATGACATGGGAGCAATTCAAGGAGAATTTCCGAGGAGCACATATCCCTAATAGCATTATGAAATTGAAGAAGAGGGAATTTGAGGATCTCAAACAGCGGGGTTCCACAGTATCCCAATATCTGGATCAGTTTACTCAGTTGGCCCGGTACGCCAACGACGAATATATGACAGAGAACAAAAAGATGGAAAAATTTCTCGACGGACTTGTTTCATCCCTAAAGTGCCAGTTGATGGTTCATACCTTCCCAGACTTTAAGACACTTGTGGATAAGGCTATTATTCTGGAAAATGAACACCGCAATATGGATGAGGCTCGCAAGCGTCGCATGAACCAGTCAGGACAGGTCCGCAACAACAGGCCCAGGAATGATGTTCAAAAGCCAGTAGTAACCCGACCAACAAATACAGCTCCACCACAGAACCGCAGTGCATTCCACAATAGGACCAAGGATACAAATTTTTATCCTGGAGTTACCTGTTATTCCTGTGGAGAAGAGGGGCATTATGCTAAACAGTGCCCAAAACAAGGGAACAACCCTCCCAAAGCCAACAACAACAACAATGGCCGCGGCGCGACCAACGCTCCGCGACGCAATAACTTCAACCCCAATAACAACCATAAGCAAGGACATATCAACCACGTGACTTTTGAGGAAGCTCAGAACGCACCGGATATCGTATTTGGTACGTTCCCCGCCAACTCAGTAGATGCTACAATTTTATTTGATTCCGGAGCTTCCCACTCTTGCATTTCTAAAAGATTTGCCTCGAAGAATCAGTTTCCCTTTTTGCCGTTGCAAAATTCCATGGTTATTCAGTCCCCGGGATCAAAGCAAAATACTCAATGGTACTGCAAGGATGTAAACATCGAAATTGAAGGAATGGGATTCCTAGCCAATCTCATCGTACTGGACGCAGTTGATTTGGACATTATTCTGGGAATGGATTGGTTAACCACAAACAAAGGTTTCATAGACTGCTATAACCGTACGGTAACTCTTACCAATTGCCAAGGAAAGACAATAAAAGTGGGTACAAGGAAGATTGCCACATCCCAAGGGAAATTAAATCAAGTGGATACGGTGGAATTAAGTAAGGTTCCTGTAGTCTGTGAGTATCCTGACGTATTTCCTGAAGAGTTACCAGGAATACCTCCGGATCGCGAAATTGAGTTCGTTATTGAACTAGCACCCGGGACGACACCCATATACAAGAAGCCGTACCGTATGGCCCCAACGGAATTGGCAGAATTAAAGAAGCAAATTAAGGAGTTGATGGAGAAAGGTTACGTGCGACCCAGCTCGTCACCATGGGGGTCGCCAGTTTTATTCGCCAAAAAGAGGGATGGTACCCTACGGCTATGTATTGATTACAGGGCACTTAATATGGTCACTATCAAGAATAAATATCCACCGCCCAGAATCAACGATTTGTTTGAGCAGCTAGCAGAAGCTAAAGTCTTCTCGAAGATAGATCTAAGATCAGGTTATCATCAGCTAAAAATTCGGACGACGGACATACCTAAGACGGCGTTTACTACCAGATACGGATTATATGAATTCACAGTGATGCCGTTCGGTTTAACCAATGCCCCGGCATATTTTGTGCATCTCATGAACAAAGTTTTTATGAAATACTTGGATAAATTTGTGGTGGTGTTTATAGATGACATACTCATTTACTCTAAGACGCCCGAAGAACATGAGCAGCATCTTCGGATGGTACTGGAAGAATTAAGAAAACATCAGCTATATGCCAAATTCAGTAAATGTGAATTTTGGTTGAGGGAAGTTGGTTTCCTTGGGCACGTATTGACCCAAGATGGAATCGCTGTGGACCCGGGAAAAGTAAAGGATGTGTTGGGATGGAAGCAACCCACAAACGTAACGGAGGTCAGAAGTTTTCTTGGTCTAGCGGGCTATTATCGAAGGTTTATTGAAGGATTCTCCACTATAGCCAGACCCATGACCCAGTTACTCAAGAAAGATAAGAAGTTTGAATGGACTGAAGCTTGTGAAAAGAGTTTTCAGGAGTTGAAAAAGAGGTTAACAACATCACCAGTTCTGGTCGTGCCCGATGTGCACAAAAATTTCGATATATATTGTGACGCATCCGGGAAAGGCCTTGGATGTGTGTTAATGCAAGAAGGAAAAGTAGTGGCTTACACCTCAAGACAGCTACGGCGACATGAAGAAAATTACCCCATTCATGATCTGGAACTTGCTGCAGTAATACACGCACTCAAAGAGTGGCGACACTACCTTCTGGGGAACCGATGTGAGATATACACGGACCACAAAAGTCTTAAGTATATCTTCACGCAGCCAGAATTAAATCTGAGACAACGACGTTGGCTAGAGCTAATTAAGGATTATGACGTAGGAATTCATTATCACCATGGTAAAGCCAATGTTGTGGCAGATGCCCTCAGCAGGAATCCGTACGCCGGAAATGGCAGTGTACAACTCTCGCAACATGTACTCAGCCAGGAATTTGCCAAGCTCAACATGGCCCTAGTCACGGAGGGGACCATTTCCCAGTTGGAAATAAAACCAACATTAGAAGACCATATCAGAGAAGCCCAGAAGGGACACCCAAGTATTGAAGGGATTAGGAAAAAGATGAAACTGGGCAGGGCACCCGAATTTATTGAAGACAGCCAAGGAGTTATTTGGTTTGGACAAAGATTATGCGTACCAAACATTGAAGGCTTAAAACAGCAAATAATGGCAGAGGCGCATACCACTCCATATTCCATTCACCCCGGAGGGACCAAAATGTATAAGGATCTACAGGAGAGATTCTGGTGGCACGGGATGAAAAGGGATATAGCCATATATGTGGCATGTTGTGATACATGCCAACGTGTGAAAGCGGAACACCAGAGACCAGCAGGGTTGTTGCAACCAATTAAGGTGCCTGAATGGAAATGGGGTAGAATTGGAATGGATTTTGTTGTCGGTTTGCCAAGGTCACGACATGGGAATGATGCTATCTGGGTAATAACAGATTCGCTAACCAAGGTAGCACATTTCATTCCGGTAAAAACCACCTACTCAACACAGAGGCTAGCCAGGCTGTATCTATCCAGGATTGTTTGTCTACACGGGGTACCCAAAATAATTGTATCTGACAGAGGCACCCAGTTTGTCTCGAGATTTTGGGAACATCTACAGCAAGCCTTAGGCACGCAACTGGCTTTCAGCACAGCATACCACCCGCAGACCGGAGGACAGACAGAGCGGGTGAATCAAATATTAGAAGACATGTGAGAGCATGTGTGCTTACCTACGGAGTCAGTTGGGAGGATAGTTTGCCTTATGCAGAATTCTCCTACAACAACAGTTATCAAGCTAGCCTAAAAATGGCACCGTTCGAAGCATTATACGGACGACGATGCCGGACCCCATTAAATTGGTCTGAAACCGGAGACAGCCGAATTTTTGGACCAAAAATGCTAATAGAGGCAGAAACCAAAGTAAAGCTTATTCAGGACCGACTCAGGGCCGCTCAAAGCCGACAGAAAAGTTATTATGATCAAAAACACCGCCAGGTCCACTTTGAGCCCAATGACTACGTATATCTTAGAGTATCTCCGACAAGGGGGCTACAGAGATTTAAGGTTAAGGGGAAATTAGCACCAAGATTTATCGGACCATTCAAAGTAACCGCAAGAAGGGGCAAGGTTGCCTATCAACTGGAATTACCAGCAGAGTTATCAGATGTTCACGACGTGTTCCATGTGTCTCAACTGAGGAAGTGTATTAGCAACACGGAAAAACAAGTGCAGCACCAAGAATTAGACCTTCAACCCGATCTTACCTATCGGGAACGTCCTATAAGAATTTTGGAGGAGTCTGAACGGAGAACCCGACAGAACGTAATAAAATTTTGCAAAGTCCAATGGAGCAATCACACCGAGGAAGAGGCAACCTGGGAAAGAGAAGATCATTTAAGGACTGAGTATCCGTACCTGTTTGAGGGACAGCTGGAATCTCGGGGACGAGATTTTTCTTAAGGGGGTAGGTGCTGTCACACCCCAAAAATATTTATTTGGAGTTTTGAAAACTTTTTTCAAAATTTTAGCTAAGATTTAAAATTTTCTTGGAGGGTTCTGTTTGAAGGGTGGACTCATTTGATTTAATTATTTTGGAGGTTTTCAAAACTATTTCTTTCTAAAGAATCTTTGGTTTTTGGTTATTTATTTTCAAAGGCAAAAGTCTTTTCCACCTCTTCTGGCACCATAAACCTTTCCAAATATTTTTTTCTGCCACTCCAAGATTTACCTCTCAAGTCATGCACACCTTCTATGATATTATCCAACTCCTTCCCACTTCACAAAAATATTCTTTCTATATATATTAAATTCCAAAGTTGGAATTTGAAATAATCATAGTTTCTTGACATTACAAAGGAACTATATTTTCTATGACCCTCTTGCCACCACCAAAATTATCCCTGCAAATACATGGCACCCTTAACCCATTTCTTCAAAAACATTTGGTCCCACAGTTCAAAAATTTCAAATCATATTCAATTCAAATTTGGTCCAGAAATCATTTTTCTGCTCCAAACCATTTCTAAACTCCACCAAAAATCTTGGCCTTCTGGCAAACTCATTTTTGAGCAACCACACACCACCACAGCAAGCCCCATGATCAACCAAGATGATTAACACCCCAAAGCATTTCATCAAACAGTTGGCATGCACACTGTGCATAACTGAATGAAATTCAGTTAACTGAATTTCTTCAGCCGACAGGGGCCGGCGATGCCGTGCACACCTCATCTTCCCCTTCCGCACGGCGACGACGCCCGCCTTCATTGCCGACCGCTCCCCTGGCCCATCGCCCAGCCTCTCCACTCCGGTGAGCTGGCAGCTGGCCGGTGCAACCACCCCGAGCTCGTCCACGGCGGGGCCGAGCGGAACACCTCGGCCATCGGCCGCCATTCACTGCCCCGCAACGCCCCTACCTACCTCCCCGCCCACGCGTCACTCTCCTTCGCTCCTCCGCACAACGGACACACCGACCACGCCGCCCGGGACCCGTATGGCAGTCGCCGGAGCCGGCCACGCCGCCGCACCCGTGCGGACAGCACATCACGGACGTGGCAAGCGAGCACGAGCCCGTCCAAGCGGAGGCTTCGGGCGAACTCCACCGGCCTCGTTAATGCTCCGTCGCCCCAGACCACCGGCCAAAACCAACCCCGGCGACCAAATTTACTCCGGCGAACTCCGCCCGCTTCGGCCATCCTCGACTCGCCTATAAAAGGGGTCCCCGAGCCCCTCTAGCCTCACCTTTCGCCTCCACCACCTCCCACGCTTCCTCCTGACCACTCCACCGGCCACGAGGGGGCCATCTTCTCCCTCTCCGGCCACCGCTCCGCCGCCTCTGTCCACGAGCGAAACCTCGTCCCTACTCCACCAGAGCCTCCCAAACTTCGCCGATCCACCACTTTTCCACCACTATGCCGAACCCCTAAACAAATTCCATCTCCCGAGCCCTCTCCGACGAGCCACAACTTCACCCGAATCACCGTCCGCCGGCGTCGAGCTCACCGCCGTTCAGGTGATCGCCGGTGGCCACCTCCACCACCCGCGGATGCGGGAGTCCACGCTGGTCACACTGCGACCAGCGCCGGGCCCTGAAACCCCGGCGATCGTCGCCGGCGATCGCCGCCTCTTCTCTGTACTCGCGCGCGAGCGCGTTCAAAATTCAAACCTGACGGGTGGCCCCCACCCGTCAGCTCTCTCTCTCTGTTTCCTGTGTTCGGCGAAGGCGCACTCTGCGCTTTACGTTTTCTGCACTGGAAGGCGCACTCGCGTCCGAAACGTTTTCTTTTAAAACAGCTCAGGGGCTTCTGTTTTGCAGAAAGACCCCTGGTTTTAAAAAAGTTAATAGCTTTTAAACTATAAATCCAAATGAGCTGATTCTTTTTGCTAAAATTTTCTTTTCCTCTCTAGTTTATTTTAAGATTTAATTAAAAATATTTTGAGAACTTTTTTTGTTCTGTGTTGGGTTTCTCATTCGATTTCATATTTGAAATTTTTCAGAAAAAGAAGAAGGAACTTTTGCTGGAATTTCAGAGGGGTTTTCTCCTGATTATTTTGGACAAGGCAAGCATTATTGAACCTGAGATATGATGTTTGCATTCTTGCATGGCTACATAGTTTGGTAGTGCATCACATATGTTGCATGTTAAATCGCATGTGCATGCATGGTCATGTCACATTTTCCTTGGCTTGCATAGCACACTAGCCTCTCTGACATGCATGTGCTTACGTGAGGACAGAAATGTTGCTGCTGGTTGGAACATGCTGGTGGGCATGGTCCTTTGTTGACACAGTGGTGTCGTGCGATACTGATAGAGAATACTGGTGATATGTTAATAATACCTCCTGAGTCTGCCTAGATCGAGTCTTGCTCTACACACCTAGCTGTATACCGTGCTGCCACGGGTCCTTCCGAAAGGAGGGTACGGCCTAGTAAGTTGATAACCCCTGTACGGGTGCACGCCACACAGATACTACGATGAAGGTTGTAGCCTGTCATCGGGTCAGGGGCATGGGTGTTTCCGGTTGTAGCCGAGAGGGGGGCACCCCTTGTAATCCGCGCGTTTAATAGTGATCCCATGCTTTTCGGAGGTTGTAGCCTCCCTGACTTAAGGTTTCTGGAGCGATGCTTTGGGTGAGTCCTGGCATCCGGTCGGTGTGTACGCGTCAGGTGTGTTCCCAACCCAAAGTCCGTATTGGGTATTAGTCAGTGTACGGTACTGACTAAGGAAATCCCATACACGTGGGTAAAGAGTACACCCTCTGCAGAGTTATATCTATTCGAATAGCTGCGTCCACGGTCAAGGACTTAGTTGGGTGGGTCAAGTATCGGTCCCGGTGTCAGTCTCTGGAGGAAAAGAATATACTTGAGCATGTTTTTGTTTGCATAATATTCTTGTTACAGTCAGTATTATCATGAATTTATTTATGATGAAATTATGCTTATGGACTAACCCTATGATTTTAATTATTACCGACAAGAGTGTCTCAGGGGCTGGCTAGACTACCCCGGACACTCGCATTTCTTTTAAAGTCCTTTTTGTGGCGTCCCTCGAGTGTCAGGCGGTTTATCTCGCCACTACTCTTGTGGACACCCAACTGGCATTTCTTTTAAAGTCCTTTTTGTGGCGTCCCTCGAGTGTCAGGCGGTTTATCACGCCACTACTCTTGTGGACACCCGACTGGCATTTCTCTTCAAGTCCTACCGTGATGTCACTTGACATCCGACCGGCATTCCTTTTATCTTTTATATTATTGAAATTAATATTTAAATTTTGTATTAACCATGTTTCACCATGCCAAGTATTGATAATTGTTGCATGCATGTAGTTTATCCTCCATGGCATATGCTTTCAGTATACCTTATGTTCTTAATGTTTGCGAGTACATTCAAAGTACTCACTGGCTTGTCCCTGGCTATTTACTTGGCCAGACTTGGAGGAGGACGAGCTTTTGGAGGAGAATTGCGCTAGCGAGGCCGACGCTTAGAAGGTTCCCAGTCAGCACACCTGTGTCTTGGAGTCTATCACTTGTATCATCCGTCAAGCTTCCGCCACACCAATAAAATAGTCAAGCCTCACACTGACGCTTGACTCTATGCTATTATATCAGTGTTGAGTTCCACCATCCACTGTCACATTCCACCACCCTAGTGCGTTGAGTTGTTGTAATAAATTGTTGGGTCACCCTGACTCAACCTGTGTAATATTATATTGTACTGGTAATCTATATCAAGGTTGTCCACTGGTTGTTCTTGGGAGCCAGTGTGACTTAAGGCTATTCTGTGATTTATTTCCCAGAAATGAGCCGGACAACGACTTCTCCTTTGTCAGGTTGGGGAACGTTCTCTCATTAACGAGCTCACCAGCCAATCACCTCTTGAGCAGGTAGAAAACCTTGCTCTTTATAATTTTTGAGCGCGAGTTGAGAAACCTGGGAGCCCACCAAGTTGCAAGTTGTGGTTTTCACCATGATGAGCCGCCTAAGTAAGGCTAAGAACTGCAGAAGTATGAATGGCGGGTCATTTATGAAACGACAACTCGCCCGGTGAACTATGTAATAAGGAGGTAGTGGACTAGCAACTATGGTTAAAGATAAGACGACATAGTTACTCATGATGGATGAGTCGCCCAATAGGTAAGCCGGCTTAACAACAGAATAATTTCTAAATCTGGTGAACTACAACCACCATGATGAGACGGCAAAACATGAAGGCGCCTTATGCCAAATTGGGATTTCTAGTTTTCTGATAAGTGTTGGACAAACAAGTGTCTATCAATCGCACCTACGATTATGGATCTACAAAAAATGCAAAAAGGGAAAATATTTGCGAAACCTAAGCAAACCAGTGGAAGTAGCAGCTGATTTACTGGCAGATTCTAAGGAAGATCTGAGGTTCTTAGATTCAAAAATGGAATCGAGGCTAATACCGTCATATTTTTGTGAATTCATGGAAAGTTTGATTTACGTAGCAGGGGTGCTAAAGGATGGATGAACTCCAACGAACTACAAGGAGATAATGCAGATTTGGAGGTGGGGGATTCATGTACCTGGATGCAGCAGCGGACGGCGGAGATACTCAGGCAAGTTCCAATGATGGATAGGCGACATTGCAGTCCCAGACGAGGTGGACGGTGGAGGACAAACCGATGCGGCGGAGCTCCAGATGCGCGAGAGCTTGGGCGAGGAAGAAGAAGCGAGGGGGCGAAAGAGTAAAAATGAAAAGGGGATCCCTCGTGCATAATTATAAGAGGGGAAGGAAAGATAAAATGGCAGGTGCGAGATTCGAGGAGGCACGGTAATTTTTTGAGTAAGGGGTGCCTCAGTTTTCATGATAAATGTATATGCACAAAGATCCGTTGTGACGTCATGCGGGATTTTCGGACTTTTTGGAGGATGCTGTCACTGGTGCAAGATAAGAAAGAAAGTAACAAGTGTGAAAAACCACAAGCCGGAGTTGTATGACCAGAAGATAAGCCGCCAAATTATCATGTTGGAGGTTGAGATGAATAAATTGAAATCAATCTGGGGGCTAGTCTTGGGGATATGACCCCGCGATATGACCCATCGTATTGGGTCGGGTCATCCATGTGGCGGCTAATGAGCAAGACTCAAGATGGGCCATGACGCTCATATTACAAGACCAGTAGGGCGGCTCACAGAGTGGGCCGACTCAAGGCTCGGTACCTCAAGATGGCGGTTCATGGCCCATAAGTACAAGTCACCTGGAGTTCCCTTACTTCGAGAATAAGATAAATCAGAGACATACTGGGTAACAGATCATAGTACGACCCGGACTCTTGTAAGCCTAGGGCCTCAACCTTTATATATAAAGGCGAGTCCCTGAGGCAGATAGGAGGAAGTTACAATCGATCAAGAGCTAGGTCAAGCAAATCCACTCCCTTGTAATCGATCCTCAAGCAATAAGCATGAAGTAGGCCATTACCTCGATTGTGAGGGGTCGAACTTTGGTAACTCGAGTCTCTTGATTCCAATCAACCCCGACAAACTAACCGCCTAGTTTTGATGGGCTCACAATTAAGTCCTCACACTAGGACATCTACCATGACAAAACCACGACATGGGGTAACATGCACAATGAAAAGAACGGAAAAGATACATTATAGTAGTCAATGAAGACATACAGATCCATGCGCAGAGCTGGATAGAAACGGGCAACATGAGTTCAGAAACTCACACAGCTAGACCACTAGGCGGTGCACAGGCACACAATGGAGGGATACAACAATGAGACATAGCAAAGGCTACATATACGTCGGTGAAAACCACTGGAGCGAGGAATCTGTAGAGGACAATGCAGGGTGCCCACGATAAAAGGATCGTGCGAGTCTCTGAACATTGTGAAGCAGATCCTGGCCCCAATTCGAGAAAGTGGTAAGGCAAACCTCCGGGTGGACGTGATCATGAGATCCTAATGTTAGAGTTAGCAAAATCATTTAACCCAAGTAGAAGAGAGATCAGAGTCCCAGAGTAAAGATCGAGGAGTAAAAGATCCTAATACCACCCAATTGAGATGTGGGCCCATAAGCCACACAACAATGTTAGTAAAAGTTTTCCGAAGACTAGACTCAACTTCGACCAAGGAGTTGGAAAGCGAGCTACCTACAGGCAGTCGACTCTGATACCAACTTATGACGCCCCCGATTCAATTGTACACTATTCATACATGCAAATGTGTATTATCAAGACCAAGGACTCATGGAAAGATATCACAACACAACTCTAGACATGAATTAAATTCATAAAAGCTTTATATTACAAGCCAAGGGCCTCGAGAGATCGAATACAAACGAGTCAGCGGAAGCAACAATATCTGAGTACAAACATAAGTTATACAAGTTTGCCTCAACAAGGCTAGCACAAAATCAACAATGATCAAAATGGCAAGGCCTCCTACCTGGGAGCCTCCTAACTAACACAACTGTAGGATGCTGCCAACGCCAACGTGACACTACAATCAGAGACCCTTCGATGAAACTTTGTGCGATGCATTAATCCCAAATGATGATGTAAAAAAAGACTGTCAAAAAATATGCAAAACATTTGCAATGGCGGATACATCAAACACGGTTCATACTACAGTTGTGTGTGCGATGCGTGACATACGGTTAATCCACAAGAACTGTTTGTGATGAGGCAGAACAACAGAAAGGGCTGCTATATAAATGTGTGTGGGATATACGGCATACAATTTGCTCGGGTGAATTGTTTGCTTTTAGGGAATGCAATAGAAACGGTTAGCAAGATCAAGGTGCGTGTGATATACGGCATATGGTTCACTCAAACGAACTGTTTTATTATAGGGAACACAATAGAAACGGTTCAACTTAACAAGATGTGTGTGATATGCGGCATACAATTCACATAGATGAACTGTTTGCGATGAGCCAAAAGAACACAAATGATTCGTATAAACAAGATGTGTGTGATACGCGGCAAGCAGCCCTCTCAGAAGAACTATTTGCGATGAGAATACATAACACAGACGGTTACTGGAGATAATTCGTGTGCGATTCTGTGTGTAGAAAATACTTTGAAAAGTGCAAACTAGTTGCTTGCGATGACTAGGAGTATCGCACACGATGCGTTTGCGAGTACTTGTGTGAGATTTGACAAGGTATCCCGGAAATATCCATTTTCTCATCCTTATGCTCAATTGGATCCCAACTTTCTTTTGAAGAAGCAGCAGCACGAAGCTCGCTGGACCACGCGCCATAGCGGCCATGTGGTTGAGTCGTCCGGAATACCCCTTACGCCGGCTGGCCGATGCCGCTCCGAGGTTTTACTCACTCCAACTCTCCTTCATCCAAAAGCGGGCCTTATACGTAAACCACTTAAACCATCTGATCCCAACTATCAGGAGGCTCCTCCGTCTGCTTCCGGCGAGTCGACCGCTACACAGGTCCCAGTGCTCAAGACCGTCCCTGGGTAAGTCCTTTTTTCAAATGTCCTATTTATCTTCCTGTTTTCAACTTTTTGATTCTCATGGTGCTTTTGACCTTTATCAGAATGCCGAGGCCTAGTAAAAAGGCAAAGGCAAATAAACCGGCTGCTGAGACCACTACCGCTGAACCGGTCGAAGACCCTGAGGCGGCTATCCTTCCAGAGGACAATGTTGAAATTCAACTTGATGATCCCGCTCCCATGGACCATAACGATGTTGCTGCGCCAGGAGGTGATGATATGGAAAATATGACTGAACCAGCAAGCCCTGTCCGGGTTAGTCCTTCTCGGGCTAGCCCGGCTCCTGTTAGCCCGGTGTACACCGCTGATCCTCTCCAGCCGACTGCTGCCTCGACAACAGATGTCGAGATAACCGGGTTAGGTTTCACTGCTCCCATAAAGCCTGTCACCTTGGCTAAGCATACTGCCATGGAAGAGAAATTTCAACAAGACAAAGGCAAGTGGAGTACAGACCTATCAAGCTATGCTCAACTGAGTGCCCAGGAACTCCATTCCGGGTATCTGAACCGGCTTTTCACCAGCCGCGACTATGAAGCCGGCTTAGTTAACATGATGAAAGACAAATATGAGGTGATTTTCTTTCCTTTTGCTTTCTGTTCCTGCTTTGTACTTTGTAATGTTACCTTTAGACCATAGTAGCTCCCAAGAACCGGTTTAGCTTCACAGTAGGTGAACCGAGACTTTAATTATGTCTGAGAATGAACTTACATTAGGTCCCAAGTGCCAAGGGCATAACTTGTTTATGTGCTTGGGACTTTCTGAAAAAATTTGCTTTCTGTACTTCAATTGCACATTAGCCCCCAATTGTCAAGTGTATAACTTGTTATGCTCTTGAGACTTGATTGATATGTCCTTCTGATGCGTTTGATTTCCTTGCAGGCTGACTTGACCCGGAGGGCTTCGGAGGCAACTGAGCTCCGGAATAGCTTGTCCTTCCATGAGGCTGCTTCAAACAAAGCTAAGGAAGAACTTGTCCTTGCTTTGACTAAAATGGAAAAATTGAAGATAGATTTTGAAGCGGAGCGGTCCACATGGGAGGTGCAAAGGGACGCTCTAGAAAAAAGAGCAAAGGATGCCGAAGCCACTCTCAACCCGGTTACGCAGGAGCTATCCGGGTTGAAACAGCAAATAGAGCTCATGACTTCTGCTATCTTCGGTGAGTACCTGTCTTTGTATGTTTATATCCTTGCGATCTTTGTTCTGCTCCGGTTTAATTATAATATATGCATACAGGGAGGCGCATAACTCATCTTGGAGACGATGTCCGGAAGAAGCTCAAGGCAGCTTATACCCTGGTGGAGCAGCTCTATTCCGGCGCTCAAAGGGCTATCAGTGCCATGTCCCACAATAAACCGGCGCCAACTACCATCCAAGCCACCCTGGAGAAGCTATCTGTCCTACCTGTGCGTCTGGTTGAGGTGAAGAAATCTGCTGCCCGAGCTGGCTCTCTTATGGCGCTGACCCGGGCCAAAGCATGGGTCCCTGATTTTGACCCGGCTGAAGCCATGAACGGCTATCCCAGCAACAAAGAGGACGGGTCAGTCTTCTCTGCCGAAGATCTCCGTGCTTTGACTAAGGACATGCGCCCTCTTGCCAGTAAGCTTGCCGATGAAGCAGATTTGACAAGGTATCATTCGGCTTATGACTTAGAAAATTCACGGGTGGAGCGGCCGGTTCACGACACCGAAAATCTGATCCCACCAGTTCGTAACCACACTTTCGCTCTAGATATTGACCCTTCAGATCTTATCAATGAAGAAGTCTATTTCCGTGCCCTCTCCAAGATAGACTGGTGCGCTCCTGGTTTCCAGCCATTGCCTGAAGTTGATGAAGATCCGGAACAAGTTGACCCTCAGCCTTCGCAGCGTGAAGAGGAGTCGTAGACCGTCCGGTTTAACTTGTAGTTGCTGAACACTTTGCGAGAAACTTTTGATCCATTCGGGCCTGCAAGTGCCTTGTAATAGGATAGTTGAAATACGTCCTTTATCCCAGTGTTTATGGCACTATTTAACTTGGCATCTCTCAATTTAAACTTCTGTTTGCAATGTGTGATCCGTTTATATTATCTGTGCCTGCATGAACAAAGCTAAAAGATGTCCTGGTGGTGTACCACCGGACGGATTATACTGCTCTGATATATAAATCAAAGTAATAGCTGTTAATCACAAATATATACCCTACCTCTGATTGAGTGTGCTTGTCGACCTTAACCCGATAGGAATAATTGAAAGTGCAGGCGCTGATGAGGCTCTTGGCTCTCTCATGTGGCCTAACCTGATGGCCGATCCGGGTTACAATGAACGCCGGTTTAACTCTCGCTGGTGTTCATGACCCAGACTTTTAACTTTGTAGATATATGGTCAACCTTGTAGTTGTCCAGTCCCGCATCAATAGACTTGGTTAAAAAACCAATGATCATGACGACCAAGATTTGTGAAATCATAGAAATAAGGTTTTTTGGGCAAATAAGACCATGTAGTCGAGGCTTTTTACGAGCTGCCAGGCTCCAAATTCGAGGCTTTTTATGAGCTACCAGGCTCCAAATTCAAGGTTTTTTATCGATGACAAGCCACCCAATGTTTCAAAATCTTGAAAGGATCTTGTCTTTAGGTGATCAACTCGATGATCGTCAATGGCTGATTCCTTGATGCATCAAGGGCGCCAGTTTAGGAGGCCATGGTGAGCTTCAGAAGAAAACTCCCATGTGATACTCCTTTCGAGAACACAGCTGATTCCCTGATGCTATCAGGGGCGCTGGTTTAGGAGGCCATGGTGAGCTTCCGTAGACAACTCCCATGTGATACTCCTTTGGAGAACACAGCTGATTCCCTATCAGGGGCGCTGGTTTAGGAGGCCATGGTGGGCTTCCGTAGGAAACTCCCATGTGATACTCCTTTGGAGAACATAGATGATTCCCTGATGCTATCAGGGGCACCGGTTTACGAGGCCATGGTAAGCTTCTTTCGAAGCCCCCATGTGATACTCTTGTGTAGGAAAGACACGGCTAATTCCCTGATGCTATCAGGGGCGCCGGTTTAAGAGGCCATGGTGAGCTTCTTCCGAAGCCCCCATGTGATACTCTTTTTGCGAAGAAGATGGCTGATTCCCCGGTTTACCGGGGGCGCCGGTTTATTTATTAATCATAATATATACATGGTACATAAAGCGGAGCCAATGGCTCAAGTGTAGTAAGGTCGCAGAAGAGCGATGTTCCACGGCCGCTTCGTCTCCTCCTCTGCCGTACGTGAGTCCTTATGTTCTCGAACGTCGACTAGGTAGTATGATCCATTGTGTAGGTTCTTGCTGACCACAAAGGGTCCTTCCCAAGGTGGGGATAACTTGTGCATATCTGTCTGGTCTTGGATGAGCCGGAGCACCAGATCTCCCTCCTGGAACATTCTAGTCTTAACCCGGCGGCTGTGGTACCGGTGCAGGTCTTGTTGATAAATCGCCAATCGCGTTGCTGTCGTGTCCCGTTCCTCATCTAGCCGGTCCAAGCTGTCTTGTCTTGCAGGCTCATTATCCGATTCAACGTAAGCTGCCACCCGTGGTGAGTCGTGCCGGATGTCACTAGGAGAACCGCTTCAGCACCATACACCATGAAGAACGGCGTATATCCTATAGACCTGTTAGGTGTAGCGTTGATGCTCCAGAGGACAGAAGGCAACTCCTCTACCCAGCAACCCGGTGTTCTTTGCAAAGGAAACATAAGCCGGGGCTTGATGCCTCTCAAGATCTCTTGGTTGGCCCTCTCAGCTTGGCCATTGGACTGAGGGTGAGCTACTGATGATACATCAAGACGAATATGTTCTCTTTGACAAAACTCTTCCATCTCTCCTTTAGATAGGTTGGTGCCATTATCAGTAATAATGCCGTGTGGAAAGCGAAACCGGAAAATTACCTTTTTGATGAACTTAACCGTTGTTGCCGCATCACACTTACTAACATGCTCTGCCTCAACCCACTTTGTAAACTTGTCCACTGCTACTAACAGGTGGGTTTTCTGATCTTGGGATCTTTTAAAGGGTCCAACCATATCAAGACCCCAAGTCGCAAACGGCCAAGTAATTGGAATCATCCGTAGCTCATGCGCCGGAACATGAGCACGCCGTGAAAATTTCTGGCAAGCATCACATTTTCTGACCAAGTCCTCTGCATCGGCGTCAGTCGTTAGCCAGTAGAACCCATGACGAAAAAGCTTTAGCTACCAAAGACTTTGAACCGGCGTGATGACCACAATCTCCTTCGTGAATCTCTCGAAGAGTATCACAGCCTTCCTCTGATGATACACACCGCTGAAACGCCCCAGAAACGCTGTGGTGATGAAGTTCTCCATTGACGATAGTCATATACTTGGACCACCGGATTATCTGTCGGGCCTCAACTTCGTCCTCTGGCAACTCACCTCGGCTCAGATACGGCAAGTAAGGGAGTGTCCAATCCGTAATAACGTGAAGTGCTGCAACTAGCTGTGCTTCCGGATCAGGAACAGCTAAATCCTCCTCTGAAGGTATCTGTACTGACGGACTATGCAATTCATCCAAGAAGGTATTAGGTGGAACCGGTTTACGCTGAGAGCCCAGCCGGCTTAATGCATCGGCCGCTTCATTTTTTCGCCGGTCTATGTGGTCCACCTGATATCCTTTGAAGCATCCTGCTATTGCATCCACCTCTCGTCGATAAGCCGCCATGAGCGGATCCTTAGAGTCCCACTTACCGGATACTTGTTGTGCCACCAGATCTGAGTCACCAAAACACTTAACCCGGCTCAAGTTCTTCTCCTTGGCCATCCGCAAACCATGGAGGAGAGCTTCATACTCAGCAGCATTGTTAGTACAAGGGAACATTAATTGAAGGACGTAACAAAACTTATCACCTCGTGGGGAAGTTAACAGACTCCAGCCCCCGAGCCCTCCAATTGCCTTGAACCGTCAAAGTGAATAGTCCGGTACATATGATCCGGCTTCTCCTCAGGTGCTTGCAACTCCGTCCAATCATTGATGAAATCCACCAGTGCCTGGGACTTTATAGTAGTACGGGACACATATTTTAATCCATGTGGGCTAAGCTCAATAGCCCACTTTGCCACTCTGCCGGTGGCTTCTCTGTTCTGGATTATATCCCCCAACGGAGCTGAGCTGACAACAGTGATTCGGTGGCCCTGGAAATAGTGCTTCAACTTCCGGTTTGCCATGAACACATCATACACTAACTTCTGCCAATGTGGATATCTTTGCTTCGACTCAATGAGGACCTCACTGATGTAGTAAACCGGACGTTGGACCAGATATTCCTTGCATGTTTCCTTGCACTCCACCACAATGGCCACGCTAACTGCACGGGCATTGGCGGCCACGTATAACAACAGCTGCTCCTTGTCAACCGGGGCAGCAAGGACTGGTGGTTCTGCCAATTACCGCTTCAGATCCTCGAACGCAACATTTGCAGCATCGCTCCAGACAAAACGGTCCGTCTTCTTCATCATCTGGTAAAGTGGGATCGCCTTTTCCCCTAAACGGCTGATGAACCGGCTCAATGCTGCAATACGGCCTGCCACGCGCTGGACATCATTGATACAGGCCGGTTTAGCCAAGGATGTGATTGCCTTGATCTTCTCCGGATTAGCCTCAATTCCTTTGTTTGATACTAAGAATCCAAGGAGTTTCCCTACTGGAACACCAAAAACACACTTCTCCGGATTGAGCATCATCTTGTAAGCCCGGAGGTTGTGAAAGGTTTCTTTTAAGTCCTTTATCAGTGTCTCCTCCTTCCTGGATTTCACCAGAATGTCATCAACATAGGCATGGACATTTCTTCCAATCTTCCCTTTGAAGCAATTTTGCACACAACGCTGATATGTTGCTTGGGCACTATTGAGCCCAAAAGGCATAGATACATAGCAGAAGGCTCCAAAGGGAGTTATGAAAGTTGTCTTCTCCTGGTCCTTAACTGCCATCTTGATCTGATGATAACCTGAATATGCATCCAAAAAACTTAGCCGCTCACATCCTGCCGTAGCATCGATAATCTGATCGATACGGGGGAGAGCAAAAGGATTAGTCGGGCAAGCCTTGTTCAAGTCTGTGTAATCAACACACATCCTCCAAGTTCCGTTTTTCTTGAGCACCAGCACCGGATTGGCCAACCACTCTGGAAGAAACACTTCAACTATAAAACCTGCGGCCAAGAGCCTAGCCACTTCTTCACCTATAGCTTTGCGCCTCTCCTCATTGAAGCGGCGCAAATACTGCTTGACCGGTTTGAACTTCGGATCAATATTTAGACTGTGCTTAGTGAGTTCCCTTGGTGTCGTGGATTTAGAACGGCAGATGTCCAAGTGTGAGGACTTAGTCGCGAGGCCAACACATCTATGTGGTAGCTTGAGAGGGGTTGAGCGGAATCGAGAGACGCAACGCAATACAAGGGTTTAGATAGCTTCGGGCCACGGGAAACATCATCCGATAATATCCCTACATGCTGTTTGAGGCTAGGTCTCATTATGATCCACATGGGGTCGCCGGTAAACCGGCTCTTTGTGTCTAGCCCTAGAAACTTGTGAGAACTTCTCCTTCTTTGGGAGCCCTGCCCTTCCTTATATATGTTGAAGGGGCGGGTTACATGACTAGTCCTAGTAGGTTTAGGATTACTCTATTACAAGGAGTCCTAGTCTTGCTTCTTTTGTAGGAGAATATTCCTTGTGTTTTCTTCATAAACTGGCCCACCATAATATAAACCGGCCTTCTGGGCCTTGGGCCTTGTCATCCGTGATCCGCCCGCCGGGTTACCAGTGAATTGCCAAGTGTAAACCGGGTCTCAAATAAACCGCCAAGTCCGGACGAGTTATACTTCCGGCCGGATTACGCTGCGGGGTATATCCCCGACACTAGCCCCAAGTTTAATTTGGATTTATCCATGTTAAACTTGTTCCTTCCTGCATACATAAACACGAGTACAAATTTGATAGGTTGTGCTCCGGGTTAAAATATTTTCCTGAACCGGCACCTGATCATCCTTATATCCGTGTCATTTCCTCCTTGATATGTATCCATGATCTCATAACAAATCTCCTTAGCAGATATGTTCAAACATTACCAATGCAAAAATCCAGGCACTTTTGAAAACTCCAGGTCAGTAGAACAGCTTTATAATCAATTTGCTTGCAGAATAAAAAATCCATTTGAATCGGCCTTCAACGATCTGACTTGACAAAAATATTGGTCTTTGAAATATTCAACTAATATCCAGCCGGCTTGAGGATGCCGGTTTATGATTACCGCTATCGTCGGGTTATAAAAACTGATGATTCTGGGTCATGACTGTTTACGGACGCCGGGTTATAATTTTTGCCAACACTGGGTCACACAATTAATCTTCCTTGAAGAAATCCAGATTGTTCATGCCAGTCACTAGTAAAAACTGAATACTCCATATTATGTAGCCCCCAAGTGCCAGATTGTCATGCTTGCAGCAACCTGGGACTTGTAATTGCCTGATACTCAAAAACTTCAACCAGTGTAGCCCCCAAGGGCCGGGTCATTATGAAATAATGAGCAGGGACTTTGTATATACTTCATTGAAAACAACATTATATAATATAACTCCCATCATGGGGCTTGAACCCATGTCCACAAGGTTAAGAGCTTTGTGCTTTACCAATTGAGCAGTGGATACTTCAATATAATGGATTAATACTTGTGTACCTTGAATTGTTGACAGGAGCAATTGGTAGCCCCCAAGGGCCGGCTCATTACAATGTGATGAGTCGGGTCTTCAATAAAGGTGAGCAAAAAATGACTTTGCATTAGCCCCCAAGTGTCATGGTGCATGCTTGCAGCGACATGAGACTTGCATATTTGATGTAATCTTAACTTGAATAATGTAGCCCCCAAGTGCCGGGTTGTAAGCCAGCAGCAACTCGGGACTATTCCTTCAGTTGTAGAATAAATCATACCCATTGATAAAATATTATCCATTGCGCTGAAGCAACTTTGAAAACCTCTATCATAATATTGATAACCATAATAAAAATGCAGCCATGTTGGCTATTAAAGATTTGAATAATATAACCCGGTTTGAAAAACCGGTTCCAGTGATATTTGATCACAACCAGGCCGGATTAATAAACAACAATCATTATTTTATCTCATACTAGCGACTTCTAGTCGAAAGCCAGGCCGGTTTAATAAACACAGATCATTATCTTATCCCATACTACCGACTTATAGTCAAAGAGCCAGGCCGGGTTAAAATACCGGTCATTATAACTGATCATGTACTGACAACCTCTTTTCTGCATAAGATAATGTTCAAAGTGTCCTGGCAGTTTATCGCCGGACGGGTCATAATGCCCGAGCACATGATCTAAGTTGATAATTTGAACTGTGCATAAAGTATAAGTATGTATCATACCTGTGATTAAGTGTATCACAATAAACCTTAATCCGGCAGGAAGAAATAATGTTTCAAGGTGTAATTGTTGATGACTCCCTTGATTATTTGTCGGTTCGTCATGAAAACCGAACCGGGTTATGATGAGCGCCGGTTTGACTCTCGCTGGTGTTCATGACCCAGACTTTAACTCTGTAGACATATGGTCAACCTTGTAATTGTCTAGTCTCGCATCAATGGACTTGGCTAAAAAACCAATGACCTTGAAGACAAAGATTTGTGAAAACATAAAAAATAAAATAAGGTTTTTGGGCAAATAAGACCATGTAGTCGAGGCTTTTTACGATCTGCCAGGCTCCAAATTCGAGGCTTTTTATGAGCTGCCAGGCTACTGTCATTAACCATTTTAGCAAAGCCTGTCAAGATGCTACGCAATCCTTAACCAAATCATCGATGACAAGCTACCCAATGTTTCAAAATCTCATAAAGATTTTGTCTTTAGGTAATCAACTCGATGATCGTCAATTTAACGTGGCCAAGTTCAGGGTCCTGAAGGATTGACTTGTGGCAGGTTCGACGGGTTATACCAGGTTTACCTGTACGGCATGATTTACTTGATGCAGGCAGGTTAATCCGGGGTTTTAGGTGCATGCACCGGGCTTCCAAGCCATGTTCACTACAAGGGTATTCAACTCTATGCGAGCCCCCAGGTAGTGTGTGAGCCGTTTGCTCATCGGGGCATATGTTTGAGCTGGGTTAGGCACAAAAACTCTCTTTTACCCCTCATCACCATGTGGAAATTGCCGAAGCAACCAGAGCAGTGCTCTTATGATGGGCTTCATACCGCCGCTGGCTCAAGAGACCATGGGAAAAACTTCCTTGCCCGCGGAAGCCCCCATGTGATTCTTGTTCGTATAGATGAGATGGTTGATTCCTTGATTTGTCAAGGGTGCCGGTTTAGGAGGCCATGGAAAGCTTCTTTGGAAGCCCCCATGTGATGCTCCTTTGTGTAAAGAACACGGCTGATTCCTTGATTCTGTCAAGGGCGCCGGTTTAAGAGGCCATGGAAGGTTTTCTTTCGAAGCCCCCATGTGATACTCTTTTGTGTAAAGAACACGGCTGATTCCTTGATTTTGTCAAGGGCGCCGGTTTAAGAGGCCATGGAAGGTTTTCTTTCGAAGCCCCCATGTGATACTCTTTCTGAGCTGTGCTCGCCGGGTACCTATGTTTGAGTTATGTTGTGCAACAAACTCTCTTTGGTCCCTTTAATAAATAACTGTCCTGCATATCAAAATATACAGATCAAAGTAACTGTTTTCTTGATGAAAACAATATATACCAAGAAAATAGATTTAGATGGATATCACCTGATGTATTTTGACCTTATGATCCTCATTGGTGTCTGTTAGCCAACCCGGTATGTTGAATAAACCGGACCGCAGGGCGGACAGTAAAACGACCGCAGCATCAGAGGCAGCACAGTCACATGAGTCGGCCGTAGTGTTGTAAGTCGGTGCAGATGAGCAAGTTGTCCTCCGTGTTGTAAACCGGTGTGGACGTGTGAACCGGCCGTCCGTTCATCAGGTAATGTGACAGGGAGGAAAACACCGTTGTAGAACGTTGCCAGTGCGTGTTTTATATCCGCAGTATAACAATGATTTTACCTGTATAAAGAACACCAATAGGGCAGTGTAATGGTGCTCAGAGGAAATAAAATGTCCTGATAAAATATATAGGAGGGATAACACCTGATTTGCTCGAACAACAGATGGGTCGGCCGGCGCCGACGGGCTAGTCGCCCTCCTCGTGTAAGCCGGCGTGGTCGCGAAAAAGGCCATGGCGTTGTAAACCGGTGCGGACGCGTGCACCGCCACGAGGGCAGATGAGCAAGTCGTCCATGGCATTGTAAGGCGGCGCGGACGGGCGAATCGGCCAAGGCATCGTAAGCAAGCACGGGAGTCCGTTGAGTAAGGACAACCACCTGTGCCGAATGTCATTGGCGTGCCTCCATCTTCGTGGTATAATGCTGATTTGTTCGGACGATGGATGATCCGTTTGGTGCGACGGAGGCGGCTCACTGCAGCTGCGAGTTGCAGCTGCGAGTTTGACTCGGGACGAACCGGCGGGCTGCGCATATAATACTTTGCAAAGAATTTTCTCCAAGCACCTTCTTCTTCTTGTTTGATTTGCCTTCGGGAGCAAAAAGTAGTGCTCCGTAGAAGAATTGATTCTTGTTCTTCACGTGAAGTAGTAGTATTCTGTATTGCTAATTGATTTTGCCTCCAGCCTGTGTACGGGAGTCAAACAAGTATCCAGTTTGACCCTCCTTTCCCTTTGGCGTGAACTCTCTGTAATATGGCGCCTGCATCGCTTTCTTCTGGAACATCATTCGTTCGCACTATTTAAAATATGTACTTCCTAGCAGTCTTGTCAACATGTGAAGGAGAAATAACGCCTCTAGACTTGTCCTTGGCACGACCTCCTTCGCGTACTTTACTTCTCTTTAGCACTGTCCATGTAGTCTTTGCCTTGTACTCACAGTAATTCAGATGAAAATGCTTTTGACTCCATACGTGCTTTATCTAGCACTTTCCAAGGATTAGCAGAGTATCAGAAGACTTAAACTTGCAGGCATATGTGCTGCCCCCGGCCTACGCTCTGCTATGTCTGCACCATAAACACGCAAACACAACTAGCACTAGCTAGCCAACATGGGCGAGGGCGTGCAGGCCACGGAAACAAGCTCGGCCAGAATTTGCCCATGGATGTAGAACTTTGGCGCTGGCGATTTGATCCGGTCACTGGCGGCTCCCCCTGAAGTCTAGGCCGGCCCGCAGCGGCAGGTTGAAGTCATCCGGCTGGGGGCTTGACCAAGGCAGCGGTGGGACGATCCGGGAACAGCCCGGAGGCACTCAAAAATCATGGCCGAGTCCTCTTCCAAGTCGTGGGGTTTGACCAATCCATCTTCGGGTCGTAGTTGATTTGGCTCGGTGTGTGAACGGCTCGGGGCCGCAAGCCCAAGCGGATTGGGCGCGGCAGCTCAGGGCCCCGCAGCGGACGGCGGCTCGGAGTGGAAGGCGAAAGCGCCGGCGAGTCATGCCGCGGCGGCTCTGTTCGAGGCGACGCCGGTGTGGCGATGGCGGCAACAGCAGGAGCAACGAAACGAGCAGGCAGCTCGCAGTAGAAAATGGACGGCTCAAAGCCCGAGCGAGACGCGACGACGGTAGCAGGCGGTGCGGGCAGTTCGAGCACCGCGGAGGTAAAAGCACGAAGGCGGAGCAGGGACCGGCGCAGGGCCAGCAGTGACTTGGCTAGAAGTACTAGTCCATGGTATTCACTTGTCCGATTCGGTGTTGGTGAGTTTGCTCCTTTGCGGCCAGCCGGCTTCGATGGAGGAGTCTGAGTTGTGGCAGCTCAAGGTCTCAATGGCGTGGCGGCTCTCCGCATGCTTGAGACGGCTGCGAAAGCACGAGGCATGCGAGGGCGAGGGAACTCGAGGCCAAGCGGCGGCTTGAGATAGTTCCTTGGAGACGGCGGAGGCGGAGACCATGACGCTTTACAGCAACAGTCGAATCGGGCCGGCGGCGGCAGCCTGGAGCTGGGCAGCGGAGGTAGGCCGCGGTTTGGAGAACGGCAACGGCTCGGAAACCGCTGGGGTGTACGCGAGGCATCCGAGGCGGGCACCTCGAGGTTGCGGGTGCAGGAGGAATCTGGATCTTGGCCGGCTCCGTTTCCGGGTCGTGCCCATCTTTTTTTTACAGTCATTAGTTTAGCACTTTCCTTGTTGATGGGACGAGTACTAGTCGGGGTCTCAATGGCGCGGATATGCCTCGGTCTTCACGCCAGCAAGTAACAGCGGTGCTTTCTGTTATACCCCGTGACTTGATCCTCTCGTGAAAAATAACTGATGGGGATGCGAAGGATAGTAGCAATCGGATCGGATCATCAAAACCCAATCTGACTAGTATGTTTGTTGCGGCGAAAACTTATGTCGATCTCGGCGACTTTGCGGCAACACAAACGTAGCCCTGACTCTTGATCTCAATCTCATATCTGATGTTTCAAACATTAATCATGGCTATGATCACAACTCGATGAATTTTCCGATTCTTCTTCATCCGATGAATTGTGAACTTCTCGAAACCTTGTGAAAGATCCCTCCAAGAACTCAACACCATCATGCGCATGCCCCACGGTGGGCGCCAACTGTCGTGGATTTAGCACGGCAGATGTCCTAGTGTGAGGACTTAGTCGCGAGGCCAACGCATCTATGTGGCAGCTTGAGAGGGGTTGAGCGGAATCGAGAGACGCAACGCAAGACAAGGGTTTAGACAGCTTCGGGACCCGGGAAACATCATCCGATAATAGCCCTACATGCTGTTTGAGGCTAGGTCTCATTATGATCCCCATGGGGTCACCGATAAACCGGCTCTTTGTGTCTAGCACTAGAAACTTGTGCGAACTTCTCCTTCTTTGGGGAGCCCTGCCCTTCCTTATATATGTTGAAGGGGCGGGTTACATGACTAGTCCTAGTAGGATTAGGATTACTCTATTACAAGGAGTCCTAGTCTTGCTTCCTTTGTAGGAGAATATTCCTTGTGTTTTCTTCATAAACCGGCCCACCATAATATGAACCGGCCTTCTGGGCCTTGGGCCTTGTCATCCGTGATCCGCCTGCCGGGTTACCAATGAATTACCAAGTGTAAACCGGGTCTCAAATAAGCCGCCAAGTCCGGCCGGGTTATACTTCCAGCCGGGTTACGCTGCGGGGTATATCCCCGACACTCGGTATACCTGGCATGTCAGAAGGCTTCCATGCAAAGATATCCCGGTTCTCACGGATGAACTCGATGAGCGCGCTTTCCTATTTGGGGTCTAGGTTAGCGCTGATGGTAAACTGCTTGGACGAATCCCCCGGAACAAACTCAACCTGCTTGGTTTCCTCTGCCGACTTAAACTTTAACGCCGGATCATGCTCTGTAGTTGGCTTCTTCAACGGGGACATATCTGCCAGATCAACATTGTCTTTGTAAAACTTCATCTCCTCCGTAGCACAAACTGCCTCAGCATATGCTGCATCTCCTTCCTCGCATTCCGTGGGGACCCCGACTTAGAAGTCGAGATCACCAAATGCACGTGTACAATGATCCCAGAGATCAATGCTCACTGAACACACAGAAGCTGAATAACAAGAGTCTTACATCAATACATACCGTCTTACACAAATTATGGCCATTATGGCCAAGTCTTACATAGATAAAGCCTCAAGGGCTGAATAGCAAATAACTCGAATAGCGGAAGTCTGTGAAGATAAGTAGAACCCATGCCATCTGCCTTAACCCTACAGGCATTCAGACTGGGATAGCGTCCTAGTTCGCATGTTCGTCTCCATAGAACTCTTCTTCATATTCCTGTTCCTCCATGCCTGGCCAATTAAATAACCAGTGGTGTCGTGGAATTAGCACGACAGATGTCCGGTTTAGCGGACTTAGTTGAGGAACCATCGCACAGGTTAGCTTGAAGGGGTTAAAAGCACACAAAGGACACAAAGGGTTTATACTAGTTCGACCCCTTCGAGGAAGGTAAAAGCCTACGTCTAGTTTGGTTTGGTATTGCTTGGGCGTCGATGAACAGGGAGCGGATTGCTTGCCTGTGTCTCGATGGGTTGTTTCTTGTCCCTGAACCGTCGCCGGGTCGTCCCTTTATATAGAGGCAACACCCGGTCCGGTTTACAGAGTCCCGAGGCCAGCTCATATTTGTGTCCGCCTCGGTCTCTGCTCTTTCTTCCTTGTCTCTCAAGTTACATGACCAAGCGTTTTACAAACATAACTCTATACATGGGCCCTAAGCCTTCGTGGGCCGTAACCTCTACTGGGTCTTAGAATTACCCAACTTTACTATCATAATCCGGTTTATACTAGCCGGTTTATACCTGCTAGTAATATCCCTGACATTAGGCCCCAGAATGATTTGAACTTGTTCACATCAGTCTTCCCAGTCTTGTATAATCTTCTTTCTTGTATCTTCTCAATTTTGTAAACCAGCGATGATGTCATCCTTGGAAATCACTTAATTCGACCGTGACATCACTTCCGCATTTAATGCGCGCAGCTGTCTATTACTTTTCGTTTAAAGGCCATCCCGAGAATCGAGGCGACAGGGAATCTTTATCCAATCTCTCACTTCCTCAAATCTCGCGCCTGCCGTTTCGTCTCTCCCCCTTTATAAATACCGCCTCATTTCTTCTCCATCTCCTTCCTATCGTCTTCTTCCTCTGTCGCCCGAGCTCAAACTTCCTCCATCGTCCGTCAAGCTCGCCGTCGCCAGCAAGTCCGGCCGCCGCATCAACCTGAACGCGACCAGACAACTCCGCCGCCGCTTCCTGCTGCCTCAGGTATTCTTTCTCCTTTGCTGTAGATCTGTAGCCTTAGGGTTCTTCTTATGCCTCCGCCATTAGACCTAGAAAAAGCTTCATCTGTTCGTCCTAGACGCCATGTTCGTAGTGGTTTCAATCCTTTAGATTTGTCTTCAAAACCCGCTTCTGCTCCTCTGCCTTATGCTTAGATTTTTGGCATTAGTTTCAACCTTTAGATTCGCCCGCTCTGTATAAGACCCATGTAGTTCTTTCTGTAATAAACCTGCATAAGTTTTCCTTCTTCCTTACCGCTTAGATCTGTTTTACCTTAGCTTCCGTAGAAACTTGTTTCTTCATCCTTATAAATATGTACTATATTCGCCGGTTTAGTCAGTCATATATTGCTTCTGTAATGCATCAATAATGAACGCGACGGTTTAGCTCATCTCTTTTGTTATCATGAACCGGTAGTAGTGCGTTTCGTGCTTGCTGCCAGGTTAGCAATGTCATTAGTCCCTTGTCTAAACCGTTGGTGGGACTTTGCATATGTGATCCGGTTTATATGTCTGTACTTGAATAATCCGGATTTTATACTACGCCTTTTCAGCACTTTCTTTCTGCCACTATGTCTGCCAAACAGTTTTTTTCTTGCGACTGGGTCCCTTCCGTCATTACGGAAGAAGATTTAGTTAATGCGGCTGCAATTGGCACTCTTGGCCCTCAATCAGTCCTAAAATGGCAGGCCCCAGGAAATGAATGTCCTCCTACTCCCAGAGAAGGGGAAGTTATTGTCTTCTTTGACCATATGGCCCGAGGTTTTACTCCTCCCGGTTCTAAATTCTTCTGGGATGTGCTTGCCGCTTTTCAACTTCACCCTCAGGACATAGGTCCAAACTCCATTTCAAACATCTGCGACTTTCAAGTTTTCTCAGAGGTGTATCTGCAAGAGGAGCCATCAGTCGACTTGTTCCGGGATTTTTTCCATTTGAACCGGCGAACTGAGTTTACTGGCGGACCTCATCAAGAACTGGGCGGGGTCAGCATTAAGAAGAGAAGAGACGCAGTCTTTCCTCATGCCGCTCTCCATACACACCCCAAGGAATGGAACAAGTCTTGGTTTTACTGCCTCGACACATCACCTGAAGGAGAGAACCCACTGCCGGGTTATCGCGAACATCTTCTTCCTGAAGATCACCCACTGCCGCAGCGTCTCAGTTCTTCAGAACGGCCCCGGTTCGCGTCTCACCTCGCCAAGCTGAAGGCCTTTATGGCCAACGGATTAACCGGAATTGATTTTATGCGCTGCTGGCTTACCTGGAGTATCCTCCCTCTGAGCCCACGCTCCAGTTTGATGTGCAAGTATTCCGGAAAGCCGGATGATCCTCAACGGTTTTCCAAAATAATGCTTTCTGAATCAGAAGTCATTGAATCTGCTAAGAAGATGCTCAACGTTTCTTTGGATGAATGTAGCCAAATCGGACTGGCTCCATACTATAAGAAGAACAAGCTGCCTGCAGTAAGCCTTAATCCCTTCTGTTCGCTTTTAATCTGACCATTATCTTCTATTTATCTTTCTTCTTGTGTACAGGCTGATGATCCTTTTTGGAAGAGGAAACCTCAGGATAAAGCAGGCAAACAGCCGCGCCGGAAAACTTACGTTATTAAGAAGAGAAAGGCGGCTGCTGGCTCCGGTTCACATGCTGAAGAAGATGATCCGGACTCTGAGGTATGATTTAATCCGGCTATGATTTGTTCACTTTTATCGAGACTTCTGTTAACGGTGTCTCTTCACAGGATTTGGCTGAAGGAGATGAAGCGGCAGAAACTGAGGTAACTATTCTTTCTTCAGACTCAGAACCGCCTCCACCAAAAATTCGTCGGGTAGTCCGGAAATATCAATTTTCTCATCCTTGCGCTCAACTGGACCCCAATTTTCTTTTGAAGAAACAGCAACATGAAGTTCGTCGGGCTACACGCCATAGCGGCCTTGTAGTTGAGTCTTCCGGAATATCCCTTACTCCGGCTCGGAGGCGCCGCTCTGAGGTTATACTCTCTCCAACTCTTCTTCATCCCAAGGCCGGGCTTATACGCAAACCACTTAAACCGTCTGACCCTAATTATCAGGAGACTCCTTTATCTTCTTCTGGCGAATCCACTGCCACACAAGTCCCAGCCTTGAAAACCGTCCCAGGGTAAGTCCTTCATCTTATCCGGTTTATGATTGCATTTGCTTCTGTGACTCTGATTTACTTTCTAATTTCTTTCAGCAAGCCTAAGCCTAGCAAAAAGGCAAAGGCCAACAAAACGGCTGCTGAGACTGTCACTGATGATCCGGCGGTTGATCCGGATACAACCGTCCCTCCGGAAGGTGAGCCCACAGTTCAGCTTGAAGATCCTGCTCCCATGGAGCACACTTATGCCACTGTTCCTGAGAACCCCATCACTGAAAACGTCCATGAACCGGCGAGTCCTGCCCAGGCCAACCCTCCTCGGACTAGCCCGGCTCCCGCTAGCCCGGTTCACACTGCTACTCCACCACCGGCAGCTGCTCCTTCTCCGGATGTTCAAATAACCGGCACAGCTTACACCGCTCCTGCTGAGCCCACTGTTTTAGCCAAGCATACAGCTAAAGCGGAGAAGCTCCATCAAGTGAAGGGCAAATGGAGCACTGACTTGTCTAGCTTCGCCGAGCTGAGTGCCCAGGAGCTCTATTCCGGGTATCTGAACCGGCTTCATACTGGTCGGGATTATGAAGCAGGCTTAATCAGCATGATGAAGGAAAAATACGAGGTATCTCCCTTATCTTTTCCTTTGTTGTATTTCTGTCTATATCATGGTAGCCCCCAAGTTCCGGTTTAGCTGTGATTAAAAGGTGAACCGGAACTTTCAACTGTGAGCAAATGGTCTTACATTAGCCCCCAAGTGCCAAGGGCATAACTCGGTTTATGTGCTTGGGACTTGTCTGAATCTTTCCTTTGATTTTTCAACTATCCATTAGCCCCCAAGTGTCAAGTAGACAACTTGTTTGTGTGCTTGAGACTTGTTTTGAATGGCTACTATTTGATGCTTCAACTGCCCATTAGCCCCCAAGTGTCAAGTGGATAACTTGGTTATGTGCTTGAGACTTGTCTGAATTTTGCCCTTTATTCCACTTAACTTTCCTTGCAGGCTGATTTGAACCGGAGGGCCGAAGAAATCACTGAACTCCGGAACATACTTGCTGAAACTGAATCTGCTGCTGCTAAGGCCAAGAAAGACTTGGCGCTGAGCTTAACTACTGCTGAACAGCTGAAGAAATATTTTGAAGAGGAGCGGACAGCCTTTGAAGTGCAAAAGAACGCGCTAGAGAAAAGAGCAAAAGATGCTGAAGAAGCTCTTAATCCGGTGACAGAAGAATTGTCTGGTTTAAAACGGCAAATCGAACTGATGACTTCTGCCGTCTTCGGTAAGTACTTAATCTGTACGCATGCTTTCATCCTTGCAATCTGTATTCCGGTCCGGTTTAACTGTAATGATCTTATGTAGGGCGCCGCGTTACCCATCTTGGGGATGATTTATGGAAGAAACACAAGGCGTCTTATACTCTGGTCGAGCAGCTGTATTCCGGCGCTCAAAGGATCATAAGCGCAATGTCTTTCAAGAAACCGGCCCCCACCACTATTCAAGGCACACTAGAGAAACTTTCTGTCTTGCCGGCACGCTTGGAGGAAATGAAGAAGTCTGCTGCCCGAGCCGGTTCTCTCATAGCGCTCACCAGAGCCAAGGCGTGGGTTCCGGATTTTGATCCGGAAGAAGCCTTTAACGGGTATCCCAGCACTAAAGAAGACGGATCAGCTTTCACTGCCAAAGACCTGCACGCTTTGACTAAGGAGATGCGTCCTCTCGCTAGCAAGCTTGCTGCCGAATCAGACTTGACCAGGTATCATCCGGGGTATGATTTACAGAATGAGCGGGTGGATCGGCCGGTTTATGATACCGTAAATCTAATCCCACCAGTGCGCCCCCATACTTTCGCCCCAGATGTTGATCCGTCTGAACTTATTACGGAAGAGATGTACTTCCGCGCTTTAACGAAAATCGATTGGTGCGTCCTTGACATTCAGCTGCTTCAAGAAGAGGAAGAAGCTCCGGAACAAGTTGATCCCCAGCCGTCGCAGCAGGAGGAAGCGTAGGCCATATAGTGTATCTTTGTAGTTGCAGTCTCATTTTGCTGGCAAGACTTTAATTCGTTCAGGCTTGCTATGCCTTGTAATAGGATAGCATAAAACATTGTTCCTCTTGATCCGGATGTCCCAACTTCTTGTTTTGATGTTTGCCAATTTGAATTTTGTCTGATATGGTTTATCTTGCATACTATCTGTTTCTGCATAGATAACACTTAAAAGATGTCCTAGCGGTTTACCGCTGGACCGATTAAATTGCTCACACAATATATCAAACAAGTGTTTGTTTATACCAGAAATTACTTCATACCTGCGATTAAGCATGCTTCATACTCTTAATCCGGCGAACTGTGCAGTTTTCTAAGGGAGCCTTTGTGATAGACCCAATAATAACTCCAGGCTTATAGAAGCTACCGGTTTAGATCATGATGGAACTCTGTCCAGACTTTTGAAGATACGTGGTCAACTCTGGAGTTGTCCCACTCCGGATCAAAGAACCATAAAACACAAATACAAGAAATACAAGTTTTCAAATAAAACCATGTAGTCGAGGCTTTTTGCGAGCTGCCAGGCTCCAAATCAAAACTTCTGATTCGAATACGATCAGTAAAACGGACATAGGGGCTAAGCTAGGATTCGGATACGATCCTGCCCCCTACTGGCCTTGAAAATTTAGCCAAGCAATGGATTCGAATACGATCCATTGAGCTCATGGTTCGAATACGACCATACAAACCGGACCATAGGGGCTAAGCTAGGATTCGGATACGATCCTGCCCCCTACTGGCCTTAGAAATTTAGCCAAGCAATGGATTCGAATACGATCCATTGAGCTTATGGTTCGAATACGACCATACAAAACCGGACCATAGGGGCTAAGCTAGGATTCGGATACGAT
>LR738710.1:195551950-195642874 GCA_902687465.1 Secale cereale | reverse complement strand
TGGCTATGTTCTCTTTGGTTCGAATACGACCTATGTTTGAACAGGAAGCCCTTCGGTGAGTTTGGCTATGTTCTCCTTGGTTCGAATATGACCTATGTTTGAACAGGAAGCCCTTCGGTGAGTTTGGCTATGTTCTCTTTGGTTCGAATACGACCTATGTTTGAACAGGAAGCCCTTTAGTGATCACAGCTCCAAGGTACATATACGGCAATTGTCCTGCACAATCAGATAGACTGATCAAAGTATTTTTTAAAATATATAATAAGAAACGTAAGCTGTAGATGGTTATCACCATAAGACACTTATATTGGAAAAAAGGTTGATCCCCCGGTTTACCCAGGGTGCCGGTTTATTCATTAATCATAATATATACATAGGATACATCAGAGCTCATGGCTCAGGTATAGTAGGGCCACAAGAGGGCGATGTTCCATGGCCTCTTTGTCTCTTCCTCCGATGTCCGTGAGTCCTTGTGTTCTCGAACGTCCACCAGGTAATATGAACCATTGTGCAGATTCTTGCTGACCACAAAGGGCCCTTCCCAAGGCGGGGATAGTTTGTGCATATCTGTATGATCTTGGATGAGATGAGCCGGAGTACCAAATCTCCCTCCTGGAACGTCCTAGTCTTGATCCGGCGGCTGTGATATCTACGCACATCCTGTTGATAAATTGCAGACCGTGCTGCTGCTATGTCACGTTCTTCATCTAGCCGGTCCAAACTGTCCTGTCTTGCCTGCTCATTGGCCGCTTCAACATAAGCCGTCACCCGTGGCGAATCATGACGGATATCACTTGGAAGGACCGCTTCAGCGCCATACACCATAAAGAAAGGTGTATAATCTGTGGACTGGTTCGGCGTAGTATTGATGCTCCAGATGACAAAAGGTAACTCCTCAACCCAGCACCCTGGTGTTCTTTGCAGGGGAGTCATAAGCTGGGGCTTGATACCTCGCAAAATCTCCTGATTTGCTCTTTCAGCTTGGCCATTGGATTGAGGATGAGCTACAGAAGATACGTCTAGTCGAATATGCTCGCGTTGACAAAATTCTTCCATCTCTCCCTTAGATAAATTGGTGCCATTGTCTGTGATGATGCTGTGTGGAAAGCCAAACCGGAAAATTACCTTTTTGATGAATTTAACCGCCATTGCCGCATCACACTTGCTCACAGGCTCTGCCTCAATCCATTTTGTAAATTTATCCACAGCCACCAGCAGATGAGTTTTTTGATCTTGGGTTCGTTTAAAGGGCCCAACCATATCAAGCCCCCAAGTCGCAAACGGCCAAGTTATCGGTATCATCCGGAGCTCCTGTGCCGGAACAAGAGCACATCGTGAAAATTTCTGGCAAGCATCGCACTTCCGGACTAGATCCGCTGCATCGGCATGGGCTATCAGCCAATAGAACCCATGTCGAAAAGCTTTAGCCACCAAGGATTTTGAACCGGCATGATGACCACAATCCCCTTCATGGATCTCACGAAGAATATCACAACCCTCTTCAGATGACACACACCGCTGAAGCGTTCCAGAAACACTGCGATGGTGAAGTTCTCCGTTTGCAATCGTCATGGATTTAGAGCGCCGGATTATCTGCCTCGCTTCGATCTCATCGTCCGGCAGCTCTCCCCGGCTTAGATACGCCAAATAAGGCAGCGTCCAATCCGGAATGACATGAAGTGCTACAACTAGCTGCGCCTCCGGATCAGGAACAGCCAGGTCTTCCTCCGATGGTACTTGAACTGATGGACTGTGCAGCTCATCCAAAAAGGTATTCGGTGGTACCGGTTTACATTGAGAACCTAGCCGGCTGAGAGCATCGGCCGCTTCATTCCCTTGCCGGTCTATGTGATCCACTTGATACCCCTTGAAATATCACGCGACTGCTTCCACTTCTTGTCTGTAAGCTGCCATGATAGGGTCTCTTGAATCCCACTTGCCGGATACTTGTTGTGCCACTAAATCTGAATCGCCAAAACACTTGACCCGGCTCAAGTTCATCTCCTTGGCCATCCGTAAGCCATGAAGCAATGCTTCATACTCTGCTGCATTATTAGTGCAAGGAAACAGTAAACGAAGGACATAACAAAACTTGTCTCCTCGCGGGGAAGTTAAAACAACTCCAGCCCCCGAGCCTTCTAATTGCCTTGAACCGTCAAAATGAATCGTCCAGTATGTAAGATCCGGCTTCTCCTTTGGTGTTTGCAGTTATGTCCAATCATTGATGAAATCCACCAATGCTTGGGATTTGATAGCGGTGCGTGGCACATATTTCAATCCGTGCGGGCTAAGTTCAATAGCCCACTTTGCTACTCTGCCAGTAGCTTCCCTGTTCTGGATTATATCTCCCAACGGTGCTGAACTAACAACAGTTATTGGGTGGCCTTGAAAATAATGTTTCAACTTCCGGTTTGCCATGAACACACCATATACCAGCTTCTGCCAATGCGGGTACCTTTGCTTGGATTCAATGAGAACTTCACTAACATAATATCCAGGACGTTGAACCGGGTATTCCTTCCCTGCCTCCTTGCGCTCAACCACGATTGCTACACTGACTGCCCGTGCATTGGCAGCGATGTATAACAATAACGGCTCATTATCAACAGGAGCCGCAAGGACCGGTGGCGCTGCCAACTGCCGCTTCAAATCCTCAAACGCAGTGTTTGCCTCGTCACTCCATATAAACCGGTCTGTCTTTTTCAACATCTCATAAAGCGGGATTGCCTTCTCTCCTAGACGGCTGATGAACCGGCTTAACGCTGTGATCCGGCCAGCGATCCGCTGAACATCATTGATGCAAGCCGGTTTAGTCAGAGATGTGATTGCCTTGATCTTCTCCGGATTGGCTTCTATTCCTCTGTTTGATACCAAGAATCCAAGGAGCTTACCCGCCGGAACACCGAAAGCACACTTCTCCGGATTAAGCATCATTTTATAGGCCCGAAGATTGTCAAAGGTCTCCTTGAGGTCCTCTATCAGCGTCTCCTCCTTCCTTGACTTCACCACAATATCATCCACATAAGCATGAACATTCCTCCCTATCTACCCCTTAAGACAATTCTGTACACAACGTTGGTAGGTTGCCTGGGCACTCTTGAGCCCAAAGGGCATAGATACATAGCAAAAAGCACCAAAAGGGGTTATGAAGGACGTCTTCTCCTGATCCTTAACTGCCATCTTGATCTGGTGATACCCTGAGTATGCATCCAAAAAACTTAGCCGCTCACATCCTGCTGTGGCATCAATGATCTGATCAATACGAGGAAGAGCAAAAGGATCGGTTGGACAAGCTTTGTTTAGATCTGTGTAATCTACACACATTCTCCACTGTCCATTCTTCTTTAACACCAACACCGGATTAGCCAACCACTCCGGGTGAAAAACTTCAACTATGAACCCTGCGGCCAAAAGCCTGGCCACTTCTTCTCCTATAGCCTTGCGCCTTTCTTCATTGAAGCGGCGCAGATACTGTTTGACCGGTTTAAATTTTGGATCAATGTTAAGACTGTGCTCAGCGAGTTCCCTCGGTATACCTGGCATGTCAGAAGGTTTCCATGCAAAGATATCCCGGTTCTCACGGATGAACTCGATGAGCGTGCTTTCCTATTTAGGATCAAGGTTAGCGCTGATAGTGAACTGCTTGGATGAATCGCCTGGCACGAAGTCAACTTGCTTGGTCTCCTCTGCCGATTTAAACTTCAACGCCGGATCATGCTCTGTAGTTGGTTTTTTCAACGGGGACATATCTGCCGGATCAACATTGTCTTTATAAAACTTCAATTCTTCCGTAGCACATACTGCCTCCGCATAAGCGGCGTCTCCTTCTTCGCACTCCAACGCAATCTTGCAACTCCCATGAACCGTGATGGTTCCTTTGTGACCCGGCATTTTAAGCTGAAGATAAACATAACACGGCCTAGCCATGAACTTGGCATAAACCGGTCGTCCAAACAAAGCATGATACGGGCTCCGGATTTTGACTACTTCAAAAGTTATCATCTCCGACCTGGAGTCCTGTTCATCTCCAAAGGTAACTTCTAGGTCAATTTTCCCAACGGGGTAAGCTGATTTACCTGGTACCACTCCATGAAACACCGTGTTTGATTGCCTTAGCTTCTTATCCGTCAGCCCCATGCGACGGAAAGTCTCATAATATAAGATATTGATGCTACTGCCGCCGTCCATGAGAACTTTGGTAAATTTGTAGCCACCAACCTGTGGTGCCACCACTAAATCCAATTGGCCTGGATTATCAACTCGCAGCGGATGATCCTCTCGACTCCACACGATAGGTTGCTCCGACCAGCGCAGGAACTATGGTGTTGCCGGTTCAACCGCATGGACCGCTCGTTTTAAGATTTTCTGATCCCGTTTGCTCAAACTAGTCGTGAACACATGATACTGCTGAAGGAAATATGCCCTAGAGGCAATAATAAAGTTGTTATTTATATTTCCTTATATCATGATAAATGTTTATTATTCATGCTAGAATTGTATTAACCGGAAACTTAGTACATGTGTGAATACATAGACAAAACAGAGTGTCCCTAGTATGCCTCTACTAGACTAGCTCACTGATCAAAGATGGTTATGTTTCCTAACCATAGACATGAGTTGTCATTTGATCAACGGGATCACATCATTAGGAGAATGTTGTGATGGACAAGACTCATCCGTTAGCATAGCATTATGATCGTTTAGTTTTACTGCTATTGCTTTCTTCATGACTTATACATGTTCCTATGACTATGAGATTATGCAACTCCCGAATACCGTAGGAACACCTTGTGTGCTATCAAACGTCACAACGTAACTGGGTGATCATAAAGATGCTCTACAGGTGTCTCCGAAAGTATTCGTGGTGTTGGCATAGATCAAGATTAGGATTTGTCACTCCGAGTGTCGGAGAGGTATCTCTGGGCCCTCTCGGTAACACACATCACAATAAGCCTTGCAAGCAAAAGACTAATGAGTTAGTCACGAGATGATGTGTTACGGTACGAGTAAAGAGACTTGCCGGTAACGAGATTGAACTAGGTATAGAGATACCGACGATCGAGTCTCGGGCAAGTAACATACCGATGACAAAAGGAACAACGTATGTTGTTATGCGGTTCTGACCGATAAAAGATCTTCGTAGAATATGTAGGAGCCAATATGAACATCCAGGTTCCGCTATTGGTTATTGACCGGAGATGAGTCTCGGTCATGTCTACATAGTTCTCGAACCCGTAGGGTCCGCATGCTTAACGTTTGATGACGACCGGTATTATGAGTTTATGAGTATTGATGTACCGAAGGCAGTTCGGAGTCCCGGATGAGATCACGGACATGACGAGGAGTCTCGAAATGTCCGAGACATAAAGATTGATATATTGGACGGCTATATTCGGACACCGGAAGTGTTCCGGAAAAGTTTCGGATTTATCGGGAATGCGGGAGGGGGTTACCGGAACCCCCTACGAGAGGGCATGGTCCATAGTGGGCCTAAAGGGAAAAAGAGAGGCAGCCCATAGGGCTGGCCGGCGCCCCCACCTAGGGTTCCTAGTTGGACTAGGATTGGGGGGCGCCACCTCTCCTATTCTTTTCCCCCTTCTTCCTTCTGGTGAATCCTACTAGGAATAGGATTGCAATCCTATTCCTAGTAGGACTCCTTCCGTAGCCGCACCAGGAAGGGCCGGCCGGCCTCCCTCCCTTGCTCCTTTATATACGGGGGCAGGGGGGCACCCAAAGACACACAAGTTGAATTGTTTTAGCCGTGTCCAGTGCCCCCCTCCACAGAATCACACCTCGGTCATACCGTCACGGAGCTTAGGCGAAGCCCTGCGCCGGTGAACACATCATATCCGTCACCACGCCGTCGTGCTGACGAAACTCTCCCGTGAAGCTCAACTGGATCAAGAGCTCGTGGGACGTCATCAAGCTGAACGTGTGCTGAACGCGGAGGTGCCGTACGTTCGGTGCTTGATCGGTTGGATCGTGAAGAAGTTCGACAACATCAACCGCGTCACTTGACGCTTCCGCTCCCGGTCTACGAGGGTACGTAGACACACTCTCCCCTCTCGTTGCTATGCATCTGGTAGATAGATCTTGCGTGATCGTAGGAAAATTTTAAAATACTACGTTCCCCAATAGTGGCATCATGAGCCAGGTCTATGCGTAGATGATATGCACGAGTAGAACACAATGAGTTGTGGGCGATACTAGTCATACTGCTTACCAGCATGTCATACTTTGCTTCGGCGGTATTGTGAGATGAAGCGGCCCGGACCGACATTACGCGTACGCTTACGCGAGACTGGTTTCACCGTTACGAGCACTCGTTGCTTAAAGGTGACTGGCGGGTGTCTGTCTCTCTCACTTTAGCTGAATCAAGTGTGGCTACGCCCGGTCCTTGTGAAGGTTAAAACAGCACATACTTGACGAAACATCGTTGTGGTTTTGTATGCGTAGGTAAGAACGGTTCTTGCTAAGCCCGTAGCAGCCACGTAAAATCTTGCAACAACAAAGTAGAGGACGTCTAACTTGTTTTTGCAGGGCATGTTGTGATGTGATATGGTCAAGACATGATGAGTTATACGGTTTTGTATGAGATGATCATGTTTTGTAATGTTATCGGCAACTGGCAGGAGCCATATGGTTGTCGCTTTATTGTATGAAATGCAATCGCCATGTAATTGCTTTACTTTATCACTAAGCGGTAGCGATAGTCGTACAAGCAATAGTTGGCGAGACGACAACGATGCTGCGATGGAGATCAAGGTGTCGCGCCGGTGACGAAGGTGATCATGACGGTGCTTTGGAGATGGAGATCAAAAGCACAAGATGATGATGTCCATATCATGTCACATATTTTGATTGCATGTGATGTTTATCTTATTATGCTTCTTATTTTGCTTAGAACGACGGTAGCATTATAAGATGATCCCTTACTAAATTTCAAGGTATAAGTGTTCTCCCTGAGTATGCACCATTGCGAAAGTTCGTCGTGCCAAGACACCACGTGATGATCGGGTGTGATAAGCTCTACGTTCAAATACAACGGGTGTAAGCCAGTTTTGCACATGCAGAATACTCGGGTTAAACTTGACGAGCCTAGCATATGCAGATATGGCCTCGGAACACTGGAGACCGAAAGGTCGAGCGTGAATCATATAGTAGATATGATCAACATAAGATGTTCACCATTGAAACTACTCCATCTCACGTGATGATCGGACATGGTTTAGTTGATTTGGATCACGTGATCATTTAGATGACCGGAGGGATGTCTATCTAAGTGGGAGTTCTTAAGTAATATGATTAAGTTGAACTTTAATTTATCATGAAGTTAGTCCTGGTAGTATTAGCATATCTATGTTGTAGATCAATAGCTCGCGATGTTGCTCCCCGTTTATTTTTCATATGTTCCTAGAGAAAACCAAGTTGAAAGATGTTAGTAGCAATGATGCGGAATTGTTCCGTGATCTGAGGATTATCCTCATTGCTGCACAGAAGAATTATGTCCTTATGCACCGCTAGGTGACAGACCTATTGCAGGAGCAGATGTAGACGTTATGAACGTTTTGACAAAAGCTCAGTATGATGACTACTTGATAGTTTAAGTGCACCATGCTTTAAGGCTTAGAATCGGGACTTCAAAAACGTTTTGAACGCCACGAAGCATATAAGATGTTCCAAGAGTTGAAATTAGTATTTCATACTCATGCCCGTGTCGAGAGGTATGAGACCTCTGACAGTACTTTGCCTACAAGATGGAGGAGAATAGCTCAACCAGTGAGCATGTGCTCAAATTGTCTGGGTACTACAATTATTTGAATCAAGTGGGAGTTATTCTTCCAGATAAGATAATAATTGACAAAGTTCTCGAGTCACTATCACCAAGTTAGTAGAACTTCGTGATGAACTATAATATGCAAGGGATGACAAAGGTAATTCCCGAGCTCTTCGCGATCCTGAAATCGGCGAAGGTAGAAATCAAAAAGGAGCATCAAGTGTTGATGGTTAACAAGACCACTAGTTTCAAGAAAAAGGGCAAGGGAAAGAAAGGGAACTTCAAAAAGAATAGCAAGTCAGTTGCTACTTCCACGAAGAAACCCAAATCTGGAGCCAAGCCTGAAACTGAGTGCTTCTACTGCAAGGGGACTGGACACTGGAAGCGGAACTGCCCCAAGTTTTTGGCGGATAAGAAGGATGGCAAGGTGAACAAAGGTATATGTGATATACATGTTATTGATGTGTACCTTACTAATACTCGTAGTAGTACCTGGGTATTTGATACCGGTTCGGTTGCTAATATTTATAACTCGAAACAGGGACTACGGATTAAACGAAGATTAGCTAAGGACGAGGTGACGATGCACGTGGGAAACGGTTCCAAAGTCGATGTGATCGTCGTCGGCATGCTACCTCTACATCTACCTTCGGGATTAGTTTTAGACCTAAATAATTGTTATTTGGTGCCAGCGTTGAGCATGAACATTATATCTGGATCTTGTTTATTGCGAGACGGTTATTCATTTAAATCAGAGAATAATGGTTGTTCTATTTTAATGAATAATATCTTTTATGGTCATGCACCCTTAAAGAGTGGTCTATTCTTATTGGATCTCGATTGTAGTGATACACATATTCATAATATTGAAACCAAAAGATGCAAGGTTAATAATGATAGTGCAACTTATTTGTGGCACTGCCGTTTAGGTCATATTGGTGTAAAACGCATGAAGAAACTCCATAATGATGGACTTTTGGAATCACTTGATTATGAATCACTTGGTGCTTGCAAACCATGCCTCATGGGCAAGATGACTAAAACTCCGTTCTCCGGAACTATGGAACGAGCAACAGATTTGTTGGAAATCATACATACTGATGTATGTGGACCAATGAGTGTTGATGCTCGCGGCGGGTATCGTTATTTTCTGACCTTCACTGATGATTTGAGCAGATATGGGTATATCTACTTAATGAAACACAAGTCTGAAACATTTGAAAAGTTCAAAGAATTTCAGAGTGAAGTAGAGAATCATCGTAACAAGAAAATAAAGTTCCTACGATCTGATCGTGGAGGAGAATATTTGAGTTACGAGTTTGGTCTTCATTTGAAACAATGTGGAATAGTTTCACAACTCACGCCACCTGGAACACCACAGCGTAATGGTGTGTCCGAACGTCGTAACCGCACTTTATTGGATATGGTGCGATCTATGATGTCTCTTACCGATTTACCACTATCGTTTTGGGGTTATGCTTTAGAGACAGCTGCATTCACGTTAAATAGGGCACCATCTAAATCCGTTGATACAACACCTTATGAACTATGGTTTGGCAAGAAACCAAAGTTGTCGTTTCTTAAAGTTTGGGGCTGCGATGCTTATGTGAAAACACTTTAACCTGATAAGCTCGAACCCAAGTCGGAGAAATGTGTCTTCATAGGATACCCAAAAGAGACTGTTGGGTACACCTTCTATCACAGATCCGAAGGCAAAATATTCGTTGCTAAGAACGGATCCTTTCTAGAAAAAGAGTTTCTCTCGAAAGAAGTGAGTGGGAGGAAAGTAGAACTTGATGAGGTAATTGTATCTTCTCCCAGATTGGAAAGTAGTACATCACAGGAAATTGTTCCAGTGATTCCTACACCAATTAGTGAGGAAGTTAATGATAATCATCATGAAACTTCGGATCAAGTTTCTGCTGAACGTCGTAAATCAACCAGAGTACGTTCCGCACCAGAGTGGTACGGCAACCCAGTTCTGGAAATCATGTTACTAGACCATGATGAACCTACGAACTATGAGGAAGCGATGATGAGCCCAGATTCCGCAAAATGGCTTGAAGCCATGAAATCTGAGATGGGATCCATGTATGAGAACAAAGTGTGGACTTTGGTTGACTTGCCCGATGATCGGCAAGCCATCGAAAATAAATGGATCTTCAAGAGGAAGACCGACGCAGACGGTAATATTACTGTTTACAAAGCTCGACTTGTTGCGAAAGGTTTTCGACAAGTTCAAGGAGTTGACTACGATGAGACTTTCTCACCTGTAGCGATGCTTAAGTCTGTCCGAATCATGTTAGCAATTGCCGCATTTTATGATTATGAAATCTGGCAAATGGATGTCAAAACTGCATTCCTAAATGGATATCTCAAAGAAGAGTTGTATATGATGCAACCAGAAGGTTTTGTCGATCCAAAAGGTGCTAACAAAGTATGCAAGCTCCAGCGATCAATCTATGGACTGGTGCAAGCATCTCGGAGTTGGAATATACGCTTTGATGAGGTGATCAAAGCATATGGTTTTATACAGACTTTTGGAGAAGCCTGTATTTACAAGAAGTGAGTGGGAGCACTACAACCTTTCTGATAAGTATATGTGAATGACATATTGTCGATCGGAAATGATGTAGAATTTTCTGGAAAGCATAAAGGAGTGTTTGAAAGGAGTTTTTCAAAGAAATACCTTGGTGAAGCTGCTTACATATTGGGCATCAAGATCTATAGAGATAGATCAAGACGCTTGATAAGACTTTCGATGAGTACATACCTTGATAAGATTTTGAAGTAGTTCAAAATGGATCAGTCAAAGAAGGAGTTCTTGCCTGACTTGTAAGGTGTGAAGTTGAGTAAGACTCAAAGCCAGACCACGGCAGAAAAATATAGAGAGAATGAAAGTCATTCCCTATGCCTCAGCCATAGGTTCTATAAAGTATGCCATGTTGTGTACCAAACATGTTGTGTCCTTGCCATGAGTTTGTCAAGGGGGTACAATAGTGATCCAGGAGTAGATCACTGTACAGCGGTCAAAATTATCCTTAGTAACTGGATGACTAAGGAAATGTTTCTCAATTATGGAGGTGATAAAGAGTTCATCGTAAAGGGTTACGCCGATGCAAGCTTTGACACTAAATCCAGATGACTCTAAGTATCAATCTGGATGCGTATTGAAAGTGGGAGCAATTAGCTAGAGTAGCTCCATGCAAAGCATTGTAGACATAGAAATTTGCGAAATACATACGGATCTGAATGTGACAGACCCATTGACTAAACTTCTCTCACAAGCAAAACATGATCACACCTTATTACTCTTGGGTATTAATCACATAGCGATGTGAACTAGATTATTGACTCTAGTAAACCCTTTGGGTGTTGGTCACATGGCGATGTGAACTATGGGTGTTATTCACATAACGATGTGAACTATCGGTATTAAATCACATGGCGATGTGAGCTAGATTATTGACTCTAGTGCAAGTGGGAGACTGAAGGAAATATGCCCTAGAGGCAATAATAAAGTTGTTATTTATATTTACTTATATCATGATAAATGTTTATTATTCATGCTAGAATTGTATTAACCGGAAACTTAGTACATGTGTGAATACATAGACAAAACAGAGTGTCCCTAGTATGCCTCTACTAGACTAGCTCATTGATCAAAGATGGTTATGTTTCCTAACCATAGACATGAGTTGTCATTTGATCAACGGGATCACATCATTAGGAGAATGTTGTGATGGACAAGACCCATCCGTTAGCATAGCATTATGATCGTTTAGTTTTACTGCTATTGCTTTCTTCATGACTTATACATGTTCCTATGACTATGAGATTATGCAACTCCCGAATACTGTAGGAACACCTTGTGTGCTATCAAACGTCACAACGTAACTGGGTGATCATAAAGATGCTCTACAGGTGTCTCCGAAAGTATTCGTGGTGTTGGCATAGATCAAGATTAGGATTTGTCACTCCGAGTGTCGGAGAGGTATCTCTTGGCCCTCTCGGTAACACACATCACAATAAGCCTTGCAAGCAAAAGACTAATGAGTTAGTCACGAGATGATGTGTTACGGTACGAGTAAAGAGACTTGCCGGTAACGAGATTGAACTAGGTATAGAGATACCGACGATCGAGTCTCGGGCAAGTAACATACCGATGACAAAAGGAACAACGTATGTTGTTATGCGGTTCTGACCGATAAAAGATCTTCGTAGAATATGTAGGAGCCAATATGAACATCCAGGTTCCGCTATTGGTTATTGACCAGAGATGAGTCTCGGTCATGTCTACATAGTTCTCGAACCCGTAGGGTCCGCACGCTTAACGTTTGATGACGATCGGTATTATGAGTTTATGAGTATTGATGTACCGAAGGCAGTTCGGAGTCCCGGATGAGATCACGGACATGACGAGGAGTCTCGGAATGTCCGAGATATAAAGATTGATATATTGGACGACTATATTCGGACACCGGAAGTGTTCCGGAAAAGTTTCGGATTTATCGGGAATGCCGGAGGGGGTTACCGGAACCCCCTACGAGAGGGGATGGTCCATAGTGGGCCTAAAGGGAAAAAGAGAGGCAGCCCATAGGGCTGGACGGCGCCCCCACCTAGGGTTCCTAGTTGGACTAGGATTGGGGGGGCCACCTCTCCTATTCCTTTCCCCCTTCTTCCTTCTGGTGAATCCTACTAGGAATAGGATTGCAATCCTATTCCTAGTAGGACTCCTTCCCTAGCCGCACCAGGAAGGGCCGGCCGGCCTCCCTCCCTTGCTCCTTTATATACGGGGGCAGGGGGCACCCAAAGACACACAAGTTGAATTGTTTTAGCCGTGTGCGGTGCCCCCCTCCACAGAATCACACCTCGGTCATACCGTCGCGGAGCTTAGGCGAAGCCCTGCGCCGGTGAACACATCATATCCGTCACCACGCCGTCGTGCTGACGAAACTCTCCCGTGAAGCTCAACTAGATCAAGAGCTCGTGGGACGTCATCAAGCTGAACGTGTGCTGAACGCGGAGGTGCCGTATGTTCGGTGCTTGATCGGTTGGATCGTGAAGAAGTTCGACAACATCAACCGCGTCACTTGACGCTTCCGCTCCCGGTCTACGAGGGTACGTAGACACACTCTCCCCTCTCGTTGCTATGCCTCTGGTAGATAGATCTTGCGTGATCATAGGAAAATTTTAAAATACTACGTTCCCCAACAACTGCCCACTACTCAGCTCCTTCGGATTACTCTGATATCGGGATTGCTGCTGCTGCTGACGCTGCTGATTACCCTGGTTGTTGTGATTACCCTGGCCCTGCTGTTGGTTGTTTGGGTTATGATAACCACCCTGACCATGCTGCTGATTGCCTTGGTTATTGTAACCGCCCTGACCATACTGATTATTGCCTTGGTTATTATAACCACTGTTGTTGCCACGATATCCTGATCCGGAGCCGTTCCCCTGGTGACCCGGACCGTAAAACCCGGGGCCTGATCTGCCGCCTGGTGGCCTGTTGTTAGATCTGAACCGGCTCATGGCTTCCATCATGGCCTTGCATTCTCCTATAGTGTGCTTAGCTGGACGTTCCTTTGATCCATGTTTCGGGCAAGGCTCATTCAACTCTTGCTCCCAGCTAGCGGGCCCTCCGCCGGTTTGTAGAGGTGGTTTACCCTTATTGCGCTGAAAGCCCCCTTGAACCTGGGTATTGGCCACGAAATCAGAGCCACCCTCCGCTTTTCGCTTGCCTAAGAAGCTTGTTCCGACCGGATTAGCCTGTGCCGGTTTACCGGGCTTATTAGCTTTTCCTATCTTATCTCCATCCGCTTCTGGATACTAAGTGTTGTCAGAGTCCCCGTATTTCACCAGAGCGCTCATGAGAGTGCCCATGTCATTACAATCCCGTTTGAGCCGCCCTAGTTTTAACTTCAGAGACTCAAACTGGCAATTGTTTTCCACTGTTACTTTTGCCGTACTGGGATTGATACTGTTCGAAGAGTGCAAGATTTCTGATAGTCGACGCACCCATGCACTTGTAGGCTCCTGGTCTCCTTGTATACAGGCCGCCAGATCCACCGCTGACCTTGGCTGCTTGCACGTGTCCTTTAAATTTTTGATGAACTGGCGACGTAACTCTCCCCATGATCCGATGGAATTAGGCGGCAAACCCTTTAGCCAGGTCCGGGCTGTACCCTCCAGCATCATGGTAAAGTACTTTGCGCAAGCCGCTTCATCCACGTCCAGCATCTCCATGGCCATCTCGTAACTCTCAACCCAAGCTTCCGGAGCCAAATCTGCTGTGTAATTAGGCACCTTACGTGGACCCTTAAAATCCTTGGGCAACTTCACGCTCCGTAAAGCGGGAATAAGACACTACACCCCGAAAGAACTCGTCGTGACTCCTGTTTCTGCTGTGGCTGTGTGAACCGGCGTCGTTTGGCGGACCTCCTCGCGAGCCGCAGATCTAACCCGGTCTTGTGCCCCCTGAGCTTGTGCCTCTGCGCCCGCCGGATTATCTTGCCTGTGACGGTGTCGCCTCCGTTCACTACTAGACACCTCTGGTTCCTCCCAATGCCTAGTGTAGCTCCGGCTGTGGTGGGGTGTTGAATGAAGCCTCTCCCTACTATAAGAATACGCTTGCTGTTGTGTTAATGTCGTGTTAAGCAGATCCTAACCCTGCGTGCCTCCATTGCCACGGGGGATGTCCCCTCAATGGGTAAAGCGGCCAGGCGTGAAGCAGCAGCAACAATGTTATCTAAAGGGTTTGAATAATGACCCGGAGGAGTGGGGAGGTGATGTGTGGACGTAAGCCGGTGATCTTGCTCCGCAGTGGGCTGTCGAACAGATTCCCCCCTCACTGGAGTCGTCCTCCGGTTTACCTCCGGATCATTGCTAGTTCCTGCTCCTGGCGTCCCAAAGAGATTCATCGCCTCATAGACCGGCGGTAAACGAGACTGGTTCCTTCTATCCCTCACTGCCTGTACAGAGGCCTGATCCATCCTTAACTGAAAAGCCTGGGACTCCAGCTCTGCCTGTCTTGTTGCCATCATAGCTTTCTCTGCCTTCAGATCCTCTCTTGCTTGCTCGATCCGGCCCCTCAGCTGCTGGATTTCTGCATCATGCTGCGCCTTGTCTGCGGGAGCCACCACTGCTACTGCCCGTGCTGTCAACTCCTCTACCAAGGTTGATAGAGCGTCAGTGGCCGACGGAGCTTGCCCGCTTCCCCCTACTCCGGCTGTGAACGCTCCGGTCATCGTGGGCTACGGCGTATGCTGTGATGGCAACAAGACAGGCACCCGGTTTGGCAGGTTAAAGGGGTCCGGAATACTGTCTTCGTCGGACACACCCTCAGACCGGCCGTCCCGCAACAGATACGAGGATTCAGTCTCTCCGGATGAAGATCCATCATCGGAATAGACAATTGTCTCGCCACCGGAATTCGATCCGTCCTTGGCTTGGACCCCGTGAATTGCTCCGACGAAAACATGCTTCATGGTTGGTTGAATCCGGGCCAATCTCGCACGCTGAGCCGGCTCGACGATGTTGGGGAAGATGTCCGGCCCAGGTCCCGGTTCACCAATTTTGCCGATGAAGACGTGGATGCCACCGAAGGGAACCCGGTACCCGTATTCGATTGAATCGGCCTCCAGGCCCCAGCCCGCATCGTCGATGTAGATCCGGCCGCGGCGACTCTTGGTCATCCAGCCGACCATGTAGCCCCTGAGCCCTTCAAAGCTACCCTTCAAGAACTCGAAACCATCATGCGGAGGCCCCACGGTGGGCGCCAACTGTCGTGGAATTAGCACGGCAGATGTCCGGTTTAGCGAACTTAGTTGAGGAACCATCGCACGGGTTAGCTTGAAGGGGTTAAAAGCACACAAAGGACACAAAGGGTTTATACTAGTTCGGCCCCTTCGATGAAGGTAAAAGCCTACGTCTAGTTTGGTTTGGTATTGCTTGGGCGTCGATGAACAGGGAGCGGATTGCTTGCCTGTGTCTCAACGGGTTGTTTCTTGTCCCTGAACCGTCGCCGGGTCGTCCCTTTATATAGAGGCGACGCCCGGTCCGGTTTACAGAGTCCCGAGGCCGGCTCATATTTGTGTCCGCCTCGGTCTCTGCTCTTTCTTCCTTGTCTCTCAAGTTACATGACCAAGCGGTTTACAAACCATAACTCTATACATGGGCCCTAAGCCTTCGTGGGCCGTAACCTCTACTGGGTCTTACAATTACACAACTTTACTATCATAATCCGGTTTATACTAGCCGGTTTATACCTGCTAGTAATATCCCTGACAAGTGGCAAGCCAATGAGTACTTTGAATGTACTCGCAAGCAACCCATGATTTGGTTCAAAGTAACAATGCAGTTGTACAACAATGAGCAATCTAGCTACGAGCTAGAATAAATATTCCATCATCAAGTATATGCATCAATAAATTCACGTAACCTCGAAGACAGGTTACCAATATCAACATGAATAGGATTCAACTCGACGAGTCAAGTCACCACCTTGACTCAACATACACACACACACAAGGTTTCGCAAACATTGGACGTAGCCCAAGAGCGGTTACCCAACTGTCCTTGACCGTGGACACGGCTATTCGAATAGTTTTACACTCTGCAGAGGTTGCGCACTTTACCCACAAGATCCGGGAAGCTTTCGTGTCACCCACGATCCCGTAGTACCTCAAGTACTCGGGGGAAGCACCCGGTCATTATCTTTCCCTAGACGACACTAACATAGAGTCCACTCGTTGGTGCACAGCCCTCGAGTACAAACAATAGATCATGGGACTTGCCCTACTTTCAATGTCACGCGTACACGAAGGGACCAACGGTGTGTCCGGTGCCCTGTGAAAATAGTCATGGTCGTCTATCCAAGCACGACCCCGTCCCGGGAAATACCTCAAGTCTTCCCGTCACTAGTAATGCGGGCACCATGCTAGTATCGGCCTAAGTAATCAATAAAGCCCCATCCCATAAGGGGTAGAGTGGTTGCACATGTATGGTTGGAATAACGGTCGCAACTTAAACCAATTCGTTTGAAAAACATCACACACACTTGTCTTGGTACACCACTTCGTCAACAAGTGGCTGCCCATCTCATCTTTTTTCCCCGCGCATAAGTGGCACCTGATGGGGTCTTATAAAGAATGCAACCACGAAGGTATCATGGCACACATGCATCTCTAAGCATCACTACTAGTCATTTGCAATGCATCTAGCACATAGCAAGATTATGAGTAAAGCATGCATCATGTGGTGGTTCTCATCTAGGTCACCACCGTAACTCTTATCATCATGCATTCGGAAACAAACGGGTTTCGAAGAACACAAGTGTATCATGGTCAAAGGGCTGCTTGCCTTATCCTTCCGAGTCTTCAAACCTTCTGGTCCATCTCCGAGTACTCCGTTTATTTCGTCAACTAACGATGGAAACAATCATAATAAGCAACACAACAAAGCAAAAATAAAAGTGCTCTAAAAATAGGAGTTGGACTTTTCTAGGATACCTCTCGTCATATGAAAAATAACCAAGGTGGTTTCATTGGAGTATGATCAATGGATGGTTTGGCACATTTCAATATGATGGAATCAAGGGGTTTATGGATTTGGAAGAAGTGTACAGAAATATATTTTTGAATAATGAGCAAAGGCACCCATTAATCAAGTCATGATTTTAGAAGCATCTAGGAGTTGGTTTCACTGGATTTGGAGTTCAAATGAATTCCCTAGGATTTGCAAAGTAGATAAATATGAAGAAATGGCTCATTATTTGGTGGGGTACAAAAAGTATTAATAAAAATGTTCCAAAACTAGGTTTGGAGATGACAAGCACCTAGGAATTTGAACCACTGTATTTGGATCAAATTTGAGCCCTCTGTGATTTTCTAAAGTTCATCACAGAAAATGGAATAATGGCATTTGATAATTATTTGTGAAGGAAAAGTTTCTGGAAAAATGTGCATGCTGCACCATGTGATAGAGCATGATTTTATGGATTACTAGAAATTTGAATCACCAAATTTGGAATCCAAATGATTTGATTTTGGATTTTTGAAGTTGACTGGATAAAAGAAAAAGGAAAAGGGGAAGGGGTTTATACATATACTGCGTTTTGGGCGCAGTATAGCGCCACAGCGCCCTGGGCCGGCCCAGCTGCTTAGCTGCGCGCAGACAGAGAGCCAGGCGACGTCGAAGGTGCCCAGCGGGAATACGTCTCTGCGCAGGGGAGGCAGATCTCGCCGAATCCGTTTCCACTTGAACAGGTGGGGCCTGTTTGCTGGGTCGCCGACAGGCGGGGCCCGCATGGCAGGTTCTTCCCCTTCCTCCCGCTCGAGCAGAAGCGAGGCAGGGGAGGCAGGGCCGAATGCTCGCCGGCGTTGCCCCGTCGACTCGGGCCATCTCTGGCGACGCCCCGGCCACCGGGATGACCAGCACGGAGAGGCGCATCCAGCCATGGGTAACACGCCTGCCGGGGAGGACCACGTCGAGGAGAGCGTCGCCCGCGGCGGATGTGGCTGACGGTGAAGGCTGGCATGACGCTCAGGCCGCCGAGGGGAGTAACAGGAGAGCGGGGCAGCTCCGTGGTGGCCATGGGGTTCGCCCAATGGAGAAAGGAGGGGAGAAGGAGGCCTCACGCGTGGGAATTCGAGAGGAGGCCGGCGGCTCAGCTCCGGCCATGGTGGTGCACTGAGGGTGCGGGGAGAGGCGTGGGTTGGTCCAGGGGGTTGCTGGGAAGGAGAGAGAGAGCGAAGGGGCTCTAGAGGGAGGCCTGGGGCGGGCCCATATAGTGAGGCCACGTCTCACCGTGGACGCGGCCTACGGGCGCCCGCGGAAATGGCTGGGGTGGCCACGGGAGGAGGTTCGGGGGTGTTTGCGGTGTGTGTGGGCATGGTCCAAGTCGAGAGGAAGGGAGAGAAGGAGCGGGGAGCGTCGGGGAAGCGCGCGCGTGTGAGCTCGCTCACTGGAGCTCGCGGTCGGCCAGTGCGCGTGCGAGAGGGGCGGCAGGAGGAAGAGGGAGAAGGGGGCCGACCAGCTGCCGTGTCCTGGACGTCGAGGCGGCCTCGGGAGACACGAGGGAAAGGCCCGAGGTGGTCAGGGGCTCCTGATTCGGGGTGGCTACAGTGCGCCAGGGCACTGTAGCTTGCTCCATAGCGCGAACTCTGCACGCCATGGCATAGAAAAAGTGTCATATGTGTGTCCCCTTATGTCGAGCAGTGCTAGGGGTTAGTAAACAATGCCCAGACGGCCTGGGATGCCCTGGAGGGCCACTTGAGTGAGGAGGGAGGTGAAAGAGGAGGAGAAGTTGTTGTCCAGAAGTGTAAAAATGGGGTTTTCACCCCTCAATCATTGAGCTGTGGACATGGGGAAGTTACTGGAGGTAGAAGATGATCAGGTTTACCTGTGGTAAGAATTTGGGGTAAAGGGGAATAGTAAAAGGGGTCAAAACAATGGCTTTGGTAAATTGGCAGAAGGTGTTTGATCATGCTTTGGGCAAGCAAATGATCTCCACTGGCTATGACACTTAACAGGATTAAATGGCATATGGAAATAGGGTGTTTCACCAAATTTGGGCTTGTTTGAAGAAACTTGCCAATGTAACTTTGGTGAACCCTAGAAATCAACAGAAATGGCTTCACCATGTTTGAGTTAAGCTAACCATCTGCCCTTGTTGCACCACTTAGTGTAGTGTCATCATTTGGGGTTATGATCATGCCCACAAAGTTTGAAGCTCCAGGTAAAAAGTTGGTAATGTAAAGTTGTTCAAATTTGAATTTGAACAGAAATGGTTTTGAGGTATTCTGATCAAGTTACCCTTCTCCAAAGCTTGTGCCATTTGGTCTAGATGTCTTATTAGACCATTCTAGTATGTGCACCAAGTTTGAGAGCATTTGGACAAGTTTGGCAATGTAAAGTTGCTCAAACTTCAAAATGGACAGAAATGGTTTTGAGGGGATTAGATGATGATTCCTTGCTTCCCAAGGCATGGGGCTTGGCAAGATCATCAAATATGTCATATATGACATGATAGAATTTCCCTGGATTTTTTAGAGAATACTTCCTTTGTAAATATTTCAAAAGCTTGAAATATCCAGAAAGGGTTTCTGAGGGATTTGTCCAATATTTTAACATGACCATGTGTTGAAACTCTTATATATGGACAATATATGTCCTATGAGTTTCCCTGAATTTTGGCAAATATTTTTGAAATAGATAAATAATTTTTCCCTATTAAAGACCATTTCTGGCCTTAAGAAAAAGCTTTTAAATAAAATATAAAAATAACTTTTAAAATTATAATTTTGTGGTTTCTGGGAGTCCTATACCAAATGGGATTCAAATATACATTTTGAAAGATTTTTCACACCCTAAATAAGGTACTTGTAGTGCAAACCTCAATTCAGGGGTTTTTTGGAAAACTAATTTTTGAAAATACTATTTGGCCAAAATAGTTTTATAAGAAAATTCTATACTAGTCTATACACATGGCATGGTCATTGGGAAAAGGTTTTAGATCAAGGAGATGAAGTATAAGAGTTGGAGGATTTATCTTATTTTTAGAGCACTAGCAAACCGCAGACAGAAAATCAATCAAGCAAAGTCAAAAACACTCAAAAGTTTTTGTTAAACCACATTTTAGCATGATTACTAGCTTAAGCAATGGCATGAAAATCAGGGTGTGACACATTCCAATGCGATCTTGCGGCTCCCGTGAACCGTGATGGTTCCTTTGTGACCTGGCATCTTGAGCTGCAGATAAACATAACATGGTCTAGCCATGAACTTGGCATAAACTGACCTCCCAAACAGAGCATGATATGGGCTCCTGATCTTTACAACCTCGAAGGTTACTGTCTCCGATCTAGAGTCTTGCTCATCCCCAAAGGTTACTTCTAGATCGACCTTTCAACCAGGTAAGCCGATTTACCTGGCACTACTCCATGGAACACTGTGTTGGACTGCCGGAGCATCTTATCTGTCAACCCCATACGTCGAAAAGTCTCATAGTATAGGATATTGATGATGCTGCCTCCATCCATGAGCACCTTTGTGAACTTATAGCCACCCACCTGTGGAGCCACCACCAAGGCTAGCTGACCCGGATTATCAACCTGTGGCGGGTGATCCTCTCTGCTCCACACAATGGGTTGCCCCGACCAACGTAAAAAACGTGGTATTGCCGGTTCAACGGCATGCACTGCTCTCTTCAGAACCTTTTGATCCCATTCGCACAAACTTGTGGTGAAGACATGATATTGGCCACTGCTTAGCTCCTTCGGATTATTCTGATATCTGGATTGCTGTTGCTGCTGACGTTGTTGATTCCTTGGTTGTTGTATCCACCCTGACCATGCTGCTGGTTATGTGGATGTTGATTGTTGCCATTGTGGTTATTGTTACCGCCATGATATCCTGATCCGGATCCGCTACCCTGGTAACCCGGACCCTGAAGGCCGGGACCTGATCCGCCGCAGGGGGGGCCGTCGTTATACTTGGCCTGTTTCATAACCTCTTGCATGATACGGCAGTCCTTCCAGAGATGCGTAGCTGGGTTTTCCTCTGTACCGTGCCTTGGGCAAGGCACATTTAGCTGGTGAACCAGATTGATGGGTGGCCTCCCATTGCGCGGGGGCGGTCTACCCTTACGGCGCTGCCCGTTGTCTTGAACGTTGGTATTGGCCACAAAGTCTGAGCCGCCCTCCACTTTACGCTTGCCATTGTAACATGTACCTACTAGATTGGCTTGCGCTGGTTTACCGTTTTTGCTCGCCTTGTCGGATTTGTCTCCGTCTGCATATGGATACTTGGTGTTATCAGAGTCCCCATACTTTACCAAAGCGCTCATGAGCGTTCCCATGTCATTGCAATCGCGCTTGAGCCGTCCCAGCTTGAGCCTCAGAGACTCGAACCGGCAATTGTTCTCCAAGGTCACTATCGCCGTATTGGGGTTGGTGCTATTGGAGGAGTGCAGGATTTCTGATACTCGCCACACCCAACTGCTTGTGGTCTCTTGCTCCCCTTGAACACATGCTGCTAAGTCAACCACAGACATCGGCTGTTTGCACGTGTCTTTGAAATTACTGATAAACCGGCGACGCAACTCACCCCATGATCCGATGGAGTTAGGTGGTAAACCCTTTAACCATGTCCGGGCCGTGCCCTTAAGCATCATTGTAAAGTATTTGGCACACGCAGCTTTGTCCACATCAAGCATCTCCAAAGCCATCTCATAACTTTCAACCCATGCCTCCGGAGCCAGATCCGCCGTGTAGTTGGGTACCTTGCGCGGGCCCTTGAAGTCTTTGGGAAATTTCATGTTCCGTAAAGCGGGGATGAGACACTGCACCCCAAAGGAACTGGACATGATTCATGTCTGCGTGGTGGTGGGGTGAACCGGCATCGCCTGGCGGGTGTCGTCGCGGGCAGTATGTCTAGCCTGGTCCACATCCTCCAGGGCATGTGCTCCTGCCCCTGCCGGATTATCCTGCCTCTGTCTGTACCGTCTCCGCGCGGTGCTAGATACAGTCGGTTCATCCCAGTGCCTTGTGTAACTCCGGCTCGGGCGGGGGGTTGAATGAATCCTCTCCCGGCTATAAGAATACGCCTGCTGCTGTGTTAACGCCGTGTCCAGCAATTCCTTAGCCCGTCGTGCCTCTATTGCTATGGGGGATGTCCCCTCAATGGGTAAAGCGGCCAGCCGTGAAGCGGCGGTGACAATGTTGTCCAATGGGTTAGAATAATGGCCGGGAGGGGTGGGCACGTGCGGCGCCGGCACAACTTGGCGGTTCCGCTCTGTGGCCGGCGGTTGAACCGACGTGCCAGTCCCTGGAGCCCCTCCCCGGTTTACCTCTGGGCGGTTACTGGCTCCCGCTCCTAGTGTGCCAAAGAGATTCCTCGCCTCATAAACCAGCGGTAGACAAGTTTGTTGCCTTCTGTACATTACCTCCTGTGGAGCGTTCTGATCCAGCCTGAGCCGGAAGGCTTGGGAATCTAGCTCTGCCTGTCTTGTAGACATCCTGGCCTTCTCCGCATCCAGATACAACTTAGCTTGCTCAATCCGGCTCTTCAGCTGAACGATCTCCGCATCATGATGCGCCTTGTTGGCCAGGGCTACTTCTGCTGTCACGAGCGCCGTCAAGGTGCCGACTAAGGTGGATAGGATGTCAGAGGGCGACGGGGGGAGGTCACCAGCCCCGGTTCCTGCTGCCTCTGCGGTTAACACCCCGATCATCGAGGGTTGCTGCGTAGGTTGTGATCCGGCCATGAAAACAGCAACCCTGTTCGGCGGATCAAAGGGGTCGTGAATACTATCGCCATCGGACACACCCTCTGACCGGCCGTCCTGCAACAGATACAAAGATTCGGTCTCTCTGGATGAAGATTCACCGTCGGAATAGACAACTGTCTCGCCACCAGAATCCGATCCGTCCTCGGCTTGTACTCCATGCACTGCCCCAATGAAAACATGCTTCATGGCGGGCTGCATCTGGGCCGATCTCGCATCCTGAGCCGGCTCGACGATGTTGGGGAAGATGTCCGACTCAGGTCCCGGTTCGCCGATCTTGCCGATGAAGACGTGGATTCCGCTGAAGGGGGCCCGGTACTCGTATTCGATTGAATCGGCCTCGGGGCCCCAGCCTGCATCGTCGATGTAGATCCGGCTGCGACGACTCTTGGTCATCCGGCCCACTGCGTAACCCTTGAGCCCTTCAAAGCTGCCCTTCAAGAACTCGAAACCATCGTGCGATAGCCCCATGGTGGGCGCCAACTGTCGTGGATTTAGCACGGCAGATGTCCGGATTAACGGACTTAGGTGTGAGGCCATCGCTCGGGTTAGCTTGAAGGGGTTAAAGCAGACGAGGGACACAGGGAGTTTTATACTAGTTCGGCCCCTTCGATGAAGGTAAAAGCCTACGTCTAGTTTGGTGTGGTATTGCTTGGGCTTCGATGACCAGGGAGTGAATCTGCTTGCCTGTGTCTCGAGCTGTTGTTTCCTGTCCTTGAACCGTCGCCGGGTCGTCCCTTTATATAGGAGGCGACGCCCAGTCCGGTTTACAGAGTCCCGAGGCCGGCTCATAAACATGTCTGCCTCAGTCTCTACTCTTTCTATCTTACATCCCAAGTTATATGGTATGACGGTTTACAGACCGTGGGCCTTGTACATGGGCCCTAAACCTCTATGGGCTATGACCTCTTTGTTACATATTCTACTAGGCTTGTAATAATACAACCTTGTCAGTGTAATCTGAACCATCCTGGACGGTTTATACCTGCTAGTAATATCCCTGACAGAAATGTTTCCTTATAGTAACACATGTGCGATAACACGTGACACCGCATACGGTTGTCAGATTGTGTGCTCCACTTAGTCTTCCCGCGCTCCAGCGAAGGCTTCCTTTGCTCCATGGGGGTGAGTTGTAAAATCCCCAATCCCCTAGCCAGCTGCTAGCTATAAATAACCACAACAATAGCTAGCGGCGGATACTCGCTACTGATCTAGTTGCTAGCTATTTACCCACACATACCGGCATACCCCCAACGGCCGACGACGGGATGGAGTCGCGTGATGGCAGAATCAAGGCTGAAGACACAATGGCCATCTTGGCGGTCGATGGCCATGCCGCCGCCTCTCCCAACGATGACCAGAGGAAGCAGGAAATGTGGTACGAGCAAGCCGCCAAGTTAGCCAGGATCATCCTAAAAGCAGACAGGGATCGCTAGCGGGAAATACTGCTGGCTCAGCGCAGAGTGCGGCGGATGGTGCGGGCAGCAGAGCAGGAACCGCGACAACGCAAGGACAACTGCGGTTATGGCCGCCGCACGAGGCGTAAGCTGATATCCCAAATGGAGGAGGGCGCAATATTGGACGTCGCCGGGGCATGCTTGGTGGCCGTCACGGCAGCCATAGCGAGAGCCAACGTTGTCTCATCGGACGTCCCCGGGGCGGACCCGGTGGTCGTGGTAGCCCTTGTGAGCGCTGCGCCCGAGGCAGTACTGGCGATCCCCGATGTCGAGTCTGCCCCAGCCTCGGTCGATCAAGGTGTGTAGGTCATCAACTTGGAGGCTTCCGATCCCACTGAGCCCATGATCGACACGTTGATGGACGATGGCTGTAGTGCGTGTTGGGTCAGCGTCAGGTGAACAATAGCTCTTTTGTGACCGTGCGGTTCATTGTATTCTTGTAAACTAGCAATGTATGTATGTATGTGTGTGTGTATATGCTCAATTGATTTCTTCATGCATGTCAAATATGTCAATTCTATGGGTTGGCTTGTTCGTAAATTATCTGAATTTGCAATGTGGACAATTAATATGCAAATGCCTTCTGGACATCGGTGATGATTACCACGTCGAAAACATTGACATCCTCTACTCTACCAGGCACATGCTTAAACTGAATGAACTGTGTACAATACTAATACTTTCCATGGAAATTTAAGAACTTGGCTAACAACATTTGAGTAACATATATATAGTGCTGACACTATATGATAAAAGGCGGATCTTGGTAACACGGTTTTGACAGCCATATGGTCCATATCTACATACTTAACATAGTAACAACCAGCACATTTTAAGAGGCTGAGGGCCAACAACCATAACTATCCGCTGGAAGCTGCTTGATCACGGCGAGTCAGCATCTCGATAATAAAAATGAAGAACCCTCCCATGCCTTGGTAGAGCATGAGTAGAACAGTGTCTCCAATTTTCCAATGTGGGTGCATTGCCATGAAAAGCGAGAACTTGTTAATTAGATTGGTTCCATTTCTGCGGGAAATGCAGTACCTTGCAATCACTTTGGCATTATTATCACGCACAAGTGTAATTCGACCCCGCCGGGAAATCGATTAAGGAACAGTTGCAGTGGGTAATTTATGTTGAAATGTAGAATAAAAACTAATTGTAACATCAACATAAAAATAAGACATTGGACCAGCGTTTTATGCACACAATTGGTCTCGTTCAATGTGTGCACCACAAGTAGAATTAATCCCATCCAAGATCCAACGTTCATACGTTGTGCTATTTATGTGAGATTATCAACAAATGTTATGACATACTTCAAGTCTTTCCAGTGAAATTTGGTACACTGAGTAACATAAAGATCATTAACTATGCATCCAACATATCCTGCTTAAAAGATGGAAAGGTATTATTTATTTAGAACATGGCAGAAGACTATATAGTTTGCATAAATTGGTAAAGAGAATTTGTTACTGCCTAGGAATGGAGCCGGAAAATGAAATCACAGTTGGTTGCTTAAATAGTGATTGCTACTTCTCGAGCTTGCGTTGTATTCCCTCGAAAAGGAAAGGGTGATGCAGCACAGTAGCGTAAGTATTTCCCTCAGTTTTTGAGAACCAAGGTATCAATCCAATAGGAGACCACGCGCGAATCCCTCGCACCTGCACAAACAAATAAGAACTTCGCACCCAACGCGATAAGGGGTTGTCAATCCCTTTACGTTCACTTACGAAAGTGAGATCTGATAGATAGGATAGTATAATATTTTTGGTATTTTTTGGTATAAGAACGAAAAGTAAATAAAGCAAGAAGCAACGGCAGCAGTAATTGAAGGAAAAGTAATATGATAAAGATAGTCCGAGGGGCCATAGGTTTCACTAGTGGCTTCTCTCATGATAGCAGAATTCTACGGTGGGTGAACAAATTACTGTCGAGCAATTGATATAAAAGCGCATAGCTATGAGAATATCTAGGCATGATCATTATATATAGGCATCACGTCCGTGACAAGTAGACCGAAACGATTCTGCATCAACTACTATTACTCCACACATCGACCGCTATCCAGCATGCATCTAGAGTATTAAGTTCATAAGAATAGAGTAATGCTTTAAGCAAGATGACATGATGTAGAGGGATAAACTCAAGCAATATGATATAAACCCCATCTTTTTATCCTCGATGGCAACAATACAATACGTGCCTTGCTGCCCCTGCTGTCACTGGCAAAGGACACCGCAAGATTGAACCCAAAGCCAAGCACTTATCCCATTGCAAGAACTATAGATCTAGTAGGCCAAACCAAACCAATAATTCGAAGAGACTTGCACGGATATTATAATCATACATAAAAGATTTCATAAAAGAATCAAATATTGTTCATAGATAATCTTGATCATAAACCCACAATTCATCAGATCTCGACAAACACACCGCAAAAGGATTACATCGAATAGATCTCCTCGAAGATCGAGGAGAACTTTGTATTGAGATCCAAAAAGAGAGAAGGAGCCATCTAGCTAATAACTATGGACCCGAAGGTCTGTGGTAAACTACTCACAACTCATTATTGAGGCTAAGATATTCATGTAGAAGCACTCTGTGGTAGATCCCCCCTCCAGGAGAGCTCCGGAACAGGCCCCAAGACGGGATCTCACGGGAACAGAAGGTTGCGGCAGTGGAATTAGGGTTTTCTCTGTTGCCTCGATGTTTTCAGGGTATATGGATATATATATATATAGGAGGGAGGAGGGCATCGGGGGAGCCAGAGGGCGCCCACGAGGGTGGGGGCGCGCCCAGGGGGAGGGGCCGCGCCCTGGACCCTCGTGGCCACCTCCTTCGTTCCTCGCGTGTACTCCAAGTCTTCTCGGTAGATACGGTTCCAAAGATAACTCTCCCGAAGGTTTCATTCCGTTTGGACTCTGTTTGATATTCCTTTCCTGTGAAACTCTGAAATAGGAAAAAACAACAATTTGCACTAGGCCTTGGGTTAGTAGGTTAGTCCCGAAAATAATATAAAAGTGTATAATAAAGCCCATTAAACATCCAAAACAGAATATATAATAGCATGGAACAATCAAAAATTATAGATACGTTGGAGACGTATCAAGCATCCCCAAGCTTAATTCTTGTTCGTCCTCGAGTAGGTAAATGATAAAAACAGAATTTTTGATGTGGAATGCTAATTAACATAATTCTCAATGTAATTCTCTTTGTTGTGGCATGAATGTATAGATCCTAAAGATTCAAGGTAAAAGTTCATATTGACATAAGAATAATAATACCTCAAGCATACTAACAAAGTAATCATGTCTTCTCAAAATAACATGGCCAAAGAAAGTTCATCCCTACAAAATCATATGGTTAGGCTTTGCTCCATCTTCGTCGCACAAAATATTCCAATCATGCACAATCCTGGTTTCAGCCAACCACTTGTTTCATACTTTAATTTTTCAAACTCTTTCAACTTTCATGCAATATATGAGCGTGAGCCATGGACATAGCACTATGTGGAATAGAGTGGTGGTTGTGGAGAAGACAAAAAGAGGAAGATGGTCTGACATCAACTAGGCGTATCAATGGGCTATGGAGATGCCCATCAATAGATATCAATGTGAGTGAGTAGGGATTGCCATGCAACGGATGCACTAGAGCTATAAGTGTATGAAAGCTCAACAAAAGAAATTAAGTGGGTGTACATCCAACTTGCTTGCTCACGAAGACCTAGGGCATTTGAGGAAGCCCATCGTTGGAATATACAAGCCAAGTTCTATAATGAAAACTCCCACTAGTATATGAAAGTGACCAAACAAGAGACTCTTTATCATGAAGATCATGGTGCTACTTTGAAGCAAAAGTGTGGAAAAAGATAGTACCATTGTCCCTTTTATTTTATTTTTATTTTTTTTCTTTTTTTTGGGCCTTTCTTTTTTTCTTTGACCTTTCCTTCTTTTTTTTCTTTTTTTTTTCTTAGGGACAATGCTCTATAATGATGATCATCACACTTATATTGATTTACAACTCGATATTACTACTCGATACTAGAACATAGTATGGCTCTATATGAATGCCTCCAGGGGTGTACCGGGATGTGCAATGAATCAAGAGTGACATGTATGAAAAATTATGCATGGTGGCCTAGCCACAAATACGATGTCAACTACATGATCATGCATGGCAATATGACAATGATGAAGTGTGTCATAACAAACGGGACGGTGGAAAGTTGCATGGCAATATATCTCAGAATGGCTATGGAAATGCCATGATAGGTAGGTATGGTGGCTGTTTTGAGGAAGGTATATGGTGGGTGTATGGTACCGGCGAAAGTTGTGCGGTACATGAGAGGCTAGCAATGGTGGAAGGATGAGAGTGCGTATAGTCCATGGACTCAACATTAGTCATAAAGAACTCACATACTTATTGCAAAACTCTACAAGTCATCAAAACAAAGTACTACACGCATGCTCCTAGGGGAAGGGTTGGTAGGATTTAACCATCGTGCGATCCCGGCCTCCACACAAAGGATGACACTCAATGAAATACCTCATGCTTCAAATTTGTCACACAACGGTTACCATACGTGCATGCTACGGGACTTGCAAACCTCAACACAAATATTTCTCAAATTCACCACTACTCTACTAGCATGACTCTAATATCACCATCCTCATATCTCAAAACAATCATCAAGTATCAAACTTCTCTTAGTATTCAACGCACTTTATGTGAAAGTTTTTACTATGACCATCTTGGATGCCTATCATATTAGGACTAGTTTTATAACCAAAGCACATTACCATGATGTTCTAAAATACTCTCAAATAAATATAAGTGAAGCATGAGAGATCAACAATTTCTACAAAATAAAACCACCACCGTGCTCTAAAAGATATAAGTGAAGCACTAGAGCAAAACTATCTAGCTCAAAAGATATAAGTGAACCACATAGAGTATTCTAATAAATTCTAAACCATATTTATCTCTCTCAAAAGGTGTGTCCAGCAAGGATGATTGTGGAAAACTATAAAGCAAAGACTCAAATCATACATGACGCTCCAAGCAAAACACATATCATGTGGTGAATAAAAATATAGTCTCAAGTATAGTTACCGATAGATGAAGACGAAAAGAGGGGATGCCTTAGTATTCTAATAAATTCTAAACCATATTTATCTCTCTCAAAAGGTGTGTCCAGCAAGGATGATTGTGGAAAACTAAAAAGCAAAGACCCAAATCATACATGACGCTCCAAGCAAAACACATATCATGTGGTGAATAAAAATATAGTCTCAAGTATAGTTACCGATAGATGAAAACGAAAAGAGGGGATGCCTTCCCGGGGCATCCCCAAGCTTAGGCTTTTGGTTGTCTTTGAATTTTACATTGGGGTGCATTGGGCATCCTCAAGATTAGGCTCTTGCCACTCTTTGTTCCATAGTGCATCAAAGCCATACTCAAAACTTGAAAACTTCACAACACAAAACTTAGCCAAAAATCTCGTGAGCTCCGTTAGTATAAGAAAACAAACCACCACTCAAAGGTACTGTAATGAACTCATTATTTGTTAATATTGGTATTAAACCTAATGTATTCCATATTATATATGATTCATATACCCCAATACTACTCATAGATTCATCAAAATAAGCAAACAACACACGAAAAACTAAATCTGTCAAAAAACAGAACAGTCTGTAGTAATCTGTAACTTTCGAATACTTATGTAACTCCAAAAAAATGAAATAAATCGGTAAACATGAGGAATGTGTCTATTAATCATCTGCAAAAAGAATCAACTAAATAGCACTCTCCAGTAAAATATCACAGCCAATCTCGTGAGCGCTAAAGTTTCTGTTTTTTTACAGCATGATCATATAAACTTCACACAAGTCTTCCCAAGGGTTCTATTTGGCACAAACACTAATTAAAACACAAAACCACATCTAAACAGAAGCTAGATGCAATATTTATTCCTAAACAGAAGCAAAAACAAAGAAAATAAAATTGTATTGCCTCCCAACAAGCGCTATCGTTTAACGCCCCTAGCTAGGCATGATACAAGAATAGATCTTGGTATTGGCATCTTTGGTAGGCAATCCATAAGTGGCTCTCATAATAGACTCATAAGGTAATTTGATTTTCTTTCTAGGAAAGTGTTCCATGCCTTTCCTTAACGGAAATTGGAATATAATATTTCCTTCCTTCATATCAATAATTGCACCAATCGTTCTAAGGATAGGTCTACCAAGAATAATAGGACATGAAGGATTTCAATATATATCAACAACAATGAAATCTACAGGCACATAATTCCTATTGGCAACAATAGGAACATCATTAATCCTTCCTATAGGTTTCTTAATGGTAGAATCCGCAAGATGCAAATTTAAAGAACAATCATCAAGCTCATGGGAACCTAACAAATAACACAAAGTTTTTGGGATTGTCGAAACACTTGCACCCAAATCACACAAAGCAAATCACTCATGTTCTTTAATTTTAATTTTAATAGTAGGTTCCCACTCATCATAAATCTTTCTAGGGATAGAAACTTCTAATTCAAGTTTTTCTTCATAAGATTGCATCAAAGCATCAACTATGTGTTTGGTAAAAGCCTTATTTTGACTATAAGCATGCAGAGAGTTTAGTACGGATTGCAACAAGGAAATACAATCTATCAAAGAGAAATTATCATAATTGAATCCCTTGAAATCCAAAATGGTGGGTTCATCACTATGCAAAGTTCTAATCTCTTCAATCCCACTTTTAACAATTTTAGCATCAAGATCTAAAAACTCCGAATCATTGGGACGCCTTTTAACTAAAGTAGACTCATATCGATTCCCATCTTTATCAAGACTCATACTAGAAAACAAGGATCTAATAGGAGAAACATCAATAACTTTCAGATCTTCATCCTTATTTTCATGATAACTAGAAGAACACGCTTTCATAAAGCAATCTTTTTTAGCACGCATCCTAGCGGTTCTTTCTTTGCATTCATCAATGGAAATTCTCATGGCTTTGAGAGACTCATTGATATCATGCTTGGGTGAAATAGATCTAAGTTTCAAAGAATCAACATCAAGAGTAATTCTATCCACGTTTCTAGCCAACTCATCAATCTTAAATAATTTTTCTTCAAGCATGGCATTGAAATTCTTTTGCAAATTCATAAACTCTTTGACACTAGTTTCAAATTCAGAGGGCATCTTACCAAAATTTCCATAAGAGTTATTGTAGGAATTACCATAATTATTAGAGGAATTACTAGGAAAAGGCCTAGGATTGAAGTTTCCTCTATAAGCATTGTTACCAAAATTATTCCTACCAACAAAATTCACATCCAAAGATTCATTGTTATTTTCAATCAACGTGGATAAAGGCATATCATTAGGATTAGAAGAAGAACTCTTAGTAGCAAATAATTTCATAAGTTCATCCATCTTTCCACTCAAAACACTAATCTCTTCAATAGCATGCACTTTTTTACTAGTAGATCTTTCGGTGTGCCATTGAGAGTAGTTAACCATAATATTATCTAGGAGTTTGGTAGCTTCTCCTAAGGTAGTTTCCATGAAAGTGTCCCCCGCGGCCGAATCTAAAAGATTTCTAGAAGCAAAATTCAAGCCAGCATAATTTTTTTGTATAATCATCCATAAGTTCAAACCATGTGTAGGACAATTACGTATTATTAATTTCATTCTCTCCCCAGCTTGTGCAACATGATCATGATCTAGTTGCTTAAAATTCATAATATCGTTTCTAAGAGATATAATCTTAGTGGGAGGAAAATACTTAGAGATAAAAGCATCTTTGCACTTATTCCATGAATCAATACTATTTCTAGGCAAAGAGGAGAACCAAGTTTTAGCATGATCTCTAAATGGAAATGGAAATAGCTTCAGTTTAACAATATGTTTATATGTATCCCTCTTATTTTGCATATCACATAAATCAACAAAGTTTTTCATATGGGTAGCGGCATCTTCACTAGGAAGGCCAGAAAATTGATCTTTCATGACAAGATTCAACAGGGCAGCATTGATCTCACAAGATTCAGCATCGGTAATAGGATAAATAGGCGTGCTAATAAAATCATTATTGTTGGTATTGGAGAAGTCACACAATTTGGTATTGTTTTGAGCCATAGCGACAAGCAAGCAATCCAACACACAAGCAAACAAGAGGCAAGCAAACAGTAAACACACGGAAAAAGAAGGGCAAAAAAACGGCAAGGGTGAAGTGGAGGAGAGGAAAACGAGAGGCAAATAATGTAATGCGAAGGATAAGGGTTTGTGATAGGTACTTGGTATATGACTTTTGTGTAAGCCTCCCCGGCAACGGCGCCAGAAATTCTTCTTGCTACTTCTCGAGCTTGTGTTGTATTCCCTCGAAGAGGAAAGGGTGATGCAGCACAGTAGCGTAAGTATTTTCCTTAGTTTTTGAGAACCAAGGTATCAATGCAGTAGGAGACCACGCGCGAGTTCCTCACACCTGCACAAACAAATAAGTACTTCGCAGCCAACGCGACAAGGGGTTGTCAATCCCTTTACGGTCACTTACGAAAGTGAGATCTGATAGATAGGATAGTATAATATTTTTGGTATTTTTGGTATAAGAATAGAAAGTAAATAACGCAAAGTAAAGTAGATGAAAGATTAATATGTTGAGAATAGACCCGGGGGCCATAGGTTTCACTAGTGGCTTCTCTCTTGATAGCAGAATTCTATGGTGGGTCAACAAATTACAGTCGAGCAATTGATAGAAAAGCGCATAGTTATGAGAATATATAAGCATGATCATTATATATAGGCATCACATCCGTGACAAGTAGACCGAAACGATTATGCATGTACTACTATTACTCCACACATCGACCGCTATCCAGCATGCATCTAGAGTATTAAGTTCATAAGAACAGAGTAATGCTTTAAGCAAGATGACATGATGTAGAGGGATAAACTCAAGCAATATGATATAAACCCCATCTTTTTATCCTCGATGGCAACAATACAATGCGTGCCTTGCTGCCCCTGTTGTCACTCGGAAAGGACACCGCAAGATTGAACCCAAAGCCAAGCACTTCTCCCATTGCAAGAACTATAGATATAGTAGGCCAAACCAAACCAATAATTCGAAGCGACTTGCAAGGATATTATAATCATGCATAAAACATTTCAGAAAAGAATCAAATATTGTTCATAGATAACCCCAATCGACCAGAGTATAGTAAGTCGGTGTCGTTTGGAGCGCGACCTCTGCCCCTAGATGATAGCCGTCGAGCTTAGGGTCGCCGCCGCGATAGAAGTTGATGAGGTGCAGAGTTGCGGAGGAGTTTGTGGTGAGTGGGTGGGGACGAAGTGGGCATGGGAGGTGAGGGTTTTCTTTTTCTTTTGCATGTATGAGTGAACACACACGGTTCGCAGAGGCTAAGGAGATGAATCGTGTGCGATAGTAAATCACCGGGATTGAAGGGGGATCCAAATTTCCTTCCTAGTTTGTGATTCAGTTTTTTCTAAGATCAACATACCCCCTCCAATGAAATGTGTTCAAATTTGACATTTTTCGGGCTCATTTACAATGTTTAGGTGATTGTGTGCCTTTTCTAGGCATTAATGCACATAATTCAAATTCAAACAATAGGTGCATGAAAACATGCACAAGAACGTACTAGAAATTCATGCTCGTGCTACTTAGTAAATTCTCATGCCTTTCACAAGGAATGGGCAGAGATTTCATAGAAATGTGTGGCAATAGCCAACCACAAACGCGTCATTTATTGGTTTTTCAACTATAGAAAAATGAAATACATGCTTGAAAAACATGACGCCTGGAATGGTGCCATGGTATGGCCTCACCGTGCCGTAGTAAAAAATTGAGAAGGTTTGGCTTATGTCTTCATGCACACCCTTCATATATCGAACCATCACGAGGAAGTTTTATTGTTTCGAGGGGTAAATCACCAAGATTGAAGGGGAATCTAAATTTCCTTCATCCTTTGTCCATGAGTTTTTTCTACGATGAACATACACCCTGAAAATCACCGTGTTCAAATTTGGCACTCTTCCGGGTTCATTTACCATATTTAGATGATTATGTGCCTTTTGTACCCATTAATGCACATAATTCAAATTCAAATAATCGGTGCATAAAAAGGTGCACAAGAATGATCTGGAAAATAATGCTCATGCTATTTAGTAAATTATCATGCCTTTTACAAGGAATGGGGAGAGATTTCAAGGAAATCTATGGCAATAGTCAACCACAAACTCGTCGTTTATTGGTTTTCAACTATAGAAAAATGAAATGAATGCTTGAAAAACATGACACCTGGCATGGTGCCATGGTATGGCCTCACCGTGCCCTGGTAAAAATTGAGAAGTTTGGCTTATGTCGCCATGCACTCTCTTCATAAATCGAACCATCACCGAGGAAGTTTCATGGTTTCGAGGGGGAAATCACCAAGATTGAAGGGGAATCCAAATTTCCTTCGTCATGTATCCATGAGATTTTTTTCTATGATAAATACACCCAGCAAATCACCGTGTTCGAACTTGGCACTTCTCAGGGTTCATTTACCATATTTAGGGGATTATGTGCATTTTCTAGGCATTAATGCACATAATTCAGAATCAAACAATCGGTGCATGAAAAGGTGCACAAGAACAGTCAAGAAAACTATGCTCATGCTATTTAGTAAATTATCATGCCTTTTACAAGGAATGTGTAGAGATTTTAAGGAAATGTGTGGCAATAGTCACCCACAAACGTGTCATTTATTGGTTTTCAACTATAGAAAAATGAAATACATGCTTGAAAAACATGACGCGTAGCATGGTGCCATGGTATGGCCTCATCGTGCCCTAGTAAAAAAATTGAAAAGGTTTGGCTTATGTCATCATGCACGCCCTTCATAAATCGAACCATCACCGAGGAAGTTTCATGGTTTTGAGGGGAAATCAGTAAGATTAAAGGGGAATCCAAATATTCTTCATTATTTGTCCATGAGTTTTTATCTATGATGAAATACACCTTGCAAATCACCGTGTTCAAATTAGGCACTTTTCGGGGTTCATTTACCATATTTAGGGCATTATGTGCATTTTATAGGCATTAATGCACATAATTCAAATTCAAACAATCGGCACATGAAAAGGTGCACAAGAACAGTCTGGAAAACCATGCTTGTGCTATTTTGTAAATTATCATGCCTTTTACAAGGAATGGGCAGAGATTTCAAGAAAATGTGTGGCAATAGTCAACCACAAACGTTCTTTTATTGGTTTTTCAACTATAGAAAAATGAAATACATGCTTGAAAAACATGACGCCTGGCATGGTGCCATGGTATGGCCTCACCATGCCCTGGTAAAAATTTGAGAAGGTTTGGCTTATGTCGTCATGCACGCCCTTCATAAATTGAATAATCACCGAGGAAGTTTCATGGTTTAGAGAGGGAAATCCCCAATATTGAAGGGGAATCCAAATTTACTTCATCCTTTGTCCCTGAGTTTTTTCTACGATGAAATACACCCTGCAAATCGCCATGTTCAAATTTGGCACTTTTTTGGGTTCATTGTAATGCCCAAGATGCGACTATATCTCCTACGTGTTGAGGCACGACTTAGAGGCATAATCGCATTTTGGTATGATCGCAAGATGGTCATTTTCACACATTCCCATGTACAAGAACAAAGGGGAAAATACATAGTCGGCTTACAATCGCCACTTCACACAATGCATAAATAAGTCATACATTCATCCAAGTACAAACATAGTCCAGCTACAGACGAATCCAAATGAAAAGAAGATAACCACCCACTATGCCCGATCAGCCCTAGTAGGAACCACTACTGATCATTGGGGAACGTCGCATACATTCGGCCACGCTCTTCATCGAACTCCCACTTGAGTTCCTGGCCATCACATGAATCGTACTCAATTGTACCTGCACCTGATTTTGTAGTAAACAGAGAGTCACGAGGACTCAGAAATCCCATTCATGGGTATCAAAACTATCAAAGCCTTTGGGTAAGGAGAAAGTGTATAAGTGGGCTGCTGCAAGCACTAAGCGTAGATGAGGTGGCTAGCTTATGTAACTTCAGAGCAAGAAGAGAAGTGAAAGCCATCGGTCGTGAACTATTCATGATCACTAAATGATCATGTCTACCTACAAGTCATGCATAACCCAGCCGTGTTCTCTTCCCGAACTCCCTCGAAAAGAGACCATCATGACTAATCACACGGTGGTGTATTATGGTTGAGTTATTATGTCAAGTTATCTACAACTGGATATTAACAAACTCCAATCTGCCACATAACCGCGGGCACGGCTTTCGAAAAATCATAACCCTGCAGGGGTGTCCCAACTTAGCCCGTCACAAGCTCTCGCGATCAACAGAGGTAAATCCTCTTATCTTAGGGACTACCCGGTCACATTCGAAATCCCGGTGTACAAGATATTTCGAGAATGATAAAACAAGTCCAGCAAGACCTCCCGACGTGCCGACACCCCGATAGGAGCTGCGTGTATCTCATCTCAGTCCATGATCAGATAGGTCAGCCTATGGGTAATACGAGATACCTCGGGTTTCCCCAAGGCGGCCCCGCAGTCCGCCCGGTTTGGACCAACACTCATGAGGAGCACTGACCCGGGTTGTTAATTAAGAATCCACAGGGTAGCTAATCCCTATGCAAATTTTAGTTGTTATTAGGCAAATGGTAAAACCAAATTTGGGACTTGCTGGAGGAGTTTTATTCAAAGTGAACTATCAAGGGGGGGCCATAAACCCCAACCGCATTAGGAACGCAAAATCAAGGAACTTAACACCGGTTTATCAGTTCATAAGGAGGCATGAGTGGAACAAATCACTGAGCAAAAGGCCAAGCCTTCCACCCATTGCCAAGTATATAGGTGCGTTCACGGGGCATCGTGTGAAGTTGTCGTTCACGGGGCATCGTGTGAAGTAGTCTTTCATGGGGTCTTCGAGGGTTGACGGTAGTCGTACACGTCGATGTAGTGGTACTTGTAGTTTTGACGACGGGCGTACATGTTTTCGTAGATGAACTTGTCGGATCCGAGGGCTCTGGGCGTCGCGGTACTTGGTGAAAACCTCGAAGAAGATGCTTGATGGTCCGGGTACTGGATTTGGCGTCCCGTTCTTGCTAATCCAAAACCAAGTGAGACAAAAGGCCTCTGGTAGGCAGCAACAAGGTAGGGCAGTGCACGAGCAGTGATAGAAGATGCCGGAAAACCAACGCAAGGTGCGGTGGTCGTGGCTCCGGCGGGACTTGTCGCGAGAGGAACCGGGGGGACGAGGACCTGGCGAGGGGAGAGGTCAAGGGGTGGAGCAACTCCGGCGGGCATGGGACGGCCGGCGGTCGGGACGAGCGGATCCATCCCTCTCCCAACCGGATCTAGTGGTAGCTACGAGGAGGTGGCACGGGATCGAGGTCGACTGGGAGGAGAGGCGCGGCAGCGCTCTGCAGGTGGCGACGCCGAGGCCTGGCGTCACAAGCGCGACGAGGCGAGGGCGGTGGAGATGCGGCGAGGCGGCGCGTGGTGGTGGTGAGTAGATGACTTGGCGGCGGTGATGCGTGGAGCACCATGGGAGGCGCGACCAAGGCGAGGCGGAGGCGCGAAGGAGATGAGGACGAGGTGAGGTTGGGGTGCTGGTGGAGCTGGGTGGTCGAGGCCGAGGCGACGCGAGGACAGGCGCGAGTGCCGGGCCCCTGCTCCGGCGAGACAGAAGGAGGTCGCGGCAGGAGCGGTGCGGCGTTGACAAGGTCGGGGCGATCGGGACCAAGCGCCGGCGCGGTGAACGGGCGGCAGGGAGGCAGATCGAGGTGCTTGGGGCGTGCGCTGGAGATGGGGATCGAAGCGGAGGACGTAGGGGAGATCAAGAGGAGGGGAAGGATCGGGTAGGTGGTGGCGGCTGTGGGAGGATGAGAGGGAGATGTAGATGGATTGGGCACTGGGTGTGGGCTAGTTAAGTAGGAGGTTAGCTAGGCCGCTGGAGATTGGGCCGGCCTGAGTTCTTGGCTGGGCTGCCCTCTATTTCTTATCTGCATCTTCTACTTCTACTAATTAAAAAACAGAAGTTAGAACAAATAAAAGAGATGGATGGGAAAAGAATTTGGGAAGGAGGTTAATTTTCCTAGACTCATAAAAATGAGCTTGATCCAGGAAAATTTGAAGTTGGCATGAATGCAAGATTTAAATTCAAACTCATTCGAATTTAATTCAAATGGTTTGAACTAGGACGTGAGGGTTTTAAAGGTCCAAAAAGCTCGGATTTAAGGAGGAGCCTCGATAAAAGAGATAAGAATAGTTGGCAAAGTGTGGGGAACCAAACTTGAAGTAGAAAAGACATGTGTATTATTTCTGCAAGTGTATTATGGTTGATTCCTAAAGAATGGAATATTTATCATAGCTCCCTAAAATATTGAGAGACTTGTCTATGTTGTAAAGAGAAATCAACATATGACTTCCCTTGATTTAAATCGATCAAGGATCCACACAATTTATTTGGTTTAGTTTTAAAAAGGGTTGCATGATGACATGAAGCAATGATGAATTCAATGATGAAAAACAACAAGCAAACATAAAATACATTGCGAACAATGAAATAGATGGGAGTCTTCTGGATCGTCGGTCTTGGGGCGTCACAACTCTCCCACACTAACAGAGGATCTCGACCCGAGATCCTAGGGATGGCACCGGATAGAAACAGAAAAGGAAGAGGTAAAACAAAGTTGCTTCTTTGACAAATGAGTGGAACCAACAAACCTTGGGAAGTTGAACAATTTGAATGAAAGAATACAACAGAGATGAACGGGACTTCAAACAGACTTTTGGACAAGAGGAACAAGGAATACTACGAGAATGAAGAGCTTAGGTTACAAGATAGACATTGAAACCACTCCGGTTAAAACAAGATAGAGAAGGAATAAGAATGAAATAATTCGGACAGCACTCTAACTGAAAATGGAAGGAATTAACATGAACTTGACAAGATGGGATGATGCTTGATGAAATCAACAACACACTGCCTCCGAAAGAATTAAAAGAATTGCACAAGGGGTAAGAAGGATTTAGACAGCACTACGGTTGAAAAGAGAGGCAAAACTTGATAGGTTGAGGAAACTTGAATGTAGAATACAACACTCATGTTGAATGGAACAGAAAGGAAAAGAACATGATCTTGATATGACAAGATGATGGTTCGAAGAGAGCAATATCACAATGCCTCCAGAATGGAAGAATAGAATATAGATCAATGAAAGAAATGAGCGGAGAAGAAAATGACAACTTCTCCCACAATTGAATGTGAAATAGCATCCTTACAAAGATGGATTGAATAGAGTTGTTGGAAATTCAACAACAAAAAGAATAAGCTTGATGTGGGCTTATGGAAACTATCTCAAAACTTGAGGTGAAATTCTACCACTAACGGAAACAATTGATTTGATTGAGAGCACCAAAGAGATGAAAAATTTATATCACCGGAAGAATAGATGAAGAAGTTGGGTCATTTATATGCACCATAAATAACAACAATCCTTAGGGGAAGCTTTTAGGTGAGATGCAACCCAAGATTACTCCAATGAATTAATTGAGGGGTTGCAAGGATCTCCTCAAGAAAGAGAAAATATGGTTTTAAATATCTCATTCTTGATAACTTGTGAATCATGAAACACGAAGGGAAATTGTCAAGAATGACATAACACCACCTTAAAAGAAAAGGTAGAAAGAATAGCACTTCAGAATGCATGATGAAGAATGCTTGAGCTCCTCCATAATAATCTTGAAGAACACTTGAGAATGAATTAAATCATGAAGAACCACCATGAATAACTCCGGTAACAAAAGGATGAGAAGTGAAGGATGAAAAGAATATGATTGAAGCATTGCAATTATTAGATGGAGCTTCGCGACGAGATAATTAATATAGCTTGGACCTTCGGAAAAGGAAGATGGATCATTTCAAACCAAGAGTTTATTCATGATGAACCAACTTCGGAAGAAGGAATTAATAACCTTGAGGAAAACAAGAATAAGAAATTATGTTATGATTATCCTTCATCAACTTAAATCGATGAGAAGCAATGGATTTAGCGTACTACTTATTCTTGTTGCAAAGAAATCAAGAGAGATCTCGCACAATCTTGAGAAATTATTCAACGAATCACCCTTAGGATTTATAAAGAACGAATGAATTAATACAATAACAAAGGAAGAGAAATCTTGAACGAACCACTGTAAGAATTGAAAGTGAATGAAGAAAAGAGATAGAATCACCGGAAAGAATTAGAAAAAAGGACAAAGGCAGTTGAAGAAACTTAGATATAAAAGAACGAAGAGATCATGAGCAGAGTAGAGAATACTTGAATGATGCACCTAAAGAATTAGAGGGCGGGAGCAAACTGAAAATGAATTATTCTTCTGAAAAGGATGGTCTCCATAGAATCCAAATAAAAATACTCCTGAAATGCTCCGGATGGGTAAGAAAAGAATTAGAGGAAACCTCTTCTTCGGTCTTCAAATGTTGAGAATGACGACGAGAATACTATGAAGAATTTCGAGATACTCCACACGAATGAAAAGAGGAAGATTGAACCAAAGTTAAAAAGAATTTGAAAGTGGTCTTGGAGAAGGCATGTGACTGATGGAATCCATTCTTACGTCACACTTTCAAAAGAATTTCGTAATAACTCCGGATAATTAGAAGAGTCAGGTAAGATCCTGGAAAAAGACATGTGGGTTAGGGCCCACTCAAAGTAACACCGTTGAAATGATTACTTGAAAGAGAGATTGCACCGATTGAATTAAATGGCTTGAATGAGATAACAGCCTCAAAATAGCTTGAACGGATTAAGAATGGAAACACGAATCTTCCGAGATATCTTCAGCACTCCGGAGAAGAATTAGAGAGAGTTGAATAAGCAAGAGAGACTTTGACAAGAATTACAACATGGGAAAAACAAGTGAAACAAGAGGAAAAGATATGATTAACACCGGAACTTGAATTTAGTCCACCGAAGAAGAAACGAGAACCGATAACTTGAAGCTTCCTTAGCATCTTCCTGAGAATCACCGGATAAGGACATTGAAGGAAAAGAATGAAGAAACATCACATGAATAAAATGGATATTTCATTCGAGAATTTCTGGCTCCAAGAAGAAGAAGGGTGGGAGCGTGGGGAAAAACAAAGACAACTTGGGATGAATGAAACAGACAATCATCAGGCTTCTCAACGGCGTCCGTATGGAATAACTTGAAGAGAAGGCACGCTTGTTGGAAAAGAATTTACATGACAATCTCGATGATCAAAAGGATTAGTACTCCCATAGAAATATGAGAACACCACTTAGGAAAGGTATGGAATCAACACTTGACGTTGAAGCAACTCGAATACCACAACTCAAAACAAAAACAAAGGATTTGGCTTGCAGAATAAGCCGGAACAAACACATGATAGAGATTCCGTCCAAAGTTTTCGTGATGAGGCCCCCCGGGCACGATGTTACAAAGGACATTGCATCCCCGAATTAGCATAGCCAAGGATTCTTTAAGATGAAACAGCCAGTGTAAAATCGACCGTGACAAACGAACCACTAGACGTTGAACCTCAACCTCATATCATGCATTCGTTGGAAGATTACCTAAGAGCTACTTGAATTCCCACCTTTTAATTCTTGAAACTTTCTAGTAATGCAATCTGGTGTTGGTGATACAGAGGAAGAAATATATCCACCCAACTAACAATACCAATATCCAGCCATATCCATCCGTCAACATATAACCAGGCACCTTCGAAAACCGTGTACCTCAGACCATCGAAAAGCATCCGCTATACTAGTTGTTGCAATACTCCGGAACTATCCACCAGTACTGGGTGACGTCGGGGTTATCTCACCACTAGACATGCATAAAACCGTTTTTGATGTCTGCCACCTCTGGTATTCCGGAACTGTAACGATACACAATGCAGCGACAAGACCTTAGAGCTCAACTCCCCGGGACTAAGCCTAAACAGACGGGAGGCAACAAGACAGAATTCTCGTGACAAAGATATCGGAACGATCCCAACAATACCCGCGTGATCCTAAAAAATAGTGGAAAAGAGGGTAGGAAGTCAAAACTTCTACATCACGAGTCCTCACCAAAGCGACGAAGGGGATAAGGAGAAAAGAATTCCTACTCTCCGATATATATAATCCTAAGACACAAAACATTTTTTTTATTCTAGACTCAACATCGATAGCAGTTCGATCAAGCAGGGGCTCCTAGGTCGGGGAAGGCTCTGATTACCAACTTGTAACGCCCAAGATGCGACTATATCTCCTACGTGTCAAGGCACGACTTAGAGGCATAATCGCATTTTGGTATGATCGCAAGATGGTCATCTTCACATATTCCCATGTACAAGAACAAAGGGGAAAATACATAGTCGGCTTACAATCGCCACTTCACACAATGCATAAATAAGTCATACATTCATCCAAGAACAAACATAGTCCGGCTACGGACGAATCCAAATGAAAAGACGATAACCACCCACTATGCCCGATCGGCCCTAGTAGGAACCACTACTGATCGTCGGGGAACGTCACATACATTCACCCACGCTCTTCATCGAACTCCCACTTGAGTTCCTCGCCGTCACCTGAATCGTACTCGGTTGTACCTGCACATGAGTTTGTAGTAAACAATGAGTCACGAGGACTCAGCAATCCCATTCCCAAGTATCAAAACTATCAAAGCCTTTGGGTAAGGAGAAAGTGTATAAGTGGGCTGCTGCAAGCACTAAGCATAGATGAGGTGGCAAGCTTACGTACCTTCAGAGCGAGAAGAGAAGTGAAAGCCATCGGTCGTGAACTATTCATGATCACTAAATGATCATGTCTACCTACGAGTCATGCATAACCCAGCCGTGTTCTCTTCCCGAACTCCCTCGAAAAGAGACCATCACGACTACTCACACGGTAGTGTATTATGTTTGAGTTATTGTGTCAAGTTATCTAGAACCGGATATTAACAAACTCCAATCTGCCACATAACCGTGGGCACGGCTTTTGAAAGATCATAACCCTGCAGGGGTGTCCCAACATAGCCCATCACAAGCTCTCGCAATAAACAGAGGTAAATCCTCCTATCTTAGGGACTACCCGATCAGACTCAAAATCACGGTGTACAAGATATTTCGACAATGGTAAAACAAGTCCAGCAAGACCTCCCGACGTGCCGACCCTCTGGTAGGAGCCGCGTGTATCTCGTCTCAGGCCACGATCGGATAGGTCAGCCTATGGGTAATACCAGATACCTTGGATTTCCCTGAGGCAGCCCTGCAGTCCGCCCGGTTTGGACCAACACTCATGAGGAGCACTCGCCCGGGTTGTTAATCAAGAATCCACGGGGTGGCTAGTCCCTATGCAAATTTTAGTTGTTATTAGGCAAATGGTAAAACCAAAGTTGGGACTTGCTGGAGGAGTTTTATTCAAAGTGAACTATCAAGGGGGGGGGCATAAACCCCAAACGCATTAGGAACGCAAAATCAAGGAACATAACACCGGTTTATCGGTTCCTAAGGAGGCATGAGTGGAACAAATCGCCGAGCAAAAGGCCAAGCTTTACACCCATTGCCAAGTATATAGGTGCATTAAGGTAAATAATAGATATTGTCTTATTCCCAAAATATCCAATCCACATGGAGCAAACTTCATCTTCACCTGCAACTATCAACACTATAAGTGGGGCTTGAGAAAAAGCGTAACTTAGCCAATCAACGGTTTGCTAGGAAGGTAGTTAGAGGTTTCATAACAAGGTAGGGGCTGAGAAGCAAATAGATAGGTAGCGTGACAAAGCGATAGAGCGAGACAACTAGCATGGTAACAATAGAGGTGATATCAAGGAATGGTCATCTTGCCTGGGATCCCGCAAGGAAGAAGAACGCGTCCATGAAGAAGACAAACGGACGAAGTCGAACGAATATTCACAACTCCGGAACGAAACTGAAGCTAACGAGTGAAGCATACCGGAAAAAAGAAAACAACACAGTAAACACACAAGCATAAACATAGCATATGATGCCCAAACAAGTATGATGCATGTTTGGTTTAAATAGGCATGGCAAAGTGCAACAAACAACACTACAAATTAAGTGGAGCTCAATATGCAACGAGTTGCATATTGACGAAACACCACATTCTATTTATTTAGTTGACTCTCGTTATGAACCCAACAAGTTTACATGTTCATTAACATGGCAAGAGGTGAAGCATGAGCAAACTACACTATCTAGGCATTTTAATGAGGCCAGAAATAGCAATAACAATTTCGGAAAATCCCCATGTCAATTAGCAATTATTAAAGCACACAACAATTTTAACCATTTAAATGTTGTTATCATGATGCGAATGGCATATACAAGTTTTATGCAATTTTTGTTAAAAGTTGACATGAAGAAGATATGGAGTATTTGTCACCGTGGTAGAAAGAAAGGGGTGCCACGGCGGCGAATCCGAAAATGATGCCGCAACAACATTTCGGTTTCGACAACTCGTCAAGATGTCGGTGCAAAAGAAGGATGGCGGGAGCGTGTCATGCAAAGATAGTGGGGTGCTCCCCGATACCGGGTTCCCACGGGTTGACGAAAAGGCCTACGAGGAGGAACATGCAAGCGATTACTCGGACACGGTGCGAACAAGTGATACATCTCATACAACATGCATTCGGCCCACGGGCGTCGTCTCGGGGTTATACATTTAAAGCATGCGGTTCAGGGTGGTTCCAGTTCATCGAGGGAAGTAGTCGTTCACGGGGCATCGTGGGAAGTAGTCGTTCACGGGGCATCGTGGGAAGTAGTCGTTCACGGGGTCTACGAGGGTCGACGGTAGTCGTACACGTCGATGTAGTGGTACTTGCGATCTCGACGACGGTCGTACACGTTTTCGTAGATTAACTTGACGGATCTGAGGGCTCTGGGCGTCGCGGTACTTGGCAAAAACCTCGAAGAAGATGCTTGACGGTCCGGGTACTGGACTTGGCGTCCCCTTCTTGCCGATCCAAAACCAATCGAGACAAAAGGCCTCTGGTAGGGAGCAACAAGGTAGGGCGGGGCGCGAGCAGTGACAAAGGATGCCGGGAAAACCAACGCAAGGTGCAGCGGTCGTGGCTATGATACGTCAATTTTGCATCATGCTTTTTTGTTGATATTTATTGCACTATGGGTTGTTATTACACATTATGTCACAATACTTATGCCTTTTCTCTCTTATTTTACAATGTTTACATGAAGAGGGAGAATGTCGGCTGCTGGAATTCTGGGCTGGAAAAGGAGCAAACATTGGACACCTATTCTGCACAACTCAAAAAGCCCTGAAAACTCCACGAAACTCCGTTTCAGAAAATATAAAAAATATCTGCCGAAAGAAGTATAGGAGGGGGGCACCCACCGTCCACGAGGGTGGGGGTGCGCCCCCTGCCCCGTGGCCACCTCGATTCCCCCCGATGCCCATCTTCTGCTATATGAGGTGTTTTGGCCTGGCAAAAATCATAAGGAGGTTTTCGGGACGAAGCGCCGCCGTCTCGAGACGGAACCTTGGTGGAACCAATCTAGGGCTCCGGCAGAGCTGTTCTGTTGGGGATACTTCCCTCCGGGAGGGGGAAATCGTCATCGCCGTCATCACCAACAACTCTCCCATCTTGGGGAGGGTTATATTCATCAACATCTTCACCAGCACCATCTCCTCTCAAACCCTAGTTCATCTCTTGTATCCAATCTTTGTATCAAAACCTCAGATTGGTACCTATAGGTTGCTAGTAGTGTTGATTACTCATTGTAGTTGATGTTAGTTGGTTTACTTGGTGGAAGATCATATGTTCAGATCCATTATGCATATTAATACCCCTCTGATTATGAACATGAATATGATTTGTGAGTAGTTACGTTTGTTCCTGAGGACATGGGAGAAGTCTTGCTATAAATAGTCATGTGAATTTGGTAATCATTTGATATTTTAATGAGATGTATGTTGTCTTTCCTCTAGTGGTGTCAGGTGAACATCGACTACATGACACTTCACCATTGTTTGGGCCTAGAGGAAGGCATTGGGAAGTAGTAAGTAGATGATGGGTTGCTAGAGTGACAGAAGCTTAAACCCTAGTTTATGCGTTGCTTCGTAAGGGGCTGATTTGGATCCATATGTTTCATGCTATGGTTGGGTTTACCTTAATACTTCTTTTGTCGTTGCAGATGCTTGCAATAGAGGTTAATCATAAGTGGGATGCTTGTCCAAGTAAGGGCAGCACCCAAGCACCGGTCCACCCACATACCAAATTATCAAAGTAACGAACATGAATCATATGAGCGTGATGAAAACTAGCTTGACGATAATTCCCATGTGTCCTCGGGAGCTTTGTCCAGGTTTGTCATTTGCTACAAAAGGGATTGGGCCATCTTGCTGCACCTTATTTACTTTTACTATTTGTTACTTGTTACCAACTATCTTATCACAAAACTATATGTTACCGATAATTTCAGTGCTTGCAGAAAATACCTTACTGAAAATTGCCTATCATTTCCTTATGGTCCTCGTTAGGTTTGACACTCTTACTTATTGAAAGGACTAAGATGGATCCCCTACACTTGTGGGTCATCAAGACTCTTTTCTGGCGCAGTTGCTGGGGAGTGAAGCGCCTTTGATAAGTGGAATTTGGTAAGGAAAAAATTATATAGTGTGCTGAAATTTACTGTCACTTGTTACTATGGAACTTAATCCTTTGAGGGTCTTGTTCGGGGTATCTTCACCCCGACCAGTAGAGCAAAGAATTGCTACTCAACCTACTGAACCTACTGGAAAGGTTTACTTTGAAATTCCTCCGGGTATGATAGAGAAACTGCTAGCTAATCCCTTTACAGGAGATGGAACCTTGCATCCCGATTTGCACCTAATCTATGTGGATGAAGTTTGTGGATTATTTAAGCTTGCAGGTATGCCCGAGGATGTGATCAAGAATAAGGTCTTCCCTTTATCTTTGAATGGAGAGGCATTGACATGGTTTAGGCTATGCGATGATATTGGATCATGGAACTACAACCGATTGAAGTTGGAATTTCATCAGAAGTTCTATCCTATGCATCCGGTTCATCGTGATCGTAATTATATATATAATTTTTGGCCTCGTGAAGGAGAAAGTATCGCTCAAGCTTGGGGGAGGCTTAAGTCAATGTTATATTCATGCCCCTATCATGAGCTCTCAACTGAAATGATTATTCAAAAAATTTATGCTCGGCTTTCTCTCAATAATCGCTCCATGCTCGATACTTCTTGCACCAGTTCTTTTATGATGAAGACTATTGAATTCAATTGGGATTTATTGGAAATAATTAAACGCAACTCTAAATACTGGGATCTCGACGAAGGTAGGGAGTCAGTATAACACCTAAGTTTGATTGTGTTTAATCTTTTATGGATACCGATGTTTCCGTGAATTTAGCACTAAATATGGACTTGACTCTGAGATAGTAGCTTCTGTGAATCATTTGCTACTCATGTTGATCTCCCTAAGCAAAAGTGGTTTAAATTTCATCCTCCTATTAAAGTAAAAGTAGTTTAACCTATTAAAGTTGAAGAAAAGACTATCACTTATAATTTTGATCCTATTGTTCCTACCGCCTATATTGAGAAACCACCTTTCCCTATTAGAATAAAGGATCATGCTAAAGCTTCAATTGTGGTTCGTAAGAGTAATACTAGAACACCTACACCCTCTGAGAAAATTAAAGTTGAACCTAGTGTTGCTATGGTTAAGGATCTCTTGGTCGATAATATAGATGGGCATGTTATTTACCTCCATGAGGAAGCTGCTATAATCGCCAGACCCGATACTAGGAATAAACATAGACCTGTTGTAGGCATGCATGTTATTTCCATTAAAATAGGAGATCAGTGCTATCATGGTTTATGTGATGTAGGTGCTAGTGTGAGTGTAATACCCATTTCCTTATATGAAGAAATTATGCACGATATTGCACCTGCTGAGCTAGAAGGTATTGATGTTACTATTAAGCTTGCCAATAGAGACACTATTTCTGTTGGGGAACATAGTATTTTAAAATTTTCCTACGATCACGCAAGATCTATCTACCAGATGCATAGCAGCGAGAGGGAAGAGTGTGTCTGCGTACCCTCGTAGACCGGGAGCGGAAGCGTCAAGTGACGCGGTTGATGTTGTCAAACTTCTTCACGATCCAACCGATCAAGCACCGAACGTACGGCACCCTCCGCGTTCAGCACACGTTCAGCTTGATGACGTCCCACGAGCTCTTGATCCAGTTGAGCTTCACGGGAGAGTTTCGTCAGCACGACGGCGTGGTGACGGATATGATGTGTTCACCGGCGCAGGGCTTCGCCTAAGCTCCGCGACGGTATGACCGAGGTGTGATTCTGTGGAGGGGGGCACCGCACACGGCTAAAACAATTCAACTTGTGTGTCTTTGGGTGCCCTCCTGCCTCCGTATATAAAGGAGCAAGGGAGGGAGGCCGGCCGGCCCTTCCTGGTGTGGCTAGGGAGTGGACTCCTACTAGGAATAAGATTGCAATCCTATTCCTAGTAGGATTCACCAAAAGAAGGAAGAGGGAAAGGAATAGGAGAGGTGGCGCCCCCCCCCCCAATCCTAGTCCAACTAGGAACCCTAGGTGGGGCGCCGGCCAGCCCTATGGGCTGCCTCTCTCTTTCCCTTTAGGCCCACTATGGACCATCCCCTCTCGTAGGGGGTTCCGGTAACCCCCTCCGGCATTCCCGATAAATCCGAAACTTTTCCGGAACACTTCCGGTGTCCGAATATAGTCGTCCAATATATCAATCTTTATGTCTCGGACATTCCGAGACTCCTCGTCATGTCCGTGATCTCATCCGGGACTCCGAACTACCTTCGGTACATCAATACTCATAAACTCATAATACCGATCGTCATCAAACGTTAAGCGTGCGGACCCTACGGGTTCGAGAACTATGTAGACATGACCGAGACTCATCTCCGGTCAATAACCAATAGCGGAACCTGGATGTTCATATTGGCTCCTACATATTCTACGAAGATCTTTTATCGGTCAAAACCGCATAACAACATACGTTGTTCCTTTTGTCAAACGGTATGTTACTTGCCCGAGATTCGATCGTCGGTATCTCTATACCTAGTTCAATCTCGTTACCGGCAAGTCTCTTTACTCGTTCCGTAACACATCATATCGTGACTAACTCATTAGTCTTTTGCTTGCAAGGCTTATTGTGATGTGTGTTACCGAGAGGGCCCAGAGATACCTCTCCGACACTCGGAGTGACAAATCCTAATCTTGATCTATGCCAACACCACGAATACTTTCGGAGACACCTGTAGAGCATCTTTATGATCACCCAGTTACGTTGTGACGTTTGATAGCACACAAGGTGTTCCTACGGTATTCGGGAGTTGCATAATCTCATAGTCATAGGAACATGTATAAGTCATGAAGAAAGCAATAGCAGTTAAACTAAACGATCATAGTGCTATGCTAACGGATGGGTCTTGTCCATCACATCATTCTCCTAATGATGTGACCCCGTTGATCAAATGACAACTCATGTCTATGGCTAGGAAACATAACCATCTTTGATCAATGAGCTAGACTAGTAGAGGCATACTAGGGACATACTGTTTTGTCTATGTATCCACACATGTACTAAGTTTCCGGTTAATACAATTCTAGCATGAATAAAAGACATTTATCATGATATAAGGAAATACAAATAACATCTTTATTATTGCCTCTAGGGCATATTTCCTTCAGTCTCCCACTTGAACTAGAGTCAATAATCTAGATTACAAAGTGATGATCCTCACACCCATGGAGTCTTGGTGCTGATCATGTTTTGCCCGTGGAAGAGGCTTAGTCAACGGGTCTGCAACATTCAGATCCGTATGTATTTTGCAAATCTCTATGTCTCCCTCCTTGACTAGATCGCGGATGGAATTGAAGCGTCTTTTGATGTGCTTTGTTCTCTTGTAAAACCTGGATTCCTTCGCCAAGGCTATGGCTCCAGTGTTGTCACAAAAGATTTTCATTGGACCCGATGCACTAGGTACTACACCTAGATCGGATATGAACTCCTTCATCCAGACTCCTTCATTTGCTGCTTCCGAAGCAGCTATGTATTCCGCTTCACACGTAGATCCCGCCACGACGCTCTGCTTGGAACTGCACCAACTGACAGCTCCACCGTTCAATAAAAATACATATCCGGTTTGTGACTTTGAGTCATCCGGATCAGTGTCAAAGCTAGAATCGACGTAACCGTTTACGACGAGCTCTTTGTCACCTCCATATACGAGAAACATATCCTTTGTTCTTTTCAGATACTTTAGGATGTTTTTGACCGATGTCCAGTGATCCACTCCTGGATTACTTTGGTACCTCCCTGCTAGACTTATAGCAAGGCACACATCAGGTCTGGTACACAGCATTGCATACATGATAGATCCTATGGCTGAGGCATAGGGAATGACTTTCATTTTCTCTCTATCTTCTGCAGTGGTCGTGTTGGGGAACGTAGTATTTTAAAATTTTCCTACGATCACGCAAGATCTATCTACCAGATGCATAGCAACGAGAGGGGAGAGTGTGTCTACGTACCCTCGTAGACCGGGAGCGGAAGCGTCAAGTGACGCGGTTGATGTTGTCGAACTTCTTCGCGATCCAACCGATCAAGCACCGAACGTACGGCACCTCCGCGTTCAGCACACGTTCAGCTTGATGACGTCCCACGAGCTCTTGATCCAGTTGAGCTTCACGGGAGAGTTTCGTCAGCACGACGGCGTGGTGACAGATATGATGTGTTCACCGGCGCAGGGCTTCGCCTAAGCTCCGCGACGGTACGACCGAGGTGTGATTCTGTGGAGGGGGGCACCGCACACGGCTAAAACAATTCAACTTGTGTGTCTTTGGGTGCCCCCCTGCCCCCGTATATAAAGGAGCAGGGGAGGGAGGCCGGCCAACCTCTCCTGGTGCGGCTAGGGAGGGAGTCCTACTAGGAATAGGATTGCAATCCTATTCCTAGTAGGATTCACCGAAAGGAAGAAGGGGGAAAGGAATAGGAGAGGTGGCGCCCCCCCAATCCTAGTCCAACTAGGATTCCTAGGTGGGGGCGCCGGCCAGCCCTATGGGCTGTCTCTCTCTCACCCTTTAGGCCCACTATGGACCATCCCCTCTCGTAGGGGGTTCCGGTAACCCCCTCCGGCATTCCCGATAAATCCGAAACTTTTCCGGTATACTTCCGGTGTCCGAATATAGCCGTCCAATATATCAATCTTTATGTCTCGGGCATTCCGAGACTCCTCGTCATGTCCGTGATCTCATCCGGGACTCCGAACTACCTTCGGTACATCAATACTCAAAAACTCATAATACCGATCGTCATCAAACGTTAAGCGTGCGGACCCTACGGGTTCGAGAACTATGTAGACATGACCGAGACTCATCTCTGGTCAATAACCAATAGCGGAACCTGGATGTTCATATTGGCTCCTACATATTCTACGAAGATCTTTTATCGGTCAGAACCGCATAACAACATACGTTGTTCCTTTTGTCAAACGGTATGTTACTTGCCCGAGATTCGATTGTCGGTATCTCTATACCTAGTTCAATCTCGTTACCGGCAAGTCTCTTTACTCGTTCCGTAACACATCATCTCGTGACTAACTCATTAGTCTTTTGCTTGCAAGGCTTATTGTGATGTGTGTTACCGAGAGGGCCCAGAGATACCTCTCCGACACTCGGAGTGACAAATCCTAATCTTGATCTATGCCAACACCACGAATACTTTCGGAGACACCTGTAGAGCATCTTTATGATCACCCAGTTACGTTGTGACGTTTGATAGCACACAAGGTGTTCCTACGGTATTCGGGAGTTGCATAATCTCATAGTGATAGGAACATGTATAAGTCATGAAGAAAGCAATAGCAGTTAAACTAAACGATCATAGTGCTATGCTAACGGATGGGTCTTGTCCATCACATCATTCTCCTAATGATGTGATCCCGTTGATCAAATGACAACTCATGTCTATGGCTAGGAAACATAACCATCTTTGATCAATGAGCTAGTCTAGTAGAGGCATACTAGGGACACTCTGTTTTGTCTATGTATTCACACATGTACTAAGTTTCCGGTTAATACAATTCTAGCATGAATAATAAACATTTATCATGATATAAGGAAATATAAATAACAACTTTATTATTGCCTCTAGGGCATATTTCCTTCAGTCTCCCACTTGCACTAGAGTCAATAATCTAGCTCACATCGCCATGTGATTTAATACCGATAGTTCACATCGTTATGTGAATAACACCCATAGTTCACATCACCATGTGACAAACACCCAAAGGGTATACTAGAGTCAATAATCTAGTTCACATCGCTATGTGATTAATACCCAAGAGTAATAAGGTGTGATCATTTTTTCTTGTGAGAGAAGTTTAGTCAACGGGTCTGTCACATTCAGATCCGTATGTATTTTGCAAATTTCTATGTCTACAATGCTCTGCATAGAGCTACTCTAGCTAATTGCTCCCACTTTCAATACGCATCCAGATTGATACTTAGAGTCATCTGGATTTAGTGTCAGAGCTTGCATCGGCGTAACCCTTTACGACGAACTCTTTATCACCTCCATAATCGAGAAACATTTCCTTAGTCATCCAATTACTAAGGATAATTTTGACCGCTGTACAGTGATCTACTCCTGGATCACTATTGTACCTCCCTGTCAAACTCTTGGCAAGGTACACAACGTGTTTTGTACACAGCATGGCATACTTTATAGAACCTATGGCTGAGGCATAGGGAATGACTTTCATTCTCTCTATATTTTTCTGCCGTGGTCTGGCTTTGAGTCTCACTCAACTTCATACCTTACAAGTCAGGCAAGAACTTCTTCTTTGACTGATCCATCTTGAACTACTTCAAAATCTTATCAGGGTATGTACTTATCGAAAGTTTTATCAAGCGTCTTGATCTATCTCTATAGATCTTGATGCCCAATATGTAAGCAGCTTCACCAAGGTCTTTCTTTGAAAAACTCCTTTCAAACACTCCTTTATGCTTTTCCAGAAATTTCTACATCATTTCCGATCGATAATATGTCATTCACATATACTTATCAGAAAGGTTGTAGTGCTCCCACTCACTTTTTGTAAATACAGGCTTCACAGCAAGTCTGTATAAATCTATATGCTTTGATCAACTTATCAAAGCGTATATTCCAACTCCGAGATGCTTGCACCAGTCCATAGATGGATTGCTGGAGCTTGCACATTTTGTTAGCACCTTTAGGATTGACAAAACCTTCTGGTTGCATCATATACAAGTCTTCTTTAATGAATCCATTAAAGAATGCAGTTTTGTTATCCATTTGCCAGATTTCATAAAATGCGGCAATTGCTAACATGATTCGGACAGACTTAAGCATCGCTACAGGTGAGAAAGTCTCATCGTAGTCAACTCCTTGAACTTGTCGAAAACCTTTCGCAACAAGTCGAGCTTTGTAAACAGTAATATTACCGTCTGCGTCGGTCTTCCTCTTGAAGATCCATTTATTTTCGATGGCTTGCCGATCATCGGGCAAGTCAAACAAAGTCCACACTTTGTTCTCATACATGGATCCCATCTCAGATTTCATGGCTTCAAGCCATTTTGCGGAATCTGGGCTCATCATCGCTTCCTCATAGTTCGTAGGTTCATCATGGTCTAGTAACATGATTTCCAGAACTGGGTTGCCGTACCACTCTGGTGTGGAACTTACTCTGGTTGATCTACGACGTTCAGCAGAAACTTGATCCGAAGTTTCATGATCATTATCATTAACTTCCTCACTAATTGGTGTAGGAATCACTGGAACAATTTCCTGTGATGTACTACTTTCCAATCCGGGAGAAGGTACAATTACCTCATCAAGTTCTACTTTCCTCCCACTCACTTCTTTCGAGAGAAACTCTTTTTCTAGAAATGATCCGTTCTTAGCAACGAATATTTTGCCTTCGGATCTGTGATAGAAGGTGTACCCAACAGTCTCTTTTGGGTATCCTATGAAGACACATTTTTCCGACTTGGGTTCGAGCTTATCAGGTTGAAGTGTTTTCACATAAGCATCGCAGCCCCAAACTTTAAGAAACGACAACTTTGGTTTCTTGCTAAACCATAGTTCATAAGGTGTCGTATCAACGGATTTAGATGGTGCCCTATTTAACGTGAATGCAGTTGTCTCTAATGCATGACCCAAAACGATAGTGGTAAATCGGTAAGAGACATCATAGATCGCACCATATCCAATAAAGTACGGTTACGATGTTCGGATACACCATTATGCTGTGGTGTTCTGGGTGGCGTGAGCTGTGAAACTATTCCACATTGTTTCAAATGAAGACCAAACTCGTAACTCAAATATTCTCCTCCACGATCAGATCGTAGAAACTTTATTTTCTTGTTACGATGATTCTCTACTTCACTCTGAAATTCATTGAACTTTTCAAATGTTTCAGACTTGTGCTTCATTAAGTAGATATACCCATATCTGCTCAAATCATCAGTGAAGGTCAGAAAATAACGATACCCGCCGCGAGCATCAACACTTATTGGTCCACATACATCTGTATGTATGATCTCCAACAAATCTGTTGCTCGCTCCATTGTTCCGGAGAACGGAGTTTTAGTCATCTTGCCCATGAGGCATGGTTCGCAAGCACCAAGTGATTCATAATCAAGTGATTCCAAAATTCCATCATTATGGAGTTTCTTCATGCGTTTTACACCAATATGACCTAAACGGCAGTGCCACAAATAAGTTGCACTATCATTATTAACCTTGCATCTTCTGGCTTCAATATTATGAATATGTGTATCACACGATCGAGATCCAACAAACTATTTTCATTGGGTGTATGACCATAGAAGGTTTTATTCATGTAAACAGAACAACAATTATTCTCTAACTTACATGAATAACCGTATTGCAATAAACATGATCAAATCAGATTCATGCTCAACACAAACACCAAATAACACTTATTTAGGTTCAACACTAATCCCGAAAGTATAGGGAGTGTGCGATGATGATCATATCAATCTTGGAACTGCTTCCAATACACATCGTCACTTTATCCTTTAACTAGTTTATGTTCTTTATGCAACTCCCATTTCGAGTTACTACACTTTAGCAACTGAACCAGTATCAAATACCGAGGGGTTGCTATGAACACTAGTAAAATACACATCAATAATCTGTATATCAAATATACCTTTGTTCACTTTGCCATCCTTCTTATCCGCCAAGTATCTAGGGCAGTTCCACTTCTGGTGACCATTTCCTTTGCAGTAGAAGCACTTAGTTTCAGGCTTGAGTTTAGCTTTGGGTTTCTTCATGGGAGTGACAACTTGCTTGTCATTCTTCTTGAAGTTCCCCTTCTATCCCTTTGCCCTTTACTTGAAACAAGTGGTCTGGTTAACCATCAACACTTGATGCTCTTTCTAGATTTCTGCCTTCGCCGATTTCAGCATCGTGAAGAGCTCGGGAATTACATTCGTCATCCCTTGCATATTATAGTTCATCACGAAGTTCTACTAACTTGGTGATAGTGTCTAGAGAACTTTGTCAATTACTATCTCATCTGGAAGATTAACTCCCACTTGATTAAAGCAATTGTACTACCCAGACAATCTGAGCACATGCTCATTGGTTGAGCTATTCTCCTCCATCTTGTAGGCAAAGTACTGTCAGAGGTCTCATACCTCTTGACACGGGCATGAGTATGAAATACTAATTTCAACTCTTGGAACATCTCATATGCTCCGTGGCGTTTCAAAACGTTTTTGAAGTCCCGGTTATAAGCCGTAAAGCATGGTGCACTAAACTATCAAGTAGTCATCATATCGAGCTTTTGTCAAAACGTCATAACGTCTACATCTGCTCCTGCAATAGGTCTGTCACCTAGCGGTGCATCAAGGACATAATTCTTCTGTGCAGCAATGAGGATAATCCTCAGATCACGGAACAATTCCGCATCATTGCTACTAACATCTTTCAACTTGGTTTTCTCTAGGAACATATGAAAAATAAACAGGGAGCAACATTGCGAGCTATTGATCTAGAACATAGATATGCTAATACTACCAGGACTAACTTTATGATAAATTAAAGTTCAATTTAATCATATTAATTTAAAGAACTCCCACTTAGATAGACATCCCTCTGGTCATCTAAATGATCACGTGATCCAAATCAACTAAACCATGTCCGATCATCACGTGAGATGGAGTAGTTTCAATGGTGAACATCTTATGTTGATCATATCTACTATATGATTCACGCTCGACCTTTCGGTCTCCAGTGTTCCGAGGCCATATCTGCATATGCTAGGCTCGTCAAGTTTAACCCGAGTATTCTGCGTGTGCAAAACTGTCTTACACCCGTTGTATTTGAACGTAGAGCCTATCACACCCGATCATCACGTGGTGTCTCAGCACGAAGAACTTTCGCAACGGTCCATACTCAGGGAGAACACTTGTACCTTGAAATTTTTTAAGGGATCATCTTATAATGCTACCGTCGTTTTAAGCAAAATAAGAAGCATAATAAGATAAACATCACATGCAATCAAAATATGTGACATGATATGGCCATCATCATCTTGTGCTTTTGATCTCCATCTCCAAAGCACCTTCATGATCACCTTCGTCACCGGCGCGACACCTTGATCTCCATCGTAGCATCGTTTGTCGTCTCGCCAACTATTGCTTCTACGACTATCGCTACCGCTTAGTGATAAAGTAAAGCAATTACATGGCGATTGCATTTCATACAATAAAGCGACAACCGTATAACTCGTCATGTCTTGACCATATCACATCACAACATGCCCTGCAAAAACAAGTTAGACGTCCTCTACTTTGTTGTTGCAAGTTTTTACGTGGCTGCTACGGGCTTTAGCAAGAACCGTTCTTACCTACGCATACAAAACCACAACGATGTTTCGTCAAGTATGTGTTGTTTTAACCTTCACAAGGACCGGGCGTAGCCACACATGATTCAGCTAAAGTGAGAGAGACAGACACCCGCCAGTCACCTTTAAGCAACGAGTGCTCGTAACGGTGAAACCAGTCTCGCGTAAGCGTATGCGTAATGTCGGTCCGGGCCGCTTCATCTCACAATACCGCCGAAGCTAAGTATGACATCCTGGTAAGCAGTATGACTAGTATCGCCCACAACTCATTGTGTTCTACTCGTGCATATCATCTACGCATAGACCTGGCTCATGATGCCACTGTTGGGGAACGTAGTATTTTAAAATTTTCCTACGATCACGCAAGATCTATCTACCAGATGCATAGCAACGAGAGGGAAGAGTGTGTCTGCGTACCCTCGTAGACCGGGAGCGGAAGCGTCAAGTGACACGGTTGATGTTGTCGAACTTCTTCACGATCCAACCGATCAAGCACCGAACGTACGACACCTCCGCGTTCAGCACACGTTCAGCTTGATGACGTCCCACGAGCTCTTGATCCAGTTGAGCTTCACGGGAGAGTTTCGTCAGCACGACGGTGTGGTGACGGATATGATGTGTTCACTGGCGCAGGGCTTCGCCTAAGCTCCGCGACGGTATGACCGAGGTGTGATTCTGTGGAGGGGGGCACCGCACACGGCTAAAACAATTCAACTTGTGTGTCTTTGGGTGCCCTCCTGCCTCCGTATATAAAGGAGCAAGGGAGGGAGGCCGGCCGGCCCTTCCTGGTGCGGCTAGGGAGTGGACTCCTACTAGGAATAAGATTGCAATCCTATTCCTAGTAGGATTCACCAAAAGAAGGAAGAGGGAAAGGAATAGGAGAGGTGGCGCCCCCCCCCCCCCCAATCCTAGTCCAACTAGGAACCCTAGGTGGGGCGCCGGCCAGCCCTATGGGCTGCCTCTCTCTTTCCCTTTAGGCCCACTATGGACCATCCCCTCTCGTAGGGGGTTCCGGTAACCCCCTCCGGCATTCCCGATAAATCCGAAACTTTTCCGGAACACTTCCGGTGTCCGAATATAGTCGTCCAATATATCAATCTTTATGTCTCGGACATTCTGAGACTCCTCGTCATGTCCGTGATCTCATCCGGGACTCCGAACTACCTTCGGTACATCAATACTCATAAACTCATAATACCGATCGTCATCAAACGTTAAGCGTGCGGACCCTACGGGTTCGAGAACTATGTAGACATGACCGAGACTCATCTCCGGTCAATAACCAATAGCGGAACCTGGATGTTCATATTGGCTCCTACATATTCTACGAAGATCTTTTATCGGTCAGAACCGCATAACTACATACGTTGTTCCTTTTGTCAAACGGTATGTTACTTGCCCGAGATTCGATCGTCGGTATCTCTATACCTAGTTTAATCTCGTTACCGGCAAGTCTCTTTACTCGTTCCGTAACACATCATCTCGTGACTAACTCATTAGTCTTTTGCTTGCAAGGCTTATTGTGATGTGTGTTACCGAGAGGGCCCAGAGATACCTCTCCGACACTCGGAGTGACAAATTCTAATCTTGATCTATGCCAACACCACGAATACTTTCGGAGACACCTGTAGAGCATCTTTATGATCACCCAGTTACGTTGTGACGTTTGATAGCACACAAGGTGTTCCTACGGTATTCGGGAGTTGCATAATCTCATAGTCATAGGAACATGTATAAGTCATGAAGAAAGCAATAGCAGTTAAACTAAACGATCATAGTGCTATGCTAACGGATGGGTCTTGTCCATCACATCATTCTCCTAATGATGTGATCCCGTTGATCAAATGACAACTCATGTCTATGGCTAGGAAACATAACCATCTTTGATCAATGAGCTAGTCTAGTAGAGGCATACTAGGGACACTCTGTTTTGTCTATGTATTCACACATGTACTAAGTTTCCGGTTAATACAATTCTAGCATGAATAATAAACATTTATCATGATATAAGGAAATATAAATAACAACTTTATTATTGCCTCTAGGGCATATTTCCTTCAATTTCACCAGTCGGGATTGTTAGAGATGTTGAAGTCTTGTGTGGGAAAGTTAAATGCCCTCGTGATTTTCTTGTTCTTGGTTCCCCACAAGATGATTTTTGCCCCATTATATTTGGTAGACCCTTCTTGAATAACGTTAATGCTAAGATAGACTGCGAAAAATATATTGTTACTGTTGGATTAGGGGATATATCTCATGATTTTAACTTTGCTAAATTTCGTAGACAACCCCATGATAAAGAATTGCCTAGTAAGGATGAAATTATTGGTCTTGCTTCTATTGTTGTACCTCCAAACGATCCCTTAGAACAATATCTGCTAGACCATGAAAATGATATGTATATGAATGAGAGAAGGGAAATAGATGAAATATTCTTTAAACAAGGACCCCTATTGAAACACAGCTTGCATGTTGAAATTCTAGGAGATCTTCCTCCACCCAAGGGTGATCCCGTGTTTGAGCTCAAACCATTACCTGATACTCTTAAGTATGTTTATCTTGATGAAAAGAAGATATATCCTACTATTATTAGTGCTAACCTCTCAGAGCAAGAAGAAGGGAAATTATTGAAAACTCTCTACAAGCACCGTGCTGCTATTGGGTATACTCTTCATGATCTTAGGGGCATTAGTCCCACTGTATGCCAACACAAGATAAAATTGGAAAAGGACACTAAACCGGTTATTGATCATCAACGACGGTTAAATTCTAGGATGAAACAAGTGGTAAGGAAGGAAATATTGAAGCTTCTAGAGGCAGGTATAATTTATCCAGTTGCTGATAGTCATTGGGTAAGCCCTGTCCATTGTGTTTATAAGAAGGGAGGTATTACTGTTGTTCCTAATGATAAAGATGAATTGATCCCGCAAAGAATTGTTACAGCTTATAGGATGGTAATTTATTTCCGCAAATTAAATAAAGCTACTAAGAAAGATCATTACCCTTTACCTTTTATTGATCAAATGCTAGAAAGGTTCTCCAAACATACTCAATTTTGCTTCCTAGATGGCTATTCTGGTTTCTGTCAAATACCTGTGTCAAAAGAGGATCAGGAAAAGACCACTTTTACTTGTCCCTTCGGCACCTTTGCTTATAGACGTATGCCTTTTGGTTTATGTAATGCACCTGCTACCTTCCAAAGATGCATGATGGGTATATTCTCTGATATTTGTGAAAAGATTGTTGAGGTTTTCATGGATGATTTTTCCGTTTATGGAACTTCTTTTGATGGTTGCTTAAGCAACCTTGATCGAGTTTTGCAGAGATGTGAAGAAACTAATCTTGTCTTGAATTGGGAAAAGTGCCACTTTATGGTTAATGAAGGCATTGTCTTGGGGCATAAAATTTCTAAAAGAGGCATCGAAGTTGATAAAGCTAAAGTTCATGTTATTGAAAAGATGTTGTGTCCCAAGGACATCAAAGGTATATGAAGTTTCCATGGTCATGTCAGGTTTTATAGGAGGTTCATTAAGGACTTCTCCAAAATCTCTAGGCCTCTGACTAATCTCTTACAAAAAGATGTTCCTTTTGTCTTTGATGATGATTGTGTAGAAGCATTTGAAATACTTAAGAAAGCATTTATTTTTTATTTTGACAGAAAGACTGTAAGGGAACCCCTTACAGTATAATTGGTGCAACAAACCCAAATTGCAAGTACCGTGCCTTGAACCTGGGTGGGTGGGAAGGCATCAACCCCTTCCCACCACTAGGCTATGCCTTAGTCTGCAATACTTAAGAAAGCATTGATCTCGGCACCTATTGTCCAGCCTCCTGACTGGAATTTTCCCTTTGAAATTATGTGCGATGATAGTGATTATGTTGTAGGTGTTGTTCTAGGACAAAGAGTTGATAAGAAATTAAATGTTATCCAATATGCTAGTAAAACACTAGACAGTGCCCAGAGAAATTATGCTACTACTGAGAAAGAATTTTTAGCAGTTGTATTTGCTTGTGATAAGTTTAGACCTTATATCGTTGATTCTAAAGTAACTATTCACACTGATCAGGCTGCTATTAAATATCTTATGGAAAAGAAAGATGCTAAACCTAGACTTATTAGATGGGTTCTCCTGCTACAAGAATTTGATTTGCATATTACTGATAGAAAGGGAGCTGGGAACCCTGTTGCAGACAACTTGTCTAGGTTAGAGAATATTCTTGATGACCCACTACCTATTGATGATAGCTTTCCTGATGAACAATTAGCTGCCATAAATGCTTCTCATACTGCTCCATGGTATGCTGATTATGCTAATTACATTGTTGCTAAATTTATACCACCTAGTTTCACATACCAGCAAAAGAAAAAGTTCTTTTATGATTTAAGACATTATTTCTGGGATGACCCGCACCTTTATAAAGAAGGAGTAGATGGTATTATTAGACGTTGTGTACCTGAGCATGAACAGGAACAGATCCTACGAAGTGTCACTCCGAAGCTTATGGAGGAGACCATACTGGAGATAGAACTGCACATAAGGTACTGCAATCTGGTTTTTATTGGCTTACTCTCTTCAAGGATGCCCGTAAGTTTGTCTTGTCTTGTGATGAATGTCAAAGAATTGGTAATATTAGTAGACGTCAAGAAATGCCTATGAATTATTCACTTGTTATTGAACCATTTGATGTCTGGGGCTTTGATTATATGTGGCTGTTTCCTTCCTCTAATGGGTATACACATATTTTAGTTGATGTTGATTACGTTACTAAGTGGGTAGAAGCTATTCCAACTAGTAGTACTGATCATAACACCTCTATTAAGATGCTTAAAGAAGTTATTTTTCCGAGGTTTGGAGTCCCTAGATACTTAATGACTGATGGTGGTTAACACTTTATTCATGGTGCTTTTGGTAAAATGCTTGCTAAGTATGATCTTAACCATAGAATTGCATCCCCATACCACCCACAGTCTAGTGGTCAAGTAGAACTAAGTAACAGACAACTGAAATTAATTTTGCAAAAGACTGTTAATAGATCTAGACAGAATTAGTCCAAGAAACTTGATGATGCATTATGGGCCTATAGAACTGCATACAAAAATCCTATGGGCATGTCTCCATATAAAATGGTCTATCGAAAGACATGCCACTTACCTCTTGAACTAGAACATAAGGCATATTGGGCTATTAAAGAGCTAAATTATGATTTCAAACTTGCCGGTGAGAAGAGGTTATTTTACATTATCTCGCTTGATGAATGGAGAACTGTCGGTGTACAAAAAGAGGGGTACACTTTTTGTACCCCTATGACCGTCCACGGGCAGTCTGAGCCACGGGCACCACCGCACCAAGCAAGGCCAAGAGGTAAGCCAGGGTAAGACTGAAGCCCAAAGCCAAGACCACAAAGAGCAAAGGGACGAAGCAGGTTCCCTCGGCAAGATCCTTGCCGGTAGCCAGTTTTAGCAGCCCCGGCAAGATCCTTGCCGGGGCCGGCTTTAACACCCCCGGCAAGATCCTTGCCGGGGCCGGCTTTAACACCCCCGGCAAGATCCTTGCCGGTAGCCAGTTTTAGCAGCCCCGGCAAGGATCTTTAACAGCCCCGGCAAGACCCTTGCCACGGCAACTCGCCCCACGCCTATGGAGCGAATCACCCTTGAGTCCACTGCCCCCATGGGGCAAGGATTCGGGAGACATCCCCGTAGTGGCATGCAGATCTTTGTAAAGACATTCAAGATCAGATAGGCACTAAGAAGACGACGACCCTTGGCGGGATCCTAGCCAAGGAAGACCACAAGACCTCTGGCAAGCACCTTACCGGGGATGGCAGCAGGCGCCGCGGCAAGACCCTTGCCGGGGGCCCGGCAAGGCCCTTGCCGAGGACATCGGTAGGACCACCATCAGGCCCACGCCGACTAAACCACCGTATGCAGCTGCCGACCCAACCAGCTGGGCAGGCACCTGCGTGGCAACATGCAGATCTTCGTGAAGACCCACCATTGCGCCACCTCAGCTGCCTGCCTGCCTACATGGCATCTTAGGCATCGCTGGCCAGGGCGCGTGTCGACACAAGAAGGAGCGGCGGCGGACAAGACAGCTCTCTCCCCCGTCCTCGATAAAGCAAGGACACCTAAGCAAGACGCATTAAATGCGCCTTGTCATGTAATGCGAGGGATAACCTCGCATCACTGTACCCTTTCCACCTCCTGTGTGCCACTGTGGCAACCCCTTTTTCTATAAAAGGAGGCCCGAGGCGACCAGGAGGAGGATTTGGCTTTTTGGAGCTCCTCACACCCCCATATGCAGCTGAAGAACACAGATATACAATCCACCAAAGCAGGAGTAGGGTTTTACGCATCCTCGCGGCCCAAACCTGGATAAACGAACCGTGTGCTATATGTTTGATCCGCTCTTCTCTCAACCCCGCGCCCCGCAACCGTAGTAGGGATTCTTGTGATCCCATAGGTGTCGTTCCCAATACACCGACATCTTTGGTGCGCCAGGTAGGGGGTGCAGTTGTGAGAATCGGCTCTAGCAGTTGGCCCAGCACTCCTTCGTCTTCGTGGCTCTTTGAGAAGGAAGGAGGCCGGAAGATCAGTACTCGAACGGCTACAAACAGAAGCTAAGTTACATTTAACCCCGGATATTTCCATTCTATTATATAAAGTTATCATCCTCGGAGCTGTTGTTCTTTGTACAAAAAGAAACCTATACGTGAATGGGGCCCTTCCTGATCGGCAATGCCTTTGCTCTGTTTCGAGTCCGCTCAACAGTTCAAACGGCTGCGTTGGAAACGGTAGGGTAGCCTTCCGCAATTGGCAAGGCTCTCGACTCTGACTCGAGTCAAACTCGATAGTTCGAGCGGCTGCGTTAAGGGCGGTAAGGTGGCTCACCCGGTAGCATGCTCACCCAGCAGGCCAATGGGGACCCGTCCCCAAGACGCCGCCTTGGGTTTCCGCGCCGGCAAGCCTACCCAGCTAGCGTACGGTGGATACACAAAGAGGCAACAAACAGGGAAATAGCATGCATAATCCCAAAAATATTTCAAAGTTATATTACATCACATCATTGTTGAGTTTCTAACTAAAGATAAAACTTATCTTGGTCATGAACCAGCAGCGGAGAAGAAGAACGGGATGCCTAATCCCGGCGCTGGCCTTCCACCCTCTTGATTTTGTCGATGCAGCTGGTGACGGGCTTGATGCGCTCCTTGAGCACCGTGAGGTCAGTACCCTCCGGCAAGCTATCCATCGCGGCTTCGAAGTCAAGATCGGGATTCCAGTACGCCAACTTGGTGAGGACCTTGGTCATGACCCCCTGGCAGAGTCGCCGGGCCTCCCCGGCCAATGTGGCCGCTCTGTTGGAGTGAAGATCAGCCAAGGCTTCAAGGACACCCTCGAAGAACTGGGTCAGCTTGGCGTTGACGGTCCCACTCCACTCAGGGGCATACCTCACGTTTGGCATCCCCATGAGGGCCAACTGTGAGGTGACACTGCCGGCGACGTCCTCCAGCCGGCTGATCCATCTGTTCTCACCGGCCACATATTCCTGGTGTTAGGCGGCCTCGTCTGCCCGCAGCTGCTTCTCCTCCTCCAGGCTCCTGGTCAAGGTCTCCTCCCGAGCCGAGCTCTCCGACAACATCTTCTCGAGATTCTCCAGCTTCAGGTTGAGATCTCTGATGGAGTTTTGCTCTTCGGAGAGCTCCCTGGCTCTGCTGATGACCGCTCCTTGCGCCTCTACCAAGGCGCAGTTGAGCGTGTTCTTCTCGTCGGACATCTTGAGGGCATGTTCCTTCAGCTCGTCCCGCTCTACCTCCAGCTCCTTCACCTTGCCGGCATGGACCAGAGCCTGGGCATCGAGTGCCTCTTTGTGCCTCTGCTCTAGCTTGCGAGTCCGCCGCTCGACAAGGACCTCGAGCTCCTCATCCTTGTCGCGAAGCATTGCGGCAAGCTTCGCCTCACGTGCGGAGAGGTCTTCTTCCTGGGAATCCAAGGCGGCTTGATGCTGGTTCCCGGCGGCCTCGGCCGCGGCAGCCAAGTTCGCTGCCTCTTCCTGGGCCTTCTCGATGTCAGCCATCTTCATGGTGAGCTCTGCATCGCGCTTGGCCAATTCCTCCTGAAAGGCTCTCTGCTCCTCGCGAGCCTGGTGAAACCAAGTCTGCGTCTCAGCAACGCGTGCCTTAAAGTCCGCCTCCGCCTTGGCCACCGCTGCCATCCTGGACTTAACCTTGTCCAAACGGGCACGGTAGAGCACTTGGAGCTTTCGGAAATTGGCCCCCATAGCGCGAAAAAGCTGCCCCTCTGAAGAGCCATCGCCACCAACACCCGGTTCATCAACCACCTCGAGCCCGGTGGTGGAAAACACCTCGCCGTCGAAGACTTCCCCTCCGCCGGGCGCTCGAGAACTTGACGCCCCTGGAAGATGGATGAAAAGATCGTCGCCCACCTTCAGATATCTTCCGGGGCCTGAGGTTGTGGAGGAAGAAGGCTGATCATCAACCACCTATTCCTCGGTTGTGGCCTTGTCGGCCTCCCCGGCAGGCCCACCACTTGCACCCTTGGCAGCATCCTTGGCGGCCTCATCGGCGGCGGCTGTAACGCCCCGGATGTAATACTTTCCTATTTGGGAAATATATATATATATATGGCTTCATCAATTCCATTCCGGGTTCTTCGTCTTTCGGGTTTTCGTCTTTTGTCGTGTGCGTGTGTGCATTCATCCATATCATGTAGTCATGTGCATCGCATTGCATTTGTGTTGTCGTTTGCATCCGGTCCCACTCGTTCCTTTCCGTTGTCCGTTTCGAGTTCCGGAGCTCTCTCACGTGTCCGTGACATCCCCGAGGTATACTTTGGTGTTTGGCCGTGTAACGTTTCCGGTTTGGTGTGAGACTTGTCGTGCGTTGTTGTTTTGGTGTGTGAAACCCGCCTGTCAAATCTCGTCGCGTTTGGAATTCGTTTGCTACTCCAACAGTTATTCTCGTGGGCTCAAAGTACATCCTCTTTGAGGCCCAAGACACCCCTCCAACAGCCCACCAAACCAACCCAAACCACTCCCTTCATCTAGGCCATCTAATTGTGATCATGTGGCTGAAAACCTCACCTCATTTGGACAACCCTAGCTCCTTGTGCCTATATAAACGTCCATCTCCCCCAATTTTCGCGTCTGAAACCCTAATGCTTCCACAGTGCGCCACCGGTGCTACCACCGTTGATCCGCGGTGCTTCCACCGTTGAAAATTCGTGCTTCCGACGTCCCAGGAAACCATGCTTCCGAGAGTCGTCGTCGTGCTTCCGTAGTGCCGTCGACGTGCTTCCGACCCGACGCGCGGGCCCCGCGACGTCTCCTTCTCCTACCTCGCGCCGCCCGTCCCCTTCCTCGCCTCCGGCGACCCGCCGCCGGAGCTCCTCCGCCGCCCTCCGCCACCTCAGGCGCCATCGCCCCGGGATCCTCCTCCCGCCGCCATCGCCGCGCCGGGTCGGCCCCTCACCGCCGCCCGCCGCCGGTCCCGCAGGGCGCCGCCGCTGGCCTCCCGCCGCCGCCCTCCGCGGCCCTCCTCGCCATCGGGGCGCATCCCTCGCCGCTCCGCCGGCCGGCGTCGCGCCTCCTCCGCCGGCTCCCTTCTCCGACCAGGCCGTCGCCAGCCAACGCCTCCCGCCGGCCCCCGTCTTCGCTCCGCCGCCTGGCCCGGCGGTCGCCCCAGCCAGCGTCGAGGGCGAGGCCCGATCCCGATCCGTTTTGCCCTAACGGGTTGGATCCCCGCGAGCCCGTCAACCCGCTCCGCTCGCCCGGATCCCGCCCGATCCGCTCTAGGCCGCGGTGGATCCGCCAGCCCGTTTGACTTCTCCGGCCCGATCCGCGCCGCCCGTTGACCCGTTGACCAGATCTGCCCGAGGTAGTTTTTTTTCTAAGTCCTTGGTGATTTTCAGTTTCTGGTGCTGTTTTAAAATGTGGTTAACTTTTTGTGTGATGGTCCGTTTTGAGCAAATGATATGTCAAAATGATCGTGGAGACTTGTACTACGTTTTGTTCCATTGTGCCATGCATGTTTGAGGTCATCTAGATGTCTTAGTCTTCATGAGAAGAGTGCTACTTGCTATAAACTGCTGTTAGTAGATGTTTTCATGCCATCTTTGCAATGTGATAACTTGTAGCATGTTTATCCAAATGATGCAAATGATATGTCCACATGTTCGTCTTGAGATGCTCTACATGTTGATTGCTTTAGCTTGCATGATAGATTTTATCTTGCCATGCTTATCTCCTTTGCAAAGTGTTATGTGGCTGTTATGTCGTTAAACTTGTTACGAGATGCCTCGTAGAGGAACTCGTTGCTATTGATGTGGTTGTCCCCTTGATGCATGCTTAGAGGTTTTGGATTCACCATCATGTGTACTTTGATGTGGTGCTTACCACTTGCCATGTTTAGCTTTGAGGTGACTTAAGCTTGCTCTCAAAGATGCCATGATGAAACTGTTGTTTTAACACTTAGTGAAATTTCACTAAGTCTGGAATCTGTAATTTCCAGATGCCGTGTTTGCTTGTTGTTCTAGGCCAATCCATGATAGTTTTGGGGTGACTCTTGATGATTCCTTGTTGTATAAGTTGTTGGCTATCCATTCATGCTCTCACATGCTTATTTGGGTGGCTGTAGCATATTTAACTCTTGCTCCCAAGTTGCAACAAATTACTGCTGTCAGGATTTTGTTGTCAAGTTTTATATGTCATAGCTTGTTGCTATTGATCCATGGCTCCTTTGGGGGTGCTCCAATGGAATTGTTTACTGTAGGATATGTCTAGTTTATGTCCATGCTCCTTGCCATGATGTTTGAGTGTTGTAGGCCATTTATCTCTTGCCCCGAAGTTGCTATGTGGCTGTTATTTTCAGCTTGTGCATGTTTATTGTTTCGGGTGTAACTTTTAGCCCGTTGCTCCGTTTTGAGCAAGTCCTATATGTAACTTGTGTGTTTTTGCATGTAGATTCATAATATCCTATTGTTATCATGTTTTGAAGCATTTTGCTTGATGCATATTGTTGTGTTGTAACACTGTGCTTCCTAAGTAGACTTTCTGTGCTTCCATAGTGCATCTGTTTTGCTTCCATAGTGCATCAGTCATGCATCCAGTAATTTTTCTGCGCATTGCATCTTGTTTGATTCGTTGCCTTGTGTTCTTGTGTTTGAGTAGAGCCGGAAGCTGAGACCGAGTACGAGTACGAGCACGAGGTTACTACCGAGGTTGAGAACGAGGACCCCTCTTACGATCCCATCGACAACTCTTCAGGCAAGATGACCGAACCCCGATAACATTACTATCTTTGCCTATTGCTAGAAGTCTCGATCTATAGTTTTGCCTCGATGCCCATGTTTTCCTGTCAGCCTCCTATTGTAACCATGAACATGTTTAACCACCCTACCTATGCAAACCATTGATTGGCTATACGTAGGCTTCGCTCAGCCCCTCTTATAGCATTGTTAGTTGCAGGTGAAGATTGAAGATTCTTGCTTCTTGTTGAAGCTTGTTGGGATATAACACTATATTAATTATTAAATGAAATCATCTATATATTGGTAATGGGTGGCAGGCTAAGCCTTTTTGCTTGGTGTTTTGTTCCACTCATGCCGCTAGGAACCGTATAAACCGGTGTTATGGTCCTTGATTATGCGTTCCTCACACGGTTGGGGTTATGGGACCCCCTCGATAAACCGCTAAGTGCTAAGTCTTTTCCAGCAAGTCCCAACATTGGTACTATTCGCCTAATAACTAAAAACTTGCATAGGGTCTTGCAAACCCGAGTTCTTAATCAACAACCCCGGGCCAGTGCTCCACATGAGTGTTGGTCCGAAACGGGGGTCTTGCGGGGCCACCACGAGGAAACTCGAGGATTGGTATACACCTGTAGCATCGCCCATCCGGTCGTGGCGTGAGACTAGATACGCGCGGCTATTGTCAGGGTGTCGGCACGCCGGGAGGATTTGCTGGATTAGCCTTACCTTAGTCGGAGTATCTTGAGCACGGGATTCCGAGAATACTCGGGCCTTCCCACTTTGGAGTTGCGACTCCGCGGATCGTCGGCTTGTCATGGGCCAAGTTGGAACACCCCTGCAGGGTTATGAACTTTCGAAAGCCGTGCCCGCGGTTATGTGGCAGATGGGAGCTTGTTAATATCCGGTTGTAGAAAACTTGACACCATGTTCCAATACACTACCAGCGTGAGTACCGTGACGGTCATTTTCCGAAAGGGATTCGGGAAGTGAACACGGTGGGGTTATGTTTGACTTGTTTTAGTTAGGATCACTTCGTGATCATCTCTCGACCGAGGCACCTTCTCTTCTCGCTCTCTTTTACGTAAGCTAAGCTAGTGCTGCTGCAACCTATTATTCTTTCTTCAGCCTTGTTCCACACCCAAGGCTGGGATAGTCGTGTTACCCGGGAACGGGATTGCTGAGTCCTCTGTGGCTCACAGTTACTTCAACACACCAGATGCAGGTACGATGGTGAGCTACACAGGCGATGGCACTGAGCTAGACTGGGAGTACGACGAGGAGCGTAGCCGTTACTATGTGAACTATCCGGTTGATCAGTAGAGCTTCTACTAGGATTCGATCTAGACCTGTGGTTTAATGTTATGTTTGGTATCTTGTCATTTGGATCTTTACCCTTAGATGGGTTGTGATGTTTATCTGAATGATGTTTGAACATGTAATGTATTGTGTGACGTGGCGAGTGTAAGCCAACTATCTTTTCAGTTTTCCATCCCTATTTTTACATGAGATGTGCAAAGGTACCAAACTTGCGATCATTCCAGAATGGGCTTATATCTTTAAGTCGTGCCTCGACACATAGGAGATATAGTCCCATCCTGGGCATTACAAGTTGGTATTCAGAGCCTTCTCCGACCTAGAAGCCCCCACTGATTGATCGAATCGTTGACGGTCGAGTCTAGGCACACACCTAAAATGTTTTGAGTCCTATATTTATATCGGAGAGTAGGATTTCTTTGCTCCTCATCTCTTTTCATTCTGGTGAGGACTCCTGACGACTACTCTTGCCTCTTCTACTTTCAAAAATTGCACCAATTTTTTTAGGAATCTCGCGAGTATTGTTGGATTGTTTCGATGTCTTTGTGACGAGAATATTGTTCTCGATGCCTCCTGACATTAGGGGTTGTGGCAGTGTCCCGGGGAGTTGAGCTTCGGGGTATTGTCGTCACAAGCATATCGCGGCAATACTAGAATACTTAAGACGGCCAACATCGAAAACTCTCCTATACGGTTGGTGGCGAGATAACCCCGACATCACCCAGTACTGGGGAGGTAGTTCGGGAGTATTGCCATAGCTTTGTATAGTGGATGCTTTTCGAAGGTCCGAGGTAGACGGTTTCCGAGAACAACTGGTTATGTGTTGAAGGATGGATACAGCTGGATGTAGGTTTAGAGTTGATTGCGCGGTGCTTCCCCTGTATCCCCAACACCTGATTGCATAACTGGAAACTTTCAGAAATTAATAGGTGGGTTTATCCAGTAGATCGTAGGAATTCTTCCAATGAATGCAGGTTAGCGAGTTCGGGGTTCTACATTGAGTGAAGTGGTTTTATGGCCGATGTTCCGATCGGGAGTTGCATCTTAAAGGGTCCTTGGCTATGCTGATCCGGGGATTGCAAAACCCTTTCGTAACGCGTTCATAAGCTTTCAGCACAAAGATGTCGAACGAAGCTCCTATCTTGTGTTTGTTCTATCTGTACCTTGAGTTTTTTTCTTATTTACCTTTTGTCTCCCAGTGGCTTCTCGTGAAGATTGTTGTTATCATTAAGCTGAGAATTTCATTCGTTCCTCTTGTTCGAATGATTTTTGTGAAGACTATGTTGCATTTCTATCCGTTGTTTCAGCTTATACCTTCTTTTAATCAAATTGCTGATTGGTGGTCATCTCCTTCAGGATGGCTCCGAAAAGGGTTCCCAACGCTAACCCAGAGGGTGAAGAGGTTCCAGACCGTCCTCCTTCCCCTCCTCCTCCGTCTGAGGCCTGGAGAGCGATTATGCAGACTACAAACCAGAACACCCAGATGTTGATGCAGATGATGCAGCAAATGCAAGCAAATCAAGCAAATCAGGGTGCTCCAGGGAACCAAGGCAATATCTTCAACCAACAGCACCATGCTACTCTCAACCAGTTCTTGGCCAATCAACCAAAGGCTTTCAGTTACTGTGTCGACCCTCTCGATGCTGAAGATTGGATAACCGATATCAAGAAGCATTTTGAGTGCAGCAACGTAAGGCCTGAGGACTATGTGAAATTTGCAGCTTTCCAACTCAAGGACCAAGCAGCTGACTGGTGGCAGCAGTACAAAGACTCTAGAGAAGGGCGTGTGATCTCTTGGGATGATTTCTGCAAGGACTTTCGCTCTCACTACATTCCAACAAGTGTCATCGAGGGTATGCGTGAGCAATTCCGCAACCTGAAGCAAGGCTCTATGACTGTCTACCAGTATAATGTCAAGTTCCAAAACCTTGCCCGCTATGCCAAGCAAGACATACCAGATGCCAAGAGCAAGATCTATCAGTTCCGTGGAGGTCTCAAAGATGAACTTCAACTTGCTCTCACCTTGTTCGAGCCTGATGAGTTCGACAAATTCTATAACATGGCGCTTAAGCAAGAGGCAGCCCAGCTCAAGATGGAGGCTTCTAAAAAGAGGATTCGAGATGCCGTTCACTCCTCCTCATCTTCTCAAGTGGTCGTGAAGCAACAGAAATTTTGGCTTCCTCCTCCTCCAGTGATCCGAGCTCCCTACAACAACAACAACAAGAAGAATGCTGGTGGTCGTGGTTTCTCCCACCCACCCAACCCAAGCAAGCAGTCCAAGTCGCAGTTCCAAGCTCCAAGACCAAGTGTTCCTCCTACTCGTCCTCTTTCTGAGGTCACTTGCTACAAGTGTGGCCAGAAGGGTCATTATTCCAACAAGTGCAACAACCCAAGGCGCCTTCCGCCTCCTCCACCTGTCAGTTCGGCAATTGTCAAGCATGATCCAAAGGCAGCAAGGGTGAATCTGATGAATGCAGCGCAAGCGGAGAATTCTTCTGATGTGATTTTGGGTAACCTTCCAGTGAACTCTTTTCCTGCTAAAGTGTTGTTCGATTCGGGTGCTTCATGTTCTTTCATGTCATATCCATTTGCATCCAAGCACGATATTGTCACTAAAAATCTGCCAAGGGAGTTATCAGTTATTTCTCCGGGGAGACGAATGCATTCCAGTGTGTATGCTCCGGATGTTTCTATTCGCATGGGTGATTATCGATTTCTGTCCTCTCCGGTGGTTCTCGGCAATTCCGACATCGATCTTATCCTCGGAATGGACTGGCTTTCTCAGCATGATGCTCAAATTGACTGTGCACAGAAGGAAGTCAAGATTACTCATTCCGATGATGATGTGATTATCTTCGCCTCCAGGGATAACACAATCAGGCTTTTCTCTCTCAATGACAAGGGCGAGATGAATGCCATATCTCAAATTCTGGTGGTTAACGAATACGAAGACGTCTTTCCTGAAGAACTTCCAGGCATGCCTCCACACCGTCAAGTGGAATTCGTCATTGAACTCGAGCCTGGTACTGAGCCAGCATGCCGGCGTCCATACAAGCTCTCCCCTAAAGAGTGTTGAAGGAGTTGAAGAAACAGCTTGATGAACAGGAGCGTATGGGTCTGATCAGGCCTAGTACGTCTCATTGGGGTTGTGGTGTCTTATTTGTCAAGAAGAAGGATGGCACGGAGCGCCTTTGCGTCGATTACCGGCCATTGAACAAGAAGACAATAAAGAACAAGTATCCGCTCCCCAACATCAACGAACTATTCGAGCAGCTCAAAGGAGCTAAAGTGTTCTCTAAGCTCAATCTCCGAATGGGCTATCACCAGATTCGCATTCGAGAAGAAGATATCCCCAAGACTGCCTTCAGAACGAGCTACGGCTCCTATGAGTATATAGTCATGTCCTTTGGTCTCGCCAATGCTCCACCTACCTTCTCGAGAATGATGCACTACATTTTCAACCCCTACACCGGCGAGTTTGTGCTTGTGTATCTGGATGATATTTTGGTTTTCTCCTAAAATGAAGAGGATCACGAAAAGCACCTCCGTCTAGTTCTCGACAGACTCGGTGAACATAAGTTCTATGCCAAGTTCTCCAAGTGCGAATTTTGGCTCGATAAGGTCTTGTATCTGGGCCATATCATCTCCGCTGACGGTATTGCGGTAAACCCCGAGAAAGTTGAAGCAATTGTCAACTGGGAACCTCCTCAGAACGTCAAGCAACTCAGAAGCTTTCTTGGTCTTGCCAGCTATTGCAGAAGGTTCGTTGAGAACTTCTCCAAGATTGCCAAGCCTCTCTCCAACTTGCTGCAGAAGAATGTCAAGTACTACTGGTCTCCAGATTGTGAAGTGGCATTCAAAACTCTCAAAGAAAAGCTCGTCTCTGCTCCAGTTCTCACTCCTCCAGATGAGTCCAAGCCCTACGAAGTATTCTGTGATGCTTCTCTTCAAGGACTTGGTGGTGTGCTAATGCAGGACAAGAGAATTGTGGCATACACTTCTCGTCAACTGAAGCCAAGTGAGAAGAACTACCCCACACATGATCTTGAACTAGCAGCTGTGGTACATGCATTGATTACGTGGAGACACCTTCTGTTGGGTAGAAAATTCGACATCTTCACCGATCACAAGAGCTTGAAGTACATCTTCACACAGCCGAATCTGAACCTCCGCCGGACTCGTTGGGTTGAAATGATCCAAGAGTATGATCCCAGCATCGAATACACACCTGGCAAGGCGAATGTGATTGCAGATGCTTTGAGCAGAAAGTCATATTGCAACAGCCTTCTTATCAAGCCGTTCCAGCCTGAGCTTTGTGAAGCATTCAGGAAGCTCAACCTCCAAGTTGTTCCGCAAGGTTTTCTTGCAAATCTTCAAGTTGCTCCTACCTTGGAAGATCAGATCCGTGAGGCCCAACTCAGTGATGCTATGGTGCATAGAGTGAAACATGGTATTGCAAAGGGTACTCCCAAATACAAGTGCTATCGCGTTGATGAGAGAGATACCTTGTTCTTCGAGGACAGACTCGTGGTTCCCAAAGGTGATCTCAGGAAGCTCATAATGGAAGAAGCACATGATTCCCTCATTTCCATTCATCCTGGTAGTTCCAAGATGTACCAAGACCTCAAGCAATCTTACTGGTGGACTCGCATGAAAAGGGAGATTGCCCAATTCGTGAATGAATGTGATGTCTACATAAGAGTGAAGGCAGAGCATCAACGTCCAGCCGGTCTTCTCCAACCTCTTCCTATTCCCGAGTGGAAATTCGACCACATTGAAATGGATTTCGTCACTGGCTTTCCTAAGTCCAAGAGAGGGGATGATTCTATCTTTGTGGTGATTGACAAGCTTACCAAAGTCGCTCAATTCCTTCCAGTCAAAGAATCAATCAATGCAGCTCAATTGGCAGAGTTGTACACTTCCAGAATTGTGTCCTTACATGGCATTCCTCAAGTTATCTCCTCAGACCGTGGAAGTTTGTTCACTTCTAAGTTCTGGGACTCCTTTCAGTCTGCCATGGGCACTAAGATCAGGTTCAGCACTGCTTTTCACCCTCAGACTAGTGGTCAAGTCGAGAGAGTGAATCAGATTCTAGAAGACATGCTCAGAGCCTGTGTCATATCTTTTGGCATGAAATGGGAAGATTGCCTTCCATTTGCTGAGTTCTCTTAGAACAACAGCTTCCAAGCAAGTGCCGGCAAAGCTCCATTTGAAATCCTCTATGGCAGGAAGTGTCGTACCCCTCTCAACTGGTCCGAGACTGGTGAACGTCAACTCCTTGGCAACGACTTGATCTCAAAAGCCGAAGAAATGTGCAAAGTCATACGTGACATTCTCAAGGCCGCTCAGTCGCGTCAGAAGAGCTACTATGACGGCAAGCATCGTGATTTGGCTTTCAACATTGGGGATCATGTCTATCTCCGTGTTTCTCCTATGAAAGGCACCCAAAGATTCGGTATCAAAGGAAAGCTTGCTCCTAGATACGTTGGGCCTTTCAAGATCCTTGGCAAAAGAGGCGATCTAGCCTATCAACTTGAGCTCCCTTCTAACTTCGCCAATGTTCATGATGTGTTTCATGTGTCTCAACTCCGCAAGTGCTTCAAGACTCATGAACGCATGATTCCGTTTGAGGAGATTGATCTTCAACAAGACTTGTCCTACCGAGAGCACCCAGTTGCTATCCTCGAATAAACCGAGCGCAAGACCCGCAACAAGTCCATCAAATTCTTGAAAGTCAAGTGGTCACACCATACCGACCGAGAAGCTACGTGGGAACGAGAAGATCACCTTCGTTCCGAGTACCCTTCCTTCTTCCAGTCCTAGATCTCGGGACGAGATCTTTTTGTAGTGGAGGAGAGTTTGTAACGCCCCGGATGTAATACATTCCCTTTTGGGAAATATATATATCTCTGGCTTCATCAATTCCATTCTGGGTTCTTCGTCTTTCGGGTTTTCGTCTTTTGTCGTGTGCGTGTGTGCATTCATCCATATCATGTAGTCATGTGCATCGCATTGCATTTGTGTTGTCGTTTGCATCCGGTCCCACTCGATCCTTTCTGTTGTCCGTTTCGAGTTCCGGAGCTCTCTCACGTGTCCGTGACATCCCCGAGGCCTACTTTGGTGTTTGGCCATGTAACGTTTCCGGTTTGGCGTGAGACTTGTCGTGTGTTGTTGTTTTGGTGTGTGAAACCCGCCTGTCAAATCTCGTCGTGTTTGGAGTTTGTTTGCTACTCCAACAGTTATTCTCATGGGCTCAAAGTACATCCTCTTTGAGGCCCAAGACACCCCTCCAACAGCCCACCAAACCAACCCAAACCACTCCCTTCATCTAGGCCATCTAACTGTGATCATGTGACTGAAAACCTCACCTCATTTGGACAACCCTAGCTCCTTGTGCCTATATAAACGTCCATCTCCCCCAATTTTCGCGTCTGAAACCCTAATGCTTCCACAGTGCGCCGCCGGTGCTTCCAACGTTGATCTGCGGTGCTTCCACCGTTGAAAATTCGTGTTTCCGACGTCCCAGGAAACCATGCTTCCGAGAGTCATCGCCGTGCTTCCGTAGTGCCGTCGACGTGCTTCCGACCCGACGCGCGGGCCCCGCGACGTCTCCTTCTCCTACCTCGCGCTGCCCGTCCCCTTCCTCGCCTCCGGCGACCCGCCGCCGGAGCTCCTCCGCCGCCCTCCGCCACCTCAGGCGCCATCGCCCCGGGATCCTCCTCCCGCCACCATCGCCGCGCCGGGCCGGCCCCTCACCGCCGCCCGCCGCCGGTCCCGCAGGGCGCCGCCGCCGCCCTCCGCGGCCCTCCTCGCCACCGGGGCGCATCCCTCGCCGCTCCACCGGCCGGCGTCGCGCCTCCTCCGCCGGCTCCCTTCTCCGACCAGGCTGCCGCCGGCCAACGCCTCCCGCCGGCCCCCGTCTTCGCTCCGCCGCCGGGCCCGGCGGTCGCCCCAGCCAGCGTCGAGGGCGAGGCCCGATCCCGATCCGTTTTGCCCTAACAGGCCGGATCCCCGCGAGCGCGTCAGCCCGCTCCGCTCGCCCGGATCCCGCCCGATCCGCTCCACGCCGCGGTGGATCCGCCAGCCCGTTTGACTTCTCCGGCCCGGTCCGCGCCGCCCGTTAACCCGTTGACCAGATCTGCCCGGGGTAGTTTTTTTTTTGCTAAGTCCCTGGTGATTTTCAGTTTCTGGTGCTGTTTTAAAATGTGGATAAATTTTTGTGTGCTGGTCCGTTTTGAGCAAATGATATGTCAAAATGATCGTGGAGACTTGTACTACGTTTTGTTCCATTGTGCCATGCATGTTTGAGGTCATCTAGATGTCTTAGTCTTCATGAGAAGAGTGCTACTTGCTATAAACTGCTGTTAGTAGATGTTTTCATGCCATCTTTGCAATGTGATAACTTGTTGCATGTTTATCCAAATGATGCAAATGATATGTCCACATGTTCGTCTTGAGATGCTCTACATGTTGATTGCTTTAGCTTGCATGATAGATTTTATCTTGCCATGCTTATCTCCTTTGCAAAGTGTTATGTGGCTGTTATGTCGTTAAACTTGTTACGAGATGCCTCGTAGAGGAACTCGTTGCTATTGATGTGGTTGTCCCCTTGATGCATGCTTAGAGGTTTTGGATTCACCATCATGTGTACTTTGCTGTGGTGCTTACCACTTGCCATGTTTAGCTTTGAGGTGACTTAAGCTTGCTCTCAAAGATGCCATGATGAAACTGTTGTTTTAACACTTAGTGAAATTTCACTAAGTCTGGAATCTGTAATTTCCAGATGCCGTGTTTGCTTGTTGTTCTAGGCCAATCCATGATAGTTTTGGGGTGACTCTTGATGATTCCTTGTTGTATAAGTTGTTGGCTATCCATTCATGCTCTCACATGCTTATTTGGGTGGTTGTAGCATATTTAACTCTTGCTCCCAAGTTGCAACAAATTACTGTTGTCAGGATTTTGTTGTCAAGTTCTATATGTCATAGCTTGTTGCTATTGATCCATGGCTCCTTTGGGGGTGCTCCAATGGAATTGTTTGCTGTAGGATATGTCTAGTTTATGTCCATGCTCCTTGCCATGATGTTTGAGTGCTGTAGGCCATTTATCTCTTGCCCCGAAGTTGCTATGTGGCTGTTATTTTAAGCTTGTGCATGTTTATTGTTTCGGGTGTAACTTTTAGCCCGTTGCTCCGTTTTGAGCAAATCCTATATGTAACTTGTGTGTTTTTGCATGTAGATTCATAATATCCTATTGTTATCATGTTTTGAAGCATTTTGCTTGATGCATATTGTTGTGATGTAACACTGTGCTTCCTAAGTAGACTTTCTGTGCTTCCATAGTGCATCTGTTTTGCTTCCATAGTGCATCAGTCATGCATCCAGTAAATTTTTTGCGCATTGCATCTTCTTTGATTTGTTGCCTTGTGTTCTTGTGCTTGAGTAGAGACGGAAGTTGAGACCGAGTACGAGTACGAGCACGAGGTTACTACCGAGGTTGAGAACGAGGACCCCTCTTACGATCCCATCGACAACTCTTCAGGCAAGATGACCGAACCCCGATAACATTACTATCTTTTCCTATTGCTAGAAGTCTCAATCTATAGTTTTGCCTCGATGCCCATGTTTTCCTGTCAGCCTCCTATTGTAACCATGAACCTGTTTAACCACCCTACCTATGCAAACCATTGATTGGCTATATGTAGGCTTCGCTCAGTCCCTCTTATAGCATTGTTAGTTGCAGGTGAAGATTGAAGATTCTTGCTTCTTGTTGAAGCTTGTTGGGATATCACACTATATTAATTATTAAATGAAATCATCTATATATTGGTAATGGGTGGAAGGCTAAGCCTTTTTGCTTGGTGTTTTGTTCCACTCATGCCGCTAGGAACCGTATAAACCGGTGTTATGTTCCTTGATTATGTGTTCCTCACACGGTTGGGGTTATGGGACCCCCTCGATAAACCGCTAAGTGCTAAGTCTTTTCCAGCAAGTCCCAACATTGGTACTATTCGCCTAATAACTAAAAACTTGCATAGGGTCTTGCAAACCCGAGTTCTTAATCAACAACCCGGGCCAGTGCTCCACATGAGTGTTGGTCCGAAACGGGGGTCCTGCGGGGCCACCACGAGGAAACTCGAGGATTGGTATACACCTGTAGCATCGCCCATCCGATCGTGGCCTGAGACTAGATACGTGCGGCTATTGTCAGGGTGTCGGCACGCCGGGAGGATTTGCTGGATTAGCCTTACCTTAGCCGGAGTATCTTGAGCACGGGATTCCGAGAATACTCGGGCCTTCCCACTTTGGAGTTGCGACTCCGCGGATCGTGGGCTTGTCATGGGCCAAGTTGGAACACCCCTGCAGGGTTATGAACTTTCGAAAGCCGTGCCCGCGGTTATGTGGCAGATGGGAGCTTGTTAATATCCAGTTATAGAAAACTTGACACCATGTTCCAATGCACTACCAGCGTGAGTACCGTGACGGTCATTTTCCGAAAGGGATTCGGGAAGTGAACACGGTGGGGTTATGTTTGACTTGTTTTAGTTAGGATCACTTCGTGATCATCTCTCGACCGAGGCACCTTCTCTTCTCGCTCTCTTTTACGTAAGCTAGGCTAGTGCTGCTGCAACCTATTGTCAGCCTTGTTCCACACCCAAGGCTGGGATAGTCGTGTTACCCAGGAACGGGATTGCTGAGTCCTCTGTGGCTCACAGTTACTTCAACACACCAGATGTAGGTACGATGGTGAGCTACACAGGCGATGGCACTGAGCTAGACTGGGAGTACGACGAGGAGCGTAGCCGTTACTATGTGAACTATCCGGTTGATCAGTAGAGCTTCTACTAGGATTCGATCTAGACCTGTGGTTTAATGTTATGTTTGGTATCTTGTCATTTGGATCTTTACCCTTAGATGGGCTGTGATGTTTATCTGAATGACGCTTGAACATGTAATGTATTGTGTGACGTGGCGAGTGTAAGCCAACTATCTTTTCAGTTTTCCATCCCTATTTTTACATGAGATGTGCAAAGGTACCAAACTTGCGATCATTCCAGAATGGGCTTATATCTTTAAGTCGTGCCTCGACACGTAGGAGATATAGTCCCATCCTGGGCATTACGGCGGCCTCGTCAGCATCCTTGGCGGCCTCCTCGGTGGCAATCATGTCGGCCTCCGCCGCGGCTTCCTCAGCAATATTCCCAACAACGGCGTCCACGTCCTCCATATCTGAAGGAGGGCCTGGGCAGTGATGGGAGCAATGAAGCCAAGAAAAAGAATAAGGGAAAAACAGAGACAGAGGACAGGCGACTCACCAGTGCCAGGCTGTGAAGCAGAAGTCCCCTCCCCGCCAGTATTTGGAGTCATGGCAGAGCCACCAGTGCCCAAGTTCCCCTCTTCCTCCATGGGTGTGGGCTCCATGCTTGGTGCCCTTGCCGGGGACGCCCCTCGCGGTGGCGTAGTCGATGGGGGTGGTGTGTTGGGGGTAGCCCCCTGCGGCTCCTCCTGCTGCCGCTCCCATCCTACGAAACCGACAAGGTCAGCATCATAGCATCGAACACCTACCACATGTCGAGCAAGAGGAGGGTGACGAACTTACGTTGGGGGCTGTGCCGGGGGCTGCTGTCCGGGCTGCTCAACACCACCAGTGGCGTCTCTGAAGCCCCAGCCAAGGGCTGGCTGCTCGCCGAGGCCTTCGCCCTCTTCATCCTCTGGGTCAACGTCTCTGCATCCCTGCAGAAGGAAAAACGGATCAAGATGAGTGGCTTAGTTCAGGGGAATGGAAATGGCGGTAAGGAACAGAGTACTTACTCGTCGTCCATCTCCTCCTCCTCCTCCTCCACCGCTTTCCTTTTCCTCTTCGGGCTGAGAGGCCCAAGATCAAAAGGGAGCTCCGCGTCGACATCCGAGTCGACGTCTGTCGGGGGAGGCGAAGAAGGCAGAGTTTGTGCGCGCCCAGATGGAGAAGGGGTTGTTGCCTTCTTCTTCTCAGCGGCCTTCGTCAGCCTCCTCGCTGTCGTGGCCCTTGTGTGGCGCCCGGACCCCTCCAGGGTCAATTGAGGCCGCGTAGCCTTGCCGGGCCGCACCGGCTCACCGGAACTAGCCCGCCGCAGGACTCGTCCTCTTCCCCTGGCAGGCGTCGAGCCCGCCGCCACGTCCTCCTTCGACGACGACTTGTCGGCCGCGTCTTCGACCAGCGGAGCTCCGGTGCCGGCGCTGCTAGCCTCCCGGCGGCCGCCGCCCACCGGGTGAGCTCCTCCTCCTCTGCAGCCGTTGCGGCCTTGTCCTCCACACCCCCGGCACTGCCGGCCTCCATGGCAAGCTGCGCCTCCCTCGCCCTAGTGGCGATGTAGTCCAGCTCTGCCTGGGTGGTGTCCATGACAAGCCACCGCTCGAAGTCAGCATTGGCATACACCTCAACCAGGGTGTCAAAGAATTGATGCACCTCCGCATCCGACGGCTCCTTCCAGCTTGGGACGGGGCCGTGCGCGTTACAGTCCGGCATCATAGCGATGATCTCAGACCGGCGCGAATTATTGCACAACGGGACCACCCCCGCTGGCAACTTGAAGAACGGCCCCTTCAGCGCCTTGCCGGCCTTTGCGGCAGCCCTTGCGGCCTTGCCGGTCCGTTCGACCTCGCCATCACGACCCACATCAAGCTGGAAGAGCCGCTGGCAGAAATGGGCATGCGCCATCACCGTGAAATTGTGGTCGAGGCCAGGACGGAGTCCCATAATGTCAGCCGGATTCGTGAAGAGCCAGACTAGTTTCCCCTTGTTGTGCAACGGGGCGATCCGACGGCGAATGAAGTCCGCCCCGATCATCTCAAGGGTGAGTCCAGCCTGGGTGTGCCGTAGAATCCTGGTAGTGGCGACGGTGAGCCTCCCGTCGGCGACATCGACATCGCTCCGATCTCTGTCACGGACCGGCGGCACTCGGCGGACCTTGCAGAACTTTGGCGGGTCTTCGTCTTCAATCCAGCACCACCGGTCGCGCCATTCATCCCACCTCTCCTTCACGGCACCGTCCGGGTACGCTCCCTTGGATCTTGGAATCCTGGTGATGCATCCAGAGACAGCACCTCCTGGCTGGATCCGAGGGGAGAAATAGTGGCGGAAAAGCGCCGTGTTGGGCTGCACCCCGACGAAGCCTTCACAAAGGTGCGCAAAGAAAGCCATGCACGCCACCGCATTCGGAGTAAAATCCAAGAGGCGGAAACCGAAGGTGTGCATGATGTCGCAGAAGAAATCGGAGAAAGGGGGGCATAACCCACAAGAAAGATAATCAAAGAAGAAGGGATACCGATTTGAGGCAGGATCGGCGCAAGCGGCAGGAATGACGCGCGTCGCCGGATGCCCCGAATTCTCTCCCCCCATCTTCACTCCCCATAGAGGCTTGAAGGAGGCCCGGAGCTCGTGGACGTCAACCGTCAAGGGGAAGAAGAAGGCGGACTTCGTCCGGTCCCCCAACAGCGCATTCTCCGGCGGCTCCACGGTCCCAGCGCCCTTGGCCACCCCCTTGCCCTTGACGGATTTGGACTCCATGGCGGATAAGAAAGTTGGAGGACTGAGGGAGGGGGATGGCGAAGCAACGACGGCAGGCGACGGCGGAAGTTTAGGGAGGAAGGAAGAGAGGAAACGGCGGCTCCAAGATTGGAAGAGGCACGAGGAAAGAGGGGAAGTGAGCAGCGCGCCCGCGGTTACTCCTTCTTATGGGGGGAAACGCGGGCCGCCTCCTTTCACATTAACTGTGATGTGACGCATGCTTGCAGGAACCGACCCCACGCATGTCGCCCACGTCACGCACACCCTTCCACACTGCGCCATGCGCGCGGATCGTGGGAGGCGCAGCGCGCGGAAAATCTTACCACGGTAAAAATCGTCCCGCCTGCCCGTGCACCATTCTGGGCCTAGCCCAACAACGCGCCGCGCTTATGTGTACAAAAAGGGGGGTACACTTTTTGTACCCCTATGACTGTGCACGGGCAGTCTGAGCCACGGGCACCACCACACCAAGCAAGGCCAGGGAGGTAAGCCAGGGTAAGACTGAAGCCCAAAGCCAAGACCACAAAGAGCAAAGGGATGAAGCAGGTTCCCCCCGCAAGATCTTTGCCGGTAGCCAGTTTTAGCAGCCCCGGCAAGATCCTTGCCGGGGCCGGCTTTAACAGCCCCGGCAAGATCCTTGCCGGGGCCGGCTTTAACAGCCCCGGCAAGACCCTTGCCACGGCAATTCGCCCCACGCCTACGGAGCGAATCACCCTTGAGTCCACTGCCCCCATGGGGCAAGGATTCGGGAGACATCCCCGTAGTGGCATGCAGATCTTTGTGAAGACATTCAAGATCAGATACGCACTAAGAAGACGACGACCCTTGGCGGGATCCTAGCCAAGGAAGACCACAAGACCTCCGGCAAGCACCTTGCCGGGGATGGCAGCAGCGCCGCGGCAAGACCCTTGCCGGGGGCCCGGCAAGGCCCTTGCCGAGGACATCCGCATGACCACCATCAGGCCCACGCTGACTAAACCGCCGTATGCAGCTGCCGACCCAACCAGCTGGGAAGGCACCTGCGTGGCAACATGCAGATCTTCGTGAAGACCCACCGTTGCGCCACCTCAGCTGCCTGCATACCTACATGGCATCTCAGGCATCGCTGGCCAAGGCGTGTGTCGACACAAGAAGGAGCGGCGGCGGACAAGACAGCTCTCTCCCCCGTCCCCGATAAAGCAAGGACACCTAAGCAAGATGCATTAAATGCGCCTTGTCATGTAATGTGAGGGATAACCTCGCATTACTGTGCCCTTTCCACCTCCTGTGTGCCACTGTGGCAACCCCATTTTCTATAAAAGGAGACCCGAGGCGACCAGGAGGAGGATTCGGCTTTTTGGAGCTCCTCATGCCCCCATAGCTAGCTGAAGAACACAGATATACAATCCACCAAAGCAGGAGTAGGGTTTTACGCATCCTCGCAGCCCGAACCTGGATAAACGAACCGTGTGCTATCTGTTTGATCCGCTCTTCTCTCAACCCCGCGCCCCGCAACCGTAGTAGGGATTCTTGTGATCCCATAGGTGTCGTTCCCAATACACCGACAAGAACCCAGGCCTACAAAAATGCCAAACTGTTTAAAGAAAAGGTTAAAAGATGGCATGACAAAAGGATACAAAAGCGGGAGTTTAACATAGGTGATTATGTCTTGCTATAGAACTCTCGTTTAAGATTTTTTGCAGGAAAACTTCTCTCTAAATGGGAAGGTCCTTACGTTATCGAGAAGGTATATCGTTCCGGTGCCATAAAAATCAACAACTTCGAAGGCACAAATCCGAAGGTGGTGAACGGTCAAAGAATCAAACATTATATCTCAGGTAATCATGTAAATGCTGAAACCAATGTTATTGAAACCGTAACCCTGGAGGAATATATAAAGGACACTTTCCAGAATGATTCAGACTCCGAAAAGGAAGAGGTATGTGGTACGGTAAGTAAACCGACTCCAAAATAGTTCTAATGGCAATTTTTCTCCGCTTTGGAATATTTAGAAAAATAGAAAAATAAGAAGTAGTCTGGGAAGGACACGAGGCGTCCACGAGGGTAGAGGGTGCGCCCGACCCCCCTGGGCGCTCCCCCTACCTCGTGGGCACCCCGTGTGCCTCCCGGACTCCATTTTCTTCCATGTTACTTCTTTCGGTCGATAAAAATTCATTATATATTCTCCCGAAGGTTTTGACTACCGCATCACGTGAAAATCCTCTGCTTTTGTTTCGAGCTGTGTTTCTGACAGATCTAGATCACCATGACGTCTTCAAGCACCCCCAAGGACAAGTTCTTCGAGAAGGTCATCAACCCCTACCTTGTGGAGGTGCTGCAACACCCTCAAACCATCGAGGTGCATGAGGGGGTGCTGCACATCCGCGATGTTGAGGGACCAAGGAGGACCGAAAGCGTGGAGACAAGACTCGAAGCCATGGAGCAGCAAGTTTTCAAGTGCCAAGGTATGGTGGAACAAGGACTCAACGCCAACCACATGATGATCACGGAGCTCACCAACAACCACAAGCTGGACGCCAAGACCATTGGGGAGGCCATCTTGAAGCTCCACGAGAAAATCGAGCACCTCCAAGCCCAGATCTATGACCTGCAAAACCAAAACTGTGAGTATGAATATAGATTCAAGAAGATGAGTTTGGCTGCAGATTTGAGGATCCCGGAGACTCGATCATCCGTCTACGATGGTGAGCCCATGCCTTGTAAGGTGGACGACAAGCCTGTGTTATCAACAACTCCTTCATCACCACCTCCGAAGAAAGAGACGTAATCACATGGGTATGGGCTCTCCCCTTGGCAACTGCCAAGCTTGGGGGAGGTGTCCCGGTATCGTATCACCATCACACTCCTATCTTTACCATTTTTCTTAGTTCGATCCTTTTGGTAATATCTTGATCTAGTAGAATAAAGTTTAGTATGATCTAGTCATGAGCTTTGCTTTATGATCCTTATCTTTGTAATCGAGTCCGTGAGCTATATAATAAAGATTAGTTTTCAGTCAAGGGCTTGACTTTCTCACTATGATCATGAGAGGATAAAAAGAAAATATAAAAAGTATGAAAGAGATCATATTGATCTTATGGATAGTAATGACTTCACATATACAGAGTATGATGAATAAAAGTTGTTGAGAGTTGACAAACATAGTTTTGGTCATCGCTGCAATTAATAGGAAGTAATAAGGAAAGAGAGGTTTTCACATACAAATATACTATCTTGGACATCTTTTATGATTGTGAGCACTCAATAAAATATGACATGCTAAAGAGTTGATGTTGGACAAGGAAGACAGCATAATGGGTTATGTCTTCTTATATACGAAATAAAGTATATTGTCATGGATCATCCAACATGTTGAGCTTGCCTTTCCCCCTCATGCTAGCCAAAACTTCTTGCGCCAAGTAGAGATACTACTTGTGCTTCCATACATCCTTAAACCCAGTTTTGCCATGAGAGTCCACCATACCTCCCTATGGATTGAGTAAGATCCTTCAAGTAAGTTGTCATTGTTGCAACTCTCTAAAATATGTATAATCTATTAGTGTGGAGAAAATAAACTTTATACGATCTTGTGATATGGAAGCAATAAAAGCGACGGACTGCATAATAAAGGTCCATATCACAAGTGGCAATATAAAGTGACGTTCTTTTGCACTAAGATTTTGTACACCTAACCATAAAAGCACATGACAACCTCTGCTTTCCTCTTCGAAGGGCCTATCTATTATTCTTACCTTATAAGGGTCATGGTGATCTTCACCTTTCCTTTTTACATTTTATCCTTTGGCAAGCACCTTGTGTTGGAAAGATCTTGACATATATACCCACTTGGATGTAAGCTATCATGATCTATTATTGTTGACATTACCCTCGAGGTAGAAGGTTGGGAGGCAACACTATAAGCCCCTATCTTTCTCTGTGTCCGATTAAAACTCCATACCCATAAGTATTGCGTGAGTGTTAGCAATTGTGGAAGACTAAATGATAGTTGAGTATGTGGACTTGCTGAAAAGCTCTTATATTGACTCTTTCTGATGTTATGATAAATTGCAATTGCTTCAATGACCGAGATCATAATTTGTTAGTTCTCAATGAAGTTTCTGATTCATACTTGACATTGTGAATGGATTTTTACTCTATCATAAGAAATCATATGACAATATGTATATGTTGTTGTTATAAGAATGATCATGATGCCCTCATGTCCGTATTTTATTTTATCGACACCTCTATATCTCTAAAATATGTGGACATATTTTTCGATATCGGCTTTCCTTGAGGACAAGCGAGGTCTAAGCTTGGGGGAGTTGATACGTCCATTTTGCATCATGCTTTTATGTTGATATTTATTGCACTATGGGCTGTTATTACACATTATGTCACAATACTTATGCCTTTTCTCTATTATTTTACAAGGTTTACATGAATAGGGAGAATGCCGACAGCTGGAATTCTGGGCTGGAAAAGGAGCAAACATTGGAAACCTATTCTACACAACTCAAAAAGCCCCGAAACTCCACGAAACTCCGTTTCAGAAAATATAAAAAATATCTAGCGAAAGAAGTACAGGAGGAGGCCACCCACCGTCCACGAGGGTGGGGGCGCCCCACCCCCCCTCTGGGCGCGCCCCCCTGCCTCGTGGGCCACCTGGTAGCCCCCCGATGCCCATCTTCTGCTATATGAGGTGTTTTGACCTGGAAAAAATCATAAGGAGGTTTTCGGGATGAAGCGTCGCCGTCTCGAGGCGGAACCTTGCGGAACCAATCTAGGGCTCCGGCAGAGCTGTTCTACCAAGGATACTTCCCTCCAGGAGGGGGAAATCATTGACGCCGTCATCACCAACAACTCTCCCATCTTGGGGAGGGTTATCTTCATCAACATCTTCACCAGCACCATCTCCTCTCAAATCCTAGTTCATCTCTTGTATCCAATCTTTGTATCAAAACCTTAGATTGGTACGTGTAGGTTGCTAGTAGTGTTGATTACTCCTTGTAGTTGATGCTAGTTGGTTTACTTGGTGAAGATCATATGTTCAGATCCATTATGCATATTAATACCCCTCTAATTATGAACATGAATATGTTTTGTGAGTAGTTATGTTTGTTCCTAAGGACATGGGAGAAGTCTTGCTATAAGTAGTCATGTGAATTTGGTATTCGTTCGATATTTTGATGAGATGTATGTTGTCTTTCCTCTAGTGGTGTCATGTGAACGTCGACTACATGACACTTCACCATTGTTTGGGCCTAGAGGAAGGCATTGGGAAGTAATAAGTAGGTGATGGGTTGCTAGAGTGAGAAAAGCTTAAACCCTAGTTTGTGCGTTGCTTCGTAAGGGGCTGATTTGGATCCATATGTTTCATGCTATGGTTAGGTTTACCTTAATACTTCTTTTGTAGTTGCGAATGCTTGCAATAGAGGTTAATCATAAGTGGGATGTTTTTCCAAGTAAGGGCAGCACCAAAGCACTGGTCCACCCACATACCAAATTATCAAAGTAACGAACGTGAATCATATGAGCGTGATGAAAACTAGCTCGACGATAATTCCCATGTGTCCTCGGGAGCGCTTTCCTTCATATAAGAGTTTGTCCAGGCTTGTCCTTTGCTACAAAAAGTATTGGGCCATCTTGATGCACCTTATTTAGTTTTACTATTTGTTACTTGTTATCAACTATCTTATCACAAACTATATATTCCCGATAATTTCAGTGCTTGCAGAAAATACCTTACTGAAAACTGTCTATCATTTCCTTCTGCTCCTCGTTGGGTTCGACACTCTGACTTATCGAAAGGACTACGATAGATCCCCTACACTTGTAGGTCAACAATCTCCGGCGGGACTTTATACGGTTGATGTATTAAGCATGTTGTAGTAAACATGCTTAACACGTCCTAGCTATTTTTCCTACCTTTTTATAGACAACTCGGCCATTCTCTACTCTGGCAGCACGTGCGTTGCGATGTTTAACTCTGCCAATTACATTTTTATTAGTACCAGTTTCAATGGCTATACTAGGTTGCCCGCAGTTAAACATTCCTTGTTATTTTCAGTAATGCACACTGTGTGATGTTCAAGTATGAACTGTCCAGCTCAATTTCACCAATAGCAGCTACAAACTTATAAAACATGACTTAGGATGTTATTAAGCATGTTGTAATTAACATTTGTATCCATTTCTTAATCTGCCCTTTACTACCATGCTACTCTCCGAAGTGAAGATATACTAGGGATGCTGCCCTTTTGCTATTTTTGGTGGATCCTAACCCTGATGTAGTTAACATGTCTTTCTATGTACTTACGCAGGGCCATAATGGGCGGTGTTGTTGTTTGCGGTCGAGGTTAGCTGCATCCCATGTCTTACATTATTTTACATCATTTGTGCAATTGCAGTTTAGCTTCTAACATGTACTTGCTTCTTGTAGGTACACATGTCAGCGACACTGATCCATACTTCGACCCGGAGGAACACCTCGCCTCCACTGTAGTCAACTTGGGGCGGGCTCTTGTCCATATGAAGTGCCCGAGGAACTGCCCCTCGGGACTTACCAAGTGTGAATTGACCAGTTGAATCTTACTAATACCAGTTGCAATGGCCATGTTTTTTACGGTTGATGTATTGAGCATGTTGTAGTAAACATGCCTAACCCATCTTATCTATGTTGTAGACAATAGGGTCATTCTCTGCTCTAGCAGCACCTGCCTTGCGATGTTTAACTCTGTCAATTTTATTTCTATCAGTATCAGTTTCAATGGCTATACTAGGTTGTCTGTTGTAGTAAACAATTATATCCATTTTTTAATCCGCCCCTTTGCTACTGTGCTACTCTTTTGGAATGAAGATATCACTACAGATGCTGCCGTTTTATTACCATTTTCTATTTTTGGTGGATGTTAACCCTGTTGTAGTTAACATTGGCTTTCCATGTACTTACATAGGGCTACGACGGGCGATGTTGTTATTTGGTGTCGAGGTTAGCTGCATCCCATGTCTTATACACCATATGTTCCTAAATATAAGTATTTTTAGAGATTCCAATATAGACTACATATGGAGCAAAATGAGTGAATTTAGATTCTAATCTAAACTATGTCTATATACATTTATATGTAGTTCATATTGAAATCTCTAAAAATACGTGTACTTAGGAACGGAGGTAGTTGTATTTTACATCATTTGTGCAATCGCGGTTTAGCTTCTAACATTTACCGGTTGCTTGCAGGTACATATATGAGCGATACTGATCCATGCTTCTATCAATTTTGCGTATGGGGCAATAACATATTCATGAATAAGCGTTAAGTGAGGAAACTAAGAAAAATTGTTAGGCGACAGAACAGACACGGAAAAGAAACTATCGGCTTCCATGAATAAGAAATTTTCTCTTTCTACTATGGGACCAATGCTGCTTCGTAGCTCATTACACAACGAATGTAATGGCCCATGGGTGGCCCAACATCTACTAGCATGCAAGGAAGTTAACAATGGTCGTAACCACAATGAAGGTCAGGCTTAAATTCTACTTAATAGATTATTTCGTTGTTGAGAATCAACATGTGGTTGGGTGGTTACAGAGACAGTGGTGTCCCAGCCCACCAGGGTTCAGGTCGTGATGCTCGCATTATTCCTGTATTTATTTCAGGATTTCCGACAATGCGCTTTCAATGAAAGAAGACATTTTCGTCGACGACGAGGCGGCATGTGTGTGTTCATAGGAATGAGTGTATGCGCGTATGTATGAGCACTTGTGTATGTACTGTGATAAAAAAGATTATTTCGTTGTTACAATGGGTTGTATTTGTAAGAGGGCGACCTGATACATTATTGATTTGCTTATAAAGGGAACTTTTTTCTTCTAGCTACCACAAATGTATTTTGGTGTTGCTGAAGTTAAAAAGTACGCTAAAATTCATATCTCATAACATAACCATCATAATAATTTATAGTCACGTTAACCATTGGTTAAGTTCAGTCATTTATGTGTGTTTTTCCTATGGTTCAAGGGGTATTTAAGTTCCGCTCAACATCCGATTTTTGTTGTCGGTGTCTGCTCTGTATACACTTCAAGTTTGTTTCCATTGATATCTATTTTCGTATTCGTCACTCCACACAAAGAAAAAGGGTAGCACCCATATTCATCCGTTTCTGCTCCGTTTCTATCTTTACTTTGCGGCATGGCGAGCTCTCGTTTAGATGAGAGTTAACAAAATCACCTCTAACTATATTAGAAAG
>LR738710.1:195286593-195545193 GCA_902687465.1 Secale cereale | reverse complement strand
TCTTCTCAAAAAAAAAAAAAAAAAACTGACCACGCTAGCCGGAATTCTTCTGTTTGCATGCACCTGCTGGCTGCTGAAGGAACGGACCGGAGCCGCGGCCCAGTTTCAAATTCTCTTCTTTCTCTTGCACAGAAGAAAGCTCCAAGCTTTTGAAATGGTATAGTAGTTCTGTTTTACCGGCAGAGACGAGAAATGGAGTACCATCGACGGGGGATTAAATGGCTTGAAAACGACATGTTCTTTCTTTTATGCCCGAAAAACATCTCACGTAGTAATTTAAGTACGCCGCACGCTAGAACATGCGCACATGCATGATCAGATGCGGCTAAGAAAACATGGTGAGGTAATATATACTCATGTTTCGTACAGTAGGTAGTACGGTGAAACTTTGCGATAATGTTTTTTTTTGTTCACTTTACGAGAATGTTAAAAATCTGGAATTGAATTTTTAAATGCCGCAAATCAAACATTTCTTTATGATAAATTACGTTGCCACGACATGGCAATCCCCTTCAACGAGCATTGTACATCCTGACCACCGCGAAATATAATTTGCAGTAAAATACGTTCTATTTGCCATCCTTAAAAATCTGACGTCGGAATTTTAACAAACTTCAAACTTTAATGCTTTTTTTTCTACAGGTTTTGTTTCAAATTATTGGGTTTTCTAGTTGAAATACTCTATATGCAATCAGAAATTTTCACATCTTGCATCATATGACCGCGATGTGGAAATATGATTCCGGAAACGTAAAAAACAAACATACATGAGTACCAAAGATAGGTATGTGCACACACACACATGTGCAATATTTGGTATAAAAATGTAATTGTGGGTTGGGAGGAAAATATATATAATCAGGCTGAAAGATTCAAATTTATTGAGTAAAGAAAATGAACATGATATTATCAAAAGAAAAAACAGTTTATTGATTAGCATGGATGAGTGAGGAACTCAGCGAGAACTAGATACTGACTTGGGCGCGTTTGGTATCCTCCAAGAAGCCCAACCAGGCTCGCGCCCTGGCAAAATGGTATGTTTCATTGGCTCACATGCATCAGTTTACTGGTCGGCACGGTGTTTGATGGTTACGGCCCAAGGGGTGCCTCACCTTGTTGGTTGCCGGCCCAAATAGGTCGACCCGAGGACGTTGAAGAATAAAGATTCAGGAAGCCTTGTTGTTCAAGACAAGAAGACAAATCCATGAAGGACTTCCCTCCAACGATATAGCTGACTACGACTCTTGTAAACCTAGGGCCCTGATATCTTATATAAGTCGGGGTCGGGCTGGTGTGCAGCAAGGAGGAAGACGAACCAAGCTGACGATGCCCTGCTGCGCGCTAGCCGAAGTCGGACCAGTTTCAAATTATCCTCTCTTACACCGAAAGCTTTGAGCTTCTGAAATGGTGGTGCTACTCTTTTACTAGAGGAGACGGGAAATGGAGGATGAAAGTGCAGGTTATCGACTAGAGGGGGGTGAATAGGTGTTGTTTACGAAAGTCTTCAAAACATGATATCTTTTGTAGACAGACAGATGAAATTAACCTATTTGATATGTAGTGGAAGATAAACGACTCTAGACACGCAATAGTCAAGTAAGCATCATAGTGAAAGTACGAAGACTATTGATAGCTAGATAACATGGATCAAGATGGAAGACGGAATGAAGCTAAATAGGGAACAGCCTTCGCACCATGAAGTCACACAGATCAGACAAGTAAGTGATGACCCTCAACCGTAAGGGATCTGTTGCAGCGTTTTCGATAAGTAAGAGTGTCGAACCCAACGAGGAGCAGAAGGTATTGATAAGCGATTCTGAGCAAGAAATTACCGCAAGCGCTGAAAGATAACTTTTAGGGGTTTTCTCGATATAAGCAACAGGAATGTAAGGGCAAGTAATGTAAAAGGTACTGAGAGTAACAAGTGGCCCAATCCTTTCTTAGCAAAGGAGAGGCCTAGCAACTGAACTTATAAAGACTAAAGCGTTCTTGAGGACACACGGGAGAGGTAGTCATGTGCTTTCGCCACATTCTGTATCGATGCTATGATATGTGTTGATAAGTGTTGAGTGGGTGGATCTATGCTAGTGCACTCTCTAGACTAAGATGAATGCACTCTTATGATTAAACACCTTGCAAGCATCCGCAAATACAAGATAGAATTTAAGGCAAAAGCCTAACCATAGCAATACGATCGAGGATCCATTATTCCCTTATGCAAAAGCGTGCGAACTGGGGTTCAGGTTTCTGTCACTCCGGCAACCCACCATAAGCATTCTTTATACACAATGTATTCTCCTAGGTCCTTAATAAGGCGAAGTGTTGGGTGTTCGACTCACACAACACCACTAGTAGAATGACAACGCAACTTAAGTACCAAACAACACATATTACTTCAACAGCATATGACTACTAACAACAAGACTTCCCCCATGTCCTCAAGAACTAAGGTAACTACTCACAAGACATAAAAGAGATCATGATCAGTGGGAATAAATATGTGATAAACAATCTGGACATAATAATATTTCTCTAACAAAACTCAATAGCATTCACCACAAAGTAGTAATCAACACCGATGGAGTAGAGAGGATAGGTAGTACGAGTTACAACACGAGTTGCGATAGTAAGATGGGGTTTGGATGAAGATGGAGATGGTGCTGGTGTTGGGGATGATGTTGATGATGATCTCGATGATGCCCGTGACGATGGTGATGACGATGGCGGCGATCTCCCCTTCCGGGAGGTGATCTCCCCCGCGGAATCTGCCCACCGGAGATGCCCTTTTCTTCTCTGTAGGTTTCCGCCTCGAAGCGGCGACGGAACTCCGTAAAAAGTCCCGTGCCTAGGGTTTTCGGGGGACGGAGAACATATATGCAAAAGGGGGCGACCAGAGGTGGGCCAGGGGCTCCAGGCGCCCCCCCCCCCCGACGCGGCCAGGGGGGCACGCCCCCAGGCCGCCTGGGCACTCTGTGGCCCCCCTCTGACTCCCCTTTTGCGTGTCTTCGTTATTCGTCTGAAAAATACCTCCCGTCAATTTTCTGGTAATTTGGAGGTGTTCTTCTTCAGCAACTCAGCATCCACTTTTTCCTGCTGAATCCTGCGTCTGCTGTTCCGGTATCGGAAAGTTGCAAACTGTGTAAAATAGACCAAAACAACATAAGAACATCATCATAACGTGAAATATATCAATGAATAAGGATGAATTATGATACAAAATAGTGATGCATTTTGGACGTATCAACACCCCCAAGCTTAGACCTCGCTTGTCCCCAAGCGAATATGAACTCGGTAAACCTGTCCACAAGTTTAGAGAGTGAAGTGTCGATAAATAGAATACGGACAAGAAGCATCATAGTCTCTTCACCAACTCAAATATCCTCAGCAGCAATCTTCAACTCATAAGGCTCTTATGAAAGAGTGTTAACACTTACATTCGAAAGTAGGACCAATGGAAACTCATTATATCATGGCAAACATGTCCTTTGGTCAAAGAATAACAAATAATTTTAACTTTTGCTCTTATATTTTGATGGGATTAATTGAAGCTTTTTGAAATAACATGTTAATAAGCAAGAAGTGAAAGTGTTAACACAAAGGAAGATATTTGCCTTAGCTGGGCATGACAAACAACTTACTTATCAAATGATAATGTCAACAAGGATATGATATGACAAATCTTAATGCAGCTTTATATGAATGAATCCTTATCAACGTCAAACGTCTGCTCTCTTTGAGAAATAGAGGGAAGTAGGAATAACTGACTCAACTTAAAATTAAAATTAAAAGATAGGCCCTGCTCTAGGGTAGTAGGGAAAACTCATGTGCTATCCTCAAATCAAACAGAATGAAAACAAGTTTTGAGAGGTGCATGATTTGTCAACTAATGCTAATAGATAACTCAATTACTTCTTGAACTGGACAAGTTTCGAGGAACGGCTCCCGTATGAGGACGATAACATCCTCTTATTCTCCTTTGTTTATCACTGCCAAAGTTTTCTGATTTCTCATGAACAAAGCGTGAAGGAGGGTTTGTTTGTTATATTATTTTTAAGCCGGGCGCACTCAATGCCAGTTCCTTTTCGTATTATGGGTTTGCACATTATACATGCAATCCCGGGGTGAAGCTTGTCCAACTCAAAAAGGTCATGAATTAGCTACTACTTCCTCATGAGCTAAAGCAGAGGCACAAAATTAAAGATTTTGAACATTTAAGGATAACACATAAATTATATACTTTAGGAGGTGGTAGTGGAGTACCACGAGTAGGTAGGTATGGTGGACTCATATGGAAGGTATTGGCTTAAGGGTATGGACGCACAAGCAGAATTCTGCTTAGTACAGAGTTAGGCTAGCAAAGGTTTTGAGAGAGCAGACAATTGATGATGACTAAGATGCAAAGCAATATAAAGCATGAACATTGAAATAAGCATAACACATCAAGTTGTCTTCCTTGTCAACATAACACTTCAAGCATAATAACATAAAGGTTTTGGCTATGTTGATACTTTAAGAAAATCATGCTTGTTGTTATGACCAAAGCTATGTTTGCCAAGATTAAATAAAGTTTCATAGCCATACCTGACATAAGGTCAATACTCCCCATAAGAATCATCATATAAGGTCGATTGCTCGAAGAGAATACCGTGTGCAGCAAAAGGAACCGATAAACTTCTCATTAATATTCCATCATAGACGACTCCACACTCACGGATACAATTCTTCACCAAAGGGGTGATAGACCTTAATGCACACACCTATCTCATATAATAACCTCCCTATACATGATACGACTCTACTTGACTTCTAAAAGACAAAAGGTAAAAGATAAAGATACCGGGCACTCCCCCAAGCTTGGAACAAGCCAAGGGAATGCCATTACCCACGGAGATTTCACTCATCATCCTTGTTGGCGTTGATCAAGTAGTTCTTGGCGAAACTCTTCCATGGAAGGGGTTCTCCAGTCTCATATGAAAAGCTCGTCTCCTGGATCCTGCATTCAGCACCCAAACCCATGCGCAGAAACCTTAGTTCATACTCACAGTTCTGGTTATGTAGATCATTAATTTGCCCTTGGAGTTCTACGATTCTGTCTTCATACGCGGCGATTCTTTCCCACATCTCCTTCATCTCCTTCAGAAAGTAGTCCTTCAGCTCGTTGGTGATGTCAAAGTTAGCTTCGACACCACGCTCGGTCATCTTCTTGTACTTGAAGACTTCCTGCTCCACTTCTTCCAGCCTGGCCTGGACGCTCCCCTCCTTGATAGGTCCCTTCAGTTCTTCTTGGTGAAGGATGCCGTCCTTCATCTGAACAACCTGAGGGTGCTTCTTCACCTCAGCGAGGTAAGGGTTGATGACGTTGACGACGAACGTGTCCTTGGGGGAACTTGGAGAAGCCATGGCACCTAAATTTAGCTGAAAGATTTCCTGGCAGAAACAGGTCGAAGAGAAAACACGCGAAATCGCAAGATACGTTGCCAGAACAACCCGGGCAAATATATAGGAAAAATTTATGCACAGAAAGGAAGGTAACGGACCAAAGCGGGGTCGGAGACGGGCTCCAGGGTGTCCAGGCGGCCTGCCGGCGCGGCCCAGGGGGGGGGCGCGCCAGAGGGGCGCCTGGACTCCCTGGTGGTCGTCTCCGGCTCCACTTTGACTCGGAATTTTATTAATTTTACAAAAACTCGTAATACGGAACTTTTATGATGGTTTGCGGTGTTTTCTTATCGTACTACATACCTTTTCTTTATTCTGCTTCCGCTGGCGTCTGAAACAGGGCTGCAACATGTTCTTCGTGGGTTGTTGTGTATATTATATTCACATCAACATCGACAGGGTCTCCTGCTATGTAATGTTTAAGTCTTTGCCCATTCACAACTTGAGGTTTGGTACCTTCAAAATTATTAATCTTAATTGCACCGGACCGATAAACTTCTTCAATATGAAATGGTCCTTCCCACCTGGAAAGTAGTTTACCTGGAGAAAACCTGAAACGGGATCTAAACAACAAAACTTTATCACCAATATTCAATTCACGTTTCAGAATCTTCCTATCATGCCACCTTTTTACCTTTTCCTTGAACATTTTAGCGCTCTCGTAAGCTTCACTTCTCCATTCATCTAGAGAAGTCAAGTTCATGAGACGCTTCTCACCAGCTAGTTTTGGGTCAGCGTTAAGCTCTCTAACAGCCCAGAAAGCTTTGTGCTCTAGCTCTAATGGCAAATGGCAAGCCTTGCCATATACCATCTTATAGGGGGACATGCCCATGGGGTTTTTGTAAGCAATTCTATATGCCCACAAAGCATCTCCTAATTTATTTGACCAATCCTTCCTATTTCTGTTTACTGTTTTCTGCAATATCAACTTAATCTCTCTATTGGTGAGCTCAACTTGCCCACTAGTTTGAGGATGATACGGTGAAGCAATTCTATGATTAACATCGTATTTAGCCAGAGCTTTTCTAAAAGCTCCGTGCGTGAAGTGTGATCCTCCATCGGTCATGAGATACCTTGGTACACCAAACCTAGGAAAAATTACATCTTTAAGCATTTTCAAATATGTTTTGTGATCAGCACTTTCAGTGGGGATTGCTTCAACCCACTTGGTCACATAATCAACAGCTACTAAAATGTGAGTGTACTTGTGCGAAGAAGGAAAAGGACCCATAAAATCAAAACCCCAACAATCGAAAGGTTCAATCACTAGTGAGTAATTCATAGGCATCTCATTCCTTCTACTAATGTTACCAACTCTCTGACATTTATCACAAGCTAAAACATAATTTCTAGCATCTTTAAAGAGAGTAGGCCAATAAAAACCTGATTGAAGAACCTTATGTGCAGTCCTCTCACCGGCATGATGTCCTCCATAGGGACTATCATGACACCGTCGGAGAATGTCCTTCTGCTCATGTTCCGGAATGCATCTTCTCACGATCCCGTCGGGGCCTTCTTTGAAAAGATGTGGGTCATCCCAAAAGTAGTGCCTCAAATCATGAAAGAACTTCTTCCTTTGCTGAAATGTTAGACCTGAAGGCAAATACTTTGCAACAATAAAATTAGCATAATCTGCATACCACGGATCGGAAAGAGGTTGTACTTTTACAACGGCAAGTTGCTCGTCTGAAAAACTATCGTTAACTGGAATGGGGTCATGCGGTATATCTTCCATTCTTGAAAGATTGTCCGCTACCGAATTGTCTTCCCCTTTCCTATCAACAATCTGCAAATCAAATTCTTGGAGAAGGAGTACCCATCTGATAAGCCTTGGCTTGGCATCCTTCTTTGTCATAAGATATTTAATGGCAGCATGATCAGTATGAATAATAACTTTGGAATCAACAATATACTGCCTAAACTTATCACAAGCAAAAACTACAGCTAAGAATTCCTTCTCAGTAGTAGCATAATTTCTTTGAGCACTATCAAGGGTTTTACTAGCATAATGTATAACATTCAATTTCTTATCAACTCTTTGTCCTAAAACAGCTCCAACAGCAAAATCACTTGCATCACACATAATTTCAAAAGGTAAATTCCAGTCAGGTGGTTGTACTATAGGAGCAGTTATTAAAGCTTTCTTAAGGATTTCAAAAGCTTCCTTACAATTTTCATCAAACGCAAAAGGAACATCCTTCTGGAGAAGATTAGTGAGGGGTCTCGAGGTTTTAGAAAAGTCTTTAATAAATCTTCTATAAAAACTTGCATGACCGAGAAAACTGCGAATACCTTTGATGTCCCTTGGATAGGGCATCCTCTCAATAGCTTCGATCTTGGCTTTGTCCACTTTAATTCCCCTTTCGGAAATCTTGTGACCAAGAACAATTCCTTCATTAACCATAAAGTGGCACTTCTCCCAGTTGAGTACCAAATTTGTCTCCTCGCATCTCTGCAAAACTTTATTAAGGTTGTGAAGACAATGGTCAAATGAAGTTCCATAGACGGAGAAATCGTCCATGAAGACTTCCATAATATCCCCGCAGAAACCATGAAAGATAGCAGACATACACCTTTGAAAAGTAGCAGGGGCATTACATAAACCAAAAGGCATACGTCTGTAAGCATAAGTACCAAAAGGACAAGTAAAAGTGGTCTTCTCTTGATCGGCAGTGTTAACATGAATTTGAGAGAAGCCAGAATAACCATCAAGATAACAAAAGTGGGTGTTTTTGGATAACCTTTCAAGCATTTGGTCGATGAACGGCAACGGGTAGTGATCCTTCCCGGTTGCCTTGTTCAACTTCCTGTAATCAATACACATTCTATATCCAATAATAATTCTCTCAGGTATTAGTTCATTTTTATCATTAGGAACCACAGTTGTACCTCCTTTCTTAGGAACACAATGTACCGGACTTACCCACTTACTGTCAGCTATAGGGTAGATAATACCTGCGGCTAGAAGCTTGAGAATCTTAGTTCTCACGACATCCATCATCTTCGGCTTCAACCGTCGTTGATGATCAACAACTAGTTTAGCATCAGGCTCAAGGTTGATAGTATGTTGACAGATAGATGGACTAATCCCCTTAAGGTCATCAAGGGTATAGCCAATTGCGCCTCGGTGTTTACGAAGTACTTCCAATAATCGCTCTTCTTCATATCCTGAAAGGTTAGAATTGATAATAACAGGATATACTTTCTTTTCATCTAAATAAGGATACTTGAGCGTATCGGGAAGAGGTTTAAGATCGAACACCGGGTCTTCTTTCGGCTTTGATAAAATTCCCAAAGGTTCAACCGGAAGGTTGTGCTTCAGGATAGCAGGCTGCCTCAAGAATATTTCATCTAGTTCATTTCTTTCCTGCATATGCAAATCATTCTCGTGGTCCTCCATGTATTGCTGCAAGGGATCATCAGGGGGAATAGCAATAGAGGCAATACTTTCAATAATTTTATCATCATTAGGTAAATCAGTACCACGAGGCTGCTTAGAGAACTTAGAAAAATTAAATTTATATGGCTCACCATCGAATTCAACAGAAACTTTACCTTTCTTGCAATCTATTATAGCTCCACAAGTTCTAAGAAAAGGTCTACCAAAAATGATGGGGCAAAAATTGTCCCTGGCGGAACCAAGTACCAGAAAATCGGTAGGGTATTTTACCTTTCCACATAGGACTTCAACATCCCTCACAATTCCGATAGGAGAGATAGTCGATCTATTTGCAAGATGAATGGTAACATCAACTTCTTCAAGTTCACAAGGGGAAATCTCACCGATGATTTCTTCATAAAGTGAATAAGGAATAGCACTTGCACTCGATCCCAAATCGCATAGCCCATAATAATTGTGATCTCCTATTTTAACAGATACCACCGGAGTACCTGAAATTGGGCCTTTGTTCTTGGCCGTGACAAGGTTAGTGGAAACAGCACAAAAAGTTATATTGGAATCCAAAACATCATCAGTAGCAAGGTCTTTAATCAATGCAACTTGAGGATCGACCCTGATCTGGTCCTCAGGTTCATCAACTCTTCTCTCACTTTTATTTATTATGCCTGTCACAAGAGAGAGCTCCTTTATCCTCGTGGGAAAAGGAGGCTTTTCATATATAACTGCAGGCAAAATAGGCTCAGCAACATAAATATCAATAGGTGGTTCTTTAAAAGGTGCATGGTGCTGGTCTCTATTCTTTTTAAAAGAATCAACGTGAGAGGCAAAATTCTTACACAAATCAATCACTAGATGGGAATCAAGACCAATCTTAGAGCAATAAGTATTGAAGTAATCAGTTTCCACATAGCTCTCAATATAATCATGTTCATAATTTATAGCGGGTTCAATACCTTTATCAATTTCCCAATCTTCGGTATTCCTCTGGATTCTTTCAAGGAGATCCCACCTTTCTTCAACACTCTTCTTCTGAAACACCCCACTAGAGGAGGCATCCAGCATCTCCTTATCCTGACGAGAAAGCCTGGCATAAAAATTTGTAAGTATAATTTCCTTGGGAAGCTTATGAATAGGGCATTTGAGCATTAGAGACTTCAATCTCCCCCAAGCTTGAGCAATGCTTTCTCCGTCACGAGACCTAAAGTTATATATATAATTCCTGTCTCGATGAATTTCATGAAGAGGATAAAACTTAGTATAAAAGAGAGACATAAGCTCCTGCCAGTCCAGCAAGTGTGAGTTATCGAGAAGCCCATACCAATCTGAAGCTTTATCTATAAGGGATACGACAAACAATTTCCTCATGACAAACTCCCTCGATACACCTGCAAGCTTAAATAATGAACATAGTCGTGACAAATATAGCAAGTGTTCACCGGGATGTCTGTCTCCTGCATAACGATTAGCCAAAACATAATTGATAATGCCAGCTGGTATTTTATAAGGCACAATTTCAGTAGGGGGAGGATCAACCACCACAGGTGTGGGGCGTCTTCCCGCAAGCAACGCTCCAATAATAGGGTTATCCATACGGACAAAGAGCAGCAATAGCAAAAATAAAAACAAAATTATAAAAAGACTTTCTTACCAGTTTCACTTTACCAATAGCGCTACGTTCCCCGGCAATGGCGCCAGAAAACGTAACTTGATGACCCTCAACCGTAAGGGATCTGTTGCAGCGTTTTTGATAAGTAAGAGTGTCGAACCCAACGAGGAGCAGAAGGTATTGATAAGCGATTCTGAGCAAGAAATTACCGCAAGTGCTGAAAGATAACTTTTAGGGGTTTTCTCGATATAAGCAACAGGAATGTAAGGGCAAGTAATGTAAAAGGTACTGAGAGTAACAAGTGGCCCAATCCTTTCTTAGCAAAGGAGAGGCCTAGCAACTGAACTTATAAAGACTAAAGCGTTCTTGAGGACACACGGGAGAGGTAGTCATGTGCTTTCGCCATATTCCGTATCGATACTATGATATGTGTTGATAAGTGTTGAGTGGGTGGATCTATGCTAGTGCACTCTCTAGACTAAGATGAATGCACTCTTATGATTAAACACCTTGCAAGCATCCGCAAATACAAGATAGAATTTAAGGCAAAAGCCTAACCATATCAATACGATCGAGGATCCATTATTCCCTTATGCAAAAGCGTGCGAACTGGGGTTCAGGTTTCTGTCACTCCGGCAACCTACCATAAGCATTCTTTATACACAATGTATTCTCCTAGGTCCTTAATAAGGCGAAGTGTTGGGTGTTCGACTCACACAACACCACTAGTAGAATGACAATGCAACTTAAGTACCAAACAACACATATTACTTCAACAGCATATGACTACTAACAACAAGACTTCCCCCATGTCCCCAAGAACTAAGGTAACTACTCACAAGACATAAAAGAGATCATGATCAGTGGGGATAAATATGTGATAAACAATCTGGACATAATAATATTTCTCCAACAAAACTCAATAGCATTCACCACAAAGCAGTAATCAGCACCGATGGAGTAGAGAGGATAGGTAGTACGAGTTACAACACGAGTTGCGATAGTAAGATGGGGTTTGGATGAAGATGGAGATGGTGCTGGTGTTGGGGATGATGTTGATGATGATCTCGATGATGCCCGTGACGATGGTGATGACGATGGCGACGATCTCCCCTTCCGGGAGGTGATCTCCCCAGCGGAATCTGCCCACCGGAGATGCCCTTTTCTTCTCTGTAGGTTTCCGCCTCGAAGCGGCGGCGGAACTCCGTAAAAAGTCCCGTGCCTAGGGTTTTCGGGGGACGGAGAACATATATGCAAAAGGGGGCGACCAGAGGTGGGCCAGGGGCTCCAGGCGCCCCCCGGCGCGGCCAGGGGGGCGCCCCCAGGCCGCCTGGGCACCCTGTGGCCCCCCTCTGACTCCCCTTTTGCGTGTCTTCGTTATTCGTCTGAAAAATACCTCCCGTCAATTTTCAGGTAATTTGGAGGTGTTCTTCTTCAGCAACTCAGCATCCACTTTTTCCTGCTGAATCCTGCGTCTGCTGTTCCGGTATCGGAAAGTTGCAAACTGTGTAAAATAGACCAAAACAACATAAGAACATCATCATAACGTGAAATATATCAATGAATAAGGATGAATTATGATACAAAATAGTGATGCATTTTGGACGTATCAGTAAGCAATGACTTCACGAAGACAAACTGGAAAGTAAATTGGTTGGAAGATAAAACCAGTAGCTCGGAGACGAGGGGAATTTAGTAGACCAGTTCCAGTTGCTGTGACAACTGTACGTCTCGTTAGGGAGGCTGAGATTGAACTCTGAAGACAATGTCTTCACCTTATTCCCCTTGAGCTAAGGACACCAGTCCTCGCCCAATCACTTTGGTAAGTCTTCAAGGTAGACTTCCAAACCTTCATAGACTTCGTTCACCGGCGATCCACAATGACTCTTGGATGCTCGGGACGTGACGCCTAACCAGCTGGAGGATACACGGTCCTCAAGTGTAACAAGTCTTCAGATCACACAGACATAAAGACCTCGGTGGTGCCTAACACTCTTTGGCTCTGGATGTTTTGGGCTTTGTCCTCGCAAGGATCTTTTCTCTCAAAGGCTTCGGAGGTGGGTTGCTCTCAAACGACAAAAGTCGTGCACTAACTCTGAGCAGCCACCAATTTATGGTGTAGGGGGTGGGCCATTTATAGCCAGGAGGCAACCCAACATGATATGTCCGAAATGACCCTTGGTCACTAAGGAACTGACACGTGTCCAACAGTCGGATTTGAACACACGCGGCAACTTAGCTTGAGCTCCAAGCAAAGCTTACTTATCCAACTCTGGATAAGATTTGCTCGCATTGTCTTCGCTCGAAGATATAGGATTTTTGGTTGAGCATCACATCAGTCATCTGACTATGTTCACTTGGACCCCACTTAACAGTACGGTGGTTCCTATGACTCAAGAAAGAACAAAAGAAACTACAAAAGAAGCTATGTCTTCGTACTCCATAGTCTTCAGTGAATGTCTTCACATGTCATTATCTTCACGTGAATGTCTTCACGAGCCACCATTGTCTTCAATGTCTTCACACATTTTTAGGGGTCATCTCTGGATGGTAAACCGAATCAGTGAGGGACTATTACCTGTGTTATCCTGCAATTCTCACAAACACGTTAGTCCCTCAACCACGTTTGTCGTCAATACTCCAAAACCAACTAGGGGGCACTAGATGCACTTACAATCTCCCCCTTTTTGGTGATTGATGACAAACTGGTTGAAGTTTTTAACGGGGATAAAATATGTGAAATTTACATAACACGGTCATTGGCTTCATGAGACTGAGAGGGCTCCCCCTGAAGATGTGCATATAGTAGATTTGCTTTTGAATGCAAAGGCACATGGCGGGTTTTGCTTTGTGGAGATCTTCCTCAATCTTATGAAGACAATCCATCATGCATACACATATGTAGTGAAGATAATGATATGCATAATGAAAAATGGGCGTCTGCTGAATGACTTCATGTGCATAGGATAGATATTTAACCATGCAGAAGAACCAGCAACAAATGTAGCAGACGACCATCAAGTTTAAGTGTTACAACTCAAGGGCCAAATGTTTCAAAACGAGAGTTGTATGAACTTAGCAAAAATAAAGCACCCGACCCATATATGGACCCGCTTGAAGACTATCAATGCATATGCTTCTCCCCCTTTTGTTAGTAAGGACCAAAAAGGTTTGAAGACATAGAGTATCTATGTGTTCCCAGGTGGTGAAGATGCTGGGGCAGCCGGGTCGACATTGGAGTTGGGCGGTGCAGACGGGCCTGACGCAGAGTCATGATGCAGTGAACTGATTGCTGGAGAAGTGGCATCGTCTTCTTCATCGATGACACGAGCGACAATAGTTGCAGCCGAAGATGAATATTAAGAGTCTTCAATTGATGGAGTAGGACGCCAACTCGCAGATTGTGGAGGCCTGGAGTCAAATTTTAAGCGCTCGGTGAAGCCATCTGCTTGAAGATCATCTTCAGAGCAAAGTAAGGTGAGGCTCTTCCAGGACCGCCGACAGGCTTCATGTGCAACGAAGGAGTTTTTGGTTGCCAGGTTGCGAATGCGATTCATATCAGTGAGAAGACTTTGCATATGGCGCTTCAACCAATCATGATGCCTATCCTGCTTTTAGTGAAGATACACAAGAAGCTCTCTGTCATTTAGGACACGAGAACGCTTCTTGGGCCATGGTACAACTGTGCTGGTGGTAGCTTCAGTATTGGCGCGATGAGGGAGGCGCAAATTTCCAGCCAGAGGATAAGCACTGGTAGCAACATTGGGCACATGAAAACTTGCAACATGTTGAGAGCAACATGTGATGGTCAGTATTGAGCAGTTGAAGTGGTTCCTTGTCAGGCTCGGGATAAATGGCTTCATGAGACATATCAACCTCAGGCAGAAATACAACATGATTGCGCGTTGAAGCTTGATAGTTGATAGTGGAGTGAAGCTTAATGAGCCGCATAACCCATGGAGCATAGAACTTGAGGCCAAACAGATCAATACCGGAGGCAGCTAGTTGACGAATGAAGAAGTCATGAGTATTGAATCTGATGCCACTGAAGATGTAGAATACCAGAGTCTTCATGGCGCCTTCCAGTTTGGCTTCAAAAGAGTGTCCCTTGATTGGCCATAGAGTACGCCTCAGAATATGGTATATGGTGCGAGGTAGATAGTCGAGGTCCTTGACGAGAAATTCCTTTGGATATTCAGCATCTAGAGGGAATGGATTCATCATACTGAGCATTTGACTCATGTTTGGCTCAAGCTTCTTGAAGATGCTTTGCAGTTCATTCTGATGCAGCGTACAACCTGGTTCGAATAGCTCACCAGGAGTGGGCAGGGAAGTAAGCTCGAGAAGTGTTTGAGCTTTGGCTTCATAATGAACGTCACCTGTCATCCACTCGAGGATCCATGTCTTCGGATCCCTGTTGTAGCCTTTGATATGAAGTGTAGCATAGAACTGAAACAGAAGCTCTTCATTCCAATGCTCTTTTGCAGTTACGAACGGGAGCAGCCCAACATCTCTGAAGCAGTCAAGTGCCTCTTCAAGGCATGACAGCCCAGCAATGGCTTCACAATCCAGGCATTGGTGAGGAAAAATCCGATCTTGATTGTACATAATGCATGAGTAGTAGCTGTGTTGATGGTAGCCCCATAACCTATCAGATGTGATCTTGGGCATCTTGTACGGGTTCTTGTCAGAATGAAAGAACGTGTTGTGCTCCCTGAAGCTTCTCACACTGAAGGAACCCTGGGTAGTTACCGCGCTGGGAAGCCTTGGCATTTTGGGCTTAGGTTTTTGTGTCTGAGGCCTTTGCTCCACATGATAGCCATATTGTGGTCCGGGAGCATTGGGAAGCGTCAGCGTTGGCCACCTGACAGTGACGAGCTCTCCGTCATGATTGTAGGCTTGGGCCATTGTGTGAGGCATAGGGGGAACATGTACTTCAGGGGCAGCAATGACTTCATGCTGCACATTGTCATCAGCCATGATTGTGGTACTGGCTCCAGCCGTAGTTTGAGTGGCAGCCACAGTTTCTTCATCATCAGTGGCTTCTTGGAGAGGGGGTTGTTGCACAGCGGGCATTTCATCTTGCACAACATTGTCAGCAGCAGCAGGAGTAGCTTCACGTTCTTCTTCCTTCTCTTCATCGGCTGATGCAGCCGGAATATCTTTAGCTGCTTTGCCTTCAGATTCTTGAGAAGACACTGAAGGGATGGCTTCAGGGAACACTTGACGTGCTACTGAGCTTGAGTTTTGCACATCATCTTTAGGAATGCTTGACATGGAGACCTGAGGCCTTTGTGAAGCCTTCGGAACTTGGGCGATACATTGGTCTGCTCCATGTCATCTTCAGGTGTATATTTTGGAGTCTCCAACACCGGAGTGGTGACAAGAGACGGTGGAGTGCGGGGAATAACTTCATGAAGGGGGTGTTTGGGTGTTGCTCTTCCCAAAATACATCTTGAGCAATTGCCGTTGTGGGACCACCAATGCTAATGAGCTCACTGTTCGTGTGAGCAGGCGATGGAACTTGTTGGGGCTCGAGTTGAGGAAGGACTTCATCATCAGCAAAACTCAAGACGATGATCACGGTTGGAGGAGGCAGGCAGGGCAACAGAGATAGGTTCAACAACCAGAGGTTCTTGGGAGGAGGCGCGAGGCTTATGTGAAGCCTTTGAAGCTTTTGTCTTTTGCTTCTTCTTGGAAGGAGCAGCATCAGTAGCATCAAGATGCTTTCTCTTCTTGGCTTCAGCTTCAGCCTGCCTAGTCTTCTTTTGTTCAGAAGCTGCTGACATGACCTTTGGCTTCGAGCCAGTCATACTGGCAGGGAAGACAATGCTTGGTCTCTCCTACCTTTGAGCTTCAGTGTCTTTAGCAGCAAGCTTCTTCTTCTTCTTTAGCTTATTGGCGGCCAGCTTGGGGTCAATGCCTGGATGGCCAAGAGCTTTCCTCATTGCGGCTTCATTGTGGGCTTGGACACATTTCTCAACATAGTGCTTGAGACGTTCCCTTGAGCCTCTTGCAACATCACGGCGCTTGGCAAATTCAGCCTTGAGATCTGCCATCATAGTCTTGAAGTTTTGAACTTCTTGAGCATTGAGATTTGCCATATGCTTCTTTAACAGAGCCTTTTCATGATAAATATTTTTCTTCTGCTCAATGACCTTTTGAGCAATGGTCAGTTCTTGTGCAATGTATCCTTGAAAAGTCACACTGATATCAATAGGTAGTTGAAGATTATCAAGAGATAGTGATGTATCTTCAAACCACTCATCAATGAAGTTGTTGATAATATCGGCATCAAAGAGAGGCAAATCATTGAAGATTTCAGCATGTTGCTTGCTCTTGATCAGCATCTCAAGGGCATCATCAACAAGATCATCATCACTAGACAGATCTATAATATCATTATCATTGCGCAGAATGCTGCTAGGAGTGAGCCCTTGACCAGATGGCTTCACGAGCTACTTGGACCTCTTTGAGATGCGAGAATGGCCCTTAGACTGCACACTGGATTTAGGAGGTACAGTTTTCAAAGGCTTCACACTTGAAGCTTTTGGAGCAGCGGAAAGTTTAGAAGCCTTTGTCTTCTTCTTTGGCTTCACAAGCTCAGGAACATCTTCAGGTTCCACGTCTCCAGCAACATCCTCCATAGTTGCCCTTTGAGTGGCGATGTGGGAGAGCAATCCATCAAGGCCATTGAAGGGGCCAACTAGATTTTCATTGGCTTCATGGGTTCCATCAGAACGAGGCCAAGATGGACCAGGATTGAAATTGATGCCAAATTCCTTCTTGTTCTGCGTTGCAGAGTTCTTGGCAAACTAGTAGTTTTCTTCAAACAACTGATCATCACGACACCATCGAAGACTAGATGGGTCAACATCTTCAGGCATAGGTCCTTGATACGTCTATTTTGCATCATGCTTATATGTTGACATTTATTGCATTATGGGCCGTTATTACACGTTATGTCACAATACTTATGCATTTTCTCTCTTATTTTACAAGGTTTACATGAAGAGGGAGAATGCCGGCAGCTGGAATTTTGGGTTGGAAAAGAAGCAAACTCTAAAAACCTATTCTGCACAACTCAAAAAGCCCCGAAACTTCACAGGACACCGTTTCAGAAAATATAAAAAATATCTGGCGAAAGAAGATCACCAGGGGGGCCACCACCTGTCCACGAGGGTGGGGGGCGCCCCCCCCCTCTGTGTGCGCGCCCCCTGCCTCATGCCCCCCCCGATGCCCATCTTCTCCTATATGAGGTGTTTTGACCTGGACAAAAAATCATAAGGAGGCTTTCGGGACCAGACGCCTGTTGGGGAACGTAGTATTTTAAAATTTTCCTATGATCACGCAAGATCTATCTACCAGATGCATAGCAACGAGAGGGAAGAGTGTATCTACGTACCCTCGTAGACCGGAAGCGGAAGCGTCAAGTGACGCGGTTGATGTAGTCGAACTTCTTCGCGATCCAACCGATCAGGCACCGAACGTACGGCACCTCCGCGTTCAGCACACGTTCAGCTTGATGACGTCCCACGAGCTCTTGATTCAGTTGAGCTTCACGGGAGAGTTTCGTCAGCACGACGGCGTGGTGACGGATATGATGTATCCACCGGCGCAGGGCTTCGCCTAAGCACTGCGACGGTATGACCGAGGTGTGTTTCTGTGGAGGGGGGCACCGCACACGGCTAGAACAATTCAACTTGTGTGTCTTTGGGTGCCCCCTGCCCCCGTATATAAAGGAGCAAGGGGGGAGGCCGGCCGGCCCTCCTATGGTGCGGCTAGGGCTGCAATCCTACTAGGAATAGGATTGCAATCATATTCCTAGTAGGAACCTACCAAAGAAGGAAGAAGGGGGAAGGAAAGAGAGGGAGAGGGAGAGGGAAAGAGGGGCCGCGCCCCCCTCCCCTAGTCCTATTAGGACTCCTCCTAGGGAGGGGGCGCGCCACCTCCTGGCTGCTGCCCTCTCTCTCCCCTATGGCCTACCAGGGCCCACCATTCCCCCGGGGGGTTCCGGTAACCCCCCCGGCACTCCGGTAAATTCCGAAACTTTCCAAAACACTTCCGGTGTCCGAATATAGTCGTCCAATATATCAATCTTTATGTCTCGGACATTCCGAGACTCCTCATCATGTCCGTGATCTCATCCGGGACTCCGAACTACCTTCGGTACATCAAAACTCATAAACTCATAATACCGATCGTCATCAAACGTTAAGCGTGTGGACCCTACGGGTTCGACAACTATGTAGACATGACCGAGACTCATCTCCGGTCAATAACCAATAGCGGAACCTGGATGCTCATATTGGCTCCTACATATTCTACGAAGATCTTTATCGGTCAAACCGCATAACAACATATGTTGTTCCTTTTGTCATCGGTATGTTACTTGCCCGAGATTCGATCGTCGATATCTCTATACCTAGTTCAATCTCGTTACCGGCAAGTCTCTTTACTCGTTCCGTAATACATCATCTCGTGACTAACTCATTAGTCATTTGCTTGCAAGGCTTATTATGATGTGCATTACCGAGAGGGCCCAGAGATACCTATCCGACACTCGGAGTGACAAATCCTAATCTTGATCTATGCCAACACCACGAATACTTTAGGAGACACCTGTAGAGCATCTTTATGATCACACAGTTACGTTGTGACGTTTGATAGCACACAAGGTGTTCTTACGGTATTCGGGAGTTGCATAATCTCATAGTCATAGGAACATGTATAAGTCATGAAGAAAGCAATAGCAGTAAAACTAAACGATCATAGTGCTATGCTAACGGATGGGTCTAGTCCATCACATCATTCTCCTAATGATGTGATCCCGTTGATCAAATGACAACTTATGTCTATGGCTAGGAAACATAGCCATCTTTGATCAATGAGCTAGTCTAGTAGAGGCATACTAGGGACATACTATTTTGTCTATGTATTCACACATGTATCAAGTTTCCGGTTAATACAATTCTAGCATGAATAAAAGACATTTATCATGATATAAGGAAATACAAATAACATCTTTATTATTGCCTCTAGGGCATATTTCCTTCAGTCTCCCACTTGAACTAGAGTCAATAATCTAGATTACAAAGTGATGATCCTCACACCCATGGAGTCCAGGTGCTGATCATGTTTTGCCCGTGGAAGCGGCTTAGTCAACGGGTCTGCAACATTCAGATCCGTATGTATCTTGCAAATCTCTATGTCTCCCTCCTTGACTAGATCGCGGATGGAATTGAAGCGTCTTTTGATGTGCTTTGTTCTCTTGTGAAACCTGGATTCCTTCGCCAAGGCTATTGCTCCAGTGTTGTCACAAAAGATTTTCATTGGACCCGATGCACTAGGTATTACACCTAGATCGGATATGAACTCCTTCATCCAGACTCCTTCATTTGCTGCTTCCGAAGCAGCTATGTATTCCGCTTCACACATAGATCCCGCCATGACGCTCTGCTTGGAACTGCACCAACTGACAACTCCACCGTTCAATAAAAATACATATCCGGTTTGTGACTTAGAGTCATCCGGATCAGTGTCAAAGCTAGAATCGAAACCGTTTACGACGAGCTCTTTGTCACCTCCATATACGAGAAACATATCCTTTGTCCTTTTCAGGTACTTCAGGATGTTCTTGACCGCTGTCCAGTAATCCACTCCTGGATTACTTTGATACCTCCCTGCTAGAGTTATAGCAAGGCACACATCAGGTCTGGTACACATCATTGCATACATGATAGATCCTATGGCTGAGGCATAGGGAATGACTTTCATTTTCTCTCTATCTTCTGCAGTGGTCGGGCATTGAGTCTTACTCAACTTCATACCTTGCAATACAGGCAAGAACCCTTTCTTTGCCTGATCCATTTTGAACTTCTTCAAAATCTTATCAAGGTATGTGCTTTGTGAAAGTCCAATTAAGCATCTTGATCTATCTCTATAGATCTTGATGCCTAATATATAAGCAGCTTCACCGAGGTCTTTCATTGAAAAACTCTTATTCAAGTATCCTTTTATGCTATCCAGAAATTCTATATCATTTCCAATCAACAATATGTCATCTACATATAATATTAGAAATGCTACAGAGCTCCCACTCACTTTCTTGTAAATACAGGCTTCTCCAAAAGTCTGTATAAAACCATATGCTTTGATCACCTCATCAAAGCGTATATTCCAACTCCGAGATGCTTGCACCAGTCCATAGATGGATCGCTGGAGCTTGCGCACTTTGTTAGCACCTTTTGGATCGACAAAACCTTCTGGTTGCATCATACACAACTCTTCTTTGAGATATCCATTCAGGAATGCAGTTTTGACATCCATTTGCCAGATTTCATAATCATAAAATGCGGCAATTGCTAACATGATTCGGACAGGCTTAAGCATCGCTACTGGTGAGAAAGTCTCATCGTAGTCAACTCCTTGAACTTGTCGAAACCCTTTTGCAACAAGTCGAGCTTTGTAAATAGTAACATTACCGTATGCATCGGTCTTCCTCTTAAAGATCCATTTATTTTCGATGGCCTGCCGATCATCGGGCAAGTCAACCAAAGTCCACACTTTGTTCTCATACATGGATCCCATCTCAGATTTCATGGCCTCAAGCCATTTTGCGGAATCTGGGCTCATCATCGCTTCTTCATAGTTTGTAGGTTCATCATAGTCTAGCAACATGACTTCCAAAACTGGGTTGCCGTACCACTCTGGTGCGGAACGTACTCTGGTTGATCTACGACGTTCAGCAGAAACTTGATCCGAAGTTTCATGATCATCATCATTAACTTCCTCACTGATTGGTGTAGGAATCATTGGAACAATTTTCTGTGATGTACTACTTTCCAATTCGGGAGAAGGTACAATTACCTCATCAAGTTCTACTTTCCTCCCACTCACTTCTTTCGAGAGAAACTCCTTCTCTAGAAAGGATCCATTCTTGGCAACGAATATCTTGCCTTCGGATCTGTGATAGAAGGTGTACCCAACAGTCTCTTTTGGGTATCCTATGAAGACACATTTCTCCGACTTGGGTTCGAGCTTATCAGGTTGAAGCTTTTTCACATAAGCATCGCAGCCCCAAACTTTAAGAAACGACAACTTTGGTTTCTTGCCAAACCATAGTTCATAAGGTGTCGTATCAACGGATTTAGATGGTGCCCTATTTAACTTGAATGCAGCTGTCTCTAAAGCATAACCCCAAAACGATAGTGGTAAATCGGTAAGAGACATCATAGATCGCACCATATCCAATAAAGTACGGTTACGACATTCGGACACACCATTACGCTGTGGTGTTCCGGGTGGCGTGAGTTGTGAAACTATTACACATTGTTTCAAATGAAGACCAAACTCGTAACTCAAATATTCTCCTCCACGATCAGATCGTAGAAACTTTATTTTCTTGTTACGATGATTCTCTACTTCACTCTGAAATTCTTTGAACTTTTCAAATGTTTCAGACTTGTGCTTCATTAAGTAGATATACCCATATCTGCTCAAATCATCAGTGAAGGTCAGAAAATAACGATACCCGCCGCGAGCTTCAACACTCATTGGCCCACATACATCAGTATGTATGATTTCCAACAAATCTGTTGCTCGCTCCATAGTTCTGGAGAACGGAGTTTTAGTCATCTTGTCCATGAGGCATGGTTCGCAAGCACCAAGTGATTCATAATCAAGTGATTCCAAAAGTCCATCACTATGGAGTTTCTTCATGCGCTTTACACCAATATGACCTAAACGGCAGTGCCACAAATAAGTTGCACTATCATTATTAACCTTGCATCTTTTGGTTTCAATATTATGAATATGTGTATCACTACAATCGAGATCCAATAAGAATAGACCACTCTTCAAGGGTGCATGACCATAAAATATATTATTCATAAAAATAGAACAACCATTATTCTCTGATTTAAATGAATAACCGTCTCGCAACAAACAAGATCCAGATATAATGTTCATGCTCAACGCTGGCACCAAATAACAATTATTTAGGTCTAAAACTAATCCCGAAGGTAGATGTAGAGGTAGCGTGCCAACGGCGATCACATCGACTTTGGAACCATTTCCCACGCGCATCGTCACCTCGTCCTTAGCCAATCTTCGTTTAATCCGTAGTCCCCGTTTCGAGTTACAAATATTAGCAACCGAACTGGTATCAAATACCCAGGTACTACTACGAGCATTAGTAAGGTACACATCAATAACATGTATAGCACATATACCTTTGTTCACCTTGCCATCCTTCTTATCCGCCAAGTACTTGGGGCAGTTCCGCTTCCAGTGTCCAGTCCCCTTACAGTAGAAGCACTCAGTTTCAGGCTTGGCTCCAGACTTGGGTTTCTTCGTGGGAGTAGCAACTGTCTTGCTATTCTTCTTGAAGTTCCCCTTCTTTCCCTTGCCCTTTTTCTTGAAACTAGTGGTCTTGTTAACCATCAACACTTGATGCTCCTTTTTGATTTCTACCTCCGCAGCCTTGAGCATAGCGAAGAGCTCGGGAATTGTCTTTTGCATCCCTTGCATATTATAGTTCATCACGAAGCCTTTATAGCTTGGTGGCAGTGATTGAAGAACTCTATCAATAACACTATCCTCGTCAACTTTGCAACCAAGTTGAGTCATATGATTGTAGTACCCAGACATTCTGAGCAAGTGTTCACTGATAGAACTATTCTCCTCCATCTTGCAGCTATAGAACTTATTGGAAATCTCATATTTCTCAATCCGGGCATTTGCTTGAAATATTAACTTCAACTCCTGGAACATCTCATATGGTCCATGACGTTCAAAACGTCGTTGAAGTCCCGGTTCTAAGCCGTAAAGCATGGCACACTGAACTATCGTGTAGTCATCAGACCGCGACTGCCAGACGTTCAAAGCGTCTACATTAGCGGGAGGGGGCTTGTCACCTAACGGTGCTTCAAGGATATAATTCTTCTGTGCAGCAATGAGGATAATCCTCAAGTTACGGACCCAGTCCGTGTAATTGCTACCATCATCTTTCAACTTAGCTTTCTCTAGGAATGCATTAAAATTCAAAGGAACGGTAGCACGGGCCATTGATCTACAACAACATAGATATGCAAAAACTATCAGGACTAAGTTCATGATAAACTAAAGTTCAATTTAATCATATTAATTAAAGAACTCCCACTTAGATAGACATCCCTCCGGTCATCTAAATGATCACGTGATCCAAATCAACTAAACCATGTCCGATCATCACGTGAGATGGAGTAGTTTCAATGGTGAACATCTTATGTTGATCATATCTACTATATGATTCAAGCTCGACCTTTCGGTCTCCAGTGTTCCGAGGCCATATCTGCATATGCTAGGCTCGTCAAGTTTAACCCGAGTATTCTGCGTGTGCAAAACTGGCTTACACCCGTTGTATCTGAACGTAGAGCTTATCACACCCGATCATCACGTGGTGTCTCGGCACGACGAACTTTCGCAACGGTGCATACTCAGGGAGAACACTTATACCTTGAAATTTAGTAAGGGATCATCTTATAATGCTACCGTCGTTCTAAGCAAAATAAGAATCATAATAAGATAAACATCACATGCAATCAAAATATGTGACATGATATGGCCATCATCATCTTGTGCTTTTGATCTCCATCTCCAATGCAATGTCATGATCACCTTCGTCACCGGCGCGACACCTTGATCTCCATCGTAGCATCGTTGTCGTCTCGCCAACTATTGCTTCTACGACTATCGGTACCGCTGTAAAGAAATTACATGGCGATTGCATTTCATACAATAAAGCGACAACCATATGGCTCCTGCCAGTTGCCGATAACATTACAAAACATGATCATCTCATACAAAACCGTATAACTCATCATGTCTTGACCATATCACATCACAACATGCCCTGCAAAAACAAGTTAGACGTCCTCTACTTTGTTGTTGCAAGTTTTACGTGGCTGCTACGGGCTTAGCAAGAACCGTTCTTACCTACGCATACAAAACCACAACGATGTTTCGTCAAGTATGTGCTGTTTTAACCTTCACAAGGACCGGGCGTAGCCACACTTGATTCAGCTAAAGTGAGAGAGACAGACACCCGCCAGTCACCTTTAAGCAACGAGTGCTCATAACGGTGAAACCAGTTTTGCGTAAGCGTACGCGTAATGTCGGTCCGGGCCGCTTCATCTCACAATACCGCCGAAGCAAAGTATGACATGCTGGTAAGCAGTATGACTAGTATCGCCCACAACTCATTGTGTTCTACTCGTGCATATCATCTACGCATAGACCTGGCTCATGATGCCACTGTTGGGGAACGTAGTATTTTAAAATTTTCCTACGATCACGCAAGATCTATCTACCAGATGCATAGCAACGAGAGGGAAGAGTGTGTCTACGTACCCTCGTAGACCGGAAGCGGAAGCGTCAAGTGACGCGGTTGATGTAGTCGAACTTCTTCGCGATCCAACCGATCAAGCACCGAACGTACGGCACCTCCGCGTTCAGCACACGTTCAGCTTGATGACGTCCCACGAGCTCTTGATCTAGTTGAGCTTCACGGGAGAGTTTCGTCAGCACGACGGCGTGGTGACGGATATGATGTATCCACCGGCGCAGGGCTTCGCCTAAGCACTGCGACGGTATGACCGAGGTGTGTTTCTGTGGAGGGGGGCACCGCACACGGCTAGAACAATTCAACTTGTGTGTCTTTGGGTGCCCCCTGCCCCCGTATATAAAGGAGCAAGGGGGAAGGCCGGCCGGCCCTCCTATGGTGCGGCTAGGGCTGCAATCCTACTAGGAATAGGATTGCAATCCTATTCCTAGTAGGAACCTACCAAAGAAGGAAGAAGGGGGAAGGAAAGAGAGGGAGAGGGAGAGGGAAAGAGGGGCCGCGCCCCCCTCCCCTAGTCCTATTCGGACTCCTCCTAGGGAGGGGGTGCGCCACCTCCTGGCTGCTGCCCTCTCTCTCCCCTATGGCCCACCAGGGCCCACCATTTCCCCGGGGGGTTCCGGTAACCCCCCCGGCACTCCGGTAAATTCCGAAACTTTCCAGAACACTTCCGGTGTCCGAATATAGTCGTCCAATATATCAATCTTTATGTCTCGGACATTCCGAGACTCCTCGTCATGTCCGTGATCTCATCCGGGACTCCGAACTACCTTCGGTACATCAAAACTCATAAACTCATAATACCGATCGTCATCAAACGTTAAGCGTGCGGACCCTACGGGTTCGAGAACTATGTAGACATGACCGAGACTCATCTCCGGTCAATAACCAATAGCGGAACCTGGATGCTCATATTGGCTCCTACATATTCTACGAAGATCTTTATCGGTCAAACCGCATAACAACATATGTTGTTCCTTTTCTCATCGGTATGTTACTTGCCCGAGATTCGATCGTCGGTATCTCTATACCTAGTTCAATCTCGTTACCGGCAAGTCTCTTTACTCGTTCCGTAATACATCATCTCGTGACTAACTCATTAGTCATTTGCTTGCAAGGCTTATTATGATGTGCATTACCGAGATGGCCCAGAGATACCTATCCGACACTCGGAGTGACAAACCCTAATCTTGATCTATGCCAACACCACGAATACTTTCGGAGACACCTGTAGAGCATCTTTATGATCACCCAGTTACGTTGTGACGTTTGATAGCACACAAGGTGTTATTACGGTATTCGGGAGTTGCATAATCTCATAGTCATAGGAACATGTATAAGTCATGAAGAAAGCAATAACAGTAAAACTAAACGATCATAGTGCTATGCTAACGGATGGGTCTAGTCCATCACATCATTCTCCTAATGATGTGATCCCGTTGATCAAATGACAACTTATGTCTATGGCTAGGAAACATAGCCATCTTTGATCAATGAGCTAGTCTAGTAGAGGCATACTAGGGACATACTATTTTGTCTATGTATTCACACATGTATCAAGTTTCCGGTTAATACAATTCTAGCATGAATAAAAGACATTTATCATGATATAAGGAAATACAAATAACATCTTTATTATTGCCTCTAGGGCATATTTCCTTCAACGCCGCCATCTCGAGGCGGAACCTTGGCGGAAACCAATCTAGGGCTCCGACAGAGCTGTTCTGCCGGTTTTACTTCCCTCCGGGAGGGGGAAATCATCACCACCATCATCACCAGCAACTCTCCCATCTTGGGGAGAGCTATCTTCATCAACATCTTCACGAACACCATCTCCTCTCAAACCCTAGTTCATCTCATGTATCCATTCTTTGTACCCAAGCCTCAGATTGGTACCTGTGGGTTGCTAGTAGTGTTGATTACTCCTTGTAGTTGATGCTAGTTGGTTTACTTGGTGTAGGATCATATGTTCAGATCTATTATGCGTATTAATACCCCTCTGATCATGAAAAATATTATGTCTTGTGAGTAGTTACTTTTGTTCCTGAGGACATGGGAGAATTCTTGCTATTAGTAGTCATGTGAATTTGGTATTCATTTGATATTTTGATGAGATGTATGTTGTCTCTCCTCTAGTGGTGTCATGTGAACGTCGACTACATGACACTTCACCATTATTTGGGCATAGAGGAAGGAATTGGGAAGTAATAAGTAGATGATGGGTTGCTAGAGTGACAGAAGCTTAAACCCTAGTTTATGCGTTGCTTCGTAAGGGGCTGATTTGGATCCACTTGTTTCATGCTATGGTTAGGTTTACCTTAATACTTATTTTGTAGTTGTGGATGCTTGCATTAGAGGTTAATCATAAGTGGGAGGTTCTCCAAGTAAGGACATCACGCAAGCACCGGTCCACCCACATACCAAATTATCAAAGTACCGAACGTGAATCAGATGATCGTGATGAAAACTAGCTTGACGATAATTCCCATGTGTCCTCGGGAGCGCTTTACTTCATATAAGAGTTTGTCTAGGCTTGTCCTTTGCTACAAAAAGGATCGGGCCACCTTGCTGCACCTTATTTACTTTTACCTTTTGTTACTTGCTACCAATTACCTTATCACAAAACTATTTGTTACCTATAATTTCAGTGCTTGCAGAAAATACCTTACTGAAAACTGCCTATCATTTCCTTCTGCTCCTCGTTGGGTTCGACACTCTTACTTATCGAAAGGACTACGATATATCCCCTACACTTGTGGGTCATCAAGACTCTTTTCTGGCGTCGTTGCCGGGGAGAGAAGTGCCTTTGGTAAGGAAAAAATTATATAGTGTGTGAAATTTATTGTCACTTGTTACTATGGCTCATAATCCTTTGAGGGGCTTATTCAGGGTATCTTCACCCCGACCAGAAGAGCAAATAGTTGCTCCTCAACCTACTGCACCTACTGAAATGTTTGCTTTGAAATTCCTTCGGGTATGATTGAGAAACTGCTAGATAATCCCTTTACATGAGACGGAACACTGCATCCCGATTTACATCTAATCTATGTAGATGAAGTTTGTGGATTATTTAAGCTTGCAGGTATGCCCGAGGATGTTATCAAGAAGAAGGTCTTCCCTTTATATTTGAAGGGAGATGCATTGACATGGTTTAGGCTATGTGATGATATTGGATCATGGAACTATAATCGTCTGAAGTTGGAATTTAATCAGAAGTTCTACCCTATGCACGTGGTTCATCGTGATCGTAATTATGTCTATAATTTTTGGCCTCGCGAAGGAGAAAGCATTGCTCAAGCTTGGGGGAGGTTTAAGTCAATGTTATATTCATGCCACAATCATGAGCTCTCAAGATAAATGATTAGTCAAAAAAATTATGCTCGGCTTTCTCTTAATAATCGCTCCATGCTAGATACTTCTTGTTCTGGCTCTTTTATGATGAAGACTATTGAATTCAAATGTGATTTATTGGAAAGAATTAAACGCAACTCTGAAGATTGGGATCTCGACAAAGGTAAGGAGTCAGGTATGACCCCTAAGTTTGATTGTGTTAAGGCGTTTATGGATACCGATGTCTTCCGTGAGTTTAGCACTAAATATGAACTTGACTCTGAGATAGTAGCTTCTTTCTATGAATCATTCGCTACTCATGTTGATCTTCCCAAGGAGAAGTGGTTTAAATACCATCCTCCCATTGAAGTAAAAGTAGTTGAACCTGTTATAGTTGAAGAAAAGACTATCACTTATAATGTTGATCCTATTGTTCCTACTGCTTATATTGAGAAACCACCTTTCCCTGTTAGAATAAAGGATCATGCTAAAGCTTCAACTGTAGTTCGTAAGAGTAATACTAGAACACCTACACCCTCTGAGGAAATTAAAGTTGAACCTAGTTTTGCTATGGTTACGGATCTCTTGGTAGAAGATTTAGATGGACATGTTATTTACCTCCAAGAGGAATATGGTAGAATAGCCAAACCCGATGCTAGGAATAAACATAGACCTATTGTAGGCTTGCCTGTTATCTCTGTTAAAATAGGAGATCATTGCTATCATGGTTTATGTGATGTGGGTGCTAGTGCGAGTATTATCCCTCATACCTTATATCAAGAAATTATGCATGACATTGCACCTGTTGAGTTAGAAGGGATTGATGTTACTATTAAGCTTGCTAATAGAGACACTATTTCACCAGTTGGGATTGTTAGAGATGTTGAAGTTTTGTGCGGAAAAGTTAAATACCCTACTGATTTCCTTATTCTTAGTTCCCCACAAGATGACTTTTGTCCCATTATATTTGGTAGACCCTTCTTGAATACTGTTAATGCTAAGATAGACTGCGTGAAAGATATTGTCACAGTTGGTTTAGGGGATATGTCTCATGATTTTAACTTTGCTAAATTTCGTAGACAACCCCTTGATAAAGAATTACCTAGTAAGGATGAAATTATTGGTCTTGCTTCTATTGTTGTGCCCCCTAATGATCCTTTAGAACAATATTTGCTAGATCATGAAAATGATATGCATATGAATGAGAGAAGGGAAATAGATGAAATATTCTTTAATCAGGGACCCGTATTGAAAAATAACTTACCTGTTGAAATCCTAGGGGATCCTCCTCCACCCAAGGGTGATCCCGTGTTTGAACTTAAACCTTTGCCTGATAATCTTAAATATGTGTATCTTGATGAAAATAAGATATATCCTGTTATTATTAGTGCTAACCTTTCAGAGCAGGAAGAAGAAAAATTATTGAAAACTCTGAAGAAGCACCGTGCTGCTATTGGGTATACTCTGGATGATCTTAAGGGCATCAGTCCCACTTTATGCCAACACAAGATAAAGTTGGAATAAAACGCTAAACCGGTTATTGATCATCAACGACGGTTAAATCCTAAGATGAAAGAAGTGGTAAGGGATGAAATACTAAAGCTTCTAGAGGCAGGTATTATCTATCTAGTTGCTGACAGCCAGTGGGTAAGTCTTGTCCATTGTGTCCCTAAGAAGGGAGGTATGACTGTTGTTCCTAATGATAAAGATGGATTGATCCCGCAAAGAATGGTTATATGTTATAGTATGGTAATTGATTTTCGCAAATTAAATAAAGCTACTAAGAAAGATCATTACCCCTTGCCTTTTATTGATCAAATGCTAGAAATGTTATCCAAACATACTCACTTTTGCTTTCTAGATGGTTATTCTGGTTTCCCTCCAATACCTGTGTCAAAAGGGGATCAAGAAAACACCACTTTTACTTGTCCTTTCGGTACCTTTGCTTATAGACGTATGCCTTTTGGTTTATGTAATGCACCTGCTACCTTTCAAGGATGCATGATGGCTATATTCTCTGATTTTCGTTAAAAGATTGTTGAGGTTTTCATGGATGATTTCTCCGTTTACGGAACTTCTTTTGATGATTGCTTGAGCAACCTTGATCGAGTTTTGCAGAGATGTGAAGATACTAATCTTGTCTTGAATTGGGAGAAGTGCCACTTTATGGTTAATGAAGGCATTGTCTTGGGACACAAAATTTCTGAAAGAGGTATTGAAGTTGACAAAGCTAAAGTTGATGCTATTGAAAATATGCCGTGCCCCAAGGACATCAAAGGTATACGAAGTTTCCTTGGTCATGCCAGGTTTTATAGGAGGTTCATAAAGGACTTCTTCAAAATCTCCAGGCCTTTGACTAATATCTTACAAAAAGATATTCCTTTTGTCTTTAATGATGATTGTCTAGAAGCATTTGATATACTTAAGAAAGCATTGATCTCTGCACCTATTGTCTAGCCTCCTGACTGGAATTTACCTTTTGAGATTATGTGCGATGCTAGTGACTATGCTGTAGGTGTTGTTTTAGGGCAAAGAGTTGATAAGAAATTGAATGTTATCCAATATGCTAGTAAACCCCTGGACAGTGCACAGAGAAATTATGCTACTACTGAGAAAGAATTTTTAGCAGTTGTATTTGCTTGTGATAAGTTTAGACCTTATATTGTTGATTCTTAAGTAATTATTCACACTGATCGTGCTGCTATCAAATACCTTATGGAAAAGAAAGATGCTAAACCTAGACTTATTAGATGAGTTCTCTTGCTGCAAGAATTTGACTTGCATATTATTGATAGAAAGGGAGTTGAGAACCCCGTTGCAGAAAACTTGTCTAGGTTAGAGAATATACTTGATGACCCACAACCTATTGATGATAGCTTTCCCGATGAACAATTAGCTGTCATAAATACTTCTCGCACTGCTCCATGGTATGCTGATTATGCTAATTACATTGTTACTAAGTTTATACCTCCTAGCTTCACATACTAGCAAAAGAAAAAGTTCTTCTATGATTTGAGACATTACTTCTGGGATGACCCACATCTTTATAAAGAAGGAGTAGATGGTATTATTAGACGTTGTGTACCCGAGCATGAACAAGAACAGATCCTACGCAAGGGCCACTCCGAAGCTTATGGAGGACACCATGCTGGAGATAGAACTGCACATAAGGTATTGCAATCTGGTTTTTATTGGCCTACTCTCTTCAAGGATGCCCGTAAGTTCGTCTTATCTTGTGATGAATGTCAAAGAATTGGTAATATTAGCAGACGTCAAGAAATGCCTATGAATTATTCACTTGTTATTGAACCATTTGATGTTTGGGGTTTTGATTATATGGGACTGTTTCCTTCCTCTAATGGGTATACACATATTTTAGTTGCTGTTGACTATGTTACTAAGTGGGTAGTTGTGACGCCCGAGACCGACGTCCCAGAAGATTCCAGAAGATTCCAGATGTTCCGGGTTCTCCCGTGTGTTTCTTTTATGCTTGCTTTATTTATTTTTTTGCATTGCATCATGTCATCATGCCATCATGCCATTAATCTTTGCATCTCAACCTAAATAAATCGTGTGGACCTTCGGTCCATTTAAATCGAGGGAAGGTGACTTCTCTTTATAACATATGAAAGCCTCCCAATATTATTAGGGAGCTATATAAATAAATATTCCATTCTTTGGAATTAAGCATAACACACTTGCATATTTCCCCATGCCTTTTCTACTTCAAGTTTCTCCGTCAAAACCCTCCCTATATTTTTCTTTTCTCGTTTATCGAGGTTCTTCCAAAAACCCTCCAACAATTTTATTTATATTCCTCACATTTTTGTGAGTCCAGGGAATTTTACCTCATGCCCTAAGCCTATTCCTATCTCCTCCTTTCTTTTCTTTTCCTTTGTGGTTTTCTGTTTTTTTATAATAGCATAGCAGAGAGCAGCCGCAGCCCGCAGCTGGCCCAACAACATCCTCCTCCTGGCCTTTTTCCCCTCCTAGGCCCAAGGCCCAACTTCTCCCCATTGGCCCAACCGGCGGCCTAACCTAGCCGCATCCCCTCGCTCTCTCCCTATTCCCGCAAACCGTCGCCACCCCCTCGTGCCCTCGCTCATCCCGTTTCCCTCTCCCTCTCCTCGCTCGACCTCCGCCGCCAGGTCGTTCGACCCGCACCCCGAGTTCCTCGCGCAGCACCCTTCTCGCCCGATGGCCGATCCCCTCGACTGCCTCGTCCCCACTCCGCCAGGACGAGCGCCGCTCGCCTCGCCCCCCGAGCACCCTTCTCCTCGAAGCCGAGCCGGCCGGATCCCGCGACACCACCGCGCGCCGTGCGCCTCGGCCGCCCCGCGCCTGGCTCGCCGAGGCTTCGTCCCTCCGCGCCAGGGACCCGTCCGCGCCCTCCGTGCGCCTCGGGCCCTGCTCCCCAGCGCCGCTCATCTCCGGCGTCCAAGGCCAGGAGCGTCTCCTCCCGTGCGCCCCTCCCGTGCGCCCGAGAACCTCCTCGCCTCTCTGCCAGCGCCCAGGCGCGCCCCAGGCCGTGCCTCGGCCAGGCAGCAATACCAGCGCCCGACCTGCACCTCGCCTTGGTTGCCCTCGTCGGCCTTCCTCCGGCCGTCCCAAGCCCTACGTCAGCCACTTTGTCCTTCACCGTCGTGCTGCCCTGCCTTGTGCTTCGTCTTGTTTTGTTTTTGTCCAGCGTACCACGGAGCAGCAAGTACGCCTACGCTCGAGTCACGCCAAGTACATCTACGTATGCACCGGACGTCTACGGATCATGTACAACTACGCGGATTCACCGAGTACGACTACACATGGGGCCCGTAAAGTTCGTCTACGTTGCCGAGACCGAGACCGTCAACTACCTCGCCGGTTCGCCAAGACCCTCATGTACGACTACACAAGACGACGCGTCAAGTACCACTACTTCCCTCTCCGAAACGGAACGTGCACGACGACCGTGACCCAAGACGCGAACGTGAACAACTACCGTCGCCGAGACCCTCAAGTACCTCTCCGAACGTGAACGCCTACTTCCACTACGTCCCTCGACGACTTGAACCCGTCCGAGAACGATTGTCCCGAAGGTATAACCCCGAGACGATGACCCGTGGATGTTGCTTGTGTGTTGTATGAGATGTTTCCTTGTGTGCACCGTGCCGTTTCATCTTTTGTCGTGCTCCTCGGTTGCCTCGTCGCCGACTCGTGGGAACCCGGTGACGGGATCACCCACCTTTCATCTTGTTTCGCTCGATCACTCCGCCTTTGCTTTTGCACCAGTCTCTCAACGAGTTACCGGAACCGATATGTTGCCGTTGCATCATTTTCAGATCGTCGCCGTGGCACCCTTTCTTCCACCACGGTGACATATACTCCTTATCTTCTTCATATCATCTTCTTGTTAACTTTTAATAAAATTGCATAAACTTGATCATGTCATCCGCATCATTTAACAACATTATAATGTGTAAATTGTTGTTGCTTTAATTTACTAAACATGCTCATGGGGATTTTCCGGATATGTTGTTGTTATTTTCCGGCCTCATTTAAAATGTCTAAATAATGTAGTTTGTTTTGCTTCACCTTGTTGCCATGTTAACAAACATTTAACCTTGTCTTGTAAATAAACAAGAGTCAACTAATTAAATAATTTAATGTGGTGTTTCGTCAATATGCAACTCGTTGCATATTGAGCTCCACTTAACTTGTAGTACTTGTTTGTGCACATTGCCATGCCATGCATAATTAAACCGGGCATGCATCATACTTGGATGTGCATCGTATGCCATGTTTATGATATGTGTGTTTACCGTGTTGTTTGCTTCTTTCCAGTTGCTTCTCTTGTTAGCTTCGGTTTCGTTCCGGAGTTGTGAGGATTCGCTCGACTATGTTGCTCCGTCTACTTCATGCATCCGTTCTTCTCCCTTGCGGAATCCCAGGCAAGATGATCATACCCTTGGATACCTTTACTACCATTGCCATGCTTAGTTGTCTCGATGCTATCGTTACATGTCGCGCTACCCATCTTTATGTCAGCCTCTCCTTGTTGCCATGAAACCTCTAACCTTGACACCTTCCTAGAAAAACCACTGTTTGGCTATGTTACCCGCTTGCTCAGCCCCTCTTATAGCGTTGTTAGTTGCAGGTGAAGATGAAGTTCGTTCCAGGTGGGAACTTGTTGTTGGAATATCACAATATGTTATATTATTATTAACACACCTATATACTAGGCATGGGTGGAAGGCTTGGCCTTTTGCTCGGTGTTTTGTTCCACTCATGCCACCTTAGGCACCGATAAACCGGCATTATGTTCCTTGATTTTGCGTTCCTTACACGATGGGTGGATGGAGACCCCTTGACAGTTCGACTTTGAATAAAACTCCTCCAGCAAGGTCCAACATTGGTTTTAATTTTGCCTCATAATACCAACTTAATTAATTAAATTTGCATAGGGGGTCGCACCCTCGGGTTCTTAATTCTACATAGCAGGGGGGGCCAGTGCTGATGGTGTTGGTCCCAAACTAGAGCCACTTGCGGTACCACCCAGTTATCTGGGATCTTCGGTTACTGTACATAGCGCTCGTCCGGACGTGGCCTGAGACGAGATGCGCGCGGCTACCATCAGGGTGTCGGCACGCCGGGAGGTCTTGCTGGACTTGTTTTACCATTGTCGAAATGTCTTGTGCACCGGGAAGCCGAGCCTGATCGGATTTCCCTAAGATAAGGGGTGATGATATTATATTTATCACTTCAGCTAATCGTGAGAGCTTGTGATGGGCTAAGTTGGGATACCCCTGCAGGGTTATGATCTTTCGAAAGCCATGCCCACGGTTATGTGACAGATTGGAATTTGTTAATGTCCGGTTGTAGAAAACTTGACAGAGGATCCGAAGTAAAACACACAACTGTGTGAGTAACCGTGACTGTCTCTTTTCACTTTGAGAAGAGAACACGGTGGGGTTATGTTTGACTCGTATGTAGTTAGGATATTTAGCGATCACTACTTTTGCGACCGTTTGCGTAGATGCTCTTCTTATTCTGGTACTCGTAAGTTAGCCACCATATTATGCTTAGCCGCTGCTGCAACCTCACCACTTTACCTCTTCCTACCCATAAAGCTTTGCTAGTCTTGATACCCATGGTTATGGGATTGCTGAGTCCTCGTGGCTCACAGTTACTACAACGCCAGATGCAGGTTCAGCCGAGAATGATGCAGGAGCTGGTTCAAGTATTTCACTGGGAGCTCGATGAAGAGAGTGGCCGTATGCTTGTGATGTTTCGAGGATCAGTAGTGGTTTCTACTAGGATTCGATCTAGACCTGTGGCTTTATGTTTTGGTATCTTTCTTTTGGTTCTTCGCCCGTAGTCGGGTTGTGATGTTTTGAATGATGTATTGCTTATGAATTGTATGGTGCGAAGTGGCGAGTGTAAGCCAACTATCTCCTTTTGCAATTTAATCCCTCTTTTACATGAGTCGTGCAAAGATACCAAACTTGCGATCATTCCAGAATGGGCTTATATCTTTAAGTCGTGCCTCGACACGTAGGAGATATAGTCCCATCCTGGGCATTACAAGTTTCTATCTGATCCTTGTTGCTTTTATTTACCTTTTTGTTCTCCCAAGTGGCTTCTCGTCAAGTTGATGTACCTGCGGGTTTCATTCTTTCCTCTTGTTCGAATGATGCTTGTGAAGATATGTTGCAACATAATCTTCTTCATAAATATATCTATCCTTTGTTTTCGTTTTGATTCTGGTATTCGAGTTGCTTCGATGTCAAATGTTGATTCCATACCTTTCCTAATCGGTGTTCTCATATTTCTATGGGAGTGCTAATTCCTCTTGACCATCAAGATTGTCATGTTAATCCTTTTCAATCGGTGTGCCTTATCTTCAAGTTATTACTTACGGACGCCGTTGAGAAATCTGACGTTTTGTCTGTTTCAATCATCTCAAGTTGTCTTTGTTTTACCCGCCCTCCCACCCTTCTTCTTCTTGGAGCCAAAAATTCTCAAATGAAGTATCCATTTTATTCATGTGATATTTCTTCATTATTTTCCTTCAATGTTCTTATCCGGTGATTTATCGTGAAGATGCTCAAGAGCTTCAAGTTCATCATTCTTTTGTTCTCAAATTCTGCCGGTGAATCTAATTCAAGATTTTGGTGTTGATCTTATCCTTTTCCTCATTTCACAATGCTTTCTTATTCCGGTGCACCAATTATTCATTCTCCTCTTGCTATTCATATCCGGAGTGCTGAATATTCATAATTCCATTCTTAATCTGTTCAAATTATTTTTGAGGATTGTCATCTTATTCAAGCCATTTAATTCAACCGGTGCAATATCTCTCAAGCAATCTTTTCCAACGGTGATTTCTTTGAGTGGCCCCTAACCCACAGGTCTTTTCCCAAGATCTTACCTGACTCTTCTTTTTTCCGGAGTTATTCTAAAATTCTTTTCAAAGTGTGACGTAAGAAAGATTCCCATCAGTCGCATGCCTTCTCCAAGATAGCTTTCAAATTCTTGTTCATCATTGGTTCAACCTTTTTAATTCTTCATTCCGGAGTGCTCAACAATTCTTATGGCATTTCTCGTCTTCATTCTCAACATTTGGAGACCGGAGAAGTGTTCCTCTTAAATCTTGGCCCGTCTTCTTGAAGATTCGTGGTTCTAGCTTCTTGCCATCCTCATTATTGTTCCGATTATGAGGAATTCTTTTTGTACCCGTCCGGAGCATTTCATGAATTCTTTCCATTGTGATCCTCCGAAGGCCATCATCTCAGAAGATTTTTTCGTTCTCAGTTTTCAACTTCGTCCTCCAACTATTCTTCATTGATGTCTCTTCGTTCGTCTCCATATTCTTACGGTGGTTCATTCAAGATCACTCTTCCGTTGTTATCGTATTAATTCATTTGTTCTTTTCATAATCCTACCGGTGGTTCGTTGAAGATTTATCCAAGTTTGTGCGCGATCTCTCTTGAATTCTTGCAAGGAGAATAAGTAGTATGCCAAATCCTTTGGTTGTCATCAATTTAAATTGGTGAAGGATATGCATGACATAATTCTTATTCTTATTCCTTCAAGGTGTTTTAATTCTTTTGTCTGGAGCTTGTTCATCATATCATATTCTCGGTTCTAAAGTTGTTCATCTTGTTTTCCGGAGCTCCAAGTTATTTTAATTATATCATTTCAAAGCTCCATCTAATTCATCGCAGGTCTCGAATCTTATTCTTTTCATCTTTCACTTCTCATGCTTTCATTACCGGAGTTTTCATGGTGGTTCATCATCATTTAATTCATCCTCGAAGTCTTCATCAAGATTCTTGTTGGAGCTCAAGCATTCTTCATCATGCATTCCAATTGCAATTCTTTCTACCTTATTGGTTGAGATGGTGGTATGCCATTTTTGACAATTCCTTCATGTTTCATGATTCCAAGTTGTCAGGAATGACATATTTAAAACCATCATTTTCCTTGTTCAGGAGATCTTTTCAACCCTTCAATCTATTCATCGGAGTTATCTTGGGTTGTATTTCGCCTAAAGCTTTCCCTAAGGATTGTTGTATTGTGGTGCTCATAAATGACCCAAGTTCTTCATTATCATTCCGGCGAAATAAGTTTTTCATCTCCTTGTTGATCTCAATCCAGTTAAATGTTTTCATTAGTGGCTGGTTGTCACCTCTTAATTTTGAGATGTTTTCCATAAGCCCACATCAAGCATATTCGTTTTCGTTATTGATTTTTCCAACAACTCCGTTCAACCCTTCTTCGTAAGGATGATTTTTTTTCATATTCATTCGTGGGAGAAGTTGTCATTTTCTTCTTCGTTCTTTTCTTTCCAACGATCTAGCATATATTCTTTCATTCCGGAGGCATTGTGATGTTGCTCTCTTTAACCATCTTCTCGTTTTTATCAAGATCATATCCTTCCTTGCTTGTCATATTACCGGAGTGTTGTATTCTTCATTCTAGTTCCGTCATCTTATCTAGTTTTCCTCTCTTTTCAACCGGAGTGCTGTCTGAATCTTTCTTACCCCTTGTGCCATTCTTTTAATTGTTCCGGAGGCTGTGTGTTGTTGTTTTCATCAAGTATCACTCCATCTTCTCAAGTTCTTGTTAATTCCTTCCATTTTCAGACGGAGTGCTGTCCAAATTCTGTCATTCTTATTCCTTGGCTATACCGTTGCAGTTTCATATTCTTTGGTTCGTAAGCTCTTGTTTAATGTATTTCAACCTACAAGGTTCTCATAATGTTCCTTGTTTCTCTTTTCTAACGGAGTGTTTTCATTTTCGTTCATCTCCATTGTATTCTTCATTCAATTTGTTCAACCTCTCAGGTTCGTGGTTTCACTCGTCTGTTAAAGAAGCAACTTTGTTTACCTCTTCTTTTTCGTTTCTATCCGGTGCCATCTCTAGGATCTCGGGTCGAGATCCTCTGTTAGTGTGGGAGAGTTGTGACGCCCGAGACCGACGTCCCAGAAGATTCCAGAAGATTCCAGATGTTCCGGGTTCTCCCGTGTGTTTCTTTTATGCTTGCTTTATTTATTTTTTTGCATTGTATCATGTCATCATGCCATCATGCCATTAATCTTTGCATCTCAACCTAAATAAATCGTGTGGACCTTCGATCCATTTAAATCGAGGGAAGGTGACTTCTCTTTATAACATATGAAAGCCTCCCAATATTATTAGGGAGCTATATAAATAAATATTCCATTCTTTGGAATTAAGCATAACACACTTGCATATTTCCCCATGCCTTTTCTACTTCAAGTTTCTCCGTCAAAACCGTCCCTATATTTTTCTTTTCTCGTTTATCGAGGTTCTTCCAAAAACCCTCCAACAATTTTATTTATATTCCTCACATTTTTGTGAGTCCAGGGAATTTTACCTCATTCCCTAAGCCTATTCCTATCTCCTCCTTTCTTTTCTTTTCCTTTGTGGTTTTCTGTTTTTTTTATAATAGCATAGCAGAGAGCAGCCGCAGCTGGCCCAACAACATCCTCCTCCTGGCCTTTTTCCCCTCCTAGGCCCAAGGCCCAACTTCTCCCCATTGGCCCAACCGGCGGCCTAACCTAGCCGCATCCCCTCGCTCTCTCCTATTCCCGCAAACCGCCGCCACCCCCTCGTGCCCTCGCTCATCTCGTTTCCCTCTCCCTCTCCTCGCTCGACCTCCGCCGCCAGGTCGTTCGACCCGCACCCCGAGTTCCTCACGCAGCACCCTTCTCGCCCGATGGCCGATCCCCTCGACTGCCTCGTCCCCACTCCGCCAGGCCGAGTGCCGCTCGCCTCGCCCCCCGAGCACCCTTCTCCTCGAAGCCAAGCCGGCCGGATCCCGCGACACCACCGCGCGCTGTGCGCCTCGGCCGCCCCGCGCCTGGCTCGCCGAGGCTTCGTTCCTCCGCGCCAGGGACCCCATCCGCGCCCTCCGTGCGCCTCGGGCCCTGCTCCCTAGCGCCGCTCATCTCCGGCGTCCAAGGCCAGGAGCGTCTCCTCCCGTGCGCCCCTCCCGTGCGCCCGAGAACCTCCTCGCCGCTCTGCCAGCGCCCCGGCGCGCCCGAGGCCCTGCCTCGGCCAGGCAGCAATACCAGCGCCCGACCTGCACCTCGCCTTGGTCGCCCTCGTCGGCCTTCCTCCGGCCGTCCCAAGCCCTACATCGGCCACTTTGTCCTTCACCGTCGTGCTGCCCTGCCTTGTGCTTCGTCTTGTTTTGTTTTGTTTTTGTCCAGCGTACCACGGAGCAGCAAGTACGCCTACGCTCGAGTCACGCCAACTACATCTACGTATGCACCGGACGTCTACGGATCATGTACAACTACGCGGATTCGCCGAGTACGACTACACATGGGGCCCATCAAGTTCGTCTACGTTGCCGAGAACGAGACCGTCAAGTACCTCGTCGGTTCACCAAGACCCTCATGTACGACTACACAAGACAACGCGTCAAGTACCACTACTTCCCTCTCCGAAACGGAACGTGCACGACGACCGTGAACCAAGACGCGAACGTGAACAACTACCGTCGCCGAGACCCTCAAGTACCTCTCCGAACGTGAACGCCTACTTCCACTACGTCCCTCGACGACTTGAACCCCCCCGAGAACGATTGTCCCGAAGGTATAACCCCGAGACGATGACCCGTGGATGTTGCTTGTGTGTTGTATGAGATGTTCCCTTGTGTGCACCATGCCGTTTCATCTTTTGTCGTGCTCCTCGGTTGCCTCGTCGCCGACTCGTGGGAACCCGGTGACGAGATCACCCACCTTTCATCTTGTTTCGCTCGATCACTCCGCCTTTGCTTTTGCACCAGTCTCTCAACGAGTTACCGGAACCGATATGTTGCCGTTGCATAATTTTCGGATCGTCACCGTGGCACCCTTTCTTCCACCACGGTGACATATACTCCTTATCTTCTTCATATCATCTTCTTGTTAACTTTTAATAAAATTGCATAAACTTGATCATGTCATCCGCACCATTTAACAACATTATAATGTGTAAATTGTTGTTGCTTTAATTTACTAAACATGCTCATGGGGATTTTCCGAATATGTTGTTGTTATTTTCCGGCCTCATTTAAAATGTCTAAATAGTGTAGTTTGTTTTGCTTCACCTTGTTGCCATGTTAACAAACATTTAACCTTGTCTTGTAAATAAACAAGAGTCAACTAATTAAATAATTTAATGTGGTGTTTCGTCAATATGCAACTCGTTGCATATTGAGCTCCACTTAACTTGTAGTACTTGTTTGTGCACATTGCCATGCCATGCATAATTAAACCGGACATGCATCATACTTGGATGTGCATTGTATGCCATGTTTATGATATGTGTGTTTACCGTGTTGTTTGCTTCTTTCGAGTTGCTTCTCTTGTTAGCTTCGGTTTCGTTCCGGAGTTGTGAGGATTCGCTCGACTATGTTGCTCCGTCTACTTCATGGATCCGTTCTTCTCCCTTGCGGAATCCCAGGCAAGATGATCATACCCTTGGATACCTTTACTACCATTGCCATGCTTAGTTGTCTCGATGCTATCGTTACATGTCGCGCTACCCATCTTTATGTCAGCCTCTCCTTGTTGCCATGAAACCTCTAACCTTGACACCTTCCTAGAAAAACCACTGTTTGGCTATGTTACCCGCTTGCTCAGCCCCTCTTATAGCATTGTTAGTTGCAGGTGAAGATGAAGTTCATTCCAGGTGGGAACTTGTTGTTGGAATATCACAATATGTTATATTATTATTAACACACCTATATACTGGGCATGGGTGGAAGGCTTGGCCTTTTGCTCGGTGTTTTGTTCCACTCATGCCACCTTAGGCGCCGATAAACCGGCATTATGTTCCTTGATTTTGCGTTCCTTACACGATGGGTGGATGGGGACCCCTTGATAGTTCGACTTTGAATAAAACTCCTCCAGCAAGGCCCAACATTGGTTTTAATTTTGCCTCATAATAACAACTTAATTAATTAATTAAATTTGCATAGGGGGTCGCACCCTCGGGTTCTTAATTCTACATAGCAGGGGGGGCCAGTGCTGATGGTGTTGGTCCTAAACTAGAGCCACTTGCGGTACCACCCAGTTATCTGGGATCTTCGGTTACTGTACATAGCGCTCATCCGGACGTGGCCTGAGACGAGATGCGCGCGGCTACCATCAGGGTGTCGGCACGCTGGGAGGTCTTGCTGGACTTGTTTTACCATTGTCAAAATGTCTTGTGCACCGGGAAGCCGAGCCTGATCGGATTTCCCTAAGATAAGGGGTGATGATATTATATTTATCACTTCAGCTAATCGTGAGAGCTTGTGATGGGCTAAGTTGGGACACCCCTGCAGGGTTATGATCTTTTGAAAGCCGTGCCCGCGGTTATGTGGCAGATTGGAATTTGTTAATGTCCGGTTGTAGAAAACTTGACAGAGGATCCAAAGTAAAACACACAACTGTGTGAGTAACCGTGACTGTCTCTTTTCACTTTGAGAAGAGAACACGATGGGGTTATGTTTGACTCGTATGTAGTTAGGATCTTTAGCGATCACTACTTTTGCGACCGTTTGCGTAGATGCTCTTCTTATTCTGGTACTCGTAAGTTAGCCACCATATTATGCTTAGCCGCTGCTACAACCTCACCACTTTACCTCTTCCTACCCATAAAGCTTTGCTAGTCTTGATACCCATGGTTATGGGATTGCTGAGTCCTCGTGGCTCACAGTTACTACAACACCAGATGCAGGTTCAGCCGAGAATGATGCAGGAGCTGGTTCAAGTATTTCACTGGGAGCTCGATGAAGAGAGTGGCCGTATGCTTGTGACGTTTCGACGATCAGTAGTGGTTTCTACTAGGATTCGATCTAGACCTGTGGCTTTATGTTTTGGTATCTTTCTTTTGGTTCTTCGCCCGTAGTCGGGTTGTGATGTTTTGAATGATGTATTTCTTATGAATTGTATGGTGTGAAGTGGCGTGTGTAAGCCAACTATCTCGTTTTGCAATTTAATCCCTCTTTTACATGAGTCGTGCAAAGATACCAAACTTGCGATCATTCCAGAATGGGCTTATATCTTTAAGTCGTGCCTCGACACGTAGGAGATATAGTCCCATCCTGGGCATTACAGTAGAAGCTATTCCAACTAGTAGTGCTGATCATAACACCTCTATTAAGATGCTTAAGAAGTTATTTTCCCGAGGTTTGGAGTCCCTAGATACTTAATGACTGATGGTGGTTCACACTTTATTCATGGCGCTTTCCGTAAAATGCTTGCTAAGTATGATGTAAATCATAGAATCGCATCCCCTTATCACCCACATACTAGTGGTCAAGTAGAACTAAGTAATAGAGAGTTGAAATTAATTTTGCAAAAGACAGTTAATAGGTCTAGAAAGAATTGGTCCAAGAAACTTGATGATGCACTATGGGCCTATAGAACTGCATACAAAAATCCTATGGGTATGTCTCCATATAAGATGGTTTATGGAAAAGCTTGTCACTTACCTCTTGAGCTAGAACATAAGGCATATTGGGCTCTTAAAGAGCTCAATTATGATTTCAAACTTGTCGGTGAGAAGAGGTTATTTGACATTAGCTCTCTTGATGAATGGAGAACCCATGCCTATGAGAATGCCAAGCTGTTTAGAGAAAAAGTTAAAAGGTGGTGTGACAAAAGGATACAAAAGCGTGAGTTTGATGTAGGTGATTATGTATTGCTATACAACTCTCATTTAAGTTTTTTTACAGGAAAACTTCTCTCTAAGTGGGAAGGACCCTACGTTATCGAGGAGGTCTATCGTTCCAGTGCCATAAAGATCAACAACTTCAAGGGCACAAATCCAAAGGTGGTGAACGGTCCAAGAATTAAACATTATATCTCAGGTAACCCTATAAATGTTGAAACCAATGCTATTGAAACCGTAACCCCGGAGGAATGCATAAGGGACACTTTCTAGAACGATTCAGACTTCAAAAAGGAAGAGGTATGTGGTACGATAAGTAACCAACTCCAAAACAGTTCTAAAGGCAATTTTTCACCGTTTTGGGATATTTAGAAAAATAGAAAAATAAGTGGCAGTCCGGAAGAGACACGAGGCGTCCACGAGGGTGGAGGGCGCGCCCCCACTCCCTGGGCGTGCCCCCTACCTCATGGGCACCTCGTGTACCTCTCGGACTCTGATTTCTTGTGTGTTACTCCTTTTGGTCGGTAAAAATTCATTATATATACTCCCGAAGGTTTTGACCTATGTATCACGCAAAAATCCTCTGTTTTCGTTTCGAGCTATTGTTTTTGACAGGTCTAGATCATCATGGCATCTTCCGACACCCCCAAGGACAAGTTCTTTGAGAAGGTCATCAACCCCTACCTTGCGGAGGTGCTGCATCATCCTCAAACCATGGAGTTGCATGAGGGGGTGCTGCACATCCGCGATGTTGAGGGGCCAAGGAGGACCGGAAGCATGGAGACAAGACTCGAAGCAATGGAGCAGCAAGTTTTCAAGTGCCAAGGTATGGTGGAACGAGGACTCAGCGCCAACCACATGATGATCTCGGAGCTCGCCAACAACCTCAAGCTGGACTCAAGGATCTTCAGGGAATCTATCTCCAATCTTAAAGAGAAAATCGAACACCTCCAAGCCCAGATCTATGACCTGCAAAACCAAAACTGTGAGTATGAATATAGATTCAAGAAGATGAGTTTGGCTGCAGATTTGAGTATCCGGAGACTCGATCATCCTTCTACGATGGTGAGCCCATGCCTTGGAAGGTGGACAACAAGCCTACATCATCAACAACTCCATCATCACCACCTCCGAAAGAAGGAGACATAATCATATGGGTATGGGCACTCCCCTTGGCAACTACCAAGCTTGGCGGAGTGACCCCGGTATCGTATCAGCATCATTCCTATCTTTACTGTTTTCCTTAGTTCGATCCTTTTGGTAGTATCTTGATCTAGTAAAACAAAGTTAGCATGATCTAGTTGTGAGCTTTTGCTTTATGATCTTTACCCTTTGCAATCGAGTCCGTGAGCTATATCGACGGTACATGCATACACAGATGTTGTGAATGGATAATGAAAAATGGGCGTCTGCTGAATGACTTCATGCGCATAGGATAGATATTTAACCATGCAGAAGAACCAGTAGCAAATGTAGCAGACGACCATCAAGTTTAACGCTGCGTTTGGATGTCTGTATTGGAGGCCCCCGTATTGAATAGGTTGCAATTCCAATTCAGTGCTGAAATTGTAATGGACATGAATACAAATTCGCTTGTTTGGATACTCATTGAATTGGCTCATGGAATCTCAATGAAGTTTCAATACCAAATCATGTTTGGATGGCAAACTCTCGAATTGGATTATATAGCACTATCATTACAGAGGAACTCCTGGATGTGGATCGGAACACCTTCAGTTGACAATAGATCACCATTTGTCCTTGCTGATGGTGTCCTGCAGACCCAGTAGAGTTGCCGCTGCCTCTGCCCGTCAATGTTCAGGCACGTCGGCAGTTCTCTGCACATCAATGTTCAGGCACACCGGCAGTTCCCTGCACATCGATAGGATGACCTTGCCATGTTGATCCCAAGCTACAGCAGTAGCCCTTTCACGACTGTTGTCTTCTAGACTAGAAGCAACACTGCTCAATTTTAATAGTCCCTGATTCGGTGCCTCCCAACAGGCTTGTTCGCTTCAGATTCTTCATTATCTCATCGCCATAGGTTGCACACTTCCTGAATCTCATCAATATACTTCGACAGAAAGGCCACTATCTGCTGACCGATTCTCTCCCATGGCTGGCTGGGCAAGGAAAGAAGATGGCATGAGGGCCGCTGCGACGGCCGGAGATGGGCGAGATGAAAAGCGGAGGAACGATGCAGGAGGAGGGATGGAGAGGAGGCCCGCCGCGGGAAGATGGGAAAGGGGCGGAGGGCGAGGCGGCTTGAAGGTGAGCCGCCACCGGAGGGAGGAGGACGCGGGGCGGGGGAGAGGCCGGGTAGTCGGGATGGGCACCTGCGCCTCCGCCGCCTCCTGAAGCTTTTGGTCTCGCGCGGGGGAAGGAGGTAGGTCTCAGGGCGTGTGTTCCCAATCAAATTGGAGCCAGTGAGGTCTGTATCGCTGGAGAGCTGCGAGCGTGAGAGCGATTTCCTTCTGTATTGGGCCTGTTTCGGTCCAGACGTTTCAATGCGCATCCAAATGCTTGAATTGATACGTAGCAAATACCAAATCCATTTCATGGGGTCCAATACAGACATCCAAACATAGCGTAAGTGTTACAACTCAAGAGCCAAATGTTTCAAAACGAGAGTTGTATGAACTTCGCAAAAATAAAGCACCCGACGCATATATGGACCCGCTTGAAAACTATCAACTCATATGCTTCTCCCCCTTTTGTCAGTAAGGACCAAAAAGGTTTGAAGACATAGAGTATCTATGTGTTCCCAGGTGGTGAAGATGTTGGGGCAGCCGGGTCGACATTGGAGTTGGGCGGTGCAGACGGGCCTGACGCAGAGTCATGATGCAGTGAACTAATTGCTAGAGAAGTGGCATCGTCTTCTTCATCGATGACACGAGCGACAATAGTTGCAGCCGAAGATGAATATTCAGAGTCTTCAATTGATGGAGTAGGACGCCAACTCGCAGATTGTGGAGGCCTGGAGTCAAATTTTAAGCGCTCGGTGAAGCCATCTGCTTGAAGATCATCTTCAGAGCAAAGTAAGGTGAGGCTCTTCGAGGACCGCCGACAGGCTTCATGTGCAACGAAGGAGTTTTTGGTTGCCAGGTTGCGAATGCAATTCATATCAATGAGAAGACTTTGCATCTGGCGCTTCAACCAATCATGATGCCTATCCTGCTTTTAGTGAAGAGACACAAGAAGCTCTCTGTCATTTAGGACACGAGAACCCTTCTTGGGCCTTGGTACAACTGTGCTGGTGGTAGCTTCAGTATTGGCGTTATGAGGGAGGCGCAAATTTCCAGCCAGAGGATAAGCACTGGTAGCAGCATTGGGCACATGAACACTTGCAACATGTTGAGAGCAACTGTGATGGTCAGCATTGAGCAGTTGAAGTGGTTCCTTGTCAGGCTCGAGATAAATGGCTTCATGAGGCATATCGACCTCAGGCAGAAATACAACATGATTGCACGTTGAAGCTTGATAGTTTATAGTGGAGTGAAGCTCAATGAGCCGCATAACCCATGGAGCATAGAACTTGAGGCCAAACAGATCAATACCGGAGGCAACTAGTTGACGAATGAAGAGTCATGAGTATTGAATCTGATGCCACTGAAGATGTAGAATACCAGAGTCTTCATGGCGCCTTCCAGTTTGGCTTCAAAAGAGTGTCCCTTGATTGGCCATAGAGTACGCCTCAAAATATGGTATATGGTGCGAGGTAGATAGTCGAGGTCCTTGACGAGAAATTCCTTTGGATATTCAGCATCTAGAGGCAATTGCTTCATCATACTGAGCATTTGACTCATGTTTGCCTCAAGCTTCTTGAAGATGCTTTGCAGTTCATTCTGATGCAGCGTACAACCTGGTTCGAATAACTCACCAGGAGTGGGCAGGGAAGTAAGCTCGAGAAGTGTTTCAGCTTTGGCTTCATGATGAACGTCACCTGTCATCCACTCGAGGATCCATGTCTTCGGATCCATGTTGTAGCATCTGATATGAAGTGTAGCATAGAACTGAAGCAGAAGCTCTTCATTCCAATGCTCTTTTGCAGTTACGAACGGGAGCAGCCCAACATCTCTGAAGCAGTCAAGTGCCTCTTCAAGGCATGACAGCCCAACAACGGCTTCACAATCCAGACGTTGGTGAGGAAAAATCCGATCTTGATTGTACATACTGCATGAGTAGTAGCTGTGTTGATGGTAGCCCCAGAACCTATCAGATGTGATCTTGGGCTTCTTGTACGGGTTCTTGTCAGAATGAAAGAACATGTTGTGCTCCCTGAAGCTTCTCACACTGAAGGAACCCTGGGTAGTTACCGCACTGGGAAGCCTTGGCATTCTGGGCTTAGGTTTTTGTGTCTGAGGCCTTAGCTACACATGATAGCCATATTGTGGTCCGGGAGCATTGGGAGGCGTCAGTGTTGGCCACCTGACAGTGACGAGCTCTCCATCATGATTGTAGGCTTGGGCCATGGTGTGAGGCATAGAGGGAACATGTACTTCAGGGGTATCAATGACTTCATGCTGCACATTGTCTTCAGCCATGATTGTGTCACTGGCTCCAGCAGTAGTTTGAGTGGCAGCCACAGTTGCTTCATCGTCAGTGGCTTCTTGGAGAGGGGGTTGTTGCACAGCGGACATTTCATCTTGCACAACATTGTCAGCAGCAGCAGGAGTAGCTTCACGTTCTTCTTCCTTCTCTTCATCGGCTGATGCAGCCGGAATATCTTTAGCTGCTTTGGCTTCAGATTCTTGAGCAGACACTGAAGGGATGGCTTCAGGGAACACTTGACGTGCTACTGAGCTTGAGTTTTGCACATCATCTTTAGGAATGCTTGACATGGAGACCTGAGGACTTTGTGAAGCCTTCGGAACTTGGGCAATGCCATTGGTGATACATTGGTCTGCTCCATGTCATCTTCAGGTGTATATTTTGGAGTCTCCAACACCGGAGTGGTGACAAGAGACGGTGGAGTGCGGAGAATAACTTCATGAAGGGGGTGTTTGGGTGTTGCTCTTCCCAAAATTCATCTTGAGCAATTGCCGTTGTGGGACCACCAATGCTAGTGAGTTCGCTGTTCGTGTGAGCAGGAGATGGAACTTGTTGGGACTCGAGTTGAGGAAGGACTTCATCATCAGCAACATTGTCATCATGACCAATGTATTTAGCTGCGGGAGATCCAACAGCTGGAATCTCTTCAGACTGATGAGCCTCTGTGGTAGCAGGTTCATGCACAACAAGACGACGATCACGGTTGGAAGAGGTAGGTAGGTCAATAGAGATAGGTTCAACAACCAGAGGTTCTTGGGAGGAGGCACGAGGCTTATGTGAAGCCTTTGAAGCTTTTGTCTTCTGCTTCTTCTTGGAAGGAGCAGCATCAGTAGCATCAAGATGCTTTCTCTTCTTGGCTTCAGCTTCAGCCTGCCTAGTCTTTTTTTGTTTAGAAGCTGCTGACGGGACCTCTGGCTTCGAGCCAGTCATACTGGCAGGGAAGACAATGCTTGGTCTCTCCTACCTTCGAGCTTCAATGTCTTTAGCAGCAAGCTTCTTCTTCTTCTTTAGCTTATTGGCGACCAGCTTGGGGTCAATGCCTCGATGTCCAAGAGCTTTCCTCATTGCGGCTTCATTGTGGGCTTGGACACATTTCTCAGCATAGTGCTTGAGACGTTCCCTCGAGCCTCTTGCAACATCACGACGCTTGGCAAATTTAGTCTTGAGATCTGCCATCATAGTCTTGAAGTTTTGAACTTCTTGAGCATTGATATTTGCCATATGCTTCTTTAACAGAGCCTTTTCATGATCAATATTGTTCTTCTGCTCAATGACCTTTTGAGCAATGGTCAGTTCTTGTGCAATGTATCCTTGAAAAGTCACACTGATATCAATAGGTAGTTGAAGATTATCAAGAGATAGTGATGTATCTTCAAACCAATCATCAATAAAGTTGTTGATAATATCGACATCAAAGAGAGGCAAATCATTGAATATTTCAGCATGTTGCTTGCTCTTGATCAACATCTCATGGGCATCATCAACAAGATCTTCATCACTAGACAGATCTATTACATCATTGTCATTGCGTAGAATGCTGCCAGGAGTGAGCCCTTGACCAGATGGCTTCACGAGCTACTTGGACCTCTTTGAGATGCGAGAATGGCCCTTAGATTGCACACTGGATTTAGGAGGTACAGTTTTCAAAGGCTTCACACTTGAAGCTTTTGGAGTAGCAGAAAGTTTAGAAGCCTTTGTCTTCTTCTTTGGCTTCACAGGCTCATGAACATATTCAGGTTCCACGTGTTCAGCAACATCCTCCATAGTTGCCCCTTGAGCGGTGATGTGGGAGAGCAATCCATCAAGGCCATTGAAGGGGCCAACTCGATTTTCATTGGCTTCATGGGTTCCATCAGAACGAGGCCAAGATGGACCATGATTGAAATTGATGCCAAATTCCTTCTTGTTCTGCGTTGCAGAGTTCTTGGCAAACTTGTAGTTTTCTTCAAACAACTCATTATCACGACACTATCGAAGACTAGATGGGTCAGCATGTTCACGCATAGGTCCTTGATACGTCCATTTTGCATCATGCTTATATGTTGATATTTATTGCATTGTGGGCCGTTATTACACGTTATGTGACAATACTTATGCCTTTTCTATCTTATTTTACAAGGTTTACATGAAGAGGGAGAATGTCGGCAGCTGGAATTCTGGGCTGGAAAAGAAGCAAACTCTGAAAACCTATTCTACACAACTGAAAAATCCCCAAAACTTCACATGACACCGTTTCAGAAAATATAAAAAATATCTGGCGAAAGAAGATCACCAGGGGGGCCACCACCTGTCCACGAGGGTGGGGGGCACGCCCCCCTCTCTGGGCGCGCCCCTTGCCTCATGGGCCCCCTAATGCCCCCCCGATGCCCATCTTCTCCTATATGAGGTGTTTTGACCTGGAAAATCATAAGGAGGCTTTCAGGACCAAACGCCGCCGTCTCGAGGCGGAACCTTGGCGGAAAACAATCTAGGGCTCCGGCAGAGCTGTTCTACCGGGGGTACTTCCCTCCGGGAGGGGGAAGCCACCGCCGTCATCACGAGCAACTCTCCCATCTTGGGGAGGGCTATCTTCATCAACATCTTCACCAGCACCATCTCCTCTCAAACCCTAGTTCATCTCTTGTATCCAATCTTTGTACCCAAGCCTTAGATTGGTACCTGTGGGTTGCTAGTAGTGTTGATTACTCCTTGTAGTTGATGCTAGTTAGTTTACTTGGTGGAAGATCATATGTTCAGATCTATTATGCATATTAATACCCCTCTGATCATGTACAATATTATGTCTTGTGAGTAGTTACTTCTGTTCCTGAGGACATGGGAGAAGTCTTGCTATTAGTAGTCATGTGAATTTGGTATTCGTTCGATATTTTGATGTGATGTATGTTGTCTCTCCTCTAGTGGTGTCATGTGAACGTCGACTATATGACACTTCACCATTATTTGAGCCTAGAGGAAGGAATTGGGAAGTAATAAGTAGATGATGGGTTGCTAGACTGATAGAAACTTAAACCCTAGTTTATGCGTTGCTTCGTAAGGGGCTGATTTGGATCCACTTGTTTCATGCTATGGTTAGGTTTACCTTAATACTTCTTTTGTAGTTGCGGATGCTTGTATTAGAGGTTAATCATAAGTGGGAGGCTTGTCCAAGTAAGGACAGCACCCAAGCACCAGTCCACCCACATACCAAATTATCAAAGTACCGAACGCGAATCAGATGATCGTGATGAAAATTAGCTTGACGATAATTCCCATGTGTCCTCGGGAGCGCTTTCCTTCATATAAGAGTTTGTTCAGGCTTGTCCTTTGCTACAAAAAGGATCGGGCCACCTTGCCGCACCTTGCTACTTCTTGAGCTTGCGTTGTATTCCCTTGAAGAGGAAAGGGAGATGCAGCACAATAGCATAAGTATTTCCCTCAGTTTTTGAGAACCAAGGTATCAGTCCAGTAGGAGACCACGCGCGGGTCCTTCGCACCTGCACAAACAAATAAGAACTTCGTAGCCAACGCGATAAGGGGTTGTGAATCCCTTTGTGGTCACTTACGAAAGTGAGATCTGATGGATATGATAGTTTATATTTTTGGTATTTTTTATTATAAGAACATAAAGTAAATGCGGAAAAAGCAAAGTAGATGTAGATTGATATGTTGAGAATAGACCCGGGGGCCACAGTGTTCTCTAGTGGCTTCTCTCATGATAGCGATATTCTACGGTGGGTAAACAAATTACTGTCGAGCAATTGATAGAAAATCGAATAATTATGAGACTATCTAGGCATGATCATTGTATAAGCATCACGTCCGAGACAAGTAGACCGACTCCTGCCTGCATCTACTACTTTTACTCCACACATCGACCACTATCCAGCATGCATCTAGTGTATTGAGTTCGTAAGAACAGAGTAACGCCTTAAGCAAGATGACATGATGTAGAGGGATAAACTCAAGCAATATGATATAAATCCCATATTTTTAAACTCGATGGCAACAATACAATACGTGCCTTGCTGCCCCTACTGTCGCCGGGAAAGGACATCGCAAGATTGAACCCAAAGCCAAGCACTTCTCCCATTATAAGAACTATAGATCTAGTACGCCAAACTAAACCAATAATTCGAAGAGACTTGCAAGGATATTATGAGCACACATAAAGAGTTCAGAAAAGAACCAAATATTTCTCATAGATAATCTTGATCATAAACCCACAATTCATCGGATCTCGACAAACACACCGCAAAAAGAGATTACATCAAATAGATCTCCTCGAAGACCGAGGAGAACTTTGTATTGAGATCCAAAGAGAGGGAAGAAGCCATCTAGATACTAGCTATGGACCCGAAGGTCTGTGGTAAACTACTCACAACTCATGGTTAGGCGATGATGATGATGTAGAAGCACTCCGTGATGGATCCCCCCTCCGGCGGAGTTCCGGAACAGGCCCCAAGATGGGATCTCACGGGAACAGAAGGTTACGGCGGTGGAACTAGGGTTTTCTCTCCTCCTCTCATGGTTTCGGGGTACATAGGCTTATATAGGAGGAAGGAGGGCACCGGGGCCTTACGTGGGACCCACGAGGCAGGTGGGCGCGCCCTAGGGGGGGGGGGTGGGGGCGCCCCCACCCTCGTGGGCACCATGTGGCCCCTACTCTGTGGTTCTCAAGTCTCCCGTGCGCGATTTTCTCCAAAAATATCGCTCCCGAAGGTTTCATTCCGTTTGGACTCCGTTTGATATTCCTTTCTGCAAAACCCTGAAACAGGCAAAAAACAACAATCTGGACCGAGCCTTTGGGTTAGTAGGTTAGTCCCAAAAATAATATATAAGTGTAATACAAAGCCCATTAAACATCCAAAACATCATAAATAATAGCATGGAACAATAAAAAATTATAGATACGTTGGAGACGTATCAAGCATCCCCAAGCTTAATTCCTGCTCGTCCTCGAGTAGGTAAATGATAAAAACAAAATTTTTGATGTGGAATGCTAACCAACATAGTTTTTCAATGTAATTATCTTAATTGTGGCATGAATGTTCAGATCTGAAAGATTCAAGACAAAAGTCTATATTGACATAAGAAATAATAATACTTCAAGCATACTAACAAAGCAATCATGTCTTCTCAAAATACTATGTCTAAAGAAAGTTATCCCTACAAAATCATATAGTCTGGCTATGCTCCCTCTTCATCACACAAAATATTCATATCATGCACAACCCCGATTTCAGCCAAGAACTTGTTTTCATACTCTATTCTTTCAAACCTTTCAACTTTCACGCAATACATGAGCGTGAGCCATGGACATAGCACTATGGGTGGAATAGAGAGGTGGTTGTGGAGAAGACAAAAAGAAGGAAGATAGTCTCACATCGACTAGGCGTATCAACGGGCTATGGAGATGCCCATCAATAGATATCAATGTGAGTGAGCAGGGATTGCCATGCAACAGATGCACTAGAGCTAAATATGTATGAAAGCTCAACAAAAGAAACTAGTGGGTGTGCATCCAACTTGCTTGCTCACAAAGACCTAGGGCATTTGAGGAAGCCCATCGTTGGAATATACAAGCCAAGTTCTATAATGAAAATTCCCACTAGTATATGAAAGTGACTAAGCACGAGACTCTCTGTCATGAAGAACATGGTGCTACTTTGAAGCACAAGTGTGAAAAAAGATAGTAGCAATTGTCCCTTTTTTTTTTCTTTTTTTCCCTTTTTTTGGGCCTTTCTTTTTTTCTTTGGCCTTTCTTTTTTTCTTTTTTTGTGGAGGGGCTTTATTGATTTAGCCTTTCCTCCCATGGGACAATGCTCTAATAATAATGATCATCTCACTTTCATTACAACTCGATATTACAACTCGATACCACAACAAAGTACGACTCTATATGAATGCCTCTGGCGGTGTACCGGGATGTGCAATGAATCAAGAGTGACATGCATGAAAAATTATGCATGGTGGCCTTGCCACAAATATGATGTCAACTACATGATCATGCATGGCAATATGACAATATGATGCGTGTCATATGAATGGAACGGTGGAAAGTTGCATGGCAATATATCTCGGAATGGCTATGGAAATGCCATGATAGGTAGGTATGGTGGCTGTTTTGAGGAATAATATGGTGGCTGTTTTGAGGAAGGATATATAGTGGGTGTATGGTACCGGCGAAAGTTGCGCAGTATAAGAGAGGCTAGCAATGGTGGAAGGGTGAGAGTGCGTATAATCCATGGACTCAACATTAGTCATAAGAACTCATATACTTATTGCAAAAATCTACGAGTCATCAAAACAAAGCAATCAACGCATGCTCCTAGGGGGGAGGTTGGTAGGAGTTAACCATCGTGCGCCCCGACCTCCACACAAAGATTGACACTTTACAAATACCTCATGCTCTAACTTCGTCAGCTAGCGGTTCACCATACGTGCATGCTACGGGAAACACTAACCTTAACACAAGTATTTCTCAATTTCATAATAACTCCACTAGCATGACTCTAATATCACTATCCTCATATCTCAAAACATTTATCAAGCATCCAACTTCTAATCATATTCAAAGCACTTAGTGTGAAAGTTTTTACTACATTGATATTGGATGTCTATCATGTGAAGACTAGTTTTATAGCCTAAACACATTACCATGCTGTTTTAATAGACTCTCAAATGGATATAAGTGAAGCATGAGAGTTTAACAATTTCTTCAAAATATTATCACAACCGTCCTCTAAAAGATATAAGTGAAGCACTAGAGCAAAAACTATCCAACTAAAAAGATATAAGTGAAGCACATAGAGTGTTCTATCAATTCCTAGGCCATATTTAACTCTCTAAAATAGGTGTGTCCAGCAAGGATAATTGTGGCAAACTAACAAGCAAAGACTCAAATTATACAAGACGCTCCAAGCAAAACACATATCATGTGGTGAATAAAAATATAGCTCCAAGTATAGTTACCAATGGATGAAGACGAAAGAGGGGATGCCTTCCCGGGGCATCCCCAAGCTTAGGCTTTTGATTGTCCTTGAATTTTACTTGGGGTGCCTTGGGCATCCCCAAGCTTAGGCCCTTGCTACTCTTTGTTCCATAGTCCATCAAAGCAATACTCAAAACTTGAAAACTTCACAACACAAAACTTAGACAAAAATCTCGTGAGCTCCGTTAGTATAAGAAAGCAAACCACTACTCAAAGGTACTGCAATGAATTCATTCTTTGTTTATATTGGTGTTAAACCTACTGTAGTCCAACTTCTCTATGGTTCATACCTCCCAATATTACTCATAGATGCATTGAAATAAGCAAACAACACACAAAAACAGAATCTGTCAAAAACATAACGGTCTGTAGTAATCTGCAGGTTTCGCATACTTTTGTAAATCCAAAAAAATCAAAATAAATTGGTAAACGCGAGGAATTTGTCTATTAATCATCTGCAAAAAGAATCAACTAAATAGCATGCTCCAGTAAAAACTGACGACCATTCTAGTGAGGGCTAAAGATTCTGTTTTTCACAACAAGATCATATAAACTTCACACAAGTCTTCCCAAAGGTTCTACTTGGCACAAACACTAAACAAAACACAAAACCACATCTAAACAGAATCTAGATGTAATATTTATTTCCTAACAGCAGCAAAAACAAAAAATATAAAATTGGTTTGCCTCCCAACAAGCGCTATCGTTTTACTCCCCTAGCTAGGCACGATACATGATAGATCTAGGTATTGCCATCTTTGGAAGGCAATCCATAAGTGGCTCTCATAAAAGATTCATATGGTAATTTGATTTTCTTTCTAGGAAAGTGTTCCATGCCTTTCTTTAACGGAAATTGGAATCTAATATTTTCTTCCTTCATATCAATAATTGCACCAATCGTCCTAAGGAAAGGTCTACCAAGAATAATAGGACATGAAGGATTGCAATCTATATCAAGAACAATGAAATCTAAGGGAACATAATTCCTATTGGCAACAATAAGAACATCATTAATCCTTCCCATAGGTTTCTTAATATTGGAATCCGCAAGATGCAAATTTAAAGAACAATCATCAAGCTCATGGAACCCTAGCAAATCACACAAAGTTTTTGGGATAGTGGAGACACTTGCACCCAAATCACACAACGCAATGCATTCACGATCTTTATTTTTTATTTTGTTAGTAGGTTCCCACTCATCATAAAGCTTTCTAGCGATAGAAACTTCTAACTCAAGTTTTTCTTCATAAGATTGCATCAAAGCATCAACTATGTGTTTGGTGAAAGCTTTATTTTGACTATAAGCATGCAAAGAATTTAGTACGGATTGCAACAAGGAAATACAATCAATCAAAGAGCAATTATCATAATTGAATCCCTTGAAATCCAAAGTAGTGGGTTCATCACTATGCAAAGTTTTAATCTCTTCACTCCCACTTTAAACAATTTTAGCATCAAGATCTAAAAACTCCGAATCATTGGGACACCTTAAAGTAGAATTATTTCCAATCCTATGTTCATCAAGATTTATGCTAGAAAACAAGGATCTAATAGGAGACACATTAATAACTTTCAGATCTTCATTTTTATTTTCATGATAACTAGAAGAACTCGCTTTAATATAATCCTCTCTTTTAGCATGCATCCTAGCGGTTCTTTCTTGGCATTCATCAATGGAAATTCTCATGGCTTTGAGAGACTCATTGATATCATGCTTAGGTGGGATAGATCTAAGTTTCAAAGAATAACATCAAGAGTAATTCTATCCACACTTCTAGCCAATTCATCAATCTTAAGTAATTTCTCTTCAAGCATAGCATTGAAATTCTTTTGCGAGATCATAAACTCCTTAACACTAGTTTCAAATTCAGAAGGCATCTTTCCATAAGAGTTGTTGTAGGAATTACCATAACTATTAGAGGAATTACTAGGAAAATGCCTAGGATTAAAATTCCCTCTACAAGCATTGTTACCAAAATTATTCCTACCAACAAAATTCACACCCAAAGATTTATTGTCATTTTCAAGCAAAGTGGACAAAGGCATATCATTAGGATCAGAAGAAGCACTCTTAGCAGCAAATAATTTCATAAGTTCATCCATCTTTCCACTCAAAACACTAATTTCTTCAATAGCATGCACTTTTTTTACTAGTAGATCTTTCAGTGTGCCATTGAGAATAATTAACCATAATATTATCTAGGAGTTTGGTAGCTTCTCCTAAGGTAGTTTCCATGAAAGTGCCTCATGCGGCCGAATCTAAAAGATTTCTAGAAGCAAAATTCAAGCCAGCATAAAAGTTCTGAATAATCATCCATAGATTCAAACCATGTGTAGGGCAATTACGTATCATTAATTTCATTCTCTCCCAAGCTTGTGCAACATGCTCATGATCTAGTTGCTTAAAATTCATAATATCATTTCTAAGAGAGATGATCTTAGAAGGAGGGAAATACTTAGAGATAAAAGCATCTTTGCACTTATTCCACGAATCAATACTATTTCTAGGCAAAGAGGAAAACCAAGTTTTAGCACGATCTCTAAGTGAAAACGGAAATAACTTCAACTTAGCAATATCGTTATCCGTATCCCCTTTCTTTTGCATATCACACTAATCAAAAAAGTTGTTTAGATGGGTAGCGGCATCTTCACCAGGAAGGCCGGAGAATTGATCTTTCATGACAAGATTCAACAAAGCAGCATTGATCTCACAAGATTCAGCATCGGTAATAGGAACAATCAGAGTGCTAATAAAATCATTATTGTTGGTATTGGAGAAGTCACACAATTTGGTATTGTTCTGAGCCATAGTGACAAGCAAGCAATGCAACACACACAAGCAAACAAGAAGCAAGTGAACAATAAACACACGGCAGAAGAAGGGCAAATAATCATGCAAGGGTGAAGTGGGGGAGAGGAAAACGAGAGGCAAAAAATTTAATGCTAAGGATAAGGGTTTGTGATAGGTACTTGGTATATGACTTTTGCGTAAGCCTCCCCGGCAACGGCGCTAGAAATTCTTCTTGCTACTTCTCGAGCTTGCGTTGTATTTCCTGGAAGAGGAAAGGGAGATGCAGCACAGTAGCGTAAGTATTTCCCTCAGTTTTTGAGAACCAAGGTATCAATCCAGTAGGAGACCACGCGCGAGTCCCTCGCACCTGCACTAACAAATAAGAACTTTGCAGCCAACGCGATAAGGGGTTGTCAATCCCTTTACGGTCACTTACGAAAGTGAGATATGATAGAGATGATAGTTTATTATTTTGGTATTTTTTATTATAAGAACAGAAAGTAAAAGCGGAAAAAGTAAAGTAGATGTAGATTGATATGTTGAGAATAGACCCGGGGGCCATAGTGTTCTCTAGTGGCTTCTCTCATGATAACGATATTCTACGGCGGGTAAACAAATTACTGTCGAGCAATTGATAGAAAAGCGAATAATTATGAGACTATATAGGCATGATCATTGTATATAGGCATCACGTCCGATACAAGTAGACCGACTCCTGCCTGCATCTACTACTATTACTCCGCACATCGACCGCTATCCAGCATGCATCTAGTGTATTGAGTTCATAAGAACAGAGTAACACCTTAAGCAAGATGACATGATGTAGAGGGATAAACTCAAGCAATATGATATAAACCCCATCTTTTTATCCTCATTGGCAACAATACAATACGTGCCTTGCTGCCCCTACTGTCACTGGGAAAGGACACCACAAGATTGAACCCAAAGCCAAGCACTTCTCCCATTGCAAGAACTATAGATCTAGTAGGCCAAACCAAACCAATAATTCGAAGAGACTTGCAAGGATATTATGAGCACACATAAAGAGTTCAGAAAAGAACCAAATATCTCTCATAGATAATCTTGATCATAAACCCACAATTCATCGGATCTCGACAAACACATCGCAGAAAGAGATTACATCAAATAGATCTCCTCGAAGACAGAGGAGAACTTTGTATTGAGATCCAAAGAGAGAGAAGAAGCCATCTAGATACTAGCTATGGACCCGAAGGTCTGTGGTAAACGACTCACAACTCATGGTGAGGCGATGATGATGATGTAGAAGCACTCCGTGATGGATCCCCACTCTGGCGGAGCTCCGGAACAGGCCCCAAGATGGGATCTCCTGGAACAGAAGGTTACGATGGTGGAACTAGGGTTTTCTCTCCTCCTCTGATGGTTTCGGGGTACGTAGGCTTATATAGGAGGAAGGAGGGCACCGGGGCCTTACGTGGGACCGACGAGGCAGGGGGGTGCGCCCTAGGGGGCGCCCCCCACCCTCATGGTCACCACGTGGCCCCTACTCCGTGGTTCTCAAGTCTCCCGTGCATGATTTCCTCCAAAAATATCGCTCCGGAACGTTTCATTCCGTTTGGACTCCGTTTGATATTCCTTTTCTGCAAAACCCTAAAATAGGCAAAAAAACACCAATCTGGACTGGGCCTTTGGGTTAGTAGGTTAGTCCCAAAAATAATATAAAAGTGTATGACAAAGCCCATTAATCATCCAAAACATCATAAATAATAGCATGAAACAATAAAAAATTATAGATAAGTTGCACACGTATCACACCTTATTTACTTTTACCTTTTGTTACTTGCTACCAATTACCTTATCACAAAACTATCTGTTACCTATAATTTCAATGCTTGCAGAAAATACCTTACTGAAAACTGCCTATCATTTCCTTCTGCTCCTCGTTGGGTTTGACACTCTTACTTATCGAAAGGACTACGATAGATCACCTACACTTGTGGGTCATCAAGACTCTTTTCTGGCGCCGTTGCCGGGGAGTGAAGCGCCTTTGGTAAGGAAAAATTTATATAGTGTGCTGAAATTTATTGTCACTTGTTACTATGGCTCATAATCCTTTGAGGGGCTTGTTTGGGGTATCTTCACCCCGACCAGAAGAGCAAATAGTTGCTCCTCAACCTACTGCACCTACTGAAAATGTTTACTTTGAAATTCCTTCGGGTATGATTGAGAAACTCCTAGATAATCCATTTACAGGAGACGGAGCACTGCATGCCGATTTACATCTAATCTATGTGGATGAAGTTTGTGGATTATTTAAGCTTGTAGGTATGCCCGAGGATGTTATCAAGAAGAAGGTCTTCCCTTTATCTCTGAAGGGAGATGCATTGACATGGTTTAGGCTATGTGATGATATTGGATCATGGAATTATAATCGTCTGAAGTTGGAATTTCATCAGAAGTTCTACCCTATGCACCAGGTTCATCGTGATCGTAATTATGTCTATAAGTTTTTACCTCGCGAAGGAGAAAGCATCGCTCAAGCTTGGGAGAGGCTTAAGTCAATGTTATATTCATGCCCCAATCATGAGCTCTCAAGAGAAATGATTATTCACAAAATTTATGCTCGGCTTTCTCTTAATAATCACTCCATGCTCGATACTTCTTGTTCTGGCTCTTTTATGATGAAGACTATTGAATTCAAATGTGATTTATTGGAAAGAATTAAACACAACTCTGAAGATTGGGATCTCGACAAAGGTAAGGAGTCAGGTATGACCCCTAAGTTTGATTGTGTTAAGGCGTTTATGGATACCGATGTCTTCCATGAGTTTAGCACTAAATATGGACTTGACTCTGAGATAGTAGCTTCTTTCTGTGAATCATTCGCTACTCATCTTGATCTTCCCAAGGGGAAGTGGTTTAAATACCATCCTCCAATTGAAGTAAAAGTAGTTGAAGCTCTTAAAGTTGAAGAAAAGACTATCACTTATAATGTTAATCCTATTGTTCCTACTGCTTATATTGAGAAACCACCTTTCCCTGTTAGAATAAAGGATCATGCTAAAGCTTCAACTGTAGTTCGTAAGAGTAATACTAGAACACCTACACCCTCTGAGAAAATTAAAGTTGAACCTAGTGTTGCTATGGTTAAAGATCTCTTGGTAGAAGATTTATATGGACATGTTATTTACCTCCAAGAGGAATATGCTAGAATAGCCAAACCCGATGTTAGGAATAAACATAGACCTATTGTAGGCTTGCCTGTTATCTCTGTTAAAATAGGAGATCATTGCTATCATGGTTTGTGTGATGTGGGTGCTAGTGCGAGTATTATCCCTCATACCTTATATCAAGAAATTATGCATGACATTGCACCTGTTGAGTTAGAAGGGATTGATGTTTGATGTCTACACACGCTTCTATTCTTGTAGACTATGTTGGGCCTCCAAGCGCAGAGGTTTGTAGGACAACAACAATTTCCCTCAAGTGGATGACCTAAGGTTTATTGAACTCAGGGAAGTAGAGGTTGAAGATGGTCTCTCTCAAGCAACCCTGCAACTAAGATACAAGAAGTCTCTTGTGTCCCCAACACACCTAATACAACTAGGAGTTGTATAGGTGCACTAGTTCGGCGAAGAGATGGTAAAATATGGATGATAGGAGTGGCAAAGCAAAGTAATATAAATCTGTAATAAAAAGTGCAGCAAACAAACAAGTGGTAAACGTGAGCACAAATGGTATTGCAATGGTGGAAACAAGGCCTAGGCTTCATACTTTCACTAGTGGCAACTCCCAACAACATTAACATAGTCTAATCACATGATATTTACCATAAAACATGCAATGGAGACGCACTCGGAGGTCATTCCTTTGTGGTCAAGAGAGGACGAGAATTATGTAGGGCTACAAAAGCACACCTCAAAGTTCGTAGTTCTCAATCTATGGATTTCCCAATGTCACCGCGGCCATCCCAAGAGAGTACCACAATCACCACAACATATCTCAAGGATAGTCAAAGACAAGCACCAAGAGACTCTCAATCTTCAATCAACACACAAAAGATGAAATCACTCATGAAAATATTCTTCTAATCCATGTCCAATAGACCGCTGTCACCTTGGTCTCGGGGATTATACTAGATAAAGACAAGTGAGTACATCAATCCAATACATAGAGGAAGGGAAAATAGCATGGGATCTCCCTAGATTAACATAGCCTATGATCACAACGAAGATCACATCATGGGAGAGAGAATTGACCACATAGCTACTGGTGGAAACCTCAGCCCCGAGGAGGAACTACTCCCGCATCATGGAGGGAGGAAGCAACGTCGATGGAGATGAATCCGGGGGCACTTCCCCGTCCCGGCAGGATGCCGGCACAGGAATTCTGGTCCCCCGAAACTTGGTGGCGATGGCGGCGGAGATCGGAATTGCTTCTGGAGAAAAGGGTTCTGGAATCAGGGTTTCCGCGACGGGAGGAATATATATGCGAAAGGGGGTAACCAGAGGCGGAGCTGGGGCCCCAAGCGCCCCCCCCGGCGCGGCCAGGGGCGGGGCCGCGCCAGGTGGCCGCCTGGGCCCCCTGGCTCCCCTCTGGCCTCACTTTGGTTATTCGCGAAGCTTCCTGTACGCTGATTTTTCCTGTATTTTTCCCGGAATTTTTGGAGCACTTTTAATATGGGGGAAACCTGAAATAGAAAAACAGCAGAAAACAGGAACTGGCACTGTGGTGCACTGAGTTAATAGGTTAGTCCAAATATGATCAAAAGTGTATGGAAGTGCATAAATATCATAGCAATATCACACAAAAGAAGCATGGAGCAAGCAGAAATTATAGATACGTTTTGGACGTATCAACATCCCCAAGCTTAATTCCTGCTCGTCCTCGAGTAGGTAAATGATAACAAGCATAATTTTTGTGGTGACATGCTATCAACCATATAAGAACTTTTAAGTAAAGCAATCAAGGCATGTAATTCAATTCAAGTCATAACAAGCAAGAGTCTATATTAGCATTGTAACAAGCAACATAAGAACATAAAGGTGCAAGAGCTCTCGCTGTCCGTGACTCAAATGTCTCCAAATGGTGTTTGCGTGCAAGAAAGGGGATAGGGATATCTGAGAGAGTAATACATAGTTTTTGTATTGTTGAGAACTTAATCTACTAAAGTTTCACACTTGGTCTTCTTTGGAATCTTATCTTGACTCATCCCCAGACCATCAGCCAGGTACAAGTCAAAATGATCCACTCCCTTTCAATATTTTGAGCACTCATGCAATGGATGAGAGTAAGCAAGAAAGTTGACACTTAGGATGGCAAAGAGAGAAAAATGATGAAACGGGGAAGACAAAAAAGGTGTGAAAGGCTCACATCAATGAGGACAATCATAGGCGAGAGAAAGCCCAATGATAGATATGATGTGAGGAGTAGGGATTGCCATGCAACGGATGCACATATGAGCTAAGGTAAGCTCTCCAAGGGAACTAGTGGGGGTGCATCCAACTTGCTTGCTCAAGAAGACCTATATCTCTTTTGAGGAGGCTCATCATTGGAATATTCAAGCCAAGTTCTATAGTGTGAAGGTCCCCACATAGCTGTATGCATGAATGATAATATCTATGGAGTACAAGGTATAAGATGGAGTACGAGTGTGGATCTCTCAACAGGAATAGTAGTGTGCCCCCTTCTCTCTTTTTATTTCTTTTTCTCTTTTTTCTCTTTTTTTATTTTTTTGTGGCCTCAATGGCTCTTTCTTTTTAACTCTCATTTGTCCTCTTTGGGATCTTTTGATTTTGTCCTCTTTGGGATCGTTTCCTCACTTTAGGGGCAACACTCTATATATTACAAGAAGTATAGAAGGTCTTTCACACTTTACACAAGTACTCAACATAAAGAAAATGAAACTATCATGATGTATGCAAATGTATGCCTCTGCCAGTGTAGCAGGATATGCAATGATACTAGCGCGTCATGTAGCAATGATTAGGGCAAGGCCCAACTAGCATGCGGCTCATCGATCAAGCAAAAAGCATGTATGACATGAAGATCAAGTCATGAGAAGATGGATGTTGCATGGCAATGTATCTCGGAAAGGCTATGGAAATGCCTTGATAGGTAGGTATGGTGGCTGTTTTGAGGAAGGATATAATGAGGCTTATGATGACAGAGCGTATCGTGCCAAGGATTTGGATGCACCGGCGAAGTATGCGCCAACTCTCGAGGTGAGAAAGGGCAATGCACGGTACCGAAGAGGCTAGAAAAATATGGCTAGGTGGAAGTGTCAACCTTCGAATACTCACATTAGTCCGAAGAACTCATGCACTTATTATCGGTAACTCTCAATCTAATTAGGAGGTTCACAAAGAGACAAGTACCCCGAGGAGGAGTGTATGGGGGTTTGGTTATCCTTGCGCATCCTCGACTCATGGTACGTGAGTGTACTCTAATATTCGATCCCTCCAAAGATTAGTGATCCATCTAGTAGCTAAAGTTCTCAACTATTTTGTAGGTTTTCGAAAATAAACACGGATTGCCCAAAATAAGACATCTATCACTAATAGGCTAAAGCTCTTGACACCAAAAGTTCAGACATTACTCATGGCAATACCTCAAAACTATTGCAAGTTACTACTAAAATTAAATAGCAACCTCAATTACCTACTTTAAGTTAAGACACACAACTCAGTGCAACAGGAAAACTCTCTTAACAAGATAAACATGAAAACTCAAGAGAGTTCAGCAACCAACTAAACAAAAGCTCTTTAAAAAGAAAAGCATGAAAACTAAGAGCTAAACATGACAGCAGCTATGGAAAGACAAAGAACACACACAGCAAAGATAAGCATGAAAATCCTATGGTGTGTTCTAGGTTGAAGTGGAGCGTGTTTCTCTCCCACACAAAGAAAGCTGGGTTCTAACTTGTTATGAACAGCAAGCAAAGCTAAAGAAAACTTAAAAGGAAACTAAGAGCAAGACGCTCCAAGCATAGCACATAACGCATGAAGTGATAAGAATAGTGGAACGAAAGATGAACTGATAATTGTTGATGGAGAAGGGGATGCATGGGGGCATCCCCAAGCTTAGACGCTTGAGTCTTCTTGAATATTTCTTGGGGGTGCACGGGGGCATCCCCAAGCTTGAGCGTTTGACCCTCCTGAATCTTCTTTTATCATCTTCCCTCGCACACTTGAAAACTCCCTTCATACATAACTCATCATAATCTGATTAGCGAGGTTAGTACCCATAATAAAATAATTTCTCCCTACTGGAAATAAAGATAATCTTGAATAGCTACTGTTTCTCAAGAATGCCAAAAGGTTTTTGCAAAGAAAAAGCAAGCTCAAGGTTTGCAAAACGAAGAAAAGGCAAAACAGGACAGAATCTGTGAAAAACAGACCAGCAGGTAGTAAATAATTTTTTCGGGGCACTTCTGCAACTCAAATCAAAAAACTCAGAACAGACGCTCGAAAGCCAATTGTATAGAGCACGCTGTCAAAAAAATTCAGATCAAAAAGATAATCTGGTGATTTTATTTGAATTTTTCTGTCCAAGGACAGAATCTATTTTGTGGACAGCACGTCACAACTTTTGAACTTTCTTGCAATCGGAGGCTAAACTTGGCACAAAGCTGAAAAGAAAAGATACAATGATGATGCTACTGTAGTAACAAACATAAAGACACAACAAAAGCAAAATAAAACCTAATTCGTTGTGGGCTGCCTCCCAAAAGCTCTTTCTTTATAGCCATAAAGATAGGCTTAAGACTTTAATGATGCTCTCATAGGAATAAGAGTTGAAGAACAAAAGAGAGCATCAAGAAGCAAATACCAAACACATTTAAGCGTAACATGCTTCCTATGCATAGGAATATTGCAATAGAATAATTCATTGAAGCACAAAGCAATAATCATAGGAAGACAAAACAAGTGCAGCTTCAAAACCTTCAACATAAAGAGAGGGAACTTGATATTATTGAAATATCTATAAGCATATGTTCCCTTCTCATAATAATTTTCAGTGGGATCACGAATAAACTCAACAATATAAGCATCACATAAAGCATTGTTACCATGATCCACATGCAAAAAGGTACTCTTACTCTCCACATAAGCATAATCTTTCTCATTGGTAATAGTGGGAGTAGGACTATCATAAACAACTTGAACACTATAGATTAATTGTGTATTAGGAAGATGGTGTTCAACAAGGGAGTAATTCCCTCCATGATTATGACAAGTTTCATAAGGATAATTTCTTCTTATGTCATAGGTACCTTTATAATCACTATAGATTGGAGTTATAACATCATCATAGTAGAGAAGAGCATTATCATTGCTAGCAACTATATTTGTAAAAATATTGTCTTTATTCTTACTAGCAAAAGAATTATCAATTATCACATCACTAGTGGGTAAAGGATTTGCAATCCTATCATCCCCAAGCTTAGATCTTTCCATATCATCACTTTCAGAGTTGGTACCAAAAAGATTTTCAAGATCATAAGTAGCATTATCATCATTTTCCCAATCACAATAAGTAACATGCATATCATAATCAAAATCATCTTCAATAGTACCTACGGACGTATCATCAAGATGATAATTAAGGCAATAAACTTCACCTTCTTCTTTAAACCTACAACCGTTAGGATAAAAGTTGATGGGAGGAATATGCTCAGGCCAGGTTGATACCCATTCTTCTTCCTTCTTGCTCCTCTTCCTCCTCCTCTTCTTTTTCTTCTTCTTCACCTTAGGATGGAGTGGTTGGAGATGAAGCTTCTCCACATATCCTGGTTTATCATTAGAAACAATAGGGGAAACTTGGGAGAAACTCTCCTTTTTATTAGCAGAAATACAAGAGACATTTTTATACTTTGGTAAAGTTCCCTCCTTTCTAATCTTACTTATGTAATCATTTTTATGGCAATTAACAACACAATAGAGATGGCAATTTTGCAAAGTGTTTTTTATTCCTATGGCATTAACATCTAGCCAAGAAGTCTTTTCTGATAACTCTTCACACATGAAAAATAACATAAGCTCATCATAAAGATCAGGGGTGATCATGTTATCACACAACTGGTTAACAGTTATGTTTTGAAAGTGCATGCATTGAAAATTAAAGTGACCCTCTATACAGCAAAGTTCACAAGTAAAAGGATAAAGGTCACACAATTCTCTAGCAATTTCATTTAAATCTTTGACCCAAGTGATTGTTCTTTCATGCTTATGTTGCTTACAGTACTTCTCTTCTTCAATCATAGGCCTTTCACAAGGTCTATCCACTCCACAAAAATTAACATGCTTATATAAAACTTCATTTTTAGGAATTGGATCATGCATGTTGCAATCATCATGAACAATTTCGTTGTTAGGACCCCGATCCTAAGTCACACCGATCTAGCTGTAACACGTCATATCACTTTGCGGCCTCACGCACGGTAACCCCACGGGTGCCACCTTACCTGGCCCGGGACCGTTTGCGCATTTTGGCACACGTATATGACAGTGTCGCTAGCATCCATATGACAGAGAACCCGGGCCGACATGGCTAGTTATAAACCAAAAGTGGCACTAGATTACAGAGACAGGCATCCATGACCCGGCAACGAACGTGTCGGTCATCAACGTATGAACCCAAGTCGTAGCAAGCTACATGGACTTAAAGGAACAATGCGTGACATTTCCCCTAAGGGACAGACACAGGAACGAAGAAGGACACATGCCGGCCAGCCTACGTGTTCCGAGCAGTAGCAAGCTACCAAGGCTCATTGGAATCACTAGGAGGCATTTCCCTGTAAGGTAGGCTACCAAAGGAAAACAACTAGGCGTCGAATCCCACACATACCAAGCATTTCAATCATACACGCAATATGCTCAATATGTGCAAATACAACATTGCATCACAACAGAACTTTATGACTCAAAGTACTTTATTTAAAAGGCTCCAAGAGCCATACATAACATATCCATACAGGTAGGGGTCACATGACCCAACACTCAAGTCATACAGTCATACAAGCACAAGCGGAAGCTACATGTCTGAGTACAGACAACTTAGAAAATAAAACAGGCTTGGTGTAGCCTGACTATCTACAAGGCCCTTCACAAGCTCCAGATCTCCGTCTAGGTGTCAAGCTACTCGTCGACGTCAACGTCTATGTAGAACCCATCAGCAGGGGCAGGGTTCTCCTCTGCAACAGTTATTAAGCAAACATGAGTACTAAGGTACTCAGCAAGTCTTACCACAGAACCTATCATACATGCAACATTATCAAAGGGGGGTAGTGGAGTTCATAGCAGAATGCCAGCTTTGACCTAGGCTAACCTATACTACAACTCTCAACAGATTGCAAGATGTTATTACGAACACGAGTCCTCTACTCACCACATCAATACACTACCGAGGATCCTCCGTCATCCTACGGAAGGGCCATCCACGACATTCACGCTTATCTTGAGGCTTTTAGTAGTATCCATCAACTTGTCTATGAACTGTAAGAGTAACCAAGTAGTCCGTACCGCGAACAACGGCTATTCGAATAGATTGGTAACCCTGCAGGGGTGTACTTCTTCACACATGTTTTCACCACTTAGCGTCTGCACACGACATGTGCTCGACAGACTTCAAGCGAAAGCCGACGTGGGTGTAGACCACGACCTAACCAACCACTCAAGTCTCTCGTCCAGGTTTATCACCTATTTGGGTTCCATCCGTGGGGAGATCCGGCCGGGGTGTTGCTCACGGCCCCAAACGATGTGTACAGGGTTCCCGAGTCACCAAACGGGCAACCGGTACACCGTGCCACGTACCTGTCGCATCACAGCCCACCCCGAGGGTCAGCGCTGTGCACGACCTCCAGTAAGCTATAAACACCAGAAACTAGTTGCAACTCCTGGACAGAGTACAAGGGCAGTCAATAAGTCGAGCGGGGTCATATTTCAGGGCCCAATGTGTGGTAGTAACTGTAACTTGAATCACACACACAGATCTCGGGTCCTATGGACGATTCCAATGAAACAACCCACCATGTACTCCTACATGGCCTTTCATCGATACCTTTACCAAGCGTGTTCCACACTTCCCTCTCTTTATCGGTATGATCATTTCACTCTGATCCATCACCCAGATGAACCAGACCAGACACAACTCTAAGCATAGCAGGCAACATAAACAAATAGCATGGTGGATCACACATCACATGGCTCAATCAACTCCTACACATGCTAGTGGGTTTCAACTATTTACTGTGGCAATGACAGGTCATGCAAGGGATAGGGTTCAACTACCGCAGCAAGTAGCAGTTCACACGCTGTTGCCTTAATGCAGTAAAAGAGAGCAGGAGCGAGAAGATTGGGTTTGTATCAGAATGATCAATGATTGCTTGCCTGATAAGGTAGTTGTCGGGTACTGCTCTTCAGCTGGATACGCAACAGTATCCTCGGGAGCAGATTCTAACACAGAGAATACCGGCGATACAATCATTAACAAACAAATGCAACAATATGATGCATGCTCATGACATGGCAAGATGCATGTGTGTTGGCTAATGCAACTAAAACCAGAAGGGTTTGAACCTATTTGAATCAAAGATTCAAATTGGAGTTCTAACTATTATTTAAATAAGTGCATTATCATGTTTTTGATGTATACAGCAAGTTAACTTGTTCAAACATGCATGAAACCAGTGCCATTGGAAAGATTGGATTTTTCTGATCATTTTTCATATATAAATCTTTTCCATCTGAGCTATGGTTGATTTTATATGATTTTTAGAAGTTTTGGGTATTTTCTGGAATTTCCTGAATTATTTTTAATCTAAAAATCCCAGAAAAACCTTTACTGCGTCAGCATGACATCATGCTGATGTCAGGCAGTCAACAGGAGCTGGTCCAGTCAAACATGACATGTGGGCCCTGCATGTCAGTGTCACAGCTAATTAACTAAGTTAATTAGAGTTAAACTAAAACTAATTAGCTGTCAGTGGGGCCTGGGCCCACGGGTCAGTGACTAAACTAATTAACTAATTAAATTAACAGAAACTTAATTAAACTAACTAATTAGCAGAAGGTGGCCCACACGTCAGTGACCCAGTGGTGGTCAACCCCCTGGTCAAACAGGTCAAACCCGCCGGCGACGTGACGCCGGCGAGGCCAAGTACGGCGGCGTGCTTCGGAATTCGTCTACGGGGCACGGCTCGAGCTGCGGCTAGGTGCGTTGGAAAGCTCTTGCCCTTGCGCGTCGGATGGTGGTGGTCGCCGGACCTGGGGTGGCTGGAGACGACGGCAACAAGCTCGACGGCGGCGACCGGCGTCGGGCGTGTGTGGAGATGCGGCTGCAGGGGCCTAGGCGATGCGTGCGTAGCACCTATCGCATCTATGCGCTGCGGTGAGTGTGATGGACGTGTGCCGGTGACCAAATGGTCACCGGAGCATCACCGACGGCGAGCACGGCGGCGGTGCGTGCTGGTGAGCTTCGTGCGGTGCGTTCCAGGGCAGAAGAGAGCCAACGGAGAGGGGGAGGACGAAGCTGGGCTCACAGGGGTTGCAGCAGGCGCCGGAGCGAGCTCGGGGGTGGTCGGAGCTGAGCGGGACGGCGAGGGGGATCTCCGCGGCCGGAGTTGGGGAAGAAGAGGTCGGGGGTGTCTCTAGGGCGGGCGAGCGCTCGGGGCTCGACCTGTTCGAAGTAGTCGAGGACGGCGGAGACGACGGACACCAAGGCGGGGCTCAGGGACGACGGTGGGCGCGGCTTCTACGACGGTGCGAGCACGACGGCGTCGGCCATGGCGCGGGGAGAGCGAGGGAGAGGAGCTGGGGAGAGGGGGAGGTGTCTGCGAGGTCGGGGGCGACGGGTGTGACCGATCCAGGCTTCCAGGACGGCGAGGGGAGGAAGCAGGGCGGCGGGCAGCTGCGTGGCGCGCGATGCGGTCGCCGTCGAGCACCTGCCTGCCTGCCTGGCCGAGCCAAGCAGCTCGCTGGAGCGGCAGCTGGGCTGGGCCGGCAGGTGGGCCGGGTGGGGCGCCAGGTAAGCTTCTGTTCTCTCTCTTTTTTCTATTTCTTTTCTGTTTCATTTGTTTTGCAACTTTGTTTAATTAAATAAAATGCCAGAGCATTTTTATATCTCATAACACTTGTCATACCTACTGTATATAATATGAACAGTAGGGAACATTATAGTTTATGATTATTTGAGCATTTAAAATATTTTATAGCATTTAAATGCCCAAATTCAAATACCATATGATTTAATCCAGTGACCTTGGATGTCCTAGAAAATTGTGCACCATTTTTAGCAAAGGTTTGAGACCAAGGCAGAAATGATGAACATTTTTGAAGGGCATTTTGGGTACATTGGAAAATATTTTATCAAACCCTAGTTGTTAGAAGAGGGGTGCTGGGGTTTCTGTCATTCCCATTTCAAATTTCTTTGAAAAGTAAACATGATGCACACACCAACTAACCCTAATGCAAGTGCTAACTAGGGATGTGACAACTCACCCCCACTTAAAAGAATCGCGTCCCGAGATTCGGGTTCCTCCGGAAAGAGGGTGGGGTACTCAAGTCGAAGACGATCCTCCCTTTCCCAAGTAGCTTCACTCTCGGAATGATGTGACCATTGAACCTTGAGAAACTTGATATTGTGGCGTCGAGTGGTGCGCTCGGTTTGATCAAGAATACGAACGGGGTATTCTCAATATGTAAGATTGTCCTGGAGATCAAGCGTTTCGTGGTCCACTCCGCGGATAGGATCCGAGAAGCAACGCCTGAGTTGAGAAACGTGGAAAACATCATGAACTCTGGAGAGGTGCGGAGGTAGTTCCAGTTGGTAGGCAACTTCTCCTCGTTTGGCAAGAATGCGAAAAGGACCGATGTAACGAGGGGCCAATTTGCCTTTGATACCGAAGCGATGGGTTCCCTTAAGAGGAGTAACCCGAAGGTAAGCCTTATCGCCGACTTCAAAAGTCACAGCCTTATGATGACTATCATATTGGCTCTTTTGGCGAGACTGGGCTGTTTTCAATCTCTCACGAACGATGCGAACTTGTTCCTCTGCTTCCTGGATCATATCCGGGCCAAAGAATTGTCTTTCCCCGGTCTCTGACCAGTTAAGAGGTGTTCGACACCTTCGTCCATATAGAACTTCGAAGGGAGCTTTGCCCAAGCTGGCTTGATAACTATTGTTATAAGCGAATTCGGCAAATGGAAGACATTTTTCCCACTCCATACCGAAAGAAATGACAGAGGCTCGAAGCATGTCTTCCAGGATTTGGTTGACTCGTTCCACTTGACCACTTGACTGGGGATGGAAGGCGGTACTGAAGGAGAGATGAGTTCCCATAGCATTCTGGAAACTTTCCCAAAATCGTGAAGTAAAAAGACTTCCACGGTCTGAGTTAATCTCCAACGGTACACCATGAAGTGATACTATCCGAGAGACATACAAATCTGCTAGCTGGCTAGCGGTAATACTCTCTCGAACAGGCAGGAAATGAGATACTTTAGAGAGGCGGTCGATAACGACGAAGATAGCATTATTCCCTTTCCTGGTCCTGGGAAAACCGGTAATGAAGTCCATACCGACTTTGTCCCATTTCCATTCAGGAATAGCTAAAGGTTGAAGGGTGCCAGCAGGACGTTGATGCTCTGCTTTGACTCGACGGCAAACGTCGCAGTTAGCAACGAATTGAGCGATTTCTCTCTTCATCCTAGTCCACCAGAATCTCTGGCGTAGATCCTGATACATTTTGGTACTATCGGGATGAATCGTGAGAGGAGATTCATGAGCCTCCTTAAGGATTAATTGCCGTAGATAGTGGTTCTTGGGAACCACTACACGGTTCTCAAAGAAAACAACACCTCGATCATCCATAGAGAAACTTTTAGCGAGTCCGCTAGCAATGTTCTCTTGGAGTCGGGATATACCTTTATCACGCTTCTGGGCAGCTATAACTTGATCCATAAGGGTAGGTTTCGCCACCAAGGTGGAAAGGAATCCTCGAGGAACAATGTGAAGGTTAAGCTTACGAAATTCCTCGTGGAGAAGTGGTTGACTTTGTTGTAACATTAAGTTGTTACAATATGACTTACGACTTAGTGCATCAGCCATGACATTGGCCTTTCCAGGAGTGTAAGTGATTCCTAAGTCGTAGTCTGTGAGCAACTCAACCCAACGTCTTTGCCTGAGATTTAGATCCGGTTGGGTGAAGATATACTTCAAACTTTGGTGATCAGTGAAGATTTCACAGCGATTACCAAGGAGGTAATGTCGCCATGTTTTGAGTGCATGGACTACAGCTGCAAGCTCTAGATCATGAGTAGGATAGTTATCCTCATGTGGACGCAACTGTCGAGATGCGTATGCAATCACTTGACGATCTTGCATGAGTATGCAACCTATTCCTTGTCGCGAGGCGTCGCAATAGATTATAAAATCCTTGGAAAAGTCTGGTGGTACCAGTACAGGTGCAGATGTCAGACGTCTTTTCAGTTCCTGAAAACTGGACTAGCACTGTGGGGTCCACTCAAACTTTTTATCTTTCTTGAGGAGTTCGGTTAGAGGTTTAGCAACCTTGGAGAAATTCTCTACGAAGCGTCGGCAATAGCTCGCTAAGCCAAGAAAACTCCTAACTTGCTTGACCGATTCAGGGGGGTCCAATCAAGTACGGCTTGAACTCGCTCGGGATTGACAGCAATACCCTTGCCAGAGATCACATGACCTAAATAGGTTACTTCCGGCAACCAAAATTCACATTTAGAGAATTTGGCATAAAGGCGATGCTCTCGAAGTTTCGTCAATACCAGCCTTAAATGCTCGGCATGATCTTCCTTGTTCTTGGAATAGATGAGTATATCATCGAGGTACACCACGACGAATTTATCCAAATACTCCATGAATATAGAATTCATTAACCGAGAAAAGGTAGCTGGGGCATTGGTTAATCCGAAGGACATGACGGTGTACTCATATTGGCCATAACGAGTAACGAAAGCCGTTGTAGGAATGTCCCCGTTCTTGATTTTGATTTGATGGTAGCCCAACCTCAAATCCATCTTAGAGAAGACTGAGGATCCAGCAAGCTGATCATACAGGTCGTTGATCCTGGGGAGCGGATACTTATTCTTTATGGTGACCAGATTGACAGGTCGGTAATCTACAACCATCCGCTCCGTTCCATCCTTCTTCTTGACGAAGAGGACGGGGCAAGCCCAAGGGGAAGAACTAGGACGGATGAAACCTTTCTGCAAGGACTCATCGAGTTGTTTCTTTAGCTCAGCTAATTCTAGTGGTGCCATCTTATAAGGTCTCCTAGAGATTGGGACAGTTCCAGGGATAAGATCTATCACGAACTCGACATCTCTGTCAGGTGGAACTCCTGGCAGTTCTTCTGGAAAAACATCCGGGAAGTCACGGACTACCGGGATATCTTCGAGTTCTGGTAGAGGGCTGGCATTAAGGGAGTAGAGCCGACGCTCAGCCATTCGGGTCAAGACATTGACTATCTTGCCGGATGGGTGTGTAAGTTGAACGGTCCTAGTAAAGCAATCAATTTTGGCGTAATGAGTTGTCATCCAATCCATACCCAAGATGATGTTTATGTCCGAGGACTTGAGAGCGATCAAAGATGCTAGGAAAACAAGTCTATCGACAAGGATTTCATTTCCATGGCTTACCCTAGAGGTTTGCCACTTTGAACCAGGAGTTTGAATAACCATGGAAGTAGGCATGTCACAAAAAGTCATGTTGTGCAATCGAGCATAGCTCTCAGATATGAACGAATGTGATGCTCCAGTATCGAAAAGAACAGATGCCGGATGGCAGTTTATGAGAAGCGTACCAAGGACGACGTTAGGATCCTCATAAGCTTCCTCAGCAGAGACATAGTTGACATGACCACGTGTAGTGGGGTTTGGCTTGACATAATTCACCTTGCCGGTTGGCTTACCACGGCCAACGGGTTTTCCTGGTTGGTTCTAAGGACACTCACGCATGTAGTGCCCCGGTTCTCCACACTTGAAACATGTCACAATTGTGGTGCGTGGAGCAAAGTTGGAAGGTGGTCCTCCATAGGTCTTAGCAGGTGCAAACTGTTGAGTTGGGCGAGGCGCCTCATAGGATGGCCTCGGTGTGTACTTGGGTGGCAGAGCAGTATTAGGAACCCACACACGGCGCTTGTGAGAACCAGAGCCGGATGAGGAACCAAAGTCTCAAGTATGCTTGCGGGTGGCCTCGAAGTCGGTCTGGCCTGTTTCAGCACTGATAGCCTTGTTAACCAACTTCTGGAAGGAAGTGCACTCGTGCAGACGTAGATCTCGGCGGAGTTCAGGGCTAAGTCCCTTGCGGAACCTCGCCTGCTTCTTGGCATCGGTGGATACTTCTTCAGGTGCATAGCGTGCCAAGTTGCCAAACTCGCGACTATAGCCATCCACGGTTAAACGACCCTGGGTGAAATTGCAAAATTCCTCCCGCTTGCGATCCATGAGACCTTCCGGAATGTGATGTTCACGGAATGCTTCACTGAACTCAACCCAGGTAGTGACTTGGCCAGCAGGACGCATAGCTTCAAAGTTTTCCCACCAAAGACTGGCAGGGCCCTCAAGATGGTAGGCGGCGTAGGTAACCTTGTCAGCTTCGGCCACACGGGCAGAGTGTAGCTTGTGGGTAATACTACGTAGCCAGTCATCAGCATCCAGAGGTTCAGTGGAGTGATGGAACTTCGGTGGACACATCTTGATAAAGTCATTGATTGACACCACGTCATTCCTCTGGCGGAACCCAGTGTTCTGCTCTATGCGTTCCACCAGACGATTGGTCTCTCTCTTGTTCCGTTCTGCTTCAAGCATAACTTCCGCCAAGGAGGGTGGCTGGGGCAGATTCCCATCTCTAGCCCCACTAGCCTCACCCTGCTCCTGATCAGCAGGAGTGCTGCGAGTGTTGACCATCCTAGGAAGACAAAACAACGGTTTAGACAAGGATGGCAAAAATTTGACATAGAAGTGCAGAATGTAATGGATGACACGGAATGCAAGGATGTTCATCCGTACGACATGGTAATATAGGAACTGCTATATATACACCAGTGGTCATACACACCATACAAAGTTTAGTACAAGCCAAGGCTAAAGTACAACTGCGGTGAAAGACGATACATCCCATCAGAGGCATTCCAAGCTCCTATACATTATTTAACTACACCTCCGGAACTCAGTACACACTAAGTCATATTCCACAAGACGCGCGGGACTGTGGAAATACAACTACTACGATACTACTACAACCACGGTCTAGCTCAGACATTCGCGTAGTAATCCTCGTAAAGATTACCACCGTAGCCTGGAAGTGGAACAGATGGATCTTGAAACTCGCGAGCACTCGAAGGCTGTGGACCATAAGGACACGGATGTGGCCTCGGTCCCGATGCTGGTGGTAACCGACGCCCACGTGGATGTGTAATACCCCCAACATCACGCCAATCCATGCGATCAGGCAGACGAGTCCACACGGGGTACAAATCCCGCATGTCCAGATATCCGGCGTGCACAGCAGGTGCAAGCCGTGTCAAAGTAGTCCAGTGGGCGGCTCGGGTGTTATACAGCTCCATTCGGATGGCACGGACCTCACGGTCCCTATCCTCCAACATCTGAACAGTAGTCTGAAGCAGTGGCTCTTCATGAGCAGCATCAGTATACAGACCAGTGTAGTAGCCTTCCTCTCCGGGAAGTGAGGCTGGCATGTAACAGAACTCAGTGTTCAGCAACAGGGCATGCCTAGCACGGAGAATGGTCATCATCGAATAGGCGGCATCCTGCACTGCCATCTCGATGGTAACCCCGAGTCCATAGGACCAATGGATGGGGTCATTAGCTCCAGGATATGAGGGGTATATCCGGACTGTGCAGAAATACTGACTCTGATTAAAATCCCGGTACTGTTCCTCCACAGTGTATTCAGGGTACCAGCGATAACCGGTCTCAGTAAGCACACGGACTAGCATGGCCGTGTGACCGGGCACATTAATGCACCGAGTCAAACGAACCACTTGGTGAGGGATGCGGCCAGACATCTGAAACACGAGGTAATGCAAAGGCATTAGTGTTTCTGGAAGAAATCGGGCAGCATAACAACTGTAAATGCTCAAACAAAATTTGAGACATCATACAAATGATAGCATAGCCACTCAACAATTCCATATCAAGGTTCCGGGTCCAACAATCATCATACTAAAAGGATAGAAACTGAACTGAGGCTTGACCAACAATCCTAAGAGTCTACGGATTAGTAACACGTGAACCTAGAAAGGATAAGAGGCCTAGTCCTAAATCCCCGTAGAAAGAATAGACTGACTCGGATCAGAAGGGCATAAGGTAAAGGAGTAAAAAGAGCCTTACGTTCCCTTCCACAATCAATTCCCCTACATATAACTAAGAATTTTTCTAGACTCAACATCGACCAGTTTGGCTTGAGAAACCTACAGGCAGTCCAGCTCTGATGCCAACGCTGTCAGGACCCCGATCCTAAGTCACACCGATCTAGCTGTAACACGTCATATCACTTTGCGGCCTCACGCACGGTAACCCCACGGGTGCCACCTTACCTGGCCCGGGACCGTTTGCGCATTTTGGCACACGTATATGACAGTGTCGCTAGCATCCATATGACAGAGAACCCGGGCCGACATGGCTAGTTATAAACCAAAAGTGGCACTAGATTACAGAGACAGGCATCCATGACCCAGCAACGAACGTGTCGGTCATCAACGTATGAACCCAAGTCGTAGCAAGCTACATGGACTTAAAGGAACAATGCGTGACATTTCCCCTAAGGGACAGACACAAGAACGAAGAAGGACACATGCCGGCCAGCCTACGTGTTCCGAGAAGTAGCAAGCTACCAAGGCTCATTGGAATCACTAGGAGGCATTTCCCTGTAAGGTAGGCTACCAAAGGAAAACAACTAGGTGTCGAATCCCACACATACCAAGCATTTCAATCATACACGCAATATACTCAATATGTGCAAATACAACATTGCATCACAACAGAACTCTATGACTCAAAGTACTTTATTTAAAAGGCTCCAAGAGCCATACATAACATATCCATATAGGTAGGGGTCACATGACCCAACACTCAAGTCATATAGTCATACAAGCACAAGCAGAAGCTACATGTCTGAGTACAGACAACTTAGAAAATAAAACAGGCTTGGTGTAGCCTGACTATCTACAAGGCCCTTCACAAGCTCCAGATCTCCGTCTAGGTGTCAAGCTACTCGTCGACGTCAACGTCTATGTAGAACCCATCAGCAGGGGCAGGGTTCTCCTCTGCAACAGTTATTAAGCAAACATGAGTACAAAGGTACTCAACAAGTCTTACCACAGAACCTATCATACATGCAACATTATCAAAGGGGGGTAGTGGAGTTCATAGCAGAATGCCAGCTTTGACCTTGGCTAACCTATACTACAACTCTCAACAGATTGCAAGATGTTATTACGAACACGAGTCCTCTACTCACCACATCAATACACTACCGAGGATCCTCTTCCGTCATCCTACGGAAGGGCCATCCACGACACTCACGCTTATCTTGAGGCTTTTAGTAGTATCCATCAACTTGTCTATGAACTATAAGAGTAACCAAGTAGTCCGTACCGCGAACAACGGCTATTCGAATAGATTGGTAACCCTGCAGGGGTGTACTTCTTCACACATGTTTTCACCACTTAGCGTCTGCACACGACATGTGCTCGGCAGACTTCAAGCGAAAGCCGACGTGGGTGTAGACCACGACCTAACCAACCACTCAAGTCTCTCGTCCAGGTTTATCACCTATTTGGGTTCCATCCGTGGGGAGATCCGGCCGGGGTGTCGCTCACGGCCCCAAACGATGTGTACAGGGTTCCCGAGTCACCAAACGGGCAACCGGCACACCGTGCCACGTACCTGTCGCATCACAGCCCACCCCGAGGGTCAGCGCTGTGCACGACCTCCAGTAAGCTATGAACACCAGAAACTAGTTGCAACTCCTGGACAGAGTACAAGGGCAGTCTAAGTCGAGCGGGGTCATATTTCAGGGCCCAATGTGTGGTAGTAACTATAACTTGAATCACACACACAGATCTCGGGTCCTATGGACGACTCCAATGAAACAACCCACCATGTACTCCTACATGGCCTTTCATCGATACCTTTACCAAGCGTGTTCCACACTTCCCTCTCTTTATCGGTATGATCATTTCACTCTGATCCATCACCCAGATGAACCAGACCAGACACAACTCTAAGCATAGCAGGCAACATAAACAAATAGCATGGTGGATCACACATCACATGGCTCAATCAACTCCTACACATGCTAGTGGGTTTCAACTATTTACTGTGGCAATGACAGGTCATGCAAGGGATAGGGTTCAACTACCGCAGCAAGTAGCAGTTCACACGCTGTTGCCTTAATGCAGTAAAAGAGAGCAGGAGCGAGAAGATTGGGTTTGTATCGGAATGATCAATGATTGCTTGCCTGATAAGGTAGTTGTCGGGTGCTGCTCTTCAGCTGGATACGCAACAGTATCCTCGGGAGCAGATTCTAACACAGAGAATACCGGCGATACAATCATTAACAAACAAATGCAACAATATCATGCATGCTCATGACATGGCAAGATGCATGTGTGTTGGCTAATGCAACTAAAACCAGAAGGGTTTGAACCTATTTGAATCAAAGATTCAAATTGGAGTTCAAACTATTATTTAAATAAGTGCATTATCATGTTTTTGATGTATACAGCAAGTTAACTTGTTCAAACATGCATGAAACCAGTGCCATTGGAAAGATTGGATTTTTCTGATCATTTTTCATATATAAATCTTTTCCATCTGAGCTATGGTTGATTTTATATGATTTTTAGAAGTTTTGGGTATTTTCTGGAATTTCCTGGATTAGTTTTAATCTAAAAATCCCAGAAATACCTTTACCGCGTCAGCATGACATCATGCTGACGTCAGGCAGTCAACAGGAGCTGGTCCAGTCAAACATGACATGTGGGCCCTGCATGTCAGTGTCACAGCTAATTAACTAAGTTAATTAGAGTTAAACTAAAACTAATTAGCTGTCAGTGGGGCCTGGGCCCACGGGTCAGTGACTAAACTAATTAACTAATTAAATTAACTGAAACTTAATTAAACTTACTAATTAGCAGAAGGTGGCCCACACGTCAGTGACCCAGGGGTGGTCAACCCCCTGGTTAAACAGGTCAAACCCGCCGGCGACGTGACGCCGGCGAGGCCAAGTACGGCGGCGTGCTTCGGAATTCGTCTACGGGGCACGGCTCGAGCTGCGGCTAGGTGCGTTGGAAAGCTCTTGCCCTTGCGCGTCGGATGGTGGTGGTCGCCGGACCTGGGGTGGCCGGAGACGACGGCAACAAGCTCGACGGCGGCGACCAGCGTCGGGCGTGTGTGGAGATGCGGCTGCAGGGGCCTAGGCGATGCGTGCGTAGCACCTATCGCATCTACGCGCTGCGGTGAGTGTGATGGACGTGTGTCGGTGACCAAATGGTCACCGGAGCATCACGGCGGCGAGCACGGCGGCGGTGCGTGCAGGTGAGCTTCGTGCGGTGCGTTCCAGGGCAGAAGAGAGCCAACGGAGAGGGGGAGGACGAAGCTGGGCTCACAGGGGTTGCAGCAGGCGCCGGAGTGAGCTCGGGGGTGGTCGGAGCTGAGCGGGACGGCGAGGGGGATCTCCGCGGCCGGAGTTGGGGAAAAAGAGGTCGGGGGCGTCTCCAGGGCGGGCGAGCGCTCGGGGCTCGGCCTGTTCGAAGTAGTCGAGGACGGCGGAGACGACGGACACCAAGGCGGGGCTCAGGGACGACGGTGGGCGCGGCTTCTACGACGGTGCGAGCACGACGGCGTCGGCCATGGCGCGAGGAGAGCGAGGGAGAGGAGCTGGGGAGAGGGGGAGGTGTCTGCGAGGTCGGGGGCGACGGGTGTGACCGATCCAGGCTTCCAGGACGGCGAGGGGAGGAAGCAGGGCGGCGGGCAGCTGCGTGGCGCGCGGTGCGGTTGCCGTCGAGCACCTGCCTGCCTGCCTGGCCGAGCCAAGCAGCTCGCTGGAGCGGCAGCTGGGCTGGGCCGGCAGGTGGGCCGGGTGGGGCGCCAGGTAAGCTTCTGTTCTCTCTCTTTTTTTCTATTTCTTTTCAGTTTCATTTGTTTTGCAACTTTGTTTAATTAAATAAAATGCTAGAGCATTTTTATATCTTATAACACTTGTCATACCTACTGTATATAATATGAATAGTAGGAAACATTATAGTTTATGATTATTTGAGCATTTAAAATATTTTATAGCATTTAAATGCCCAAATTCAAATACCATATGATTTAATCCAGTGACCTTGGATGTCCTAGAAAATTGTGCACCATTTTTAGCAAAGGTTTGAGACCAAGGCAGAAATGATGAACATTTTTGAAGGGCATTTTGGGTACATTGGAAAATATTTTATCAAACCCTAGTTGTTAGAAGAGGGGTGCTGGGGTTTCTGTCATTCCCATTTCAAATTTCTTTGAAAAGTAAACATGATGCACACACCAACTAACCCTAATGCAAGTGCTAACTAGGGATGTGACATTCATTTTCTTTGCAAATCTCTTTAAAAGGTTCATGATGCTTGATCCAATCCTCCTTAGGCATATTAAGATGTGAAGCAAAAGATTTGAGGAAATCAACAAGGAGTTGAGAATCAAGCCCAAACTTAGCACTAAACTTATTAAAACTTGTAGTTTCAACAAAGGACTTAATGCAATCATACTCATAAATTATACCTGACTCTTTACCTCTGTCGATCTCCCAATCTTCAGTGTTGCATTGAATTCTTTCAAGGAGTTCCCATTTAGCATCAATCTTTTCGTTTGTGAAAGAACCCATAGAGGAAGCATCGAGCAAATCTTTATCCTGTCGAGAGAGCCTCGCATAGAAATTAGTAATAATCATATCTTTGGGGAGCCCATGGTTAGGACATTTTAGCATTAACGTTTTCAATCTCCCCCAAGCTTGAACTATGCTCTCTCCGTCATGAGGATAGAAATTATAAACATAATTCCTATTCTCATGGACTTCATGAAGAGGATAAAACTCTGAGTAAAAGAGAGACTGGATCTCTTCCCAATCCAGCAGGTGAGAGTCATCTAGTAGCCTATACCATTCCAATGCTTTTCCTTTCAGTGACAAGGCAAATAATTTCCTCATGACTCCATCTCTTGTCAAACCTGAAATCTTAAACAACTCACAAAGTTCAGTTAGTTTCAACAAATGAATACTAGGATTGACTGTCCCATCATAACAATTATTCCTAATTATTTCAATTATCCCAAGTGGTATTTGGAACGGGATACATTCAGTAGGTGGAGGAGACTTCTCTACCACGGGTGTGGTAAAGCGGCCTTCCCCAAGCAGCGAACTAAGAGTGCGGTTTTCCATAAACATAACTAGTGAAACTAAAAACAAGAAACGAAAAGATTTAATTGCAAGATCTAAAGATATACCTTCAAACACTTACTTCCCCAGCAACGGCGCCATAAATAGCTTGATGTCTTGATACGTCCAAAATGCATCACTATTTTGTATCATAATTTATCCTTATTCATTGATATATTTCACGTTACGGTGATGTTCTTATGTTGTTTTGGTCTATTTTACACAGTTTGCAAACTTTTCGATGCCGAAGCAGCAGACGCAGGATTCAGCAGTAAAAAGTGGACGCTGAGTTGCTGAAGAAGAATACCTCCAAATTACCTGAAAATTGACGGGAGATATTTTTCAGACGGATCACGAAGGCACGCGAAAGGGCAACCAGAGGGGGGCCACAGGGTGCCCAGGCGTCCTGGGGGCGCGCCCCCCTGGCCGCGCCGGGGGGGGGGGGGGGGGCGCCTGGAGCCCCTGGCCCACCTCTGGCCGCCTCCTTTTGCATATATGCTCTCCGATATCCAAAAACCCTAGGGACGGGAATTTTTACGGAGTTCCGCCGCCGCTCCGTGGCGGAAACCTACAGAGAAGAAAAATCCATCTCCGGCGGGTAGATTCCGCCGGGGAGATCACCTCCCGGAAGGGGAGATCGTCGCCATCGTCATCACCATTATCACGGGCATCATCGAGATCATCATCAACATCATCCCCAACACTAGCACCATCTCCATCTTCATCCAAATCTCATCTTACAATCGCAACTTGTGTTGTAACTCGTACTACCTATCCTCTCTACTCCATCGGTGTTGATTACTACTTTGTGGTGAATGCTATTGAGTTTTGTTGGAGAAATATTATTATGTCCAGATTGTTTATCACCTATTTATCCCCACTGATCATGATCTCCTTTATGTCTCGTGAGTAGTTACCTTAGTTCTTGAGGACATGGGGAAAGTCTTGTTGTTAGTAGTCATATGCTGTTGAAGTAATATGTGTTGTTTGATACTTAAGTTGCGTTGTCATTCTACTAATGGTGTTGTGTGAGTCGAACACCCAACACTTCGCCTTATTAAGGACCTAGTAGAATACATTGTGTATAAAGAATGCTTATGGTGGGTTGCCGGAGTGATAGAAACCTGAACCCCAGTTCGCACGCTTTTGCATAAGGGAATAATGGATCCTCGATCGTATTGCTATGGTTAGGCTTTTGCCTTAAATTATATCTTGTATTTACGGATGCTTGCAAGGTGTTTAATCATAAGAGTGCACTCATCTTAGTCTAGAGAGTGTACTAGCATAGATCCACCCACTCAACACTTATCAACACATAACATAGTATCGATACGGAATATGGTGAAAGCACATGACTACCTCTCCCGTGTGTCCTCAGGAATGCTTTAGTCTTTATAAGTTCAGTTGCTAGGCCTCTCCTTTGCTAAGAAAGGATTGGGCCACTTGCTACTCTCAGTGCCTTTTACATTGTTTGCTTTTACTTTCCTGTTACTTATATCGAGAAACCCCTAAAAAGTTATCTTTCAGTGCTTGCAGTGATTTCTTGCTCAGAATCGCTTATCAATACCTTCTGCTCCTCGTTGAGTTCGACACTCTTACTTATCGAAAACGCTGCAATAGATCCCTTACGGTTGAGGGTCATCAAGTACCGTTTTCTGGCGCCGTTGCCGGGGAGCGTAGCGCTATTGGTAAAGTGAAACTGGTAAGGAAGTTTTTTTATATAATTCTGTTTTTGTTTTTGCTATTGCTGCTCTTTGTCCTTATGGATAACCCTGTTATTGGAGCGTTGCTTGCGGGAAGACGCCCCACACCTGTGGTGGTTGATCCTCCCCCTACTGAAATTGTGCCTTATAAAATACCAGCTGGCATTATCGATTATGTTTTGGCTAATCGTTATGCAGGAGACAGACATCCTGGTGAACACTTGCTATATCTGTCACAACTAAGTTCATTATTTAAGCTTGCAGGTGTATCGAGGGAGTTTGTCATGAGAAAATTGTTTGCCGTGTCACTTATAGATAAAGCTTCGGATTGGTATAGGCTTCTCGATAACTCACACTTGCTTGACTGGCAGGAGCTTATGTCTCTCTTTTATACTAAATTTTATCCTCTTCATGAAATTCATCGAGACAGGAACTATATCTATAACTTTAGGTCTCGTGACGGAGAAAGCATAGCTCAAGCTTGGGGGAGATTGAAGTCCCTAATGCTCAAATGCCCTATTCATAAGCTTCCCAAGGAAATTATACTTACAAATTTTTATGCCAGGCTTTCTCGTCAGGATAAGGAGATGCTGGATGCCTCCTCTAGTGGGGTATTTCAGAAAAAGAGTGTTGAAGAAAGGTGGGATCTCATTGAAAGGATCCAGAGGAATACCGAAGATTGGGAAATTGATAAAGGTATTGAATCCGCTATAAATTATGAACATGATTATATTGAGAGCTATGTGAAAACTGATTACTTCAATACTTTTTGCTCTAAGATTGGTCTTGATTCCCATCTAGTGATTGATTTGTGTAAGAATTTTGCCTCTCTCATTGATTCTTTTAAAAAGAAGAGAGACCAGCACCATGAACCTTTTAAAGAGTCACCTATTGACATTTATGTTGCTGACCCTATTTTGCCTACAGTTATATATGAAAAGCCTCCTTTTCCCGCAAGGATAAAGGAGCACTCTTTTGTGACAGGCATAATAAATAAAAGTGAGAGAAGAGTTGATGAGCCTGAGGACCAGATCAAAGTCGATCCTCAAGTTGCATTGATTAAAGACCTTGCTACTAATGATGTTTTGGATTCCAATATAAATTTTTGTGCTGTTTCCACTAACCTTGTCACAGCCAAGAATAAAGGCCCAATTTCAGGTACTCCAGTGGTATCTGTTAAAATAGGAGATCACAATTATTATGGGCTATGCGATTTGGGATCGAGTGCAAGCGCTATCCCCTATTCACTTTATGAAGAAATCATCGGTGAGATTTCCCCTTGTGAACTTGAAGAAGTTGATGTTACCATTCATCTTGCAAACAGAACAACTATCTCTCCTATCGGGATTGTGAGGGACGTTGAAGTCCTATGTGGAAAGGTAAAATACCCTACTGACTTTCTAGTACTTGGTTCAGAGAGGGACAATTTTTGTCCAATTATTTTTGGTAGACCTTTTCTTAGAACTTGTGGAGCTATAATAGATTGCAAGAAAGGTAAAGTTTCTATTGAATTCGATGGTGAGCCATATGAATTTAATTTTTCTAAGTTCTCTAAGCAGCCTCGTGGTACTGATTTACCTAGTGATGATAAAATTATTGAAAGTATTGCATCTATTGCTATTCCCCCTAATGATCCTTTGCAGCAATACATGGAGGACCACGAGAATGATTTGCATATGCAGGAAAGAAATGAACTAGATGAAATATTCTTGAGGCAGCCTGCTATCCTGAAGCACAACCTTCCGGTTGAACCTTTGGGAATTTTATCAAAACCGAAAGAAGACCCGGTGTTCGATCTTAAACCTCTGCCCGATACGCTCAAGTATGCTTATTTAGATGAAAAGAAAGTATATCCTGTTATTATCAATTCTAACCTTTCAGGATATGAAGAAGAGCGATTATTGGAAGTACTTCGTAAACACCGAGGCGCAATTGGCTATACCCTTGATGACCTTAAGGGGATTAGTCCATCTATCTGTCAACATACTATCAACCTTGAGCCTGATGCTAAACCAGTTGTTGATCATCAACGACGGTTGAACCCGAAGATGATGGATGTTGTGAGAACTGAGATTCTCAAGCTTCTGGCCGCAGGTATTATCTAACCTATAGCTGATAGTAAGTGGGTAAGTCCGGTACATTGTGTTCCTAAGAAAGGAGGTACAACTGTGGTTCCTAATGATAAAAATGAATTAATACCTCAGAGAATTATTATTGGATATAAAATGTGTATTGATTACAGGAAGTTGAACAAAGCAACCGGGAAGGATCACTACCCGTTGCCGTTCATCGACCAAATGCTTGAAAGGTTATCCAAAAATACCCACTTTTGTTATCTCGATGGTTATTCTGGCTTCTCTCAAATTCATGTTAACACTGCCGATCAAGAGAAGACCACTTTTACTTGTCCCTTTGGTACTTATACTTACAGGCGTATGCCTTTTGGTTTATGTAATGCCCCTGCTACTTTTCAAAGGTGTATGTCTGCTATCTTTCATGGTTTTTGCGGGGATATTATGGAAGTCTTCATGGACGATTTCTCCGTCTATGGAACTTCTTTTGACCATTGTCTTCACAATCTTAATAAAGTTTTGCAGAGATGCGAGGAGACAAATTTGGTACTCAACTGGGAAAAGTGCCACTTCATGGTTAATGAAGGAATTGTTCTTGGTCACAAGATTTCCGAAAGGGGAATTGAAGTGGACAAGGCTAAGATCGAAGCTATTGAGAGGATGCCCTACCCAAGGGACATCAAAGGTATTCGCAGTTTTCTCGATCATGCAGGTTTTTATAGAAGATTTATTAAAGACTTTTCTAAAACCTCAAGACCCCTCACTAATCTTCTCCAGAAGGACGTTCCTTTTGTATTTGATGAAAATTGTAAGGAAGCTTTTGAAGTCCTTAAGAAAGCTTTAATAACCGCTCCTATAGTGCAACCACCTGACTGGAATTTACCTTTTGAGATTATGTGTGATGCTAGTGATTTTGCTGTTGGAGCTGTTTTAGGACAAAGAGTTGATAAGAAATTGAATGCTATACATTATGCTAGCAAAACTCTTGATAGTGCTCAAAGGAATTATGCTACTACTGAGAAGGAATTCTTAGCTGTAGTTTTTGCTTGTGATAAATTTAGACAGTATATTGTTGATTCCAAAGTTATTATTCATACTGATCATGCGGCCATTAAGTACCTTATGACAAAGAAGGATGCCAAGCCAAGGCTTATCAGATGGGTACTCCTTCTTCAAGAATTTGATTTGCAGATTGTTGATAGGAAAGGAGAAGACAATCCGGTAGCGGACAATCTTTCAAGGATGGAAGATATACCGCATGATCCCATCCCAGTTAACGATAGTTTTCCAGACGAGCAACTTGCCGTTGTAAAAGTACAATCTCTTTCCGATCCTTGGTATGCAGAATATGCTAATTTTATTGTTGCAAAGTATTTGCCTCCAGGTTTAACACTTCAGCAAAGGAAGAAGTTCTTTCATGATTTGAGGCACTACTTTTGGGATGACCCACATCTTTTCAAAAAGGTCCCGACGGGATCCTGAGAAGATGCATACCGGAACATGAGCAAAAGGACATTCTCAGACGGTGTCATGATAGTCCCTATGGAGGACATCATGCCGGTGAGAGGACTGCACATAAGGTTCTTCAATCAGGTTTTCATTGGCCTACTCTCTTTAAAGATGCTAGAAATTATGTTTTAGCCTGTGATAAATGTCAGAGAGTTGGTAACATTAGTAGAAGGAATGAGATGCCTATGAATTACTCACTAGTGATTGAACCTTTCGATTGTTGGGGTTTTGATTTTATGGGTCCTTTTCCTTCTTCGCACAAGCACACTCACATTTTAGTAGCTGTTGATTATGTGACCAAGTGGGTTGAAGCAATCCCCACTGAAAGTGCTGATCACAAGACATCTTTGAAAATGCTTAAAGATGTAATTTTTCCTAGGTTTGGTGTACCAAGGTATCTCATGACTGATGGGGGATCACACTTCACGCACGGAGCTTTTAGAAAAGCTTTGGCTAAATACGATGTTAATCATAGAATTGCTTCACCATATCATCCTCAAACTAGTGGGCAAGTTGAGCTCACCAATAGAGAGATGAAGTTGATCTTGCAGAAGACAGTAAACAGAAATAGAAAGGACTGGTCAAATAAGTTAGGAGATGCTTTGTGGGCATATAGAACTGCTTACAAAAACCCCATGGGCATGTCCCCCTATAAGATGGTGTATGGCAAGGCTTGCCATTTGCCATTAGAGTTAGAGCACAAAGCTTTCTGGGCTGTTAGAGAGCTTAACGCTGACCCAAAACTAGCTGGTGAGAAGCGTCTCATGAACTTGACTTATCTAGATGAATGGAGAAGTGAAGCTTACGAGAGCGCTAAAATGTTCAAGGAAAAGGTAAAAAAGTGGCATGATAGGAAGATTCTGAAACGTGAATTTAATGTTGGTGATAAAGTTTTGTTGTTCAGATCCCGTTTCAGGTTTTCTCCAGGTAAACTACTTTCCAGGTGGGAAGGACCATTTCATATTGAAGAAGTTTATCGGTCTGGAGCAATTAAGATTAATAATTTTGAAGGCACCAAACCTCAAGTTGTGAATGGGCAAAGGCTTAAACATTACATAGCAGGAGACCCTGTCAATGTTGATGTGAATATAATATACACAACAACCCACGAAGAACATGTTGCAGCCCTGTTTCAGACGCCAGCAGAAGCAGAATAAAGAAAAGGTATGTAGTACGGTAAGGAAACATCGCGAACAGCCATAAAAGTTTCGTATTACGAGTTTCTGCAAAATTAGTAAAATTCCGAGCCTAAGTGGAGCCGGAGACGACCTCCAGGGAGTCCAGGCGCCCCCCTGGCGCGCCCCCCCTGGGCCGCGCCGGGAGGCCGCCTGGACACCCGGGAGTCCGTCTCCGACCCCGCTTTGGTCTGTTACCTTCCTTTCTGTGCATAAATTTTTCCTATATATTTTCCCGGACAGTTCCGGCAACGTATCTTGCGATTTCGCGTGTTTTCTCTTCGATCTATTTCTGCCAGGGAATCTTTCAGCTGAATTTAGGTGCCATGGCTTCTCCAAGCTTCCCCAAGGACGAGTTCGTCGTCAACGTCATCAACCCTTACCTCGCTGAGGTGAAGAAGCACCCTCAGGTTGTTCGGATGGAGGACGGTGTCCTTCATCAAGAAGATCTGAAGGGACCTATCAAGGAGGGGAGCATCCAGGCCAGGCTGGAAGAAGTGGAGCAAGAAGTCTTCAAGTACAAGAAGATGATCGAGCGTGGTGTTGAAGCTAACTTTGACATCATCAACGAGCTGAAGAACTACTTCCTGAAGGAGATGAAGGAGATGTGGAAAAGCATCACCGTGTCTGAAGAAAGAATTATAGAGCTCCAAGGGCAAATTAATGATCTACATAACCAGAACTGTGAATATGAACTAAGGTTTATGCGCATGGGTTTGGGTGCTGAATGCAGGATTCAGGAGACGAGCTTCTCATATGAGACTGGAGAACCCCTTCCATGGAAGCGTTTCGCCAAGGACTACTTGATTAACGCAACAAGGATGATGAGTGAAATCTCCTTGGGTAACGACATTCCCTTGGCTTGTTCCAAGCTTGGTGGAGTGCCCGGTATCATTATCTTTACCTTTTGTCTTTTAGAGTCATGTAGAGTCGTATCATGTCTAGGGAGGTTATTATATGAGATAGGTGTGTGCATTGAGGTCTATCACTCCTTCGGTGAAGAATTGTATCCGTGAGTGTGGAGTCGTCCATGATGGAATATTAATGAGAAGTTTATTGGTTCCTTTTGCTGCACTCGGTATTCTCTTCACGCAATCGACCTTATATGACGATTCTTATGGGGAATATTGACCTTATGTCAGGTATGGCTGTGAAAACTTTATTTAATCTTGGCAAACATAGCTTTGGTCATAACAACAAGCATGATTTTCTTAAAGTATCAACATAGCCAAAACCTTTATGTTATTATGTTTGAAGTGTTATGCTGACAAGGAAGACAACTTGATGTGTTATGCTTATTCCAATGTTCATGCTTTATATTGCTTTGCATCTTAGTCATCATCAATTGTCTGTTCTTTCAAAACCTTTGCTAGCCTAACTCTGTACTAAGCGGATTTCTGCTTGTGCATCCATACCCTTAAGCCAATACCTTCCATATGAGTCCACCATACCTTCCTACTCGTGGTATTCCACTACCACCTCCTAAAGTACAGAATTTATGTGTTATCCTAAAATGTTCAAAATCTTTTATTTCGTGCCTCTGTTTTAGCTCATGAGGAAGTAATAGCTAATCCATGATCTTTTTGAGTTGGACAAGCTTCACCCCGGGATTGCATGTATAATGTGCAAACCCATAATACGAGAAGGAACTGACATTGAGTGCGCCCGGCTCAAAAAGATAATATAACAAACAAACCCTCCTTCACGCTTTGTTCATGAGAAATCAGAAAACTTTGGCAGTGATTAACAAAGGAGAATAAGAGGATGTGATCGTCCTCGTGCGGGAGCCGTTCCTCGAAACTTGTCCAGCTCAAGAAGTAGTTGAGTTATGTATTAGCATTCGTTGACAAATCATGCACCGCTCAAAACTTGTTTTCATTCTGTTTGATTTAAGGATAGCGCATGAGTTTTCCCTACTACCCTAGAGCAGGGCCCATCTTTTAATTTTAAGTTGAGTCAGTTATTCCTACTCCCTTCTATTATTAAAGAGAGGAGACATTTGATGTTGATAAGGATTCATTCATATAAAGTTGCATTAAGATTTGTCATATCATATCCTTGTTGACATTATCATTCGATAAGTAAGTTGTTTGTCATGCCCAGCTAAGGCAAATATCTTCCTTTGTGTTAACACTTTCACTTCTTGCCTATTAACATGTTATTTCAAAAAGCTTCAATTGATCTCATCAAAATATAAGAGCAAAAGTTAAATCTATTTGTTGTTCTTTGACCAAAGGACATGTTTGCCATGATATAATGAGTTTCCTTAGCCCTACTTTCGAATATAAGTGTTATCACTCTTTTATAAGGGCTTTATGAATTGAAGATTGCTGTTGAGGATATTTGAGTTGGTAAATAAACTATGATGCTTCTTGTCCGTATTCTATTTATCGACACTTCACTCTCTAAACTTGTGGACAGGTTTACGGAGTTCATATTCGCTTGAGGACAAGCGAGGTCTAAGCTTGGGGGTGTTGATACGTCCAAAATGCATCACTATTTTGTATCATAATTTATCCTTATTCATTGATATATTTCACGTTACGGTGATGTTCTTATGTTGTTTTGGTCTATTTTACACAGTTTGCAAACTTTCCGATGCCGAAGCAGCAGACGCAGGATTCAGCAGTAAAAAGTGGACGCTGAGTTGCTGAAGAAGAATACCTCCAAATTACCTGAAAATTGACGGGAGATATTTTTCAGACGGATCACAAAGGCACGCGAAAGGGCAACCAGAGGGGGTCCACAGGGTGCCTAGGCGCCCTGGGGGCGCGCCCCCCCTGGCCGCGCCGGGGGGGGGGGGGGGGCGCCTGGAGCCCCTGGCCCACCTCTGTCCGCCCCCTTTTGCATATATGCTCTCTGTTATCCAAAAACCCTAGGGACGGGAATTTTTACGGAGTTCCGCCGCCGCTCCGTGGCGGAAACCTACAGAGAAGAAAAAGCCATCTCCGGCGGGCAGATTCCGCCGGGGAGATCACCTCCCGGAAGGGGAGATCGTCGCCATCGTCATCACCATCATCACGGGCATCATCGAGATCATCATCAACATCATCCCCAACACCAGCACCATCTCCATCTTCATCCAAATCTCATCTTACAATCGCAACTTGTGTTGTAGCTCGTACTACCTATCCTCTCTACTCCATCGGTGTTGATTACTACTTTGTGGTGAATGCTATTGAGTTTTGTTGGAGAAATATTATTATGTCCAGATTGTTTATCACCTATTTATCCCCACTGATCATGATCTCCTTTATGTCTCGTGAGTAGCTACCTTAGTTCTTGAGGACATGGGGAAAGTCTTGTTGTTAGTAGTCATATGCTGTTGAAGTAATATGTGTTGTTTGATACTTAAGTTGCGTTGTCATTCTACTAGTGGTGTTGTGTGAGTCGAACACCCAACACTTCGCCTTATTAAGGACCTAGGAGAATACATTGTGTATAAAGAATGCTTATGGTGGGTTGCCGGAGTGACAGAAACCTGAACCCCAGTTCACACGCTTTTGCATAAGGGAATAATGGATCCTCAATCGTATTGCTATGGTTAGGCTTTTGCCTTAAATTCTATCTTGTATTTGCGGATGCTTGTAAGGTGTTTAATCATAAGAGTGCACTCATCTTAGTCTAGAGAGTGTACTAGCATAGATCCACCCACTCAACACTTATCAACACATAACATAGTATCGATACGGAATATGGTGAAAGCACATGACTACCTCTCCCGTGTGTCCTCAGGAACGCTTTAGTCTTTATAAGTTCAGTTGCTATGCCTCTCCTTTGCTAAGAAAGGATTGGGCCACTTGCTACTCTCAGTGCCTTTTACATTGTTTGCTTTTACTTTCCTGTTACTTATATCGAGAAACCCCTAAAAAGTTATCTTTCAGTGCTTGCAGTGATTTCTTGCTCAGAATTGCTTATCAATACCTTCTGCTCCTCGTTGGGTTCGACACTCTTACTTATCGAAAACGCTGCAATAGATCCCTTACGGTTGAGGGTCATCATGTCTACACACGCTTCTATTCTTGTAGACTATTGAAAGAACATGCGGTGCCCCCATGTTTGGTTTTGGTAATTGATGACAATCTCTATGGACTAATGGTTTCCTTGAGTTATATTTGAAGGGTTTGTCCATAGGCTTTTCTTGGAGTTCATTTGTTGGTTTCAAGGAGAGTTTGTGATGACCAAGGTGCTATTAAGGAATTATCCAAAGATTGGTCTTGTGAGTGTTGAGCTTATTGCAAGCATGTCTTGAAGAAGAAGAGTGTGTTATCATTCATGTTTACCTTCAAGACATCATCCAAATGAAGAGTTGGAAAGATTCAAGGTTGATCAAGACTAAGTGAAGGAGTGAATCAAGTTGATCAACACACAAAGCGTAGAAGATGTACCGAGAGGGATCAAGCAATCCTATGGTATGGTAAGCATTGTCAATCACGCTTTGTGTACTAACCCATGGTCTTCGTGAGAGTTCTTTGTGGGGTTAGGTTGCGGTGTGCAAGTTCAAGTGGAGCATCACGAAGAGATCAAGTTCTTGAAGCTTGCCGTCCATTGTGGTGACAATGGACTTGTGAAGATATGCCGAAGAGTGGCTCACCCATAGTGGAGTATGGGGGAGCAATCTACTAGTCTTCATCGAGACAACGCAATCAAGAAAGGTGGTCCAACTTGAGGAAGTCAAGATCGTCTACATCTAGCTCAAGTGGACTTTGTGCAAAGCAAAGGTTTGCCCTTGATAGGTTTTCTATTTTACCGGTCTCGTGGTGGTAGTTGGGAGACCGGGTTATAGGATCGTTTGCCGTACTATCAAGGGGGGCTCTCAAGTTGGTAGCTTGATCATATCGTTAGTAGAGAGCTCAAACCATTGCATCCTTGCATCATGTTTCTTGGTTCTTGTTTGGTTCTCTTTGTGAGTCTTAGAGCTTATGGTCATCTTGATGACAAGCTTGAGTTCATCGAAAACGGAGTTCACATGTGTCTTCTATGATGTTTTCGGTGTTGGGTGTTTTACCGGTCTTATCCGAGGAAGGGTTCTCACCATTTTCTTATGGGCCTTTTCTAATTTGCTTCTTATTGGTTTTTCTATCAAGATTGTGTTAGCCCTTGTCACTAGCTTTCCAACAAACTTGGTTTCATCGAATTCGGAGTCCGTATGCAAAAGTTATTGACGTTTTGGTGTACTGAAAAGGCTGTAGCGGTACTACCGCGGGTAGGAGCGGAAGTAATTTTTTACTACCGCTTTCCGGAGCGGTACTACCGCTTTCGGGAGCGGTACTACCGCTTGGAGCAGTACTACCGCGGCTACTTCCGTGGCTACTTCCGCTCGGGACCAAAAACTCGTCACAAGTCCAGCGGTGGTAGGCACAGATGTAATTTTTTAGTACCGCACGCAAGCAGTAGTACCGCTACCCTTAGCAGTACTACCGCTACCCCTAGCGGTAGTACCGTGAGGTCAAGCGGTACTACCGCTCCGATAGTTTTTCTGGCCTTTTTGCCTCCTTGCTGTTGTTTTTCAAAGGGGTTCTACTGCCCTAGCGGTAGTACCGCTCCTGGAGCGGTAGTACCGCTCTGTGCGAGCTGTGAGCATAGCGGTTGGATTTTTCCCCCACCTATAAAAGGGGGTCTTCTTCCCCAATGAACCTAATCCTTTGAGCTCGTGTTCTTCCCCCATTGTTGACCTTCTTCGAGCTTGCTATCTCTCAATCCCTCCATGGATTCTTGCTAGTCTTTGGGGGAAAAGAGAGAGGAGATCTAGATCCACATTTCCACCAATCACTTTCTCCTCTAGGTGAGGGGAACCCCTTGGATATTGATCTTGGAGTTCTTGGTGTTCTCCTTCTTGTTCTTCCTCTCATTTCCCTCCCTAGCATTAGTTGCTTTGGTGGGATTTGGGAGAGAAGGACTTGGGCACTCCGTGTGCCCTTGCCATTGCATTTGGTGCATCGGTTTGAGTTCTCCACGGTGATACGTGGAAGTGAAGTTTGAGAAGCTTATTACTCTTGGGTGCTTGGTACCCTTGAGCTTGTTCCTCTTGGGTGCTTGGGTGCCCTAGACGGTTGTGGTCACCTCGAAGCCATATTCCATTGTGGTGAAGCTTCGTGGTGTCGTTGGGGAGATAGCCCCAACCTTGTGGTGTTCGGAGCTCAATCATTGTGGTGCAAAGCTCCGGGCAAGCGTCGGGGTCTCCAATTAGGTTGTGGAGATCGCCCCGAGCATTTTGTACCGGTCCGGTGACCGCCCCCAAGGGTTGCCATTTGTACGGGTTCGGTGACCGCCCTCAAGGGTCCCTTAGTGGAATCACGGCATCTTGCATTGTGCGAGGGCGTGAGGAGATTACGGTGGCCCTAGTGGCTTCTTGGGGAGCATTGTGCCTCCACACCGCTCCAAACGGAGATTAGCATCCGCAAGGGTGTGAACTTCGGGATACATCGTCGTCTCCGCGTGCCTCGGTTATCTCTTACCCGAGCCCTTTACTTATGCACTATACTTTGTGATAGATATATTGTTTCTTGTCATATATCTTGCTATCACCTAGTTGTTTATCTTGCTTAGCATAAGTTGTTGGTGCACATAGGTGAGCCTAGTTGTTGTAGGTTTTGTGCTTGACAAATTAACCGCTAGGTTTATTCCGCATTTGTTCAAGCCTAAACCGTAATTATTTTAAAGCACCTATTCACCCCCCCCCTCTAGGCGACATCCACGATCTTTCAATTGGTATCAGAGCCTCGTCTCTCTTTATAGGGCTTAACCGCCTAGAGAGTAAGGATGTCGACTAGGGGTTTAGGATTCTCTGACACTCTTAGTTTCAATGGCACAAATTTTGATGTTTGGGTAATTCGCATGCTTAATCTCTTTAGGGTCATGGACCCAAATTTAGAGCGAATTGTAGATATGGGTTTTTCTCCTCCAAAGGATCCACAAAGATTATCTTTAGAGGATGAGAAAAACTCTTATCTCAATGCTCAAGCTTCTAATGTGCTTTTTGATGCTTTGAGCAATGTAGTTATATTTCAACTCATGCCGTTCCGGGATGCTCATGAGTTGTGGACAAAGCTTCAAGATAAATATGGTGTGTCCAAGAATTGTAGGAATGATTGTTCTCCCTCCACCTCCGGCCGTGTTGTGTTCTCAACTTCTTCTACTTCACCTACATGTGGTTTGCCACAAGGTAATGATATGGTGAGTAGTGTTGGTCATTGCAATGATGATAGTATGCTTATTGTGGATGATCCTTCATCACTATCTTATTGCAATGCATCTTCTTTGGACTTTAACACTTCGAGCACCCTACATGTTTCACATGCTTGTGTTGACAGTCCTTGCATATCTTGTAGAAATTGCTTGACTAAAACTCATGATGATATGCTTGCTATGTCTTGTTGCCATGATAAAAATGCATCTATTCCCTTGAATTGTTGTGCTAACAATGTAGAGGAAACCCAACACCCCATGGAACAAGATGTAGTCTTGAATGGTGCTTCAAGGGATCCTACATCATCATCTACTGCATTTTGCCTTATGGCTAAGGCTTCAAAAGTATCTCCCACTTTGAACCCCAATATATCTTGTCATGATAGTGATGATAACAATGATGATGATGTAGAAAATGATGAAGAAAATGATAATGTTGCCTCCTTAAAAATTAAGGGGGAAATAATTTTTAAAGCTCTTCATAAGAATAAAATTGCTCGTTCCAACTTCATGGAAATCATGTCTATTGCCATTGAGGGCAAGAAATATATAGAGGAGTTGGAATCTCATCTAGAGGAGCATGAGGTCACCATTGAGAAAATGGAAGGTCATGAGCGTGATTACGCTAATGAGATCGCCGACCTCTCGCAAGCTCTTGAACTTGAACAAACCACCAAGGAATCTCTTGAGGAGACTTTTGCTCTAGAACTATCTAGAATAAAGGAATCCCGTGATAGAGCTCTCGAGGTGGCTAATGATTTTGAAACTAAAAATGAGAAGCTTGAAGTTGCACATGCTAAACTCCTTGAGGATTTTGATCACCTCAAAAATGGCTCAAGGGTCAGTAAGAGTGAGCTCATCAAACTCACCGAGTCTCATGCTCAACTTGAAGCTTCATATTCTAAAGAGCTTGCCAATGTGCCTTCTCCTCTTTCTATTATTGATGATGCTTGTGCTACTAACTCTATTTCTAGTGAAGCATCTATTTTGAAGGAGAATGTTGAGCTAAGGGCTCAACTTGAGTTGCTATCTAGCAATTATGGGAGATTGGAAGAAAGTCATGTAAAGCTCACAAGCTCTCATGATGATCTTCTAGTATCCCATAATGTGCTAAAGATAGCTCATGAGGCTATGATCATCAAGGTAACATCTAGTGAGTCTCATGTGGTCGCTAGCACTACTTCTAGTCAAAATGCTATATTGCCATGTGCTAGTCCTCGTAATTCATCTATGCATAACATTGGTACATCTTGTGATGAATTGATTTCCTTGCCTTGTTGCTCTAACAATGAAGCCTATACTTCCTCTAGTACTTGTGTTGATACTAACCATGTAGAGGAAATCAAAGAGCTCATGGCCCAAGTCTCTTCCTTGAAGAAAGACTTGGAAAAGTGTCATGAAGGGAAGTCCACACTCAACAATATCTTGAGTGTGCAAAAATCCCCCAATGACAAAGGTGGTCTTGGATTCAACTCCAATAAGAAGAAATCCAAGAGCAACAAGAAGAAGGGCCAAGAACAACTCAAGAATTCGGCCAAGATTATTTGCTTCAAGTGCAAAATTGAAGGGCATCATGTTAGATCTTGCCCATTGAAGAAGAAGGCCATTAGTGACAAGCAACAAGGGAAGAGGCCACAAGTTCAATCTCTTGCTCAACCGCAAGTTGGAGAAAGGCCGCTTCCCAAGAAGACTCATGCTAATGCTTCTCATTTTGAGAAATCAAATGAGAAGAAAGTGAAGAGTAGATGTTGCTACATATGCCGTGAGAAGGGTCACCTTGCTTCTTCATCCACTAGTGGTAACTTATCCAACCCAATTATTATTAATGATGTCTATTTTCTTGGGAAGGATAATGTTGGCAATGTGTTTGCCAAGTTTTTTGGTACTCAAAGTGGTGTTAAGAAAAGAACCATTTGGGTAGCCAAGCTGTCGGGGGAAACTGTCCGCCACGAACACCTATGGGACCGGAGCCCCTTGTCTGTGCGGTACGAGGGCGGAGGGAGCACGAAGAGCAGATCGTAGCGAGCACGCGGGCAGTTTTACCCAGGTTCGGGCCGCGGTAGACGCGTAAAATCCTACTCCTGCTTAGTTGTGTATTGAGTTGGAGAGCTCGGGAGCTTGAAGAAGCAGCTACACCGAGCGTATGAGCGATCTAGGTTCCGAACCCCCTCCACGTTGTGCATGGGCCTCCTTTTATAGTGCAAGGGGTCACCGACAGGTGTCAACGTAGGAGAAAGGGGTAAAAACGTAAAAGAGGTGGTAGTTGTAACAGTGCGGGAATAGTGGAGCTACAGTGCGCGAACAGTGGTCGCCACCTACTTTGACAGTGGGGGACAAGGGCATTTAATGCCCGTCGCCGTCGACCCCAAAAGCTCCCGCCCTTGCGTCTCCGTTCGCCACGGCGATGGCTTCACCACCGTGAAGTGCCACCGTGTCCCCTAGGCTGCGCAGCCATCCGCCACGCGTCCCTGGAATGGCCCCAGGGCGACGCGTGGGCCGATGAGCTGGAGCGCGGGCACGTGGCGCATCTCTCCCGGCAAGCACCTTGCCGGGGTCTTGATCTTGCCGGGCCCGGGAGCTTGCCGGGCTCTGAAGCTTGTCGCTCCCCGGGCCCTCGCCGGGACGCATATAGCGCCGAGGCGTGTCTTCTATGATGTAACCTTCTAGTCTTCCTGGCAAGCTCCCCTTGCCAGGGCCTTGCGTGAGTGATGTTACCTTGAGCCTGGTATGGCCTTCCCGGCAAGCTCCGCTTGCCGGGGTCTCGATCTTCTGTCTCGTATACTTTGTTTTTGAATGGTTTGATATGGAGCAGGAAGGTCTTCGGCGAGCACGCGGTAAACCCTGCCGCGGGAAGCTGCAACTGCCCGTGCACAAGTTGGGGTACTGAGGCACCCCTACCTTAGTACACCGACAGGAGCCCCCGGGCCTGGGCCACACACGGTGCCGAGCGCTGTTGGGCCATGCCCAAAACAGTGCACGGGCTCACGCGGCCCACGGCGCGCCGAATCCACTTCCGTATACGCCGCGTCCCCCTGTAACGGCACGCGTCGATTGCGGCGTCGTGGGATGGGACGTGCCCACGTTCCTTCAATGGAAAGAGCGAAACGCCCCCCACTTCCCCATAAAAGCAGAGGAAGCAGGAGCGGTTCCCCTCCTTACGCTTTCATTGCATCTTCTTCTTCCTCCATAGATCCCTTTTGCGCTCCGCCTCCACACCTCCGCCGCCGCCGTCTGCATCTCCGGTGTCGCCGGGCTTTTCGTCCCCCTTCCTCCGCCGCCTCCGCCATGGCCCCGAAGACTGACAAGGCGAAGGCGGAGAAGGCCAAGAAGGAGAAATCGGAGCAAGCGGCGAGGCTCACCGCGTATCGGAAGCGGAACCTCGTCTTTCCGCCGAAGCTCGGCGCGCGGGAGCTCTGGAACAAGTATTGCTTGTTCTGGTCCAAGGGAACCGCGGCGCACCCCCGCACCCGAGCTTATCCGGCCGCCGCCAAGGACAACTACCCCGACGGGTACTATTTCTTCGCAGCCTTCTTCCACTGCGGTCTTTGCCCTCCTTTTTCTGAGTTCTTCTGTGACATAATGCACACCTATGGCCTCCATCTTCTTGACTTCACCCCCAACGCCATCCTCACAATGGCGGTTTTCGCACACATGTGCGAAAACTATATAGGAATACACCCAAACGTAGCTCTGTTTAGGCATTTCTTCACTCCTAGAGCAGAGGCCGGCGCCCCCCTCTCCGGAGGAATTTCTTGGGTTTTCCGTCTGAACAAGAAGGAGTCCTACTTGCCGGGGGAGCTCCGCGGCAAGTGGGAGGAATGGCGCGCGGAATGGTGCTGGATTGTCGAGGACCAGCCGCAATCCTTCACCGCGCCGCGCACAACGCCCATCGTGCGCGGCAGGGACTGGAGCGAGCTGGATTCGGACGACGGCAAGCTCAACGTCGCCCTCATCAGGATTCTGCGTCTCCGGACCGCTAGGCTGTCTGTCGCAGAAGTAGGCACAGACTTCCTCCGCCGCCGCATCGCCCCTCTCCAAGACAGGAAAAGACCGGCCTGGGAGTACAGCAACTCGGCGGATATCATGAGGTTGCGGCCCGGGCTCAACAACAACTTCACGTCGCTGGAGCTGAAGGGGATGGTCCGGGAGCTATTTAAGCACGACCCGCCCACCCGGAATGGTTCAGGGGGCCCCGGGGAGTGGTGCCCCTTTGCAACAGCACGGCTTGTGATCCTCTCCGCGCTATGATGCCCGCGTGTGATTCGCACGGCGTGGACCGCACATGGATTCCGCCCAAGTCGATAGACATCCTCAACTTCTTCGACAACCTTGTGGAGGTGGCGAAGAACAAGAACGAGACCCGGGAGCTGACACGGGACACCACCGACCAAGAGATTGCGTATATCGCTTCTCGGGTTGAAGAGGCCGCTGTAGCCGCAGCGGCAGGGGAGTTCGGCTACACGCCCGACGAGGCAGATGCTGCGGAGGCGTCCTGCCAAGCCGAAGAGGCGGAGATCCGCAGGCTGCTGCAGCTGCCTCCCGACGCGCTCGCCGGGGTCCCATCCTTGAGGCACTCCGGGATCATCGGGATCCAGACGGAGGCCGCGGCGAGGAGCCACGCCGCCGGAGGGAACAGGGGCGCCGCAGGAAGCAGAGGCGCCGGAGGGAGCGGAGACGCCGGAGGGAAGGAGGCCGCAGCGCAGGGCGCTGGGCCCAGCAAGCCAGCCGGGGAGGAGGAGGAGGAGGACGCCGAGGCCGCCGAGGACTCCGGCGGGTCAACGGAGCTCTACGCCGACGACCTCTCCTCGTCGGAGACCTCCCCGCCCCGGGCAAGCCCTAGGCGGTCTCCACTGAAGCGTCTCCGCAAGACGGCGACGGGAGAGAGGGCGCAGGCGCCCCGGCAACAACCAGCTCGCCGGGCAGCTCCCCGGGGGAGCCAAGCTGTGCCGGGGGCGACCGGCGCACCAGCTACAGCGGAGGCGGCCCGCGCGCAGGCCACGACGGAGGCGCCCCGTAAGCAGGCCACAACAGAGGCGCCTCGCAGGCCCGCGTCGAGCCGACAGGAGTCTTCACGGGGCGGAGCGGCGGCTCCGCCCGCTCCCCGGGCTTCGGCTACCATAGGGGCTGGGTCTTCGCAGCCCCCAGTCCCCGGGACCGCCAAGCGACCGAGGGAATCTTCGCCTCCCGCCCCTCGCGCAGACGCGCCTCAGGTGGCGTTTGATTTCTCCGCCTTGAGCGACGACGATGGGGAGGAGCAGGAGTAAGAACTCGATATCCTTTATCTTCTCAAATTTCGTCTTGATTATTGTTGATGCTAATTCTCGTGTCTTGCTTTGATTTCAGGACCTTGGCGGAGCGGGTGGCAAAGAAAGCCAAGGTGCCCGTGGTCGAGGTCGCGGATGACTCGCCCGCCGCGGCAACTGGAGACGCGCCGGAGCCAAGCTTGCCGGACGCGAGCGCTGCTCCGAGGAGCAGCCCCCAGCGCAGCCCCCAGCGTAAATCTGGGTTTCGTACTTCCATTCGTCGAATGCGCTTGAGCTTCTGTCCTTGTGTTAATATCCTGATTATTTGGTCTTGACTTGTGCAGAGGTGGAGCCACAGCCGCAGGAGCGTCCGGAGGCCGCCCCCGAGGAGCTGCAGGCCCCGCCGTCCCCGCCAAGGCCGGCCTCTCCGGCAAGGGAGAGCGCTCCGCCAAGGGTGGGTACTCCGCCAAGGGCGAGTACCCCGCCAAGGGCGAACAGCCCGGCGAGGGTGGCTACTCCGCCAAGGCAGAGCTCCCCGGCGAGGGAGCCCGCCGCTGAAGACGTCCGCCAAGGTAGGTCTTGTAACTTTGTCCTCTTGGCATTGTTTCTTTTTGGATATTTGCTTGAACTTCTTTTGCTTCTTTTCTTTCTTCTAGATCTTCCTCCCCCCGAGCCGATGGAGACGGAAGTCATCATCATCGAGGAAGAGGGCGCGCAGGGCGGCGGCGGCGACGCCCCTGCCGCCGAGGACACGGCTGAAGCCGCCGAGCCAGCTGCGCCAGAGGCCGCTCCGGCTGCGGACGCAGCGGCCGGGGAGGGGGACGGCGACCGCACCGCCGACCCGGAGGCGGCGGGAGCATCAAGTGCTGCGCCGGCCGCCGACCCCTCCGCCGGAAAGGAGCAGGCCAGCTACTACCTCGAAGCCCCCAACGGCGTCTTCATCCAGGTGCCTTGGGGGTCTTCGTCGCGAGCTCCCGCGGAGGGTGAGGCCTTTGATGGAGAGGTCCTCGCCTCCGCTGGCTTGAAGATTGTCGAGGCGCCCGGCGGAGGTGAAGGGCCCGAGGAGGAGAAGCTGCTTCACCAGCTCCTGGCCCTTTACCGGGCCAGGCAGGCGAAGCTTGCTTGTCGGGAGGCCCTCGCCGCCAAGGCCGCCGCGGAGATGGAGAAACGCGCGGCGGAGCTCAGTGCCGCCAACCAGGCGGCCCTCCGCGAGGTGGCGGAGGAGCGCGAGCGACTCGCCGGAGAATACCAAGAGTGGGTGCTGGAGAAGGCCGAGGCCGAAGAGCAGCAGCGGCTCGCCGGGGTGGAGCTGTCCCGGCGAGAAGGAGAACTCGCCCAGCGGAAGGTCAACCTCGACGCCCACGAGGAAGAACTTGCCGCTCGGGAGCAAGCCCTTGGCGGGGAGCTGAAGGAGGCGAAGGCTGCCGCGGCTACCGCGGAGACCGCCAAGGAGGAGCTTGCCGCCAAGGTCGCGCAGCTGGAGGAGTCGCTGAAGGCGAGCGTGGAGAAGGTCGCCGCGCTCAATATAGAGCGCGAGAAGGACGCCCACACTAACTCAGAACTCCAGGTGCGTCTTTCTGAGAGGGGCGACGAGTTGAAGGCCGCCAAGGACTCCATCGAGGATCTGGAGCTGAAGGTCTCCACACTAAAGGACTCGCTTGACGCTGCCCGGGATCGAGAGACCAAGTTGAAGGAGGAGCTCCGCAAGGAGCGAGCCTTGGTGGACAGCGTCAACAAGGCGTCCGAGAACTTCCGCCATACCATTGAGGTATGGACCGAGGACTTGGTATCTTCTGCGTCCAACATCGACCAGGAGCTGCTGGCGCTGAAAGTCGAGCATCTCATCTACTCCCCGGATCCGGATCTCCCTCACAGCGCCAAGCTCAGCCTCTTCTTCAGAGGGATCGCGCCGGCTCTTGCAGGTCTTCGGAAGAAGATCCCCGCGCAGCTGGCCGAGGAGGCGCGCCTGCTCTGCACGGGAACCTTGGAGCGCGTGCTGACGAAGATTGTATACCGCAATCCCGGCATAAACCTCACCAACGTTCTTCGCACCCTGCCGGCCGACGCAAACATGGAGGTGTTGAAGGAGCAGGTCGCCCACATCATCGCCAAGGTGAACAAGATCTCCAGGATTGAGGGCGACCGCGTTGACTAGGCTTCCTTTTTCTTTATCTCTTTTTGTTGCTGCATAGGATGTTTGTGAACTCATTAATCATTGCGACAAGTTATCTTTTGTAAGATATTTATCTCATTTTGATCAATCAGTGCAACGTTATCTTCCTTGTCTTGGTCATTTACTTTGTATGCTTTTCACCCTACGCTCCCGGGGAGCTTGCCGGCAAGGGGCCTTTGCCGCGAGCGCTGAGTGCTGGACTCTGAGCAGCCTGCTGGCCAAGGTCTCACCGGCAAGCAACCTTGCCGCAGCTAGTCGCAACGCACTTAGCTTGCTGAGCGAACTCGAAAACGAAGTAAGGGCGCGGCACTTGCCGCAGCTCACTTAGATCGTTGAGCGTACTCGGAAACAAGACAAGGGTACGGCTAGCTACGGGTAGGTTCCTCCGCGCACAGGTTTTCCATACAAAGTGTGATTGTTCAAGGAAGACAACTAAAAATTTAAAAATTTGAACTGGTCAAATTCTAATAACTTAGCTTTCATATGTTGCTTGCTTCTTGGCAAGGCTTCTCTTTCTTGAACAGCACTTGGTTCCTCCTCCATCTCCTCCCCCCCCGGCAAACTTGTGCGCGAGGAACGTTCCTTCTGCTTAAGAGGCAAAGGAAAAGAAGAGGGAAACAAGACATGGCCTTTCAGCGTGCTAATGCTTACCGGATGGGTGTGTTGCACAAGATGCCAAATAACACATGCAAATAGCAAAGAAAAGCACGCAAAAGGCAAATAGCGCAAAACACAAAATCTTTACTGATGCACGGGGTCTGCGCCCGGCTTTGTACAAAGGGTTACATGCAACAGCGGCAAAGCTCGTACAAAAGGTGGTTGCCGGAGCGGATCACGGCAACCGCGCCTTATGGGTGAAACTTGCGAAGATGCTCTATGTTCTAGGAGTTGCTCACCGGTAAGCCTTCTTCGGTTTCGAGGCGGACAGCGCCGGGCCTCGTGACTTGTCTCACCCGATAAGGGCCTTCCCACTTCGGCGTCAACTTGTTGGAATTCTTGGCGGACTGAACACGCCGAAGAACAAGGTCGCCTTCCTCGAGACTCCTGGCCCTGACCTTGCGGCTATGGTAGCGGCGCAAGGCTTGCTGGTATCGAGCAGCTCGTACAGCAGCCTGGAGACGTCCCTCCTCGAGGAGCAATGCATCATCTTGCCGCAGTTGCTCTTGCTCGAGCTCATCATAAGCGAGCACTCGAGGAGATCCGTATACGAGTTCCGTGGGGAGAACTGCCTCTGCTCCATAGACCAGAGCAAAGGGTGTCTGTCCGGTGGCTCGACTTGGCGTCGTTCTGATTGACCAAAGAGCCGCCGGTAGCTCCTCTATCCAATTTCTTCCGCACTTGCGCAGCCTGTCAAAGGTCCTTGTCTTGAGTCCGCGCAGCACTTCAGCATTGGCCCTCTCCGCTTGACCGTTGCTCCTCGGGTGAGCAACAGAAGCGAAACAGACCTTGGCGCCAAGGTCTTGGACGTACTGCATGAAGGTGCGACTAGTAAATTGTGTACCGTTGTCGGTGATGATCCTGTTAGGGATTCCGAAACGGCAAACAATCGACCTGAAGAACCTGACCGCTGACTGTGCTGTCACCTTTCTCACTGGTTCCACTTCCGGCCACTTTGTGAACTTGTCGATTGCAACGTACAAGTACTCAAAGCCCCCGACAGCTCGGGGGAAGGGGCCGAGGATATCGAGCCCCCAGACCGAGAAGGGCCAGGATAAAGGAATTGTTTGGAGAGCTTGAGCTGGCTGATGAATCTGCTTTGCATGGAACTGGCACGCTTCACACTTGGTTACTAGTGCAGTTGCATCTTGGAGGGCTTCTTGCCAAAAGAACCCTTGCCGGAAAGCTTTCCCGGCAAGCGCCCTTGCGCCAATGTGGTGGCCGCATATGCCTCCGTGTATTTCTGCCAACAGCTTCTGTCCATCTTCCCTGGAGATGCACTTCAGTCTGACACCATTGAGCCTTCTTCTGTACAGCTCGTTGTCCACGAACTGGTACATACTTGACTGCCTGGTTATCTTCTCTATCTCTTCTGGGTCGTCGGGAAGTTCTCCAGTTTGCAGAAAACGGACGATCTGCTGCGCCCATGCCGGAGCTTGAGGCTCAACGGCAAGGACTAAAGGCATGATGGCCGCTGCGGGAGCCTCAGCTTCTACGGCAAGAACCTCTGGCTCTGCCGGAGCTGAAGGTCCCCCGGCAAGCTCGCCGGGGCGAGGCTTGTCGGGAACGCTTGCTTCAACTGTACCGACCCGAAGATCTGCAGGAGCAAACTGTTCCTCAGCGTTCTGGTTGTTGATCTTGGGGACCTTGGCGGCGGTTTCAGGAAGATCCGCCGGCAAGTAGTCACCGGAGATCAACTTTCTCTTCTTGGACTGCCCAATTGATGGTGTAACGGATGGCTGAGTCAGCTTGAGCAAGAAGGTCCCTGGTTCCACAGGTAACTTCATCGAAGCGCACTTTGAAAGGCCATCTGCTATTTCATTTTGAGCTCTCGAGACATGCTCCATCTGCAGACCTTCAAAGTGCTCCTCAAGCTTCCTCACTTCATCGACATAAGCTTCCATCAAAGGGCTCTAATAACTCTTGTTAACTTGCCGGACCACCAACTGAGAATCTCCCCGCACAATCAGCTTCCTGATCCCAAGTTTGGCCGCAATCCTGAGGCCGGCAAGCAAGCCTTCATATTCAGCAGTGTTATTTGTCGCTTGCTCCCTGGGAAAGTGCATCTGGATAACATATTTGAGGTGCTCTCCGGTGGGCGCGATGAGTACCACGCCAGCACCGGCGCCTTGCAGCGAGAAGGCACCATCAAAATACATTACCCATTCACTTGTCGCTTCTTGTACGGGTGTACTTGTTTCTTGGACTTCTTCGTCGGGCGTTGGGGTCCACTCAGCTATGAATTCTGCCAAAGCTCGGCTCTGTATGGTTGAAGTACTTTCAAACTTTAGTCCGAAGCTCGACAGCTCCAGTGCCCACTCAACGATCCTGCCTGTTGCTTTCGGGTTGTGCAATATCCTCTTCAGCGGAAAGCGAGTGACCACTGTTATCTCATGTGCTTGGAAGTAATGGCGCAGCTTTCTCGAGGCCATGAAGAGGCCGAAAAGCAACTTTTGCACACCAGAGTATCTTGATCTAGCCCCCTGGAGAAGGGAACTTACAAAATACACTGGGCGCTGCACCATCTTCTTCCGCGCTTTATCCTGTTCCTGCGCAGAGTTGTCCTTGTCGGGGCCAGAGCTTGCCGGAGCAGCCCCCTGCTTGTCGCTGGATTCGCTTGCCGGTGGTGTAGACTCCTCGTCAGACTCCCTCTCCGCTACCAACGCAGCACTAACCACCTGGTTGGTTGCCGCTAGGTACAGCAGCAACTTTTCCTGTGGTCTAGGTGCGACAAGTATTGGAGTGGAGGACAGGTACCGTTTCAAATCTTGCAGCGCTGCCTCCGCTTCCGGAGTCCACTTCATGGGACCTGCCTTCTTCAAGATTTTGAAGAAAGGCAGGGCGCGTTCTGCAGACTTCGAAATGAACCTGCTGAGGGCGGCCACACAACCTGCAAGCCTTCTGACATCCTTGACGCGCTTCGGGGCCTCGATCTGCTCAATGGCTTTAATCTTGTCGGGGTTGGCTTCAATACCCCTTTGTGACACAAAGAATCCGAGAAGCTTGCCGGAGGGAACTCCGAAGACGCACTTCTCGGGGTTCAACTTGAGCTGTATTCTGCGCAGGTTCTGAAATGTCTCTTCCAGATCTTGGACCAGGGTTTCCTTGCTCTTACTCTTCACCACGATGTCATCCATGTAAGCCTCTACATTCCTGTGGATCTGTGGCTCGAAAGCAGTGTACACTACCCTTGCAAACGTTGATCCTGCATTCTTCAGTCCAAATGGCATGCGTATGAAGCAATAAGTGCCACATGGAGTGATAAACGCAGTCTTCTCTTCATCCTCTTTGGCCATAAAGATCTGGTGGTAGCCTGAATATGCATCAAGAAAACAGAGTAGCTCACATCCGGCAGTGGAGTCAACGATCTGGTCAATGCGCGGCAAAGGGAATGGATCCTTGGGACATGCTTTATTCACATCGGTGAAGTCTATACACAGTCTCCACTTCCCGTTGGCCTTGCGCACGACGACTGGATTTGCCAACCACGTCGGATGGATCACACCTCTAACTAGGCCTGCTGCCTCTAGTTTCTTGATCTCTTCGTTGATGAATTCTTGGCGCTCCACGGCTTGCTTCCTCACTTTCTGCTGATGGGCCGCGCATGAGGACAAACAGCAAGCTTGTGCTCAATTACCTTCCTGGGAACACCGGGGATGTCAGATGGTTGCCAGGCAAACACATCGACATTCGCCCGCAGGAAGGCAACGAGCGCGCTTTCCTATTTGCTGTCAAGCGTGGCACTGATGGTGAAGGTACCACCAGTGCCGTCCTCCTTGGCGGACACCTTCTTTGTTGCCGGAGGAGCGGCCATTCCTCTCTTACACTTGCCGGTGGAGCTCGATGGGACGTCCTCGACGGCAGCGCAGCACTCCGAAGAGGTGCGGTTGCCGGAGTGGGCCCCAGAGCACTTGCCGGACTTGGTCTTCGTCTTCTTCCCCCCGGGAGCTTCAGCGGCAAGTGTGTCCTTCTCGGCCGCAGCTGCTGCATCCCGGTAGATCTTGTCGGCGCAGACAAGCGCATCTTTCTTGTCGCCATGGACAGTGATGACGCTTATCAGCCCCGGCATCTTGAGTACGTTGTAGGCATAATGGGAAGCTGCCATGAACTTGGCGAGGGCAGGATGGCCAAGTATTCCATTGTATGGCAATGGAATATCGGCGACGTCGAAAGTGATGCGCTCAGTTCTGAAGTTGAGCTCCCCGCCAAAGGTCACCGGCAGAGTGATCTTCCCCTTGGGCTTGCTCCTTCCCGGGTTGATTCCTTGGAAAGAACCGGTCTCTTCGAGCTCGCCATATGGAATTTGGAGTTTCTTGATCACAGCAGAGGAGATCAAGTTCAGCCCGGCCCCGCCGTCAACCAACATTTTGGTGACCTTGAGGTTGCGGATGGTGGGTGAGACCAGCATCGGCAAGCACCCGACCGCAGTGGTGCGGTCAGGGTGATCCTCAAGATCAAAAACGATGGGCGTGCTGGACCATTTGAGGAGCCTGCGCGACTCCACGGGCGGCTCTGCTGCATTCACCTCACGCACCCACTGCTTGAGTTGGCGGTGGGAGGTGTGCAGAGAGGTGCCACCGTCGACGCACAGGACCTCTGTGGCCTTCTGGAACTCCTGCTCGCTGTTATCCTCGTCCTCCATGTCTTCATCGTCGTCCTCCTCGTCCTTGTCGCGGCCCCGGGGAGGTCGATCACCTTGCCGCTGCTTGGCCTTGCCGCGGCGTCCTCCCCGGCCATTGAACGGCCGCTTCTTGCTTGGCTCTCCGCCGCCACCTTGGGCCTTCTCCTTGTCGCGCCTCTCGTACTCAGCCTTCTGCTGCTCGACGAGATACTCGACGCGCTTGCAGTTGGAGAGGTCGTGGCCCTTGGTGCGGTGGATCTTGCAGTATTGCTTGTCGGAGCCGTCCTGCTTGTCGGCTGCCGCTACAGGGGCAGGCTCCTTGCCAGAGCCGCCAGCCTGCGTTTGCTTGGCGGGAGCCTCCTTGCCGGACTTCTCGACGGCAAGCACTTCCTTCTTGCCTTTCCTTCTGTTATTCCGCCGCCGGCTCTTCTTTGCCGGGGCGGCGTCGTCGCTGTCGCTTCCTCCTGCGCCAGCATCCTCCCCGGGGAGTCTCCTCCCCTCTTCTGCGCGTGCGCACTTGTCAGCAAGAGCATAGAGCTCGCTGACATCCCGAATCTTGGTCATCGCCATTTCCTCACGCATGCGGCGGTTACGCATGTTCTGGTGGAACGCGCTGATAACCGCGGCAGGGTGGACATCAGGGATGTTGTGCTGTACACGGCTGAAGCGCTGGATGTACTTGCGCAAGGATTCTCCTTCCTTATGGGCCAAAATGTGGAGATCGCTCTCCTGGCCGTGGGGTTTGTGGCTGCCGGTGAAGGCGCCAACAAATTGGTGGCAAAGGTCGGCCCAAGAAGAGATGGAACCTTCCAGCAAGTGCATAAGCCACGAACGGACGTTCGGCTTTAGCACGAGCGGGAAGTAGTTCGCCAAGATCTTCTCGTCACGCCCCCCGGCAGCCTGCACCGCGATGGTGTAGACACTAAGGAACTCCGAGGGGTGCGTCTTGCCGTCGTACTTCTCCGGTACGTCGGGTTTGAAATTCTTCATGCTGGGCCACTGGACGCGCCGCAGCTCGCGGGTGAACGCAGGGCAACCCGCCGCGTACGGCAAGTCGCCTGGTTCACCGTGCGCGCGCGCGTCGACAGCGTCCCCAGCCCTCTGGTCTGATTGTCGCCGAGCTTCTCGGCGGCGCTCGATTCTTGTTCGAGCGTCTTCTTGGCGCCGGTCGTCGAGGACCTGGCGCTGGTCCCGACGGGCCCGCGGATCCGACGATGCCGTGGAGCCGTCGTCGGCGTTGTTCCGGCGGGGTGGCGTCTTCTGCTTCCGCGGCGGGGAGTGCATGCTTGTCGCACCCCCGGCGGTTTTGTCGCCGTCGGCCTTCGTCTTCTTAGCTTGCCGCGGCCGCGAGGCCGCCGGCTGCTGTGGAGAATCGTGGTTGGCGAAGGCGATCAGGCTCTGAATGGTGGCCCTCCAGTCTTCGGCCTTGTCTGCCGCTGGAGGGAAGTCGAGGAGCAGTTGCGCCCTTGCGAGCGCTTCTGCTGGAGTGGAGGGGAACGGGGGCGAGCGGTGCGAGGAGCGGGATATGCTCGGACTCCTAACAACGTTAGAAGGAGCAGGGTCCCTTGCTGGCGCCTTCGCTTTGCTTGTGCCCGGACGGTGGTCCGGGGCGTCCCGCGAGCCTCCGGTTTGTCCTTGTCCCAGCAAGCGGATACCACCTCCCGTGGTATCGCGTGGCTGGGTTGTCGTGTGCTGAGATGGACGCGGCGCGTCCACGGAGACCGAGGCTCGGTCGTCCGTCTTGTCCTTGGATCTGGTGGCGCCGCGAGTGTCCTCGCCGGCGACCACCCTTCCGACGGCGTCTCCCCCGCCCACCGTTGGCTCTGGTGGCGGCGGATGAGACGCAGACGGGCCTCCGACCTCCGAAGCCTTCTTCTTCGGGGCCATGGTGCTATTGCTGATGAAGTTGCTGATGAAACTGGAGAGGTTGATGAAGAATGCGCCCGCGCGAACGCCGGATCAGATTCGCACAACCTCGACGCCCCCTACCTGGCGCGCCAAAGATGTCGGGGGAAACTGTCCGCCACGAACACCTATGGGACCGGAGCCCCTTGTCTGTGCGGTACGAGGGCGGAGGGAGCACGAAGAGCAGATCGTAGCGAGCACGCGGGCAGTTTTACCCAGGTTCGGGCCGCGGTAGACGCGTAAAACCCTACTCCTGCTTAGTTGTGTATTGAGTTGGAGAGCTCGGGAGCTTGAAGAAGCAGCTACACCGAGCGTATGAGCGATCTAGGTTCGGAACCCCCTCCATGTTGTGCATGGGCCTCCTTTTATAGTGCAAGGGGTCACCGACAGGTGTTAACGTAGGAGAAAGGGGTAAAAACGTAAAAGAGGTGGTAGTTGTAACAGTGCGGGAATAGTGGAGCTACAGTGCGCGAACAGTGGTCGCCACCTACTTTGACAGTGGGGGACAAGGGCATTTACTGCCCGTCGCCGTCGACCCCAAAAGCTCCCGCCCTTGCGTCTCCGTTCGCCACGGCGATGGCTTCACCACCGTGAAGTGCCACCGTGTCCCCTAGGCTACGCAGCCATCCGCCACGCGTCCCTGGAATGGCCCCAGGGCGACGCGTGGGCCGATGAGCTGGAGCGCGGGCACGCGGCACATCTCTCCCGGCAAGCACCTTGTCGGGGTCTTGATCTTGCCGGGCCCGGGAGCTTGCCGGGCTCTGAAGCTTGTCGCTCCCCGGGCCCTCGCCGGGACGCATATAGCGCCGAGGCGTGTCTTCTATGATGTAACCTTCTAGTCTTCCTGGCAAGCTCCCCTTGCCAGGGCCTTGCGTGAGTGATGTTACCTTGAGCCTGGTACGGCCTTCCCGGCAAGCTCCGCTTGCCGGGGTCTCGATCTTCTGTCTCGTATACTTTGTTTTTGAATGGTTTGATATGGAGCAGGAAGGTCTTCGGCGAGCACGCGGTAAACCCTGCCGCGGGAAGCTGCAACTGCCCGTGCACAAGTTGGGGTACTGAGGCACCCCTACCTTAGTACACCGACACAAGCCTATTGTGACTAACTTCTTAGGACCCAACTTGGTTGGGGACCAACTAGCTCAAACTTGATCAATAGGTGTTTCGGATGGCATTGGAGACTTGGCTACATTATGAAGAATTAAGGGGTCTTCATCATTCATATTGTCTCAAGCCAAGTCATTCGGATTATCAAGTTTCTATCTTATATCCAATGTTCCTCCTTGCTGTAACTCGTGCTTAAATTGTCTACATTGAAAGTTACTTGCCCCTTTGCATGTTTTGGTTTTGTTCCTTGCATGTGTTTGTATATGTTGTGCGTCCAATTTGTATATCTTGAGAAATCAAGTATGTGTATATTGGTTTGCACATCATGTATGTGTGTGTCGTGCGTTGAGCCTTTGTGCTTCTTGCTTTTATCTTAGTTGGCTCTTGTGAGAGATTAATGGAACATCCCATTTTGGGGGAGTGATGTGCTTTGTGCACCTCACAATCCTATAAATGTGTGTACATGAGGAATACCATCTAGTATTGATATTACAAGATTATCTAGTCTCTATGTGGTATGTCTTCTCATGAGAAAGTCAAATTCTAAATGTTCCATTAATTATCTCTGGTTGGTTCTCTTTTGCATCTTGGTAAGTTTTTCATTGGTATCACATTATGGGGGAGTAATATTCTATGTGCATAGGGTTGCCCCCAAGGGTTGCCATTTGTACGGGTTCGGTGACCGCCCTCAAGGGTCCCTTAGTGGAATCACGGCATCTTGCATTGTGCGAGGGCGTGAGGAGATTACGGTGGCCCTAGTGGCTTCTTGGGGAGCATTGTGCCTCCACACCGCTCCAAACGGAGATTAGCATCCGCAAGGGTGTGAACTTCGGGATACATCGTCGTCTCCGCGTGCCTCGGTTATCTCTTACCCGAGCCCTTTACTTATGCACTATACTTTGTGATAGATATATTGTTTCTTGTCATATATCTTGCTATCACCTAGTTGTTTATCTTGCTTAGCATAAGTTGTTGGTGCACATAGGTGAGCCTAGTTGTTGTAGGTTTTGTGCTTGACAAATTAACCACTAGGTTTATTCCGCATTTGTTCAAGCCTAAACCGTAATTATTTTAAAGCACCTATTCACCCCCCCCTCTAGGCGACATCCACGATCTTTCAACTATGTTGGGCCTCCAAGCGCAGAGGTTTGTAGGACAGCAACAATTTCCCTCATGTGGATGACCTAAGGTTTATCGAACTCAGGGAAGTAGAGGTTGAAGATGGTCTCTCTCAAGCAACCCTGCAACTAAGATACAAGAAGTCTCTTGTGTCCCCAACACACCTAATACAACTAGGAGTTGTATAGGTGCACTAGTTCGGCGAAGAGATGGTAAAATATGGATGATAGGAGTGGCAAAGCAAAGTAATATAAATCTGTAATAAAAAGTGCAGCAAGCAAACAAGTGGTAAACGTGAGCACAAATGGTATTGCAATGGTGGAAACAAGGCCTAGGCTTCATACTTTCACTAGTGGCAACTCCCAACAACATTAACATAGTCTAATCACATGATATTTCCCATAAAACATGCAATGGAGACGCACTCGGAGGTCATTCCTTTGTTGTCAAGAGAGGACGAGAATTATGTAGGGCTACAAAAGCACACCTCAAAGTTTGTAGTTCTCAATCTATGGATTTCCCAATGTCACCGCGGCCATCCCAAGAGAGTACCACAATCACCACAACATATCTCAAGGATAGTCAAAGACAAGCACCAAGAGACTCTCAATCTTCAATCAACGCACAAAAGAGGAAATCACTCATGAAAATATTCTTCTAATCCATGTCCAATAGGCCGCTGTCACCTTGGTCTCGGGGATTTTACTTGATAAAGACAAGTGAGTACATCAATCCAATACATAGAGGAAGGGGAAATAGCATGGGATCTCCCTAGATTAACATAGCCTATGATCACAACGAAGATCACATCATGGGAGAGAGAATTGACCACATAGCTACTGGTAGAAACCTCAGCCCCGAGGAGGAACTACTCCCGCATCATGGAGGGAGGAAGCAACGTCGATGGAGATGAATCCGGGGGCACTTCCCCGTCCCGGCAGGATGCTGACACAGGAATTCTGGTCCCCCGAAACTTGGTGCCGATGGCGGCGGAGATCGGAATTGCTTCTGGAGAAAAGAGTTCTGGAATCAGGGTTTCCGCGACAAGAGGCATATATATGCGAAAGGGGGCAACCAGAGGCGGAGCTGGGGCCCCAGGCGCCCCCCGGCGCGGCCAGGGGTGGGGCGGCGCCAGGTGGCCGCCTGCCCCCCTGGCTCCCCTCTGGCCCCGCTTTGGTTATTCGCGAAGCTTCCTGTAAGCTGATTTTTCCTGTATTTTTCCTGGAATTTTTGGAGCACTTTTAATATGGGGGAAACCTGAAATAGGAAAACAGCAGAAAGCAGGAACTGGCACTGCGGTGCACTGAGTTAATAGGTTAGTCCAAATATGATCAAAAGTGTATGGAAGTGCATAAATATCATAGCAATATCACACAAAAGAAGCATGGAGCAAGCAGAAATTATAGATACTTTTTGGACGTATCAATGTTACTATTAAGCTTGCTAATAGAGACATTATTTCACCAGTTGGGATTGTTAGAGATGTTGAAGTTTTGTGTGGGAAAGTTAAATACCCTAATGATTTCCTTATTCTTAGTTCCCCACAAGATGAATTTTGTCCCATTATATTTGGTAGACCCTTCTTGAATACTATTAATGCTAAGATAGACTGCGTGAAAAATATTGTTACGGTTGGTTTAGGGGATATGTCTCATGATTTTAACTTTGCTAAATTTCATAGACAACCCCTTGATAAAGAATTACCTAGTAAGGATGAAATTATTGGTCTTTCTTCTATTGTTGTGCCCCCTAATGATCCTTTAGAACAATATTTGCTAGATCATGAAAATGATATGCATATGAATGAGAGAAGGGAAATAGATGAAATATTCTTTAATCAGGGACCCGTATTGAAAAATAACTTACCTGTCGAAATCCTAGGGCATCCTCCTCCTCCCAAGGGTGATCCCGTGTTTGAACTTAAACCTTTGCCTGATAATCTTAAGTATGTGTATCTTGATGAAAATAAGATATATCCTGTTATTATTAGTGCTAACCTTTCAGAGCAGGAAGAAGAAAAATTATTGAAAACTCTGAAGAAGGACCGTGTTGCTATTGGGTATACTCTGGATGATCTTAAGGGCATCAGTCCCACTTTGTGCCAACACAAGATAAAGTTGGAATAAAACGCCAAACCGTTTATTGATCATCAACGACGGTTAATTCCTAAGATGAAAGAAGTGGTAAGGGAGGAAATACTAAAGCCTCTACAGGCATGTATTATCTATCTAGTTGCTGACAGCCAGTGGGTAAGTCCTGTCCATTGTGTCCCTAAGAAGGGAGGTATGACTGTTGTTCCTAATGATAAAGATGAATTGATCCCGCAAAGAATGGTTACATGTTATAGGATGGTAATTGATTTTCGCAAATTAAATAAAGCTACTAAGAAAGATCATTACCCCTTGCCTTTTATTGATCAAATGCTAGAAAGGTTATCAAAACATACTCACTTTTGCTTTCTAGATGGTTATTCTGGTTTCTCTCCAATACCTGTGTCAAAAGGGGATCAAGAAAAGACCACTTTACTTGTCCTTTCGGTACCTTTGCTTATAGACGTATGCCTTTTGGTTTATGTAATGCACCTGCTACCTTTCAAGGATGCATGATGGCTATATTCTCTGATTTTCGTGAAAAGATTGTTGAGGTTTTCATGGATGATTTCTCCGTTTACGGAACTTCTTTTGATGATTGCTTGAGCAACCTTGATCGAGTTTTGCACAGATGTGAAGATACTAATCTTGTCTTGAATTGGGAGAAGTGCCACTTTATGGTTAATGAAGGCATTGTCTTGGGACACAAAATTTCTGAAAGAGGTATTGAAGTTGACAAAGCTAAAGTTGATGCTATTGAAAAGATGCCGTGCCCCAAGGACATCAAAGGTATACGAAGTTTCCTTGGTCATGCCAGGTTTTATAGGAGGTTCATAAAGGACTTGTCCAAAATCTCCAGGCCTCTGACTAATCTCTTACAAAAAGATATTCCTTTTGTCTTTGATGATGATTGTTTAGAAGCATTTGAAATACTTAAGAAAGCATTCATCTCTGCACCTATTGTCCAACCTCCTGACTGGAATTTACCTTTTGAGATTATGTGCGATGCTAGTGACTATGCTGTAGGTGCTGTTTTAGGGCAAAGAGTTAATAAGAAATTGAATGTTATCCAATATGCTAGTAAAACCCTAGATAGTGCCCAGAGAAATTATGCTACTACCGAGAAAGAATTTTTAGCAGTTGTATTTGCTTGTGAGAAGTTTAGACCTTATATTGTTGATTCTAAAGTAACCATTCACACTGATCATGTTGCTATCAAATACCTTATGGAATAGAAAGATGCTAAACCTAGACTTATTAGATGGGTTCTCTTGCTGCAAGAATTTGACTTGCATATTATTGATAGAAAGGGAGTTGACAACCCCGTTGTAGATAACTTGTCTAGGTTAGAGAATATACTTGATGACCCACAACCTATTGATGATAGCTTTCCTGATGAACAATTAGCTGTCATAAATACTTCTCGCACTGCTCCATGGTATGCTGATTATGCTAATTACATTCTTGCTAAGTTTATACCTCCTAGCTTCACATACCAACAAAAGAAAAAGTTCTTCTATGATTTGAGACATTACTTCTTGGATGACCCACATCTTTATAAAGAAGGAGTAGATGGTTTTATTAGATGTTGTGTACCTGAGCATGAACAGGAACATATCCTATGCAAGTGCCACTTCGAAGCTTATGGAGGACACCATGCTGGAGATAGAACTGCACATAAGGTATTGCAATCTAGTTTTTATTGGCCTACTCTCTTAAAGGATGCCCGTAAGTTCGTATTATCTTGTGATGAATGTCAAAGAATTGTTAATATTAGCAGACGTCAAGGAATGCCTATGAATTATTCACTTGTTATTGAACCATTTGATGTTTGGGGCTTTGATTATATGGGACCGTTTTCTTCCTCTAATGGGTATACACATATTTTAGTTGCTGTTGATTACGTTACTAAGTGGGTAGAAGCTATTCCAACTAGTAGTGCTGATCATAACACCTCTATAAAGATTCTTAAATAAGTTATTTTCCCAAGGTTTGGAGTCCCTAGATACTTAATGACTAATGGTGGTTCACACTTTATTCATGGTGCTTTCCTTAAAATGCTTGCTAAGTATGATGTAAATCATAGAATCGCATCCCCTTATCACCCACAGACTAGTGGTCTAGTAGAACTAAGTAATAGAGATTTGAAATTAATTTTGCAAAAGACAGTTAATAGGTCTAGAAAGAATTGGTCCAAGAAACTTGATGATGCACTATGGGCCTATAGAACTGCATACAAAAATCCTATGTGTATGTCTCCATATAAGATGGTTTATGGAAAAGCTTGTCACTCACCTCTTGAGCTAGAACATAAGGCATATTGGGCGCTTAAAGAGCTCAATTATGATTTCAAACTTGCCGTTGAGAAGAGGTTATTTGACATTAGCTATCTTGATGAATGGAGAACCCAGGCCTATGAGCATGCCAAGCTGTTTAAAGAAAAAGTTAAAAGGTGGCGTGACAAAAGGATACAAAAGCGTGAGTTTAACGTAGGTGATTATGAATTGCTATACAACTCTCGTTTAAGATTTTTTGCAGGAAAACTTCTCTCTAAGTGGGAAGGACCCTACTTTACCGAGGAGGTCTATCGTTCCGATGCCATAAAGATCAACAACTTCGAGGGCACATATCCAAAGGTGATGAACAGTCCAAGAATTAAACATTATATCTCAGGCAACCCTATAAATTTAGAAACCAATGCTATTGAAACCGTAACCCCGGAGGAATACATAAGGGACACTTTCCAGAACGATTCAGACTCCGAAAAGGAAGATGTATGTGGTATGGTAAGTAAACCGACTCCAAAACAGTTCTAAAGGCAATTTTCCACCGTTTTGGGATATTTAGAAAAATAGAAAAATAAGTGGCAGTCCGGAAGAGACACGAGGCATCCACGAGGGTGGAGAGCGCGCCCCCTCTCCCCGGGCGTGCCCCCCTGCCTCGTGGGAACTTCGTGTACCTCCCGGACTCTGATTTCTTGTATGTTACTCCTTTTGGTCGGTAAAAATTCATTATATATACTCCCGAAGGTTTTGACCTATATATCACGCAAAAATCCTCTGTTTTCGTTTCAAGCTATTGTTTTTGACAGGTCTAGATCATCATGGTGTCTTCCAACACCCCCAAGGACAAGTTCTTTGAGAAGGTCATCAACCCCTACCTTGCGGAGGTGCTGCATCATTCTCAAACCATGGAGTTGCATGAGGGGGTGCTGCACATCCGCGGTATTGAGGGGCCAAGGAGGACCGGAAGTGTGGAGACAAGACTCGAAGCAATGGAGCACCAAGTTTTCAAGTGCCAAGGTATGGTGGAACGAGGACTCAACGCCAACCACATGATGATCTCAAAGATCGCCAACAACCTCAAGCTGTTGAAATCAGCATCTCATAGCCAGTTTCAGTACTTAACAGCCACATGCACTTTTGCAACAGAGATTAACATGGCAATATGAACTCAAACAAGCATGCTACAGATACCATCATGTAGTACACTTCATAATGAACATTTTGACATATCATATGCTTCATTTGGATAAACATGCACCAAGTTATCATAACTCAAACATGGCAACAAAATAACAAGTAACATCAGTTTATAACAAGTAGCACTCTTGCATCAGAGATTAGAGCATCTAGATGAACTCAAACAAGCATGGCACAATGGAACAAAGTGTAGAGCATATCATCACGATCATTTTGACATATTATACACTCAATTTGGATAAGCACACAATTAATTACAGCCACATGAACATAGCAACAAAATATGCATTTTCTGGGACAGAGAGAAAAACCACCTCGGGGAAAATGGACATGTCCAGTGAGATTCAGACACATCCGGGGCTGGGGGTCCACATGGCAGAGAGAGAGGGGCGGACACGTCCGGGCTCCTCCCGGACATGTCCGTCGGGGCGGCATTCGGGCCCACACGGCAGTTGCACAGAGGGCGGTGGACATGTCCGTCGGTGCCAACCGGACATGTCCGGCGGCTTACAGAGCACGGCGAGGCAGAACGGCCCGACGGCGGCCATGGACGGCGGATCAACACCGGCGAGCTCCGGGATCGGTGGGGCGCAGCGGAGGAAGGCCAGATCGCGGCGGCCCGAGGTAGATCCGGCCGTGGGAAGGCTGGCTCCGGCCGATGGAGGAGCTCCGGCGGGCCAACTCCAGCGGTGGAGCTCGAGCGGCTCGGGAGCCGAGCTCCTCCAGGAGCCAGGGCGACGGGTGGGGATCGACGTGATGGGCGGCGGGCTTCTGGCACGGCTCGGGCCTGGAGGCGGAGGGAGCTCGGGTCCCCGCGGCGGGACGACCGCCGGCGGTGGTGACGCGGCGAGGGAGCTGCGGGGCGCGTGCGCTGGAGGCGCGAGGAGGCGGAGAGGCGGGCTCGGGCGGCGGCACTCGCGGGCCTCGGGCCTAGATCCGGCCCGGGGGCGGGCCTGGTGCGGGCCACGCGCGGCGGGGAGCCAGGGGGGCGTGGCGGTTGCCACATGGCAACCTGCGGTTGGCCAGGGCGGCTATTCCGGCGGCGGCTGGCCATACAGGAGCTGCCAAGTGACAGTTCAGGGCTGGCCGGCGCCGGAAAACTTGGAGGAGGCGGTGGCTGGCTGTGTGGAGGGGTTGGCCGCACGAATTTTGAGGCAGAGGGGGGCTATGAGGTAGGGGAATGGCTAGATTAGCTTAGCGGTGTCCAAAATTGGACTAGGGGGACGTATATATAGGGAAATGGCTAGGGTTAGGGGGGTTTTGGGGGCTTTCGGAGCCCTCCGATCGCGATCCGACGGATCCGATCACGAGGTGAGGTAGGATGGGCCTAGGGGAGGTTAGTGGGCTGTGTAGGAGGGGTTGTGGGGAGAGAAGAGGGAGGCCCACGGGGTTTCCAGATACCGAAAATGTCCGACGATTGGACCGGCTACTAGTGCCGCTATATATATCCGCTGGGCTGTCAAACGAGCTCCGAATGCGATGAAATTTGGCAGGCGTCCTGTCTACACTATAATAAGACCACACGCCAAGTTTCAACCCATTCCGAGAATGTTTTCCGGTCACTCACAAAATAAATATTCGGAGGCACCGCGGGCGCGTGCAAGTGTGTCTGGGTTCAGAACGGACAACGTAAAGGACGAGGGGACTCAGACGGATGCAAGTTTTTGAAAACATGATGATGCAACACACATGATGACATGGCAAGATGCAACACGCAAGCAGATGACATGGCAATGGCGACGAATAACCGGCTGACACCTGGCGCACCGGTCTCGGGGTGTCACAACACTCCCCTACTAACAAGAGATCTTGTCCCGAGATCTTAGGAACGAGACGGAAGAGAAAAATGAAGAACAAAGAACCTTGGGAGGTATAACAACTTGAAAGAACGAACACAACGGAGAAGAACGAAGTTGCAAATACTTCGTTAAACAAGATGAACAAGGAAAATGACGAGAATCAAGGAGGTTGAAAGGCACGAAACAAGAGCCGAAGGAACAAGAATTAGAATTCGAAACCACTCTGGTTAAAAGAGATAGAATGTATCTTCACGAAGGAATTCGGGCAGCACTCCGGCTGAAACTGAAAGAAATAGCACACTGGTTGAATATGAATGGAATTGAACAAGAACTCGAGAAGATGAAATGATACTCGATGATAGCAATAACACAATGCCTCCGGAAGAATGGAAAGAATGCAATGAAAAGAATGGAGAAGAAGATGACAACTTGAGCACAAGTGACATGAACGGAAATTTATAAGAGAAAGACTTGAACGGAGTTGTTGAGAAAATGAACAACAAAAGAATAAGCTTGTCGTGGACTTATGAAAACATCTCAAAACTTGAGGTGAATTACCGCCGCAACAAAAAGAAGGACTAGCTGAGAATGAAGAATTGCAAAACTCCACTTCAAAAGAATATGGAGAATTATTTGCACTCAGGAGGCAAGAATAAGAATGCTTGAGCTGCTCCAGAAGAATTAGATGAATATTTGAAGAATGAATTTCATCGTGATGAACCTCCAGGAAGAACTCCGGTAACAAAAGTATATTGATATAGAAATGAAGGATTCAAGAATAAGAATAAAGCCTTGCGATGATTAGACGAGGGTCCGACGAGATAGCCGAGGAAATTATGAACTCCGGGAAGAAAAGATTAAGCACTCAGAACTAGAATTTATTCATCAAGAATAAACTCCGAAGGAAGGGATTAAATCGAATTCACAAAGAAGAATAAGAATTATGTTATGCTTATCCTCCACCAATTAAATTGATGCGAAGCAATGGATTCGCACACTACTTATTCTCCTTGAAATGATTAAAGAGGGATATATCGCGAACTTGCGAAAATCTTCATGAGCCACCGGTAGGATTGGAATAAAAATGAATGGATTGATATGATAGCACCGGAAAAGAACTCTTGATCGAACCACCGTGAAGAATTGAAATTGAGTGAATACGATGAATCGCCGGGAAGAATAAAGCACTCGAGGGAATTTGAATGCAAGAGAACGAAGAGGTCGCGAACTGATTAAAGACTGTTTGAACGAAGCACCGGAAAGAATGTGAGACGAACGAAGAGTCATCAATGGAGAATATTTGGAGGACGAAGTTGAAAACCGAGAACGAAGAAATCTTCTGAAATGATGGCCTTTGGAGGAACACAAAGAAAAGAATTCCTGAAATACTCCGGAAAGGTTGAAGAAAGAATTTGACACGAATCGGAACAAGTAAGAAGATAGCATGAAGCTAGAACGATGAATGTCGAGAAAACGAACAAGATTTAGAGGAACTCTTCATCGGTCTTGAAATGATGACGAGAAATACCCCCAAAATTATTTAGATACTTCGGAAGAATGAAAAGAGGACGGTTGACCCAACAATGAAAAGAATTGAAAGCGATCTTGGAGAAGGGATGTGACTGATGGAATCCATACTTACGTCACAATTGAAAAGAATATAGAATACTCCGGGAAAATAGAAGAGTCAGGTAAGATCCTGGGAAAGACCTGTGGGTTATGAGCCCACCGAAAAGAAAACACCGTTGGAAAGGATCGAAAGGAGATGATGCACCGGAACGATTAAAAGACTCGAATGATGTAACAAACTCGAATTAATGGAACACAGACTAATCTCTTGAGATGACTTCGGAACTCCGGAATAATTAAATGGCGAGAGGTAAACAAGCAAGGAGAAGGAATTGAGCCGAGGAAAAGAATAAGATCAATATCGAAAACTTGAATTGAATCCACCGAAAAAGAAAAAAGATGAAAAATGTCAAACGAGAGGAGAATTCATTGGAGAAGAAAAGAGAAGAATGATGACGAGCTAGAAGAGGAATCACCAGTTAAAATAACCGAGGAAGAATGCAGAGGGTCACACGAGTAGGATGGATACTCGACTAAGGACTCCGGCTCCGAGAAGAAAAAGGGTGGGCAGGTGGAAAAAGAAAGAACACAACAGACGAGGAAAACACCGTCGGTTGAAAAGGACCGAGGGTTGAACTTGCAAGAAGAACATGGTTGAATCCACTTGACGAGAGATGCACCAGATGAAAGAACTAACAACGCAACGAACGAAAACTAACCACGTGATCCTAAAAAAAATTTGAAGGGGAAGAGGAGTAATTCAAAACACCTACGTCAAGATTCCTCAACAGAGCGACGAAGGGGCAGGGGAGTAAAAAGAATTCCTACTCTCCAATATAACTAGACTCCGAAAAAGTTTTCTTCTAGACTCAATAACGGCCATACTACGATCAATCAAGGGGGCTCCTATGGTCGGTCGAGGCTCTGATACCAACTTGTCAAGCCCAAGATGCGATTCTATCCCGATCACGTGACACTTACGTGATTGGGGCACAACCGCATTTCGAGCGCTTAGCAAGATGGATATCATTACATCGTACAGTTACATACATACATGGGGGATACAACAATACATACATGTCACATGAATACAACATCAATACAAGGCATCCGACTACGGATGCAAACAAGAAAAGCACAAAGACATCCATCTGCTATCCCAGGCTGCCGACCCGAAACCTAACCCAAGACTGAAGAAGAAGAAGAAAGAAAGAACTCCAACACAATGATCATCGCTCTCACGTCAAGACATTGGAAACCTGCACCTGCAACTGTTGTTGTAGTATCTGTGAGCCATGAGGACTCAGCAATCCCATAACCATGGGTAACAACACTATCAAAGCTTAAAGGGAAGGAGGAGGTAAAGTGGTGAGGTTGCAGCAGCAGCTAAGCAAATATATGGTGGCTAACTTACGAGTACAAGAATAAGATGAGCATCTACGGAAACGGTCGCAAACTAGTAGTGATCGCTAAAGATCCTGAACTACCTACGAGTCAAGCATAACCCCACCGTGTTCTCTTCTCAAAATGAAAAGAGACAGTCACGGTTACTCACACAGTTGTGTGTTTTACTTCGGATCCTCTGTCAAGTTTTCTACAACCGGACATTAACAAATTCCAATCTGCCACATAACCGCGGGCACGGCTTTCGAAAGATCATAACCCTGCAGGGGTGTCCCAACTTAGCCCATCACAAGCTTTCATGATCAGCTGAAGTAATAATAATTATTACCCCTTATCTTAGGGAAATCCGATTAGGCTTGGTATCCCGGTGCACAAGACATTTCGACAATGGTAAAACAAGTCCAGCAAGACCTCCCGGTGTGTCGACACCCTGATAGTAGCCGCGCGTATCTCGTCCCAGGCCATGACCGGATGGGTGATGCTACAGGTAAAACCAGCCCTCGAGTTTCCTCGAGGTGGCCCCGCAGGCTCCCCGTTTGGGACCAACACCATCAGCACTGGCCCCCTGCTATGTAGAAAGAATCTCGGGTAGCGCTAACTCCCTATGCAATTTAGTTAATTAATTAAGTTGTTATTATGAGCAAATTAAAACCAATGTTGGGCCTTGCTGGAGGAGTTTTATTCAAAGACGAACTGTCAGGGGGTCCCCATATACCCAACCGTGTAAGGAACGCAAAATCAAGGAACATAATGCTGGTTTATCGGCGCCTAAGGTGGCATGAGTGGAACAAAACACCGAGCAAAAGGCCAAGCCTTCCACCCATGCCCAGTATATAGGTGTGTTAATATATATAAGACATATTGTGATATTCCAAAGCAACAAGTTCCAACCAGGAACGATCTTCATCTTCACCTGCAACTAACAACACTATAAGAGGGGCTGGGCAAGCAGGTCACATAGCCAAACAATGGTTTTGCTAGGAAGGTTCCAAAGGTTAGAGGTTTCATGGCAACAAGGAGAGGGGCTGACAATAATGATGGGTAGCGCAACATATAACGATAGCATCGAGACAACTAAGCAAAGGCAATGATAGTAAAGGTATCCAAGGGTATGGTCATCTTGCCTGAGATTCCGCAAGGAAGAAGAATGAAACCATGAAGAAGACGAAGAAGAAGCCTTGAAGACGAACCACATGTAGTCGAACGAATCCTCACGAACGCAACGGAAGAAGCACTAACGAGAAGAAGCAAGCAACACGGTAAACACACCACACGAGACATGACAAGATGCTCAACCAAGTATGATGCAATACAGTTCTATATAGGATGCACTACAGGTCCATACAGGAAGCAAAACATGGCAAGGTAGGAAGCACACAAGAACAACACAAGAACATGACAATATGCTCAAGCAAGTATGATGCAAGACAAGTCTATATATGATGCAATACATGGCAAGGTAGGAAGCACACAAGAACAACACAAGCCAACAAGTTTAAATGAGGCTGGAAACTACCTATAACAAATCCGGTAAGTCCTCATATGCATAATTTGAAATTAGTCCAGATCTGAACAAACCTTAAGTTAAAGTTGTTAAACAGCAGGTTAACATGCACCATGATGATCTACACGAAATTCTAGTCAAGTTTCATATAAAGTTTGTTTAATTCGGAGCTACGGCCTAGAAGATATGAGCAAAACAAGACAAGCAAGGCAACGGTGCAAGATGCACCCAAACATCAAGCAAACTCACTCCAAACATGAAAACAATATGATATTATGATTCTACATGCAAAATCACACAAGTTTTGTATAAGGCACACCCAAAACGGAGCAACGGGCTAAAATATACACATGAAACAAGATACAACAACAAGCTGAAGTTAACAGCCACATAACAACTTTGGAGCAAGGTAAATATATGCTATAGCACTCAAACATCATAACAAGAAGCATGGATCTGAACTAGACATGATACTTAACAAGTAGGAACTTAGAACACACCTAAAAGCTTGCTGGAAAACATTTAAACAAGCATGGCAAGTTGCAATAAAATATTCCAGACTTAGCCAAAATCTAGGAAGGCAAAAACATCATCACAATGCTGCCTTCGGAGGCACAAAACAACATGAATATCAACTCCACTAAGCATATAAAGAGCATAGACATGTAGTAGACATATCCTATAGCAAACAACTCCATTGGAGCAACTCCATAGGAGGCATGGATCAATAGCAACAAGCTCCACCAAATTAAACATGCTGATAAAAATCCTGACAGGTATAATTTATAGCAACTTGAGAGCAAGAAATAAATAAGCTACAGCAGGTCACATGGGCAAGTAAGGGCATGAATGGATAGACAACAACATGTACAACAAGGAATGATCAATGGCCACCCCAAAACTAACATGGATTTGCCTAGGGCATCAAGCAAACATAGCATCAGGATAAGATAGATTCCAGACTTAGTAGAATTTCACTAAGTGTTAAAACAGTTATGTTGGCATGGCATGTTTACAACCATGTTTAAGTCAACACAAGGCATATCATGGAAAGTTAAATGCACCACTGCAAAGACCATATAGTGGTGCTTCTAAAACATCTAGACATGTGGCATGAGGACAAACACATCAATAGCAAAGAGCAATTGAAATCAGCATCTCATAGCAAGTTTCAGTACTTAAGTGCCACATGCACTTTTGCAACAGAGATTAACATGGCAATATGAACTCAAACAAGCATGCTACAACAACCATCATGTAGTACACTTCATAATGAACATTTTGACATATCATATGCTTCATTTGGATAAACATGCACCAAGTTATCATAACTCAAACATGGCAACAAAATAACAAGTAACAGCAGTTTATAACAAGTAGCACTCTTGCATCAGAGATTAGAGCATCTATATGAACTCAAACAAGCATGTCACAATGGAACAAAGTGTAGAGGATATCACCACGATCATTTTGACATATTATACACTCAATTTGGATAAGCACACAATTAATTACAGCCACATGAACATAGCAACAAAATATGCATTTTCTGGGAAGGCTGGCTCCGGCCGGGGGAGGAGCTCGGGCGGGCCAACTCCGGCGGTGGAGCTCGAGCGGCTCGGGAGCCGAGCTCCTCGAGGAGCCAGGGTGACGGGCGGGGATCGACGCGATGGGCGGCGGGCTTCTAGCGCGGCTCGGGCCTGGAGGCGGAGGGAGCTCGGGTCCCCGCGGCGGGACGACGACGACCGCCGGCGGTGGTGACGCGGCGAGGGAGCTGCGGGGCGCGCGCGTTGGAGGCACAAGGAGGCGGAGAGGCGGGCTCGGGCGGCGGCGCTCGCGGGCCTCGGGCCCAGATCCGGCCCGGGGGCGGGCCTAGTGCGGGCCGCGCGCGGCGGGGAGCCAGGGGGCGTGGCGGTTGCCACATGGCAACCTGCGGTTGGCCAGGGCGGCTGTTCTGGCGGCGACTGGCCATACAGGAGCTGCCAAGTGGCAGTTCGGGCTGGCGGGCGCCGGAAAACTAGGAGGAGGCGGCGGCTGGCTGTGTGGAGGGGTTGGCCGCACGAATTTTGAGGCAGAGGGGGGCTAGGAGGTAGGGGAATGGCTAGATTAGCTTAGGGGTGTCCAAAATTGGACTAGGGGGACGTATATATAGGGAGATGGCTAGGGTTAGGGGGGTTTTGGGGGCTTTCGGAGCCCTCCGATCGCGATCCGACGGATCCGATCGCGAGGTGAGGTAGGGTGGGCCTAGGGGAGGTTAGTGGGCTGTGTAGGAGGGGTTGTGGGGAGAGAAGAGGGAGGCCCACGGGGTTTCCGGATACCGAAAACGTCCGACGATTGGACCGGCTACTAGTGCCGCTATATATATCCGTTGGGCTATCGAACGAGCTTCAAATGCGATGAAATTTGGCAGGCGGCCTGTCTACACTATAATAAGACCACACGCCAAGTTTCAACCCATTCCGAGAACTTTTTCCGCCACTCACAAAATAAATATTCGGAGGCACCGCGGGCGCGTGCAAGTGTGTCTGGGCTAAGAACGGACAATGGAAAGGACGAGGGGACTCGGACGGATGCAAGTTTTTGAAAACATGATGATGCAACACACATGATGACATGACAAGATGCAACATGCAAGCAGATGACATGGCAACATCGATGAATAACCGGCTGACACCTGGCGCACCGGTCTCGGGGTGTCACAACAGAACACACACACACACACACACACACACACACACACACACACACACACACACACACATATATATATATATATATATATATATATATATATATATATATATCAGAGAAGCCAAAAAATACAACATTGTGAAGATAAACCTTGAAGTCAAAACGATGTTGAAGACAAACCAAGTATGAAGATAATGCAGTCATGACGCCAAATGAAAAATCTTCAAGAAAATTTGGTGGTGGCGTTACCCACCGTATAAGAAGTATTAGACCAGGGCACGACGCACAATTATCGTGGCGCTCTAGAGTCGAATTCCACATTAATTTATTCACACTTAGAGTGTATGTCTTCATGAATAGAAGACATGTGTTACCTCGTGTGTTGCACATCTAAGTCATCGAAATACATAAGCGTTAGGATGTGTGTCCAATCACATGACACTCGAGGATTCTAGGAAATTTAGCTCACACCGTAGCTTACAAAACCTTTTATCATCCAAGGGCTTAGTGAAGATATCTGCCAATTGCTCTTCAGTATTGACATGAATGATCTCAATGTCCTTCTTGATCACATGATCCCTGAGAAAGTGCTGACGAATCTCAATGTTCTTTGTCTTCGAGTGCTGAACAGGATTGTGAGCAATCTTGATGGCGCTCTCATTATCACAGAAGAAATGCACCTTCACCATGTTGATGCCATGGTACTTAAGAGTTTGCTTCATCCAGAGAAGCTGAGCGCAACAATATCCATCAGCAATGTATTTAGCTTCAACTATGGAGATAGACACTGAGTTCTGCTTCTTTGAAGACCAATAGACAAGAGATCGTCCAAGAAAGTGACATGTGCATGATGTGGACTTGAGATCAACCTTGTCACCAGCATAATCATCATCTAAGAATCCAACTAGATCAAATATAGAGCCCTTGGGATACCATAATCCTAGTGTTGGGGTGTGAGCCAAGTATCGAAGAATTTGCTTCACAGTGAGGTGATGCGATTCCTTTGGTGCCGCTTGGAATCGGGCACACATGCAAACGCTAAGCATGGTATCAGGCCTAGATGCACATAAGTAGAGTAAAGAACCAATCATGGAGCGGTATACCTTTTGATCGAACTCTTTACCATTGTCGTCAAAGCCCAATTGACCTTTGGTTGGCATTGGCGTCGTATACCCTTTGCAATCTTGCATTCCAAACTTCTTCCGGCAATCTTTGAGGTATTTCTCTTGAGATATAAAGATGTCATTCTTCTGCCGACGAATTTGAAGTCCAAGGAAGAACTTTGGCTCACCCATCATGGACATTTGATATTGCTCTTGCATCATGTATCCAAACTCATCACTGTATCTTTTGTCAGTGCATCCGAAGATAATGTCATCCACATAGATTTGGCATAAAAACAGTTCACCGTCATATGTATTCGTGAAGAGTGTAGGATCAAGTGAACCAGGTTTGAAGCCTTTGCTTTTCAAGAAGTCTTTGAGTGTGTCATATCAAGCTCGAGGTGCTTGTTTGAGGCCATACAGTGCCTTGTTGAGCCTGTAAACCATGTCAGGAATCTTTGGGTCTTCAAAGCCAGGAGGTTGTGCAACATACACTTCTTCTTCAATTTTTCCATTCAGAAAGGCACTCTTTACATCCATTTGATATAGAAATATGTTATGGTGGTTGGCATAGGCTAGCAGTATGCAAATGGCTTCAAGCCTAGCCACAGGAGCAAAGGTTTCATCGAAGTCAATTCCTTCCACTTGAGTATAACCTTGAGCAACGACACGAGCCTTGTTTCTGACAACTTGACCATGCTCATATTGTTTGTTACGATAGATTCATTTGGTGCCAATGATGTTATGCTTCCGAGGATCAGGACGCTTAACAAGCTCCCATACATTGTTTAGCTCAAACTGTTGAAGCTCTTCTTGCATTGCTTGAATCCATTCAGGTTCCATAAAAGCTTCATCAACTTTCTTGGGTTCAGATACTAAAACGAATGCAGAGTGTCCACAAAAGTTGGCTAGCTGAGTTGCTTTTGAACGAGTAAGTGGACCAGTTGCATTAAGGCCATCAAGAATCTTTTCCACTTGTACTTCAGTAGCTACCCGAGGATGAACTGGGCGAAGACTTTGCTCATGTTGTTGATCATCTTCTTGTTCAGGATTGGTTTCAGGCTGAGCATTGTCTTCAGGTTGATTAGGTGGAGAGATGATGATTTCCTATTTAGTTGGTTCCTTGGTGGGTATAATTTCTCCTGTACCCATTTGTTTTATAGATTCACTGGGAGAAGCTTCATCTAGCACATTTGACAGGTGCTTTCTTTGCGAGCCGCTAGTTTCATCAAACCGCACATCTACGGTTTCAACCACTTTATAGTGAAAGAGGTTAAAGACCCGATAGGTGTGCGAGTCTCTTCCGTAACCAAGCATAAAACCTTCATGTGCTTTCGGTGCAAATCTGGAAGTGTGATGCGGATATTTGATCCAGCACCTAGCGCCAAAGACTTTGAAATAGCTGACGTTTGGCTTCTTACCAATCAGAAGTTCATAGGATGTTTTCTTGAAGAAATTGTGAAGATAAACTCTGTTGATGATGTGGCATGCAGTATCAATGGCTTCAGGCCAGAACTTTCTTGGAGTCTTGTATTCATCGAGCATAGTACGCGCCATCTCAATGAGAGTCCTGTTCTTACGCTCCACGATGCCATTCTGCTGAGGTGTGTAAGGAGCGGAGAACTCATGCATGATGCCCAATGTATCAAGCTAAGTATCGAGCCCTTTTTTCTTGAACTCAGTTCCATTGTCACTTCTAATGTGCTTGATCTTGATGCCATAGTTGTTCATGGCTCGATTGGCGAATCATGTGAAGACATCATGCACTCCAGTCTTATAGAGGATTATATGCACCCAAGTATATCTAGAGTAGTCATCAACGATCACGAAGCCATACAAAACAAGCAGTAGTAGAGAGAGTAGAGTAGTGAGTAGGGCCAAATAAGTCCATGTGAAGCAGCTCAAAAAGACGTGATGTAGTCAAGATTGTCTTCGAGGGATGCTTGGCCCTAGTCATCTTCCCAGCTTCACAAGCGCCACACAGATGATCTTTCTTGAACTTGACACCCTTGATGCCCATAACGTGCTTCTTCTTGGCGATAGTATGCAAGTTCCTCATGCCTGCGTAACCTAGTCTTCGATGCCAAAGACAACACTCTGAAGCTTTTGCAAGAAGACAGACGACGAGCTGTGGACCTGCAGAGAAATCTACCATGTACAGATCACCTTTTCGATGTCCTTCAAAGACTAGAGACTTGTCAGATTCCATAAGCACAAGGTAATGATATTTTCCAAATATTACAATCATGTTTAGATCACATAGCATAGAGACTGACATTAAGTTGTATCCAAGGGATTCAACAAGCATCACTTTATCCATATGTTAATCCTTGGAAATGGCTACTCTACCAAGACCCAATACCTTGCTTTTACCAGTATCTGCGAATGTGATGTGGCTTTTGGGAGAAGGACGTAGGGTTGAGTCCATGAGAAGACTGTGACAACCTCGATTTTGCCCTTTCCTTTTTCTTTTAATTTTCTTGGTTTTCTTGATTTTATTTGCTTTTCAGTGGCTATGTGGTTCTAAAAATTGGGAAGATCATGTCTTCCTAGGTTTTATAGTGGCTTGCCATCATCCTAATCATCCCAAGATCCTGCCATTTCCATCCTTGACCTAAACCAATATTCTTTTTCTATTAAAGGAATAATTCTCTTTGCCCTAGGTTGTGAAGCAACCTATATCTCTGTCATTCTAAAAATTCCAAAATAATTCTCATAATTTTTTTGGGTCCTATCTTTCTCAAATATGGCAAAACATTTCATTGCCATGTTCAAAAATAATTCTCCAATAATCATTTTCCTATTCTGCCCTAAATGGCACTTTGTGAAGTAAGTGCTATTTATCTTTGCCCAATTGCCTCCAAACTTTGTGGACATCTTTTCCTGTCCATATCATTGCTTTGTGCCAAATTTCATACTCATTTGCCTAGTAAATATTTTTCAGTGATTTTCCAAAGTTTCTGTCTAGAAAGGAACTTTGTGAAGGAAGTATATTATAGACATGTTCAAATGAGATGAAACTTGGTCACATCCTCCATTTGATCAAATCATGTATCTCCACCAAATTTGAGCTTATGGAGATCATCTATGTAAGCTAAGCTCCAAATCTTGGTTTCTGGTAAGATTTTCACTTTGTGAAGCAACCCTATTTTACCTTGCTTCAATTGAGCTGAAAATTTACCAGGGCATTCTTACATCTACATCTACTCCCTCCACCAAGTTTTGACTCAATTCACTTACCATTTACCTTCAGTAAATTCTCCTAGCTTCTGGACAGAATGGAGCTTTGTGAAGCAAGTATCACTTTGGTAACTCCAAATGGCATGAAGTTTTTAAAGCAACTCCATATGGTCAAATAACCCCACTCCACCAAATTTCAGCTCATGACACTTAAGTATGTGAGTGCGACATCATAGTGCCCTAATCTGGTCAGTTTTGCACTTTCTACAACAACCATCATCTAAACTCCTCCTCCTAGTCTGATTTTTGGTGATCTACATCATCTTAGTGTAAGATCATCGCCACACACATTAGTTACTGAGTTACCAAGCCGGTGTCCCCACATCACAGCACAAGCACTTGGCTGCAGGTTTACTTTGGAGCTAAGTGCAAATCTCTTCTTTGCCCCTGGACCAATTTATTTCCTTATTTAGACTCAGGGCACTTAGGTAATCCTACTGGAAATGGTTGGCCACGCCAAAGAGCGCCGCTTGCGCCAATGCGTGTGGTGATCACGCTTGCATCATGCACAGCGCGCGCTCTGGCTCGTTCCGGCCATTGTTCCCGTTGTCTCCCTCCTCGTCCCGACCTCCATCCATGTCCAGGAGCTCGCCCGTGCTCGACTGTGTCGCCCTACATTGATGCCTCATCGTGGTTCGCCATCAATGTGCCGCCAGAATAGTGCCCCTGCGATGCCCAGCCTCTGACCTCCATTAGAGCACTGCTCAAGCTCGCTTGTGAGCTCCAGATCCCTCCCCTCGACTATATAAGGACCCCTCGACCCCTCCTGCAGCTCACCAGCTCCTCCCTCGCCTCATTTGCTACCAGAGCCCTCGGCCCCCTCTTCTTTTTGCCTCTGTCCGCCATGGCCGTCTCGGCCTCGGCTTGAGTCTGGCCAACACAGCCTTCCTCTTATCTTCCCACGATGTCCAACGTGTTCCTCTCATCCCACTGAGCCGCCCCGCCTACTTGCCCCTCGCCGCAGACGGCCGCAGCGCCGAGAAACCCCGCCGCCTGAAGCTCTCTCCGTAACTCTCATGGAGCCACCGCTCCCATCCATCCTACCTCTCCCCGGCGCCTACTAGCCACCTGAACGGACGTGGTGTGGTTCCCTGGTCCCGCCGGTGTCCTCAGATCGTCTGGAGCCCGCCGGAGTCGCCCGCCCCATCACTGGCCGCCCGCTTTTGCCTCCTCCTGCCTCCTCCTGTCCCCGTCTCCCCACTCCTCCTCAGTGGCCACCTACTCCCTGGACGGGTGCGCCGCTCCGTCCCGCACCCACCGGTGGCCGCGCCCTAGCCAAAGGTGACCGGAGCCGGCCGGCCCCATAGTCTCCTGCCGCCCTGCCTCGCCTCGTCTCTGTCTTGCTCGGGGTAGAGCGAGCGAGGAGGAAGACGAGCGCCAGCCTGGCCCCCTGCCCCTGCGTCCCACCTGTAAGCCTCTCCCACCCGGGCCCAGGTACGTTAAGTGGAGATGGTTTCTTAAATGCGTTTTCAGAACTCTGAAAGCGTATTCCTTTCATTCTTTGGCCAAAATACGTTTCTCGTCTGGAAAACGTGTTTTCTTCTTCTGCGGCCAAGAATGCGCTTTCACCATTCCGAAAGCGTATTTTCTAAAATCTGTTTCTGTCTTATCCACTCAGGGACCCGTTGGTGATAAAAATATTCACAGATTGGTTCCTCTCCTTCAACACCTCACAACTTTTCAACGGTAACTCCGAATCAGGTGATTCCAATTCCAAAGCCCACTTCTTCGTATCGACGAGCTCTTTCTGTTGGTACCATTTTCACTAAGTGTTCACACTGTGAAAATGACCATTATGCCATTGCGTCTTTCTGGCCCCTATCGAGAGAGAAGCGTTTCGGTGTTTAGTTTCGCGGCTTCACCACACTTCTTCCCGGAGTCTCCCTCACGACAGGCAAGCCACAATAACCACTTGCATGATAGTCATGCAATAGCCATGGTTTCTATTTGAATATTTAATAAAAGCTTGCTGTTGTATGTCTGCTTGTTTGCTACTGCTATCGTTGTTTCTGTTATGCTCGTGGTTTCATGCTCACTGTCATGCTATGATCTGATGCTTCTTGTTATCTTGTACTACTGGATAGTATCATGTTCACATGTTATGCTTGGTCGTAGAAGCACATGCTAGTAGTAGTAATGTTTATCCGGATGCATGCTTGTTGTCTGTCAAGTACCGGTTATATGCATGTTCCGTTGCTACTAGTTAGTTACATGCTTACTTGGTAGTGTTCTTGCTATGTTCTTGCATGGTATTTATTTATGATGTTAGTAGTTATGCATGCCATGAGTAGTGTTATGCTTGTGATATTTATGCTAGTCAGTATGCCATGCTCATTTGGATATATGCTTCATTGTGGTTATGCTCGATGATTATGTTGCACCTCTATGCTCATGTTTATATCATGCTCATGCATCGTAGTTGCATCATGTTATTTTATTATGGCTCAACATCATTTGCATTAAAGTTTAACCGGATTAAATTGAACTTGAACAATTGTTGGCTGAGTCATGGTGCCACCAGATCGAGCTGACCAGTGCAGCCACACTTGCCTTTATGGGAAGGCCCTAACTGGGTCTATTGTCATGCCTCTCGTCGGTGCCTCCAACGAGGGAAGGTTATGGGCGCGTGCTACCCTGATCAGGTAGGCAGACATAACCCTGTGTGCCCGTTGTTGTTGTTTTTCAGCTCGGGTCCCCGTTTGGGACCGTTTGGCCATGACGGTGGTCGTGGTGTCTTTGGTAGACACGGGGCCACCCAGGACTAGCCCAGTGGGGAGTGAGTCGGAGTGGACGGGAGAGTGTCGTGGCAGTAGGACGGTTTTGTTGGAACGCCGTTGGTCCACCCAAATGGGAGTGCGAGGCCATGGGTTCTGTGGTGTGGGTACAATGCGCTACCTCTGCAGAGTGTGTGTCTTAATCTATCGATAGCCGTGCCTGTGGATAAGGGCCCAGTTCGTGTCAGTCACACCGTGAGTCAACAGTAATAATTATAATGTGCTTAATAACAAACCCGATTCGAGGAATGAGAAAGATGTTGGAGGTGATCGTGAGATGATCACGGTGGTATCGAGGATACCGAGTTGTTGGATGTGATCGTGAGATGATCATGGTGGTATTGAGGATACCGAGTTGTTAGATATTTGGGATGTTATGCGAGAGTCAATGTAAAGGTCAAGATCCTTGTGGTCACTTAATGATTACTATGGTATTGTTTATACCAAGCTTGATTTGATCCCGAGATGATCGTGTGATGTCTGTGGTGGTAAGTTTGTGCATGTGAAGGTCATGGGGTAACCCGAGCAGAGTAAGTTGGTGCATGATAGTATCATCATGTTGCATGTAGTATCACCATGTTCATATGCTCATGCTATGCATGTTCTACATGTTTAGTTGTGCATGCCATGTTGTTCTGTTAGTACCATGTTCATGATTGAATTAACATGCTAATGCCATGCTGTTGTTTGTCTTAACTGCTTTTGGTTTGTTGTGAGCTTGCAAGTACATTCAATGTACTGACCTGGCGTGTCATGCCAGTTTGCAGGTCGTGTCTGGATTGCTTGCTTGTTTGGTGTGGTTCCTGTGTTCGCGAGCTAGGATAAACGTTCCAGCCAGAGTCCCTGCGGATTGGAGTCCATCATCGCCGTTCGTTGTTCCGTTGCCTCGAGTTGTTATGCTGCTTGCATAGAGCAACCGTGGTTGGTGTAGCGTCGCCATGCCGGTGTTATTCATTGTAATATCGGAGACCTTGTATTCATATTCTTGTTGTAATAAAAATCTGATTTGTTCTATGCTAAGCTGTTCCGTATTCCAGAAGACTTCACCTCGATCTCTGGACTGGAATACGGGGTGTTCTGGTTTCTCTGAGCCGGGGTGCCACAAAGACGTCGATCACCAGTCATGTGGTTGGTGCATCCACTATCAATTATCCATTCAGTGGCTTATGATGTAGCACCCTATAGTTCAGTTAGCGGCATAGTTTTCACAAAGAGAGGTGTGAAGCATAAACATTTGACGAACAAGCATGCTATCAAAGTTAAGGTCCTTGTTAGGCATGATAGGAAGCGTATCAAGAAACCATGGGATGAAACACATGGTTAGACCATTTTGACATTTAATCTTGCATCCCACAAGATGTTTTAGGTCCCCAACATTGGCGTCTGAAGTCTTTGATTTTCGGCTGGAGACCTTTCCGTGCAAGAGAAGTTAATTCTTCTTAACCACCCACATATTTAGGGGTGGCTTAGATGCAATAAGTCTAAGTGCAGCATCTGAGAACTTTGGCTTGGGAGCCCTAGCAGATAGCTTTTGCAGGTTGTGAATAATAACCATATGAATATGTAGAGAAGTTCTTTGTCTTATGAACAAAGCGGTTAGATGAAACATGCTCATATTCATGAGTCTGATGACAATCTCCCCGCAAATCATTTTGCGTTAGAGTGACCCAGTGAGGTCCTTTGTGTGTATGAAGTCTTTGGACCATATGAAGCCTTTGGTCTGGGGTTGATTTTCTTTCCAAGTGTTGTCATGATGACATTCACTAGAAGCTTTTTGAGAAGACTTCTCGGAACCCAGACCTTCTTCATAGGTGACCCATTCCTGCAGTTAGTTCCAATGAACCTGGCAAACACTTTATCGTTCTGATCCTTGAACAGTTTATAGTTTGAGTCAAATGACTCGTCAATGACAATAGGGTTAGCACAAGTGAAGCCATATACGCTAGATGGATCTACTGGTGGGGCCTTTGCAGCAACCCATGCGGTTTTGGGGTACTGCTCATGCTTCTAGTATGAACCATCAACATTTATTTTCCTTTCGAACCCAACACCCTCTTTCCAGGGTTTCAGTTCAAAATCTGTTTCTTGAGAATATCGCACAGTGTCTGATGCCCTTTTAGGCTTTGTACACGCCTGTTTCAAGCAATGTCTTCAACCTAGCATTCTCATCAGCAATAGCAGTGGTTTCCTCAACAAAGGGGTTAGTTACCACATCAACAATTGAAGATATTGCAATTTCAGAAGCAGTAGAGCATTCAGCAACGGCGACAACATTGTTGCGCTCAAGACATTTTAGACAAGTTGGCACAAAGTCTCCCTGAGCGGAACTAATCTGTTGGGCAAGTAGTGAATCATTTTCCTTTTGAAGATCATCATGAGACGCTCTAAGTTTCTCTAGGTCTTGCTTCCTTTGAAGATAATCATAGGAAAGCTTCTCATGAGTAGGTGAGAGGGTTTCATGACGACTTTCAAGCTCAGTGTACTTAACATGAAGATTTTTTATGTCTTCAATTAAGGAACGAGTTTGATTTATTTCCGCGTCCACCAGATCATCACTTTTGTCTAGCAACTTTTCGATATGTTCCATAGCATTTTGTTGTTCAGTTGCAATTTTAGCAAGGGTTTTATAGGTGGGTTTGGATTCACATTCAGAGTCATCTTCACTAGAGGTCTGAAAGTAGGCATCGTGTGAGTTTACCTTTGCACCACACGCCATGAAGTAGTAGGTTGGAGAAGAGTTGTCCTCATAATTTGCTTCAGCGTCGGCGGAGCGACCATTATCGTAAGTGTTGAAGATGGACTTGGCAACGAATGCCGAGGCTAGAGCTAGGCTAGCCACGCCAGAATCAGACTCCTCCTCAGATTCCACCTCTGCCTCCTTAGAAGCAGACTCCTCGTCTGAACCCTTTTCCTTGCGAATGAAGGCATGAGCTTTGCCAGATGAACTCTTCTTGTAAGACGAAGACTTCGACGAAGACTTGGAAGAAGACTTTGACGATTTCTTCTTCTTCTTGTCATTAGAATCATATTCCTTGCTCTCTTTTTTCTTGGATTCATTGTCCCACTGAGGACACTCAGATATGTAGTGGCCAGGCTTTTTGCACTTGTCACGAGAGGAAGCCTCATCATTTCTGGAGCTGGATCTTGAAGACTTTCCGAAGCTTTTCTTCATTGAGAATCTTTCAAACATTTTCACAAGCATAGCTAGTTCTCTGCCAATGTCTTCAGGATCATGAGTGCTGCAGTCAGAATCTTCTTTAGATGAGGACACAACTTTTGCCTTCAAGGCTCTGGATTGACCATAGTTGGGGCCATAGATATCTCTCTTCTCAGATAGCTAGAACTCATGTGTGTTGAGCCTCTCAAGTATGTCAGACGGATCGAGACTTTTGAAGTCAGGTAGTTCGTGAATCATCTATGCCAAGGTGTCAAACGAACTGTCAAGAGATCTCAATAGCTTCTTCACAACTTCATGCTTGGTGATTTCGGTGGTGCCAAGAGCATGAAGCTCATTGGTGATATCAGTGAGGTGATCAAATGTAAGCTGGACATTTTCATTGTCATTTCTCTTGAAGCGATTAAAGAGATTATGAAGAACATCAATACTTGAGTCTCTCTGTGTTGAGACGCATTCATTGACCTTGGACAACCAGTCCCATACCAGCTTGGCGGAATCCAGTGCACTCACACGTCCGTACTGTCCTTTGGTCAGATGACCACAGATGATGTTCTTGGCGGTTGAGTCCAATTGAGCGAACTTATTGACATCAGCAGGGGTGACACCTTCACCAGCCTTGGGAATACCAGTCTTGACAACATACCAGAGATCATTGCCGATAGCTTCAAGATGCATGCGCATCTTATTCTTCTAGTAGGGGTAATCAGTTCCATCGAAGACAGGGCACGCAACAGAGACTTTGATTATCCCTACAGTCGACATAGCTAAAACTGCATGTGGTTAAACCGAATCACACAAAACAAGCTAGCACCTTGCTCTGATACCAATTGAAAGTGCAAGTTATCGACTAGAGGGGGGTGAATAGGCGATTTTTACGTAAGTCTTCAAAACATGATATCTTTTGTAGACATACAGATGAAATGAACCTATTTGATATGAAGTGGAAGAAAAATGACTCTAGACACGCAATAGTCAAGTAAGCATTATAGTGAAAGTACAAAGACTATTGATAGCTAGATAACATGGATCAAGATGGAAGACAGAATGAAGCTAAACAGGGAACAATCTTCACACAATGAAGTCACACAGATCAGACAAGTAAGCAATGACTTCATGAAGACAAACTGGAAAGTAAATGGGTTGGAAGATAAAACCAGTAGCTCAGAGACGAGGGGAATTTGGTAGACCAGTTCTAGTTGCTGTGACAACTGTACGCCTGGTTAGGGAGGCTGAGATTGAACTCTAAAGACCGTGTCTTCATCTTATTCCCCTTGAGCTAAGGACACCCAGTCCTCGCCCAATCACTCTGGTAAGTCTTCAAGGTAGACTTATAAACCTTCACAGACTTCATTCACCGACGATCCACAATGACTCTTGGATGCTCAAAACGTGACACCTAACTGGTTGGAGGATACACAGTCCTCAAGTGTAACAAGTATTTAGATCACACAGACAGAAAGACTTCATTGATGCCTAACACTCTTTGGCTCTGGGTGTTTTGGGTTTTGTCCTTGCAAGGATCTTTTCTCTCCAAGGCTTCGGAGGTGGGTTGCTCTCAAACGACAAAATCTGTGCACTAACTCTGAGCAGCCACCAATTTATGGTGTAGGGGGTGGGCTATTTATAGCCAGGAGGCAACCCGACATGATATGTTCGAAATGACCCTTGGTCACTAAGGAACTGACACGTGTCCAACGGTCGGATTTGACACACCTGACAACTTAGCTTGAGCTCCAAGCAAAGCTGACTTATCCAACTCTGGATACGATTTGCTCTCATTGTCTTCGCTTGAAGACATAGGATTTTTGGTTGAGCATCACATCAGTCATCTGACTATGTTCACTTGGACCCCACTTAATAGTACGGTGGTTCCTATGACTCAAGAAAGAAGAAAAGGAACTACGAAAGAAGCTATGTCTTCGTACTCCATAGTCTTCAGTGAATGTCTTCACAAGTCATTATCTTCACGTGAATGTCTTCATGAGCCACCATTGTCTTCAATGTCTTCACACATTTTTAGGGGTCATCTCTGGAAGGTAAAACGAATCAGTGAGGGACTATTACCTGTGTTATCCTGCAATTCTCACAAACACGTTAGTCCCTCAACCACGTTTGTCGTCAATACTCCTAAACCAACTAGGGGGCACTAGATGCACTTACATAGCATCATTAACATGATGCATGTAGCGACGTACGCTTGTAAGGGAATTAAATGGCTTGAAAATGGCATGCTTTCTCATGCCGAGACAATATCTCACGTAATTCAAATATGCCACATGCATGAACAGATGTAGCTAAAGCCAAAGTGGATAAACTACAAAAGCTGGAGCATAGGCCCAAACAAAAAGGGCCTTTATCCAATCTGATTTCTCCTTGTCATTGTAAGAAAATGTGGATGGCCTCCGCAAATGGACGAGGTAGGGGGCATGATTGAAAGTTTTTGACACAAAGCCTTGCGAAAAAGATGGGTATCATATGATTGTGATATGGAGTAGTAAATCAATAGGAAACTATCTCTCTAGCTTTATAAAAATGTGAAAACATTAGGACCGAAGGTGTATCAAAACAAAGGGGGTGAATGCAAGATTCAAAATTCCTTTCGAAACTTTGAACCAAACCAAGCAAAGCAGTGGAATAAACTAAGTAGATCACACATCGAAGGTAAAGAAACTAGACCGGTCCGAAAGATACGATACTGAGAAACCTTAGGCAAATCTTTCTAAGAAAGATATGATAATCGTTCGGTAATAGTAGCTCACGATTTTGACTAAGATGATGGTAACACGGTAGGCTAACAGTATGAATAGCATAGGTGAGAGAACAATAATGACGAAAGCAAACTAGAGAAGTACGGAGAATAACAGTAAGTAGAGCACATAAGGTGGCATGAAAGCAAGCAGGTGATACGTCTCCAACGTATCTATACATTTTTTATTGTTCCATGCTACTATAGCATCAATCTTGGATGTTGTGTATACAATTCTATATCAGTTTTCGGGACTAACCTATTAACCTGGTGCCAAGTGCCAGTTTTTGTTTTTCCCAATTTTTGGCTTTCCAAGAATTCTACAACAAACAAAGTCCAAATGCTACGAAACTTTTTGACGATATTTTTTTAGACAAGAGAGACCCTAGAAGATTTGGGAGGAAACCAGAAGACAAACGAGGAGATGGCAAGGCAACAGGGCGCGCCCTGATGCCTTGTGGGCCCCTCGTCGCTCTGTCAGACCTAATTCCACCTCTATAAATTCTCTGAAACCGGGAAACCAACGGAGAGCCGCCCCAAATACTTTTCCCGCCGCTGCAAGTTTCTATTCTTCCGTGGTCCCATTTGGATGCTGTCAGGGATATTACTAGCAGGTATGAACCGGCTAGTGTAAACCAGCTTGTTATAATTATGGGTTGTAATATTCCGTAAAGGCTACGACCCATTAGATCTTAGGGCCCACGTAAAGAGTCATGGTTTGTAAACCGCCCGATGATGTAACTTGGGAGACAAGGATGAAAGAGCAGAAACCGAGGCGGACACAAGTATGAGCCGGCCTCGGGACTCTGTAAACCGGACTGGGCGTCGCCTCTCTATATAAAGGGACGACCCGGCGACGGTTCAGGGACAAGCAAGAATCAACCCGTCGAGACTACAGGCAAGCGATCCGCTCCCTGTTAACCGACGCCCAAGCAATACCAAACCAACTAGACGTAGGCTTTTACCTTCATCGAAGGGGCCGAACTAGTATAAACCCTCTGTGTCCTTTGTGTGCTATGAACCCCTTCAAGTTAACCCGTGCGATGGTTCCATCATCAAGTCCGTTAAACCGGACATCTGCCATGCTAATTCCACGACAGTTGGCGCCCACCGTGGGGCCTCCGCACGATGGTTTCGAGTTCTTGAAGGGCAGCTTTGAAGGGCTCAAGGGTTACGCGGTCGGCCGGATGACCAAGAGTCGCTGCGGCCAGATCTACATCGACGACGCAGGCTGGGGGCCGGAGGCCGATTCAATTGAATACGGGTACCGGGTTCCCTTCGGCGGCATCCACGTCTTCATCGGCAAGATAGGTGAACCGGGACCTGAGCCGGACATCTTCCCCAACATCATCGAGCCGGCTCAGCGTGCAAGATCGGCCCGGATTCAGCCCGCCATGAAGCACGTGTTCGTTGGAGCAATTCATGGGGTCCAAACCGAGGACGGATCGGAGTCCGATGGTGCAACAGTTGTCTACTCCGACGACGAATCTTCATCCGGAGAAACTGAGTCTTTGTATCAGTTGCAGGTCGGCCGTTCTGAGGGTGAGTCCGATGGAAACAGTATTCCGGACCCCTTCAACCCACCAAACCGGGTGGCTGTCTTTATGGCCGGTTCACAGCCCACGGTGAACGGGACGACAGCAGAAGCTGGTGTAGGGGGGAGTGGCCCAGACCTCTCACCTGCCGACGTTCTATCCACCTTGATCGAGGAGTTCACAGCTAAAGCGGTGGCAACGATAGCTCCAGCGGACAAGGCGCAACATGATGCAGAGCTTCTTCAGTTGAAAGGCCGGATTGATCAATTGAAAGAGGATTTAAAAGCAGAGAAAGCAATGATAGCAATAAGGCAAGCGGAGCTGGATGATCAGGCTTTTTATCTAAGGATGGAGCAGGCCTCTGTGCAGGGGGTAAGGGGCCGGAAGTACCAGTCTCGTCTACCGTCGGTTTATGAAGCGACGGATCTGTTCAGGACACCCGGGGCTGGAGCCAGCAACGATCCGGCTTTAAACCGGAGGGCACCTCCAGCCAGGGAAGAGCCGGTTCAGCAACCCACTGCGGAGCAAGATCGGCGGATCACGTCTGCACCTCACGTTCCTACCCCTCCAGGTCATTACTCAAATCCTTTGGATAGCATCGTGGCTGCTGCTGCACGTTTGGCCGCTTTACCATGGAGGGGACATCCCGGGCAGCGTTGGAGGCACGCCGGGCAAAGGAGTTGCTTAATACGGCGTTAATACAGCAGCAAGCATATTCTCATAGCAGGGAAAGGCTACATTCAACACCACGTCCCAGCCGGAGTTACACTAGGCATTGGGAGGAGCCATAAGTATCTAGCAGTGAGCGCAGGCGACATCTGCACAGACAGGATAATCCGGCAGGCGCAGATGCTCAAGCTCAGGATGTAAACCGGGTTAGATCTGTAGCCCGGGAGGAGGTCCGTCAGACAACGCCGGTTCAAACTGCCACGGCAGAGACGGGAGTTACGACAAGTTCCTTTGGAGTACAGTGTCTTATCCCTGCTTTACGGAGTGTAAAGTTGCCCAAAGATTTTAAAGGGCCCCGCAAGGTACCTAATTACACTGCGGATTTACCTCCTAAAGCCTGGGTGGAGAGTTATGAGATGGCCATGGAGATGCTGGACGTGGATGAAGCAGCTTGTGCAAAATATTTCACCATGATGCTGGAGGGCACAGCCCGGACCTGGTTAAAGGGTTTACCCCCTAATTCCATCGGATCATGGGGAGAGCTATGTCGTCAATTCATCAAAAACTTCAAAGATACATGCAAGCAGCCGATATCAGTGGTGGACTTAGCAGCCTGCGTGCAAGGAGAGCAGGAGTCTACAAGTGCTTGGGTGCGGCGAGTATCAGAGATCTTGCACTCTTCGAATAGTATCAATCCTAGTACGGCGATAGTGACTTTGGAAAACAATTGCCGGTTTGAATCTTTAAAGTTAAAGCTAGGACGGCTTAAAAGGGATTGCAATGATATGGGAACTCTCATGAGTGCTCTGGTAAAATATGGGGACTCTGATAATACCAAGTATAAAGAAGCTGAAGGAGACAAGGCAGGGAAGGTTAACAAACCTGGTAAACCGGCGCAAGTTAACCCCGCTACTGCAAGTTTCTTGGGCAAACGAAAGGCAGAAGGTGGCTCTGATTTCGTGGCCAATACCCAAGTTCAAGGGGGTTTTCAGCGTAGCATGGGCAACCCACCTCCACAAACCAGCGGAGGGGCTGTTAGCTGGGACCAAGAGTTAGATCAGCCTTGTCCGAAGCATGGCTCGAAACAACGACCGGCAAAACACACTATAAGAGAGTGCAGGCCCCTTATGGAAGCAATGATGGGCCGCTTTAATCCTAATGACAGGCCTCCAAATGGCGGTTCAGGCCCAGGGTTTTATGGTCCGGGTCATCAGGGGAGCAGCTCCGGATCAGGATATAGGGGCAATAACAATGGTTATCAAAACCTGGCCGGTAATCAAAATAGTCAAGGAAGTTATAATAACCAGGGCAATCAGCCGCGTAACCAGGGTGGTTACAATAACCAAGGCAGTCAGCAGCATGGCCAAGGTAATTACAATAACCAAGGCAATCAACAGCAGGGCCAAGGGAATTACAATAATCAGGGGAATCAGCAGCGTCAGCAACAGCAACCGCAATCCGGATATCAGAATAATCCGAAGGAATTGAGCAGTGGGCAATACCATGTGTTCACCACAAGTCTGTGTAAACGCGATCAGAAGGTTTTGAAGCGGGCAGTTAACGCGGTTGAACCGGCAACACCGCAATTTCTGCGCTGGTCAGAACAGCCCATTGTATGGAGTAGGGAGGATCACCCGATGCGGGTGGATAATCCGGACCACTTGGCCTTAGTGGTAGCACCCCAGGTGGAAGGTTATAAGTTCACTAAGGTTCTTATGGACGGCGGTAGCAGCATCAATATCTTTTACTATGAGACCTTCCGTCGTATGGGCCTAACGGATAAGAAGCTGAGACAATCAAACACGGTGTTCCATGGAGTGGTTCCAGGTAAGTCGGCTTATCCAGTTGGAAAGATTGATTTGGAAGTTACCTTTGGAAATGAGCATGATTCCAAGTCAGAGATGATAACTTTCGAAGTTCTCAAGATCCGGAGTCCCTATCACGCTTTATTCGGGAGAATGGTTTATGCAAAGTTTATGGCTAGACCATGTTATGTTTATCTGCAACTCAAAATGCCGGGTCACAAGGGCACGATCACGGTTCATGGAAGTCGCAAGATAGCAGTGGAGTGTGAAGAAGGAGATGCAACCTATGCGGAGGCAGTATGTGCCACGGAAGAGTTGAAGTTCTATAAGGATAATGTTGATCCGGCAGATATGACTCCGCTGAAGAAACCAACTACCGAGCATGATCCGGCGTTGAAGTTTAAATCGGCGGAGGAGACCAAGCAAGTTGATTTTGTGCCAGGTGATTCGTCCAAGCAGTTCACTATTAGCGCTAACCTTGATCCCAAATAGGAAAGTGCGCTCATCGAGTTCATCCGTGAGAACCGGGATATCTTTGCGTGGAAACCTTCTGACATGCCAGGTATACCGAGGGAACTCGCTGAGCACAGCCTTAACATTGATCCGAAATATAAACCGGTTAAACAATACTTGCGCCGCTTCAACGAAGAGAGGCGCAAGGCAATAGGAGAAGAAGTGGCCAGGCTTTTGGCCGCAGGGTTCATAGTGGAAGTCTTTCACCCAGAATGGTTGGCTAATCCGGTGCTGGTGTTAAAGAAGAATGGGAAGTGGAGAATGTGTGTGGACTACACAGACCTCAACAAAGCCTGCCCAACTGATCCTTTTGCTCTCCCTCGCATTGATCAGATTATCGATGCCACAGCGGGATGTGAGCAGCTAAGCTTTTTAGATGCATATTCAGGATATCACCAGATCAAGATGGCAGTTAAAGACCAAGAGAAGATAGCTTTCATAACCCCTTTTGGTGCTTTTTGCTATGTATCTATGCCTTTTGGACTCAAGAGTGCTCAAGCAACTTATCAGCGTTGCGTTCAGAATTGTCTTAAAGGACAGATAGGGAGGAATGTTCATGCCTATGTGGATGACATTGTGGTTAAGTCAAGGAAAGAGGAGACAATGATAGAGGATCTTAAGGAGACTTTTAACAATCTTCGGGCTTACAAGATGATGCTTAATCCGGAGAAGTGTGCCTTTGGTGTTCCGGCTGGTAAACTACTGGGATTCTTGGTCTCAAACAGAGGAATAGAAGCTAATCCGGAGAAGATCAAGGCCATTACATCTTTGACTAAGCCAGTTTGCATCAACGATGTTCAGCGTATCGCTGGCCGGATCACAGCATTAAGCCGGTTCATCAGCCGTTTGGGAGAGAAGGCGATTCCGCTCTATCAGATGTTGAAGAAAACAAACCGATTTATATGGAGTGATGAGGCCAACGCGGCGTTTGAGGATTTGAAGCGGCAACTGGCAAAGCCACCAGTCCTGGCTGCCCCTGTTGATAAGGAGCCGTTGCTGTTATACGTCGCTGCTAATGCACGGGCAGTCAGCGTTGCAATTGTGGTTGAGCGCAAGGAAGCAGGAAAGGAATACCCGGTTCAGCACCCGGTTTATTATGTGAGTGAAGTACTCATTGAGTCCAAGCAAAGGTACCCACATTGGCAGAAGCTGGTATATGGTGTGTTCATGGCAAACCGGAAGCTGAAGCACTATTTTCAAGGTCATCCAATAACTGTGGTTAGTTCAGCACCGTTGGGGGATATAATCCAGAACAGGGAAGCTACAGGTAGAGTGGCGAAGTGGGCCATTGAGCTCGGCCCACCTGAATTAAAGTATGTGCCACGCACCGCTATAAAATCTCAGGCATTGGTGGATTTCATCAATGATTGGACAGAGTTGCAAACCCCTGAGGAGAAGCCGGATCTTACGTACTTGACGATTCACTTTGACGGTTCAAGACAGTTGGAAGGCTCGGGGGCTGGAGTTGTCTGAACTTCCCCCCGAGGTGATAAATTTTGTTACGTCCTCCGTTTGTTGTTTCCTTGTACTAACAATGCAGCGGAATATGAAGCGTTACTTCATGGCTTGCGGATGGCAAAGGAGATGAATTTGAGCCGGGTCAAGTGCTTTGGTGACTCAGATCTGGTGGCACAACAAGTTTCAGGCAAGTGGGATTCCCGAGATCCTCTCATGGCAGCTTACAGACGAGAAGTTGAAGCAGTTGCAGGATATTTCAAGGGGTATCAGGTGGATCATATAGACCGGCGACGGAACGAAGCGGCCGATGCTTTAAGCCGGCTGGGCTCCCAACGTAAACCGGTGCCGCCAAATACCTTTTTGGATGAGTTGCACAGTCCTTCGGTTCAAGTACCATCAGAGGAAGACCTAGTTGTTCCTGATCCGGAGGCACAGTTAGTTGCAGCACTTCATATAATTCCGGATTGGACGCAGCCTTACTTGGCGTATTTGAGCCGAGGAGAGCTACCGGATGATGAGATCGAGGCACGACAGATAGTCCGGCGTTCTAAGTCCATGACAATTGCAAACGGAGAGCTTCATCATCGCAGTACTTCTGGAGTATTTCAGCGGTGTGTATCAGCTGAGGAAGGTTGTGAGATTCTTCGCGAGATCCATGAAGGGCACTGTGGTCATCATGCCGGTTCAAAATCATTGGTGGCTAAAGCGTTCCGGCATGGTTTCTATTGGTTAACCGCTCATGGTGATGCGGCAGAGCTGGTCCGAAAGTGTGATGCTTGTCAGAAATTTTCAAGACGTGCTCTAGTTCCGGCGCAGGAGCTCCTGATGATACCAATAACTTGGCCGTTTGCGACTTGGGGGCTTGATATGGTTGGACCCTTCAAGCGATCCCAAGATCAGAAAACTCATCTACTAGTAGCAGTGGATAAGTTTACAAAGTGGATTGAGGCAGAGCCTATAAGCAAGTGTGATGCGGCAACGGCAGTCAAATTCATCAAAAAGGTAATTTTCCGGTTTGGCTTTCCGCACAGCATCATCACAGACAATGGCACCAATTTATCTCAGGGTGAGATGGAAGAATTCTGTCAACGAGAACATATTCGCTTGGATGTATCTTCTGTGGCCCATCCCCAATCCAATGGTCAGGCTGAAAGGGCAAATCAGGAGATTTTGCGAGGTATCAAGCCCCGGCTTATGACTCCTTTACAGAGAACCCCAGGATGTCGGGTTGAGGAGTTACCATCTGTTCTTTGGAGTATCAACACTACACCAAACCGGTCCACAGGTTACACACCTTTCTTCATGGTATATGGTGCTGAAGCGGTCCTTCCAAGTGATATCCGTCATGATTCACCAAGGGTAACGGCTTATGTTGAAGCGGCCAACGAGAGAGCAAGGCAAGACAGCTTGGACCGGCTGGATGAAGAGCGTGATATAGCTGCGGCACGATCTGCAATTTATCAACAAGACTTACGCAGATATCACAGCCGCCGGATCAAAACAAGGACGTTCCAGGAGGGCGACTTGGTACTCCGGCTAATCCAAGATCAAACAGATATGCACAAATTATCCCCACCTTGGGAAGGGCCCTTTGTGGTCGGCAAGAATCTGCGCAACGGTTCATATTACCTGTTGGACGTTCGAGAACACAAGGACTCACGGACATCAGAGGAGGAGACGAAGAGGCCATGGAACATCGCCCATTTACGACCATACTATACTTGAGCTATGAGCTCCACTGTATCCTATGTATATATTATGATCAATGAATAAACCGGCACCCTATGTAAACCGGGGGCTCAGCCTTTTTTCCAATACAAATATCTTGTGAGGACAACCATGTATGTCTTATCATATGTTATATTTCAACATATTGGCCGGTTTAAAATTGATTTTTTGCAGAATATACACAGAAGCAATGAAACTCTCTAAAGAGCATGAGGTCACATCCGGTTCAAGAGAGGACGCTTCAAGATCTACCAATGATTCCATGGAGCCAGGGAAAACTATATGGACAGTCGGGTTTACCCACATCCATCGACCGGCCCTCTGGACAGTCGGGTTTACCCGCATTCAGTGATTGGCTAGGCCCTCTAGACAGTCGGGTTTACCCGCATTCAGTGATTGGCTAAAATTCTTATGGACAGTCGGGTTTACCCGCATCCATCGACCGGCCCTCTGGACAGTCGGGTTTACCCGCATTCAGTGATTGGCTAGGCCCTCTGGACAGTCGGGTTTACCCGCATTCAGTGATTGGCTAAAATTCTTATGGACAGACGGGTTTACCCGCATCCATCGACCAGCCCTCTAGACAGTCGGGTTTACCCGCATTCAGTGATTGGCTAGGCCCTCTGGACAGACGGGTTTACCCGCATTCAGTGATTGGCTAATTTTTTTCTTATGGTTCATATGGAAAGATGGATAATCCACATCCACCGGCCCTCTGGACAGACGGGATTCCCGCATCCAGTGATTGGCTGAACCTTGCTTTGAGCCTGGCAGCTCTTAAAAAGCCTCGACTACATGGTTTTATTTGCAAATTCGCATCTTTTGGTGTTTATGTTTTATGATTCTTTAAGCCGAAGTGGAACAGCTACAGAAGTTGACCACATATCTATAAAGTGAAAAGTCTGGGTCATGAATACCAGCATGAATAAACCGGTGTTCATTATAACCCGGATCATCCATCAGGCAACAAGCTACAAATTTCTGAACAAATTTTCAGAACGATATAAATCGGTGTCTTTTATCAAGCCCGGGTTGGTTATTGGATCCATGAAGATCTTCATCAAGAAATTTTAAGGTTCTACCGGATTAAGAGTATTGAGCATACTTGGTCTCAGGTATAAATTTATTTCTCATATAAGTATATACTTGTTTGATATACTGTGAGAACAATTTAATCTGTCCAGTGGTAAACCGCTAGGACATGTTTTCAGTGTTACTTGTGTAGGAACAGATGATACACAAGATAAGCGACATCAGACAAAATTTAAATTGGCAAACGTCAAAAACAAGAAGTCAGAATAGCCGGATCAAAGCGGATAAAGTTTCAGCTATCCTATTACAAGGCATAGCAAGCCTGACGGTTTAAAAGATTATTTGATAAAGCGGGGCTGCAACTACAACAATAAGTTATGAGCTATGCTCCCTCCTGCTGCGACGGCTGGGCATCGACTTGATCCGGAGTTTCTTCTTCTTATTGAAGCGGTTGGAAGTCCGGAACACACCAATCAATCTTCGTCAGGGCCCGGAAGTACATCTCTTCACTGATAAGTTCAGAAGGTTCGATATCTGGAGCAAAGGTATGAGGGCGAACTGGTGGGATTAAATTGACGGTGTCATAAACCGGCCGCTCCACCCACTCGTTTTGCAAGTCGTACCCCGGATGATACCTGGATAAGTCGGATTCAGCTGCAAGCTTGCTGGCGAGGGGACGCATCTCCTTCGTCAAGGCATGGAGGTCCTTCGCGGTAAAAGTGGATCCGTCTTCTTTAGTGTCAGGAAATCCAGTCAAAGCTTCTTCCGGATCAAGATCCGGGACCCAGGCTTTAGCCCTGGTAAGTTCCATGAGGGCACCGGCTCGAGCAGCAGATTTCTTAACTTCTTCTAGACGCACTGGTAGAACAGACAACTTTTCCAACGTGCCTTGGATGGTCGTAGGGGCCGGTTTACCGAAAGATGTTGCACTGATGATCCTCTGAGCGCCGGAATACAGCTGCTCGACCAAAGTGTAACATGCTTTAAGTTTTTTCCGTAGATCACCCCCAAGATGGGTGACACGGCGCCCTGCATATGAATATCACAATTAAACCCGCACAGATGGAAGCTTGCAAGGATGAAGCAGGAGTTCAGATTATACTTACCAAAGATTGCAGAAGACATTAACTCAATTTGCCGCTTTAAGCCGGTTAGCTCTTCAGTAACCGGATTAAGCGCCCCCTCAGCATCCTGAACCCTTTTCTCCAGCTCTTTTTTCTGAACCTCAAAAGTGGACCGTTCTTCTTCAAAGAATTTTTTCAGATCTTCAGCAATCTTTAAACTCACCTGAAGATCTTTCTTGGCTTTCGAAGCAGCAGACTCTGTTTCAGCAAGGCGGCTCCGAAGCTCATTGATCTCATCAGCATTCCAGTTTAAGTCAGCCTGCAAGTCAAAACAAGTGATAAGAAACAAAAACCAGACAAGTCTCAAGCACACAAACAAGTTGTCTACTTGACACTTGGGGGCTAATGTAAAGTTGAAGCAATAAACAACAGCAGTTCAAAGACAAAAGTCTCAAGCACACAAGCAAGTTGTCTACTTGACACTTGGGGGCTAATGGAACATTGAAGTATCAGAAGAAATTTTTACAAGTATCAAATACATAACCAAGTTATCTACTTGATACTTGGGGGCTAATGTAAGATCAATTGTTCAAGTTATAAGTTCCGGTTCACCTTCAACACGCAGCTAAACCGGAACTTGGGGGCTACTATGAGATAGAGGCATATCAAAAGCACAAAGTCAGAAGGAAATGATTACCTCATATTTTTCTTTCATCAGATTAACCAAACCCGCTTCATAATCTCGACTGCTGTGGAGCCGGTTCAAGTACCCGGAATAGAGCTCTTGGGCACTCATATCAGTAAGACTGGACAGCTCGGTACTCCATTTGCCTTTTTCTTTATACAGCTTCTCCGTTTTAGCCGTATGTTTGGCTAAAACGGTGGGCTCAGCAGGAGCAACGAAAGCAGTGCCAGTCACTTAAACTTCTGGAGAAGCAGGTGCTGTTGGTGGAGCTGTATTGTGAACCGGACTAGGAGATGCCGGATTAACCTAAGGAGAATTGGCCCGGGCAGGACTTGGCGGATTGTGGATATCATCAGCAGTAGGGTTCTCGGGCACTGAAATATGATCCGTAGGTGCAGGATTCTCAAGAGGAATCGTGGGCTCGCTTTCCGGAGGGACGGTTGTTGCTGGATCAACCGCCGGATCCTCCGCAGAGGTCTCAGCAGCGGTTTGGTTTGCCTTTTGTTTTTTACTAGGCTTTGGCTTGCTGGAATAAGTTCGGAAAACAAGTTAAGATGGTGAAGCAAAATATAATCATAAACCGGATGAGTTTAAAAGACTTACCCTGGAACAGTTTTTAGTGGGGGAAGTTGCGTAGCAGTCGATTCACCAGAGGAGGATAATGGAGTCTCCTGATAATCAGGATCAGACGGTTTAAGAGGTTTTCGGATAAGCCCGGCCTTGGGATGAAGGAGAGTTGGAGAGAGTATAACCTCAGGGCGGCGCCTCCGAGCCGGAGTGAGAGAGATTCCGGATGACTCCACTGCCAGGCCGCTATGGCGAGTGGTCCGGCGAAGAGCTTCATGTTGTTGTTTCTTCAAAAGAAAATTAGGATCCAATTGAGCATAAGGGTGAGAAAATTGGTATTTCCGGACTGTCCGACGACTTTTTTGTGGAAGTGGTTCTGAATCGGAAGAAAGGATAGTTACCTCAACTTCGGCCGGTTTATCACCTTCAGCCAACTCCTGTGGAAAGTTATCATTAGATACAGATATGAGAACAAGCAAGCAAATTAAATCCGGATTAATTCATACCTCGGAATCCGGATCATCATCCTCAGCGTGAGAATTAGAGCCAACAGCCGCTTTTCTTTTCTTATTGGCAAAGGTCTTCCGGCGTGCCTGTTTGCCGGGTTTCTCCTGAGGCTTTCTTTTCCAGAAAGGATCATCGGCCTGTTTAGACAGAAAGACAGTCAGAAGATGGTTTATATAAACGGATTAAAAAATATATACAAGAAAGCAAGGCTTACTGCAGGCAGTCTGTTTTTCTTGTAATACGGAGCTAATCCGACCTTGCTGCAGTCTTCTAAGGAGACGTTGAGCATCTTCTTAGCCGATTCAATAACCTCCGATTCAGGAAGTTTATCCTTGGTAAACCGTTGAGGGTCGTCCGGTTTACCAGAATACTGGCACATCAACTGTGATCGCCGACTCAAGGGAAGTATACTCCAAGAGAGCCAACAGTGCATAAAATCAGTTCCAATTAAACCATTGGCCATAAAAGCTCTCAGTCTGGAAAGCTGAGACACAAACTGGGGCCGTTCGGCGGAGCTGAGTCGTTGTGGCAAAGGATGATCTTCCGGAAGCCGGTGCTCGCGATAACCCGGCAGTGGGTTCTCCCCTTCAGGAGAAGTGTCAACACAGTAAAACCAAGATTTGTTCCACTCTTTGGAGTGCGTATGGAGAGCGGCATGGGGAACGACTGCGTCCCTCCTTTTCTGGATACTAACCCCGCCGAGTTCCTGATGCGGCCCGTTGGTGAATTCCGTACACCGGTTCAGGTGAAAGAAATCCCGGAATAGATCAACAGACGGTTCTTCCTGCAGGTATACCTCTGAAAAAACTTGGAAGTCACAGATATTCGAAACAGAATTGGGCCCAATGTCCTGAGGGTGGAGTTCGAAGGCAGCAAGCACATCTCGGAAGAAGTTTGAACCGGGGGGTGAGAAGCCGCGAGCTATATGGTTGAAGAAAACAATAACCTCCCCTTCTCTGGGAGTAGGAGGGCATTCGTTTCCTGGAGCCCGCCACTTCAAAACAGATTGAGGGCCTAAAGTACCAATGGCAGCAATTCTAACTAAGTCTTCTTCCGTGATGATGGAAGGAACCCAGTCACACGAGACAAACTGCTTGGCCATAGCAACAGAAGGACAAGCACTGAAAAAGATAAAGTGTAAAACCGGATTATGCAGGTACAACAGTATAGACCGGAAGATATATATGAAGGTCACGCAACGGTTTAGACAAGGGACTAATGATATGGTTAACCCGGCAATAACAAGGAGCTATGTTACTACCGGTTCATGACAGCAAAAGAGGAACAGCTAAACCGTCACGTTCAATTTTAAAAAAATTCATGGAACAGGGCATGACAGTATAAACCGGAGTATACCTAATAGATCTCCAAAGGAAAAGAAATAGGTTTTTGCAAACAGCTAAAGGCAGAACAGATCTGAGCATGCAAGAAAAAGGAAAATAAATACAAGGACGAACAGGAAGAACTGCAAGGATCTTATGCGGAGCAGATGAATCTACAGGATGAGTGTAGGTGACTAGATCTAAAGCATATACTAGCGGAACAAAGGTAAAGATCTAAGAGCAAGATATAAAGGTCAAAAACTTCTGTGAAACGGGCGTTTAAGATGTACAAGGCAAAGCTTTCGTTAAAGCTCTAATGGCGGAGGCACAGGGAAGAACCCTAGAGGACGTGGATCTACAATGAGGAGGAAAGACATACCTGGAACAGTGGAGATCAGCGGCGGAGTTCTCTGGTCAAACTCAGGGTGATGCAGCGGCCAGTGAAGTCTCGGACTCGGCGGTCGACGGCGGCGGTTCGAGCTCGGGCGTCAATGGCGTCTTGAAGCTCGGGCGACGGACAGAGGAAGAGGATGCGAGATGAAGATAAACGAATGAGGACGGCGGTATTTATAAGGGAAGGTCAGATACGAAGCGACAGGTGCGGGATTCGAGGGAGCAAAGATCGGATAAAGATCCTTTTGACGCCTCGATCTTCGGGATAACCATTAAACAAAGCTACAGGACAACTCGCAGCGTTAAATGCGGAGATGATGTCACGGTAAGATTCGGTGATTCTCGAGGATGACGTCAGAGCCGGTTTACAAAAATGAGAAGGCACAGAAGAAAGTTATACAAGACAAGGGAGATTGATATGAACAAGTTCAAATCATTCTGGGGCCTAATGTCAGGGATATTACTAGCAGGTATGAACCGGCTAGTGTAAACCGGCTTGTTATAATTATGTGGTTGTAATATTCCGTAAGGGCTACGGCCCATTAGATCTTAGGGCCCACGTAAAGAGTCATGGTTTGTAAACCGCCCGATGATGTAACTTGGGAGACAAGGATGAAAGAGCAGAGACCGAGGCGTACACAAGTATGAGCCGGCCTCGGGACTCTGTAAACCGGACTGGGCGTCTCCTCTCTATATAAAGGGACGACCCGGCGACGGTTCAGGGACAAGCAAGAATCAACCCGTCGAGACTACAGGCAAGCGATCCACTCCCTGTAAACCGACGCCCAAGCAATACCAAACCAACTAGACGTAGGATTTTACCTTCATCGAAGGGGCCGAACTAGTATAAACCCTCTGTGTCCTTTGTGTGCTATGAACCCCTTCAAGTTAACCCGTGCGATGGTTCCATCATCAAGTCCGTTAAACCGGACATCTGCCATGCTAATTCCACGACAGATGCCTTTTCCGGTACTCTAGCGAAGGGGAATCAATCACGGAGGGCTTCTACATCATCCTTGTTGCCTTTCGATGATGCGTGAGTAATTCACCACAGACCTATTGATACGTCTCCAACGTATCTATAATTTTTGATTGTTCCATGATGTTATATTACCATTCTTGGGTGTTTTACAATCATTTTATAATCATTTTATATCATTTTTGGTACTAACCTATTGACATAGTGCCAAGTGTCAGTTGTTGTTTTGTGCATGTTTTTACATCGCACGAAATCAATATCAAACCGAGCCCAAACACCGCCAAACTTTTTGGAGATTTTTTCTAGGCCAGAAGGAACACTATGGGCCCTGGTGGCACCTGGGGAGAGTCCCGAGGAGGGGACAACCCACCAGGGCGCGCCAGGAGGCCCAAGCATGCCTTGGTGGGTTGTGCCCACCTCGGGTGCCCCCACGCACCGCCTCTTTGCTCTATAGATACCCCAATATTCGAGAAACCCTAGGGGAGTCGACGAAATATTCATCCAGCCGCGGCAGATGTCTCGAAACACCAGATCCAATCTAGATACCATCACGGAGGGGTTCACCACTTCCATTGGTGCCTCTCCGATGATGCATGAGTAGTTTTTTGTAGACCTTCGGATTCATAGTTAGTAGCTAGATGGCTTCCTCTCTCTCTTTTGATTATTAATACAATGGTCTCTTGGAGATCCATATGATGTAACTCTTTTTGCGGTGTGTTTGTTGGGATCCGATGAACTTTGAGTTTATGATCAGATCTATATTTTATATCCATGAAAGTTATTTGAGTTTCTTTGATCTCTTATATGCATGATTGCTTATAGCCTCATATTTCTTCTCTGATATTGGGTTTTGTTTGGCCAACTTTATCTATTTATCTTGCAATGGGAAGAGGTGCCCGGTAGTGGTTCGATCTTACGATGCTAGATCCCAGTGACAGAAGGGGAACCGACACGTATGTATCGTTACCACTAAGGATAAAACGACGAGATCCATATCTAACGCCATAGATAAACGGATCTTGTTTACATCATGTCATCTTTCTTAATGCATTACTCTGTTTTTACGAACTTAATACATTAGATGCATGCTGGATAGCGGTCTATGTGTGCAGTAATAGTAGTAGATGCAGGCAGGAGTCGATCTACTAATATTGGACGTGATGCCTATGTAATGATCATTGCCTGGGTATCGTCATGATTATTTGAAGTTCTATCAATTGCCCAACAGTAATTTGTTCACCCACTGTTGCTATTTTCTCGAGAGAAGCCACTAGTGCAACCTATGGCCCCCGGGCCTTCTTTCTCATTTATTTACCTTTGCGATCTATTTGCCTTTGCTTTTATTTTCAGATCTACTAAACCAAAAACCGAAAAATACCTTGCTGTAATTTATCTTATTTATCAACCAATCTACCAATATTTATCTCTCTCTCTCGCGTTCGTTACCTGAAAGGGATTAACAACCCCTTTAACATGTCGGGTTGCGAGGTGTTGTTATTTGTGTGCAGGTGCTGTTTACGTTGTGTTGCTTGGTTCTCCTACTGGTTCGATAACCTTGGTTTCACATCTGAGGGAAATACCTACCGCCGCTGTGCTGCATCATCCCTTCCTCTTTGGGGAAAAACCGACATAGCTTTAAGCGACATCAAACGGAATTTCTGGCGCCGTTGCCGGGGAGCACCTTCAACATATACCAGGTTCCTAATCACAAATCTCATCTCCTCGCAATTACATTATTTGCCATTTGCCTCTCGTTTTCATCTCCCCCACTTCACAAAATTTTGCCATTTTTATTCGCCATCTTTACCATTTGCCATTTTTCCGGTCGGATCTATCACCACTTGTGTTCTTCTTTACAATTGCTCAAAAATGACGCAAGAGAACACTAAGTTGTGTGATTTTTCCAATACGAACAACAATGATTTTATTGGCACTCAAATTTCTCCTCCCGCCACTAGTGCGAAGACTTGTGATATTAATACCGCTTTGCTGAATCTTATCATGAAAGATCAATTTTCCGGCACTCCTAATGAGGATGCCGCATCCCATCTCAATACCTTCGTGGAATTATGCGATATGCAAAAGAAAAGAGATGTGGATAATGATATTGTGAAATTGAAATTATTTCCATTTTCTTTGCGAGATCATGCAAAATTTTGATTTTCTTCTTTACCTCGCAATAGCATTGATTCTTGGAACAAATGCAAAGATGCTTTTATCACTAAATATTTTCCGCGCACAAAAATTATATCCCTTAGAACCCAAATCATGAATCTCAAGCAACTTTAACATGAGCATGTTGCATAATCTTGGTAAAGGATGAAAATGATGCTAAGGAATTACCCTACTCATGGGTTAAATATTTGGATGATCATACATTTTTTTACGCGGGATTGAATTTTGTTTCTCGAATTCTTTTGGATTCCTCCACTGGTGGCACCTTTATGGAAATAACTTTGGGTGAAGCCACCAAATTGCTTGATAATATTATGGTGAATTATTCGCAATGGCATACCGAAAGGGTGCCTACAAGAAAAAAAAAATAATGCGGTTGAGATTGATTCTTTGAATGAAAAAGTTGATGCCCTTATGAAAATGGTTGCTAGTAAAAGTGCTCCTATTGATCCTAATGATATGCCTTTGTCTACCTTGATTGAGAAAACTAGTGATGCTATAGATGTGAACTTTGTCTCTAGAAATAATTTTAATAACAATGCTTATAGAGGTAATTTTAATCCTAGGCCTTTTCCTAATAATTCCTCTAATAATTATGGTAATTCCTATGGAAAGCAATCTTACAATAGTAATAGGAATACATCATCTATAGAATAATATTAAAGAATTTATCAATACTCAAAAAGTTTTCAATGCTTCCATAGAGGAAAAATTGAATAAGATTGATGATATGTCTAGGAGTATTGATAGGATTTCTCATGATGTGGAAAATCTCAAGTTGAATTTTTTGCCTAAAGTTGAAGAATCAATTAAAGCTCTTTATGTTTCTATGGATGAAAGTAAGAAAAGAACTGCCATGCTTAGAGCTAAACGAGAATTCCTAGAAAAGGCGTTTACTAATGATTACTTTCATAAAAATGATGAAGACATTAAAATGATTGGTATTTCTTCCATTGATTCTTTGTTTAGTAAAGTTCAACTTGATGATAAAGGGACTGAATAAGAGTTGACTTTAGGTAGAAGGCGTCCCAATATTTCAGAGGGTGAAAATCTTGTTCAATTTTTTTGATAAAAGTGGGTTTGGAGAGGTCAAGACTTTAACTAGTGGTGCACCCACTATTTTGGATTACAAAGACTTTAATTATGATAGTTGCTCCTTGATTGATTGTATTTCTTTGTTGCAATCCATGATTAATTCACCCCATGCCCATGAACAAAATAAAGCTTTTACTAAACATATTGTTGATGCTATGATGAAAGCTTTTGAAGAAATATTGGAATTAGAAGTCTTGAACCCTAGGAAGTTGCATGATGAATGGGAACCTAGCTATAAAGGCTTCGTGATGAATTATTGATAGAGTTCTTCAATCACTGCCACCAAGCTATAAAGGCTTCGTGATGAACTATAATATGCAAGGGATGCAGAAGACAATTCCCGAGCTCTTCGCTATGCTCAAATCTGCGGAGGTAGAAATAAAAAAGGAGCATTAAGTGTTGATGGTTAACAGTAGCACTAGTTTCAAGAAAAAGGGCAAGGGAAAGAAGGGAAACTTCAAGAAGAATAGCAAGATAGTTGCTACTCCCGCGAAGAAACCCAAGTCTGGAGCCAAGCCTGAAACTGAGTGTTTTGCTTTGTGTGATTTGGGTGCTAGTGTTTCCACTATTCCAAATTCTCTTTACGATGTTCTTGGTCTTACCAATATTGAAGATTACTCTCTCAATTTGCATTTGGAAGATTCCACTATTAAAAAGCCTTTGGGAAGGATCAATGATGTTCTTATTCTTGCAACTAGGAACTATGTACCCATAGACTTTATTGTTCTTGATATCGATTGCAATCCGTCTTGCCCTATTATACCTGGTAGACTGTTTTTGTTCACTATTGGCGCGGTGATTGACATGAAAGAAGGGAATACTAAATTCCAATTTCCCTTGAGAAAGGGCATGGAATACTTCCCTAGAACCAAGATCAAATTGCCTTATGAATCTATAATGAGGGCAACTTATGGAACATCCAACAAGGATGAAAACACTTGAGATCTTGGTATTATGCCTAGCTAAAGGGCGTAAAACGATAGCGCTTGTTGGGAGGCAACCCAATGAATAAAATTTATTTTTGCTTTTTGCTTCCTGTTCTTGAGTGTTTACACAATTATGCTACTAGTATGATTGTGTTTTTCGTGTTTTAATTAGTGTTTGTTGTTGGGGAACGTAGTATTTCAAAAAAAATCCTACGACCACGCAAGATCTATCTAGGAGAAGCATAGCAACGAGCGGGGAGAGTGTTTCTACGTACCCTCGTAGACCGAAAGCGGAAGCGTCTAGTGACGCGGTTGATGTAGTCGAACGTATTCGCGATCCAACCGATCCAAGCACCGAACGTACGGCACCTCCGCGTTCAGCACATGCTCAGCTCGATGACGTCCCACGAGCTCTTGATCTAGTTGAGCGTCACAGGAGAGTTTCATCAGCATGACGGTGTGGTGACGGTGATGATGAAGTTACCGGCGTTGGGCTTCGCCTAAGCACTGTAACGATATGACCAAGGTGTGTATCTGTGGAGGGGGGCACCGCACACGGCTAAAACTGATGTTTGCTTATGTGTCCCAGGGTGTCCCTGCCCCTGTATATAAAGGAGCAAGGGGAGGCTGGCCGGCACCTATGGCGCGCCCAAGGAGGGCAACTCCTACTAGGAATATGAATCATATTCCTAATAGGACTCCACCAAGAGGGAAGGAGGGGGAAGGAAGGAGAGGGAGAGGGAGAAGGAAGGGGGCGCCACCACCTGTACTTGTCCAATCCGAACCAAGGGGGAGGGTCGCGTGGCCCAGCCCTGGCCGGCCCTCTCTCGGTCCACTAACGGCCCGAGTGGCCCATTAGTTCCCCCGGGGGGTACCGATACCCCTCCAGCACTCCGGTTTAATCCGAAACTCCTCCGGAACACTCCTTGTGTCCGAATATAGTCATCCAATATATACATCTTTACATCTCGACTATTTTGAGACTCCTCGTCATGTCCGTGATCACACCCGGGATTCCGAACTACCTTCGGTGCATCAAAACACATAAACTCATAATATCGATCGTCATCGAATGTTAAGCGTGCGGACCCTACGAGTTTGAGAACTATGTAGACATGACACAGACTCATCTCATGTGAATAACCAATAGCGGAACCTGGATGCTCATATTGGTTCCTACATATTCTACGAAGATCCTTATCGGTCAAACTGCATAACAACATACGTTGTTCCCTTTGTCATCGGTATGTTACTTGCCCGAGCTTCTATCGTCAGTATCATCATACCTAGTTCAATATTGTCACCGACAAGTCTCTTTACTCGTTCTGTAATACATCATCTCGTGACTAACTCATTAGTCATTTGCTTGCAAGGCTTATTATGGTGTGTATTACCGAGAGGGCCCAGAGATACCTCTCCGACACTCGGAGTGACAAATTCTATTATCGATCTATGCCAACACAACAAACACCTTCGGAGACACCTATAGAGCATCTTTATAATCACCCAGTTACATTGTGATGTTTGACATCACACAAGGTGTTCTTCTGGTATTCGGGAGTTGCATAATCACACAGTCATAGGAACAGGTATAAGTCATGAAGAAAGCAATAACAATAAAACTAAACGATCAAGTTGCTAAGCTAACGAATGGGTCTTGTCCATCACATCATTCTCCTAATGATGTGATCCCGTTGATCAAATGACAACTCATGACTATGGTTAGGAAACATAACCATCTTTGATTAACGAGCTAGTCTAGTAGAGGCATACTAGGGACACTCTGTTTCGTCTATGCATTCACACATGTACTAAGTTTCCGGTTAATACAATTCCAGCATGAATAATAAACATTTATCATGATATAAGGAAATACAAATAACAACTTTATTATTGCCTCTAGGGCATATTTCCTTCAGTCTCCCACTTGAACTAGAGTCAATAATCAAGATTACATAGTAATCTAGATTCTAATACCCATGGAGTCTTGGTGCTGATCATGTCTTGCTCATGGAAGAGGCTTAGTCAATGGGTCTGCGACATTCAGATCTGTATATATCTTGCAAATTTCTATGTCTCCCTCCTTGACTTGATCGCGGATGGAATTGAAGCGTCTCTTGATGTGCTTGGTTCTCTTGTGAAACCTGGATTCCTTCGCCAAGGCTATTTCTCCAGTGTTGTCACAAAAGATTTTCATTGGACCCGATGCACTAGGTATTTGCTACTTCTCGAGCTTGCGTTGTATTCCCTCGAAGAGGAAAGGGTGATGCAACACGGTAGCGTAAGTATTTCCCTCAGTTTTTGAGAACCAAGGTATCAATTCAGTAGGAAACCACACGCAAGTCCCTCGCACCTGCACAAACAAATAAGAACTTCGCAGCCAACGCGATAAGGGGTTGTCAATCCCTTTACGGTCACTTGCGAAAGTGAGATCCGATAGATAGGATAGTTTGATATTTTTGGTATTTTTGGATATAAGAATAGAAAGTAAAAACAACAAAGTAAAGTAGATTGTAGATTAATATGTTAAGAATAGACCCGGGGGCCATAGGTTTCACTAGTGGCTTATCTCATGATAGCAGAATTCTATGGTGGGTGAACAAATTACTGTCAAGCAATTGATAGAAAAGCGCATAGTTATGAGAATATCTAGGCATGATCATTATATATAGGCACCACGTCCATGACAAGTAGACCGAAATGATTCTGCATCTACTACTATTACTCCACACATCGATCGCTATCCAGCATGCATCTAGAGTATTAAGTTCATAAGAACAGAGTAATGCTTTAAGCAAGATGACACGATGTAGAGGGATAAACTCAAGCAATATGATATAAACCCCATCTTTTTATCCTCGATGGCAACAATACAATAGGTGCCTTGCTGCTCCTGCTGTCAGTGGGAAAGGACACCGCAAGATTGAACCCAAAGCCAAGCACTTCTCCCATTGCAAGAACTATAGATCTAGTAGGCCAAACCAAACCGATAATTTGAAGAGACTTGCAAGGATATTATAATCATACATAAAAGAATTCAAAAAATAACCAAATATTTCTCATAGATAATCTTGATCATAAACCCACAATTCATCAGATCTCAACAAACACACAGTAAAAAGATTACATCGAATAGATCTCCTCGAAGACCGAGGAGAACTTGGTATTGAGATCCAAAAAGAGACAAGAATCCATCTAGCTAATAACTATGGACCCGAAGGTCTGTGGTAAACTACTCACAACTCATGGTGATGCAATGGTGTTGATGTAGAAGCACTCCGTGGTAGATCCCCCCTCCGGCGGAGCTCCGGAACAGGCCCCAAGATGGGATCTCATGGGAACAGAAGGTTTCGGCGGTGGAATTAGGGTTTTCTCTGTTGCCTCGATGTTTTTAGGGTACATGGGTATATATAGGAGGAAGGAGGGCATCGGGGGAGCCAGAGGGGGCCCACGAGGGTGGGGGGGCGCGCCTTGTAGGAGGGGGCACGCCGTGGACCCTCGTGGCCACCTCCTTCGTTCCCTCGCGTGTACTCCAAGTCTTTTGTGTTGATATTGTTCCAAAAATAACTCCCGCGAAGGTTTCATTCAGTTTGGACTTCGTTTGATATTGCTTTTCAGCGAAACACTGAAATAGGCAAAAAAACAGCAATCTGCACTGGGCCTTTGGGTTAATAGGTTAGTCCCCAAAATAATATAAAAGTGTATAATAAAGCCCATTAAACATCCAAAACATAATATATATAATAGCATGGAACAATCAAAAATTATATATACATTGGAGACATATCAAGCATCCCCAAGCTTAGTTCCTGCTCGTCCTCGAGTAGGTAAATGATAAAAACATAATTTTTGATGTGGAATGCTAACCAATATAATTTTCAATGTAATTCTCTTTATTGTTTCATGAATGTTCAGATCCAAAAGATTCAAGACAAAAGTCTATATTGACATAAGAAATACTAATACTTCAAGCATACTAACAAAGCAATCAAGTCTTCTCAAAATAACATGGCCAAAGAAAGTTATCCCTAGAAAATCATATAGTCTGGCTATGCTCCCTCTTCATCACACAAAATATTCATATCATGCACAACCCTGGTTTCAGCCAAGCACTTGTTTTCATACTCAATTTTTTCAAACCTTTCAACTTTCACGCAATACATGAGCATGAGCCATGGATATAGCACTATAGGTGGAATAGAGTGCTGGTTGTGGAGAAGACAAAAAGGAGGAAGATAGTCTCACATCGACTAGGCGTATCAACGGGCTATGGAGATGCCCATCAATAGATATCAATGTGAGTGAGTAGGGATTGCCATGCAACGGATGCACTAGAGCTATAAGTGTATGAAAGCTCATCAAAAGAAACTAAGTGGGTGTGCATCCAACTTGCTTGCTCATGAAGACCTAGGGCATTTGAGGAAGCCCATCGTTGAAATATACAATCCAAGTTCTATAATGAAAATTCCCACTAGAATATGAAAGTGACAAAACAGAAAACTCTCTATCATGAAGATCATGGTGCTACTTTGAAGCACAAGTGTGGAAAAGGATAGTAGCATTGTCCCTTCTCTCTTTTCTCTCATTTTTTCTGGAGGGGCTGTTTTTAGGAAGATATAGGGTGGGTGTATGGTACCGGCGAAAGTTGCGCGGTACAAGAGAGGCTAGCAATGATGGAAGGGTGAGAGTGCGCAGCATCCATGGACTCAATGTTAGTCATAAAGAACTCATATACTTATTGCAAAAATTTACGAGTCATCAAAACAAAGTAATCAACGCATGCTCCTAGGGGGGAGGTTGGTAGGAGTTAACCATCGCGCGCCCCCGACCTCCACACAAAGGTTGGCACTCAATAAATACCTCATGCTCTAACTTCGTCAGATAGCGGTTCACCATACGTCCATGCTACGGGAATCACAAACTTTAACACAAGTATTTCTCAAATTCATAATTACTCCACTAGCATGACTCTAATATCACCATCCTCATATCTCAAAACAATCATCAAGTATCAAACTTCTCATCATATTCAATGCACTTTATATGAAAGTTTTTATTATATTCATCTTGGATGCCTATCATATTAGGACTAGTTTTATAACCAAAGCACATTACCATGCTGTTCTAAAAGACTCTCAAAAGGATATAAGTGAAGCATGAGAGATCAACAATTTATACAAAATAAAATCACCACCGTGCTCTAAAAGATATAAGTGAAGCACTAGAGCAAAACTATCTAGCTCAAAGGATATAAGTGAAGCACATAGAGTATTCTAACAAATTATAGATCATATTTCTCTCTCTCAAAAAGGTGTGTCCAGCAAGGATGATTGTGGCAAACTAACAAGCAAAGACTCAAAGCATACATGACGCTCCAAGCAAAACACATATCATGTGGTGAATAAGAATATAGTCCCGAGTACAGTTACCAATAGATGAAGACGAAGGAGGGGATGCCTTCTCGGGGCATCCCCAAGCTTAGGCTTTTGGTTTTCCTTGAATTTTACCTTGGGGTGCCTTGGGCATCCCCAAGCTTAGGCTCTTGCCACTCTTTGTTCCATAGTCCATCAAAGCCATACTCAAAACTTGAAAACTTCACAACACAAAACTTAGCCAAAAACTCATGAGCTCCGTTAGTATAAGAAAACAAACCACAACTCAAAGGTACTGTAATGAACTCATTCTTTGTTTATAATGGTGTTAAACACACTGTATTCCAACTTATCTATGATTCATACTCCCCAATACTACTCATAGATTCATGAAAATAAGCAAGCAACACACGAAAAACAGAATCTGTCAAAAACAGAACAGTCCATAGTAATCTGTAACTTTCGAATACTTCTGTAACTCCAAAAAAATGAAATAAATTGGTTAACATGAGGAATTTTTCTATTAATCATCTGCAAAAATAATCAACTAAATAACACTCTCCAATAAAATCTAGTTACTATTCTCATGAGCGCTAACGTTTCTGTTTTTCACAGCAAGATCATATAAACTTCACACAAGTCTTCCCAAGGGTTCTACTTGGCACAAACACTAATTCAAACACAAAACCACATCTAAACAGAAGCTAGATGCAATATTTATTCCTAAACAGAAGCAAGAACAAATAAAATAAAATTGGGTTGCCTCCCAACAAGCGCTATAGTTTAACGCCCCTAGCTAGGCTTGATACAAGGATAGATCTAGGTATTGCCATCTTTGAAAGGCAATTCTTCAATCAAGCACTTTTAATTCTTAGGAACTTCTTTATTCCTATTGATAATCAAAATTTTAGGCAAGTAATCAAGAATTTCATTTGTATCAAAAGGTTCTCTTGTGAAAGTGAGAAAGTTGGGATGAACACTTATAGATTTAAGATCCGCAATTTCCTTACTAGATGGTTCACCCGTATTTTTAGGAACATACATGAACTTAGACAATTTAGTGGTAGAAGGATTCGATGTAGTTTTCATAGCAGAAAGAGTAGACCCTACATTAGTAATAATATCCTCAAGTTTATCGATTCTAGTGGAATCTTGATCTATTTTCTCTTTAACTATGGGTTCCCTTTCTTTAAAAAAATTCAGAATAACTCCTACCTTGGATTCATATTGGGTAATTTCATTGTGGATCTTTCTATCCAAATTATCAACCAACTCTACAGTAGCAACTTTGTTTTCAATGATTTCAAGCCTTTGCATAACATGTTCCAAAGTTAAAACAGTCCTATTGACCATAAGAGGTGGCGAGCCAAATAATTCAGTCATAGCATTATAAGAATCAAAAGTATGGCTACCCAAGAAATTTCCTCCGGTAATAGTATCTAGAATATATTTATTCCATGGAGTTATGCCAACATAAAAAATGCGAAGAAGTACAGAAGTGGAAAGCTTCCTGGTAGATCTATTTTGAGTATTGCAAATTCTATACCATGCATCTTTTAGATTTTCCTCCTCCCTTTGTTTAAAATTAAGAACCTCACTCTCTGGAGTATTGATAATGATAGATGTGCTAGCCACAGTGACGAGCAAGCAAGCGAACACACAAGCAAACAAGAAGCAAGCGAACGATAAACACACGACAAAAAGAAGGGCAAATAAAACGGCAAGGGTGAAGTGGGGGAGAGGAAAACGACAGGCAAATAAATGTAGTGCGAAGGATAAGGGTTTGTGATAAGTACTTGGTATATGACTTTTGCGTAAGCCTCCCCGACAACGGCGCCAGAAATTCTTCTTGCTACTTCTCGAGCTTGCGTTGTATTCCCTCGAAGAGGAAAGGGTGATGCAGCACAGTAGCGTTAGTATTTCCCTCAATTTTCGAGAACCAAGGTATCAATCCACTAGGAGACCACGCATAAGTCCCTCGCACCTACATGAACAAATAAGAACTTCATAGCCAATGTGATAAGGGGTTGTCAATCCCTTTACGATCACTTACCAAAGTGAGATCTGATAGATAGGATAGTTTGATATTTTTGGTATTTTTGGATACAAGAACAAAAAGTAAAAATAGCAAAGTAAAGTAGATTGTTGATTAATATGTTGAGAATAGACACGGGGGGCATAGGTTTCACTAGTGGCTTCTCTCATGATAGCAGAATTCTACGGTGGGTGAAAAAATTACTGTCGAGCAATTGATAGAAAAGCGCATAGTTATGAGAATATCTAGGCATGATCATTATATATAGGCATCACGTCCGTGACAAGTAGACCAAAATGATTCTGCATCTACTACTATTACTCCACACATCGACCGCTATCCAGCATGCATCTAGAGTATTAAGTTCATAAGAACAGAGTGATGCTTTAAGCAAGATGACATGATGTAGAGCGATAAACTCAAGCAATATGATATAAACCCCATCTTTTTTATCCTCGATGGTAACAATACAATACGTGCCTTGCTGCCCCTGCTGTCACTGGGAAAGGACACCACAAGATTGAACCCAAAGCCAAGCACTTCTCCCATTGCAAGAACTATATATCTAGTAGGCCAAACCAAACCGATAATTTGAAGAGACTTGCAAGGATATTATAATCATACATAAAAGAATTCAGAAAAGAGCCAAATATTTCTCATAGATAATCTTGATCATAAACCCACAATTCATCGGATCTCGACAAACACACCGCAAAAAGATTACATCGAATAGATCTCCTCGAAGACCGAGGAGAACTTGGTATTGAGATCCAAAAAGAGAGAAGAAGCCATCTAGCTAATAACTATGGACCCGAAGGTGTGTGGTAAACTACTCACAACTCATGGTGAGGCAATGGTGTTGATGTAGAAGCACTCCGTGGAAGATCCCCCCCCCCCTCCGGCGGAGCTCCGGAACAGGCCCCAAGATGGGATCTCACGGGAACAGAAGGTTGCAGCGGTGGAATTAGGGTTTTCTCTGTTGCCTCGATGTTTTTAGGGTACATGGGTATATATAGGAGGAAGGAGGGCATCGGGGGAGCCAGAGGGGGCGCACGAGGGTGGGGGGCACGCCCTGTCGAAGGGGGCATGCCCTGGACCCTTGTGGCTGCCTCCTTCGTTCCCTCACGTGTACTCCAAGTCTTCTGTGTTGGTATTGTTCCAAAAATAACTCTCGCGAAGGTTTCATTCCGTTTGGACTCCGTTTGATATTCCTTTTCTGCGAAACCCTGAAATAGGCAAAAAACAGCAATCTGCACTAGGCCTTTGGGTTAATAGGTTAGTCCCAACAATAATATAAAAGTGTATAATAAAGCCCATTAAACATCCAAAACATAATATATAATAGCATGTAACAATAAAAAATTATAGATACGTTGGAGACGTATCAATATTACACCTAGATCAGATATGAACTCCTTCATTTGCTGTTCCGAAGCAGCGACGTACTCCGCTTCACATGTAGATCCCGCCACGATGCTCTGCTTGGAACTGCACCAACTGACAGTTCCACCGTTTAATAAAAATACATATCCGATTGCTGACTTAGAGTCATCCGGATCAGTGTCAAAGCTTGAATCGACGTAACTGTTTACAACGAGCTCTTTGTCACCTCCATAAACGAGAAACATATCCTTTTTCCTTTTCACGTACTTCAGGATGTTCTTGACCGCTATCCAGTGATCCATTCCTGGATTACTTTGGTACCTCCCAGCTAAATTTATAGCAAGGCACTCTGGTACACATCATTGCATACATGATAGATCCTATGGTTGAGGCATAGGGAATGACTTTCATTTTCTCTCTATCTTCTGCAGTGGTCTGGCATTGAGTCTTACTCAAGTTCACACCTTGTAACACAGGCGAGAACCTTTTCTTTGACTGATCCATTTTGAACTTCTTCAAAACTGTATCAAGGTATGTGCTTTATGAAAGTCCAATTAAGCGTCTTGATCTATCTCTATAGATCTTGATGCCTAATATATAAGCAACTTTTCTGAGGTCTTTCATTGAAAAATTCTTATTTAAGTATCCCTTTATGCCATCCAGAAATTCTATATCATTTCCAGTCAACAATATGTCATCCACATATAATATCAGAAATGCTAGAGAGCTCCCATTCACTTTCTTGTAAATACAGGCATCTCCAAAAGTCTGTATAAAACCAGATGCTTTGATCACCTCATCAAAGTGTATATTCCAACTCCGAGATGCTTTCACCAGTCCATAGATGGATCGCTGGAGCTTCCGTACTTTATTAGCGCATTTAGGATCGACAAAACCTTCTGGTTGCATCATATACAACTCCTCTTTGAGGTATCCATTAAGGAATGCAGTTTTGACATCCATTTGCCAGATTTCATAATCATAAAATGCGACAATTGCTAACATGATTCAGACAGACTTAAGCATCGCTATGGGTGAGAAAGTCTCATCGTAGTCAACTCCTTGAACTTGTCGAAAACCTTTCGCAACAAGTCGAGCTTTGTAGACAGTAACATTACCATCGGCGTCTGTCTTCCTCTTAAAGATCCATTTATTTTCAATGGCTTGCCAATCATCGGGCAAGTCAACCAAAGTCCACACTTTGTTCTCATACATGGATCCCATCTCAGATTTCAGGGCCTCAAGCCATTTTGCAGAATCTGGGCTCATCATCGCTTCCTCATAGTTCGTAGGTTCATCATGGTCTAGTAACATGACTTCCAGAACCGGGTTACCGTACCAATCTGGTGCGGAACGCACAATGGTTGACCTACGAGGTTCAGTAGTAACTTGATCCAAAGTTTTATGATCATCATCATTAGCTTCCTCGCTGATTGGTGTAGGAATCACTGGAACTAGTTTATGTGATGTATGATGGGCCTCGAACCCCTCGTTGGTTACCCCAAGTGGAAGGTGTAAGATGCAGTAAGTAGAAGTGTTTTCCCCTAGCAAAGATGCCAAGGATCGATTCCCCAGAGACTCCTAGGTTCAACAAGTAGGTGTCAATTGCTACGGCGCCAGATTAGTAGCAACCAACGTGGACCTGCACACAGATACAAATAACTTTGCTCCCAACGAGTACAGAGAGGTTGTCAATCTCTCCGGCCTTGTAGTTCACAAAGGATTAAAAGCAATGATGGTAGTGATAGATAGTTTTTGCAATAGTAAATAATAACGGAAAGTAAATAGTGGATGTGATCAATGATGGTAATATGGACCGGAGTCTCATGATGTTCACTAGTGATGTCTCTCTCCCAAAAGACGATAAAACAGCTATGTGAGATAAACAAATTACAGCTGGGCAATTGACAGGACCACGAACGCAAACCAATGCTGACTACATTGCAAGAAAGGTTGAGGTTCAAAGCATGGGCGGTACGCCAAAGTAAGTAGACCGAAATCCATCAATATCTACTACTAATCATCCACCTTGAGATATCTATCCAGAACATCTCGCTGGTATTAAGTTGCAAGTCCCACCCATAGTGTAAACTCAATGCAACAGACAACTGCATTAAAAGAACTTTGCGTAAAGTAAACAATCCTTGCACCCGCGGGCACAAGCACCGTTGTTTTCCCCCTTGTGGCAACAGCACATCCCCTAGACTCATGTTTCTGTCACTCAAGCTAGTCATCGAGGGGCATGAACTCACAATCGAGCATAACGTTCCCTCTTGGAGTCACTACCTATTACTCGGCCAAAGCAATAAATAACAACGGAGAACATGCAAGAATTACTTATGAACTAAAATATAAAAGAGGTGAATCAAATATATTACTCAAGATCAATCTGAACATAATCTCATAATCCATCGGATCCCAGCAAACTCAACATAGCAACAGCATAAGGATTACATAGGTGCCTCGATCATGTAGGGCAGCTCACGAGGACTAATTAGTGAAGCACAAGAACGGGAGGAGAAAATCACATAGCTACTCGTCATGGACTCATGGTCCAAGGGAGACTACTCACGAGTCATCCGGGAGGCGTCCATGGTGGTGGAGAAGCTCCCGGTGGTGATCCTCCCCTCCGGCAGGGTGCCGGGAAGAGTTCTCCTGGTGCTCCCGATCTTGGAAGCGGCGGCGGCGGCGGGACAGAGATGGGATCGCGAAAAGAGTTCCTGTTCTGAGGGTTTCGGAGGTCCCTCTAAATATATGCCAAAGGGGGGCACCGGACGGGCTTCGGGGGGCCCAGGCGCCCCCCCGGCGCGGCCCAGGGGGGGCGCGCCGCCAGGGCGCCTGGAGCCCTGGTGCCCCCCCCAGGCTGCCCTTCGGACGCAGTGTTGTTTCCGGATCGCTGATTTTTTATATAATTTTTCTGGATTTTTCTGGGCAGTTCTCGAAACGTGAAAACCTGAAATACAAAAACAGCCGAAAACAGAAACTGGCACTGGGGTGCACTGGATTAGTAAGTTAGTCCAAATATGATCAAAAGTGTATGGAAGTGTATGAATATCATAGCAATATCACCCAAAAGTGGCATGGAGCAAGCAGAAATTATAGATACGTTTTGGACGTATCAACATCCCCAAGCTTAATTCCTGCTCGTCCTCGAGTAGGTAAATGATAACAAGAATAATTTCTGTGGTGACATGCTATTAACCATATAGGACTTTCTCATAGTCATATGACAAAAGCTTACTGAGACAATGACTCTAAAGTAATTAAGTTGCCTCAAGAGAAAATCACAAATGACTGAAAGTTTTACAATATGAAACTGAAACATCAAAAAGATTTGCAATGAACATGATGTGCAAATATGATAAAGTGATATCTAGCTTGCCCCCTTTAGTGATGCAAAACATAAATGCAGGGGCACCTTCAAGGTTTAAGTGATGACTAGATACAATCATTTCAGAATAAACGATATCACAATCATGCAAAAGACAATGCTACTTTGGGACAATGCACATTACACTCAGAATGACAATCATGCTCTCAGTAGTTGGTGCTTCAGCATAAAGGTAAAAGAAAGGTTAAGTGCTAAAGCTTTTTATTTTGAAAACATGGAAGCAATTGTGTCAACGGTAGTAGTACTTCATATGTGTCATGCATAAAACATCCTATAAGTTGCAAGCCTCAGGCATCGAATACTAATAGTGCTCGCTCCTTGTCCTAATTAGCTCGGATTCCCATGGGTTATCATTGCATTACATATGTTTTAACCAAGTGTCACAAAGGGGTACCTCTATGCCACCTGTACAAAGGTCCAAGGAGATAGATCGCATTTGATTTCTCGTTTTTGATAGATCTCAACTTGAGGACATCCATACCGGGACAACATAGAAAATAGATGATGGACTCCTCTTTAATGCATAAGCATATTCTCATGAGAGATTGAGGATTAAGGTCCAAGCTAAAACTTCCACCATGATGCATGGCTTTGGTTGGCGGCCCAATGTTCTTCTCTAACAATATGCATATTAATTCAACCCACGGTAAATCACCCTTACTTCAGACAAGACGAACATGCATAGCAACTCACATGATATTCAACAAAAGTGTGACAGTTGATGGCGTCCCCAGAAACATGGTTACCGCTTAGCAAGCAATTCATAAGAAATAAGATACATAAGCAACATATTCTTTACCACAATAGTTTTTAGGCTACTTTCCCATGAGCTATGTATTGCATGGTTAGTTTGCTTAGTACAGGTGGAGGTTAGCAAAAGACTGGGAGCGACCAACTAAGAGAGCAATGACGGTCATAATCATGCAGAGCGACAAAGCAATATTGAATCAGGCATGGTAGTTATATCGCTACTCAGAAACAAAAGATCATCAAGGCTTGACAGACTTTCTTTACAGTCTTGAATATGCGTGAGCATATGCCAAGTCAATCAAAATAAATTCTCGAAGGAATATATTAATAAACCATACCACATCATAGGCAAACAAACCAAGTTGGTACTCCAATAACACATTGGGAACCCCCCCAGCTATTTGAGATTAACCAAAAGAAAACCTGAACTACTAAGCACCATCATGCAAGTAGCATCTTTATCATAGACACATTAACCAATGCAACGGAAGCAAACTCTCTTAATAAGGTGAGCATGGTAATTAAAGAGAGTTCAAGCAACCAACTAAATAAAAGCTCTTGAAAAGAGAAGCATGAATAATAAGAGCAGAGCACGATAGTAGCTATTAAAAGACAAAGAACACACACAACATAGATAGACATGAAAATTCTATGTTATGTTCTAGGTAGAAGTGGAGCGTGTTTCTCTCCCACATAAAGGAATGCTGGGTTCCGACTCGTTATGAAAAACTAAAAAGAAAATTAAAAGCAAGACGCTCCAAGCATAGCACATAACACATGAAGTGATAAGAATATAGCGAAACGAAAGACGAACTGATAGTGTTGATGGAGAAGGGGATGCACGGGGGCATCCCCAAGCTGAGACGCTTGAGTCTCCTTGAATATTTCTTGGGGGTGCACGGGGGCATCCCCAAGCTTGAGTGCTTGACACTCCTGAATCTTTTTATCATCTTTCCTCGCACACTTGAAAACTCCCTTCATACATAACTCATCATAATCTGATTAGCGAGGTTAGTACCCTTAATAAAATAATTATACTTTGCTGGAAATAAGGATATTCTTGAATTTCTACTGTTTCTCAAGATTGCCAAAAGGTTTTTGCAAAGAAAAAGCAAGTTCTTAATTTGCAAAGTGAAGGTAAGGCAAAACAGGACAGAATCTGTGAAAAACAGAACAGCAGGCAGTAATTGATCTGTTAGGGATACTTCTGCAACTCAAATAAAAAAACTCAGAACTGACGCACAAAAGACAATTATATAGAGAACGCTGTCGAAAAAATTCAGACCAAAAAGATGATCTGGTAATTTTATACGAATTTTTCAATCCAAGGACAGAATCTGTTTCCTGGACAGCACCTCACAACTTTTGAACTTTCTAGCAATCAGAGGCTATACTTGGCACAAATATGAAAAGCAAAGATACAATGATGATGCTACAGCAGTAAACAACATCAAGACACAACAAAAGCAAAATTTTTATTCATGTGGGCTGCCTCCCAAAAGCGCTTTCTTTTATGCCTTTAAGCTAGGCATAATGCAAAAATGATGCTCTCGTAGGAATAAGAGTTGAAGAACAAAAGAGAGCATCAAGAAGCACATATAAATCATATTTAAGTCTACCCCTCTTCCTATGCATTGCAATCTTGTAAAGAAATAAATTATTGAAGCATAAAGCAATAAGCATAGGAAGACAAAACAAGTGCAGCTTCAAAACCTTCAACATAAAGAGAGGGAACTTGATATTATTAAGATATTTAGAACCACCTCTCCCTCTCTCATTATTAATTTCAGTGGCATCATGGATGAACTCAACAATATAAGCATCACATAAAGCATTGTTACCATGATCCACACGCAAAAAGGTACTCTTACTCTCCACATAAGCATCATGAATAGGATAAAACTTATTATAAAAGAGAGACATAAGCTCTTGCCAATCAAGCAAGTGCGAGTTATCGAGAAGCTTATACCAATCTGAAGCTTTATCTATAAGTGATACGACAAACAATTTCCTCATGACAAACTCCCTTGATACACCTGCAAGCTTAAATAATGAACATAGTTGTGACAGATATAGCAAGTGTTCACCGGGATGTCTGTCTCCTGTATAACGATTAGCCAAGATATAATTGATAATACCAGCTGGTATTTTATAGGGCATAATTTCAGTAGGGGGAGGAGCAACCACCACAGGTGCGGGGCGTCTTCCTGCAAGCAACGATCCAATAGCAAGGTGGTCCATAAGCATAACTAGTGAAAAGACATAAAGAAAACTGAAAGGTAAACTAACAAGACTAAAAGCAAAGGTAAAAGATAGCATGCAACTCCCCTATCCTGAAGAGTGGAGTCCCCGGCAACGACGCCAGAAAATACACATTGATGGGCCTCGAACCCCTCGTTGGTTACCCCAAGTGGAAGGTGTAAGATGCAGTAAGTAGAAGTGTTTTCCCCTAGCAAAGATGCCAAGGATCGATTCCCCAGAGACTCCTAGGTTCAACAAGTAGGTGTCAATTGCTACGGCGCCAGATTAGTAGCAACCAACATGGACCTGCACACAGATACAAATAACTTTGCTCCCAACGAGTACAGAGAGGTTGTCAATCTCTCTGGCCTTGTAGTTCACAAAGGATTAAAAGCAATGATAGTAGTGATACATAGTTTTTGCAATAGTAAATAATAGCGGAAAGTAAATAGTGGATGTGATCAATGATGGTAATATGGACCGGAGTCTCATGATGTTCACTAGTGATGTCTCTCTCCCAAAAGACGATAAAACAGCTATGTGAGGTAAACAAATTACAGTTGGGCAATTGACAGGACCACGAACGCAAACCAATGCTGACTACATTGCAAGAAAGGTTGAGGTTCAAAGCATGGGCGGTATGCCAAAGTAAGTAGACCGAAATCCATCAATATCTACTACTAATCATCCACCTTGAGATATCTATCCAGAACATCTCGCTGGTATTAAGTTGCGAGTCCCACCCATAGTGTAAACTCAATGCAACAGACAACTGCATTAAAAGAACTTTGCGTAAAGTAAACAATCCTTGCACCCGCGGGCACAAGCACCGTTGTTTTCCCCCTTGTGGCAACAGCACATCCCCTAGACTCATGTTTCTGTCACTCAAGCTAGTCATCGAGGGGCATGAACCCACAATCGAGCATAACGTTTCCTCTTGGAGTCACTACCTATTACTCGGCCAAAGCAATAAATAACAACGGAGAACATGCAAGAATTACTTATGAACTAAAATATAAAAGAGGTGAATCAAATATATTACTCAAGATCAATCTGAACATAATCTCATAATCCATCGGATCCCAGCAAACTCAACATAGCAACAGCATAAGGATTACATAGGTGCCTCGATCATGTAGGGCAGCTCACGAGGACTAATTAGTGAAGCACAAGAACGGGAGGAGAAAATCACATAGCTACTCGTCATGGACTCATGGTCCAAGGGAGACTACTCACGAGTCATCCGGGAGGCGTCCATGGTGGTGGAGAAGCTCCCGGTGGTGATCCTCCCCTCCGGCAGGGTGCCGGGAAGAGTTCTCCTGGTGCTCCCGATCTTGGAAGCGGCGGCGGCGGCGGAACAGAGATGGGATCGCGAAAAGAGTTCCTGTTCTGAGGGTTTCGGAGGCCCCTCTAAATATATGCCAAAGGGGGGCACCGGACGGGCTTCGGGGGGCCCAGGCGCCCCCCCCGGCGCGGCCCAGGGGGGGCGCGCCGCCAGGGCGCCTAGAGCCCTGGTGGCCTCCCCAGGCTGCCCTTCGGACGCAGTGTTGTTTCCGGATCGCTGATTTTTTATATAATTTTTCAGGATTTTTCTGGGCAGTTCTCGAAACGTGAAAACCTGGAATACAAAAACAGCCGAAAACAGAAACTGGCACTGGGGTGCACTGGATTAGTAAGTTAGTCCAAATATGATCAAAAGTGTATGGAAGTGTATGAATATCATAGCAATATCACCCAGAAGTGGCATGGAGCAAGCAGAAATTATAGATACGTTTTGGACGTATCAATGTACTACTTTCCAATTCGGGAGAAGGTACAATTACCTCATTAAATTCCACTTTCCTCCCACTCACTTCTTTCGAAAGAAACTCCTTTTCTAGAAAGGATCCATTCCTAGCAACGAATATCTTGCCTTAGAATCTGTGATAGAAGGTGTACCAAATAGTTTCCTTTGGGTATCCTGTGAAGACACATTTCTCCGACTTGGGTTTGAGCTTATCAGGTTGAAGCTTTTTCACATAAGCATCGCAGTCCCAAACTTTAAGAAACGACAACTTTGGTTTCTTGCCAAACCACAGTTCATAAGGCGTCATCTCAACGGATTTAGATGGTGCCCTATTTAACGTGAATGCAGCTGTCTCTAAAGCATAACCCCAAAACGATAGTGATAAATTGGTAAGAGACATCATGGATCGCACCAGATCTAATAAAGTACGGTTACGAAGTTCGGACACACCATTATGCTGTGGTGTTTTGGGTGGCGTAAGCTGTGAAACTATATCACATTATTTCAAATGAAGACCAAACTCGTAACTCAAATATTCGCCTCCATGATCAGATCATAGAAACTTTATTTTCTTGTTATGATGATTCTCTCCTTCACTTTGAAATTCTTTGAACTTTTCAAATGTTTCATACTTGTGCTTTATGAAGTAGATATACCCATGTCTGCTTAAATCATCAGTGAAGGTCAGAAAATAACGATACCCGCGCGAGCCTCAACGCTCATCGGCCCACATACATCAGTATGTATGATTTCCAACAAATCTGTTGCTTGCTCCATTGTTTCGAAGGACGGAGTTTTAGTCATCTTGCCCATGAGGCATGGTTCGCAAGCACCAAGTGATTCATAATCAAGTGATCCCAAAAGTCCATCTGCATGGAGTTTCTTCATGCGCTTTACGCCAATATGACCTAAACGGCAGTGCCACAAATAAGTTGCACTATCATTATCAACTTTGCATCTTTTGGCTTTAATATTATGAATATGTGTATCACTACGATCGAGATCCAATAAGAATAGACCACTCTTCAAGGGTGCATGACCATAAAAGATATTACTCATAAAAATAGAACAACCATTATTCTCTGATTTAAGTGAATAACCATCTCGCAACAAACAAGATCCAGATATAATGTTCATGCTCAACGCTGGCACCAAATAACAATTTTTTAGGTCTAAAACTAATCCCGAAGGTAGATGTAGAGGTAGCGTGCCGACGGCGATCACATCGACTTTGGAACCATTTCCCACGCGCATCGTCACCCCATCCTTAGCTAATCTTCGTTTAATCTGTAGCCCCTGTTTCAAGTTACAAATATTAGCAACCGAACCAGTATCAAATACCCAGGTGCTACTACGAGCATTAGTAAGGTACACATCAATAACATGTATATCTAATATACCTTTGTTCACCTTGCCATCCTTCTTATCCGCCAAATACTTGGGGTAGTTCCACTTCCAGTTTCCAGTCCCTTTGTAGTAGAAGCACTCAGTTTCAGGCTTGGCTCCAGACTTGGGTTTCTTCGCGGGAGTAGCAACTGTCTTGCTATTCTTCTTGAAGTTTCCCTTCTTTCCCTTGCCCTTTTTCTTGAAACTAGTGGTCTTGTTAACCATCAACACTTAATGCTCCTTTTTGATTTCTAACTCCGCAGCTTTGAGCATAGCGAAGAGCTCGGGAATTGTCTTCTGCATCCCTTGCATATTATAGTTCATCACGAAGCCTTTATAGCTTGGTGGCAGTGATTGAAGAACTCTATCAATAACACTATCTTCGTCAACTTTGCAACCAAGTTGAGTCATATGATTGTAGTACCCAGACATTCTGAGCAAGTGTTCACTGATAGAACTGTTCTCCTCCATCTTGCAGCTATAGAACTTATTGGAGACTTCATATCTCTCAATTCGGGCATTTGCTTGAAACATTAAATTCAACTCTGGGAACATCTCATATGCTCCATGACGTTCAAAACGTCTTTGAAGTCCCGATTCTAAGTCGTAAAGCATGGCACACTAAACTATTGAGTAGTCATCAGAACGAGCTTGCCATATGTTCATAACGTCCGGAGTTGCTCCTGCAGCAGCCCTGTCACCTAACGGTTCTTCGAGGACATAATTCTATTGTGCAGCAATGAGGATAATCCTCAAGTTACGGACCCAGTCCGTGTAGTTGGTACCATCATCTTTCAACTTAGCTTTCTCTAGGAACACATTAAAATTTATGGGAACGGTAGCACGGGCCATTGATCTACAACAACATAGATATGCAAAAACTACCAGGACTAAGTTCATGATAAATTAAAGTTCAATTAATCGTATTACTAAAGAACTCCCACTTAGATAGACATCCCTCTAGTCATCTAAATGATCACGTGATCCAAATCAACTAAACCATGCTCGATCATCACGTGAGATGGAGTAGTTTTCAATGGTGAACATCTTATGTTGATCATATCTATTATATGATTCACGCTCGACCTTTCGGTCTCTAGTGTTCCGAGGCAATGTCTGTACATGCTAGGCTCGTCAAGTTTAACCCGAGTATTCTGCATTTGCAAAACTGTCTTACACCTGTTGTATTTGAACGTAGAGCTTATCACACCCGATCATCACGTGGTGTCTCGACACGACAAACTTTCGCAACGGCGCATACTCAGGGAGAACACTTGTACCTTGAAATTTTGTAAGGGATCATCTTATAATGCTACCGCCGTACTAAGCAAAACAAGAAGCATAATAAGATAAACATCACATGCAATCAAAATATGTGACATGATATGGCCATCATCATCTTGTGCTTTTGATCTCCATCTCCAAAGCATCGTCATGATCTCCATCACCACTGGCTTGACACCACGATCATCATCGTAGCGTCGTGGTCGTCTTGCCAACTATTGCTACTACTACTATCGCTAAATCATAGTGATAAAGTAAAGCAATTACATGGCCTTCGCAATACATACAATAAAGAGGCAACCATAAGGCTCCTGCCGGTTGACGATAATTTACAAAACATGACCATCTCATACAATAATGTATAACTCATCATGTCTTGACCATATCACATCATAACACGCCCTTCAAAAACAAGTTAGAAGTCCTCTAATTTGTTGTTGCAAGTTTTACATGGCTGCTACGGGCTTAGCAAGAACCGTTCTTACCTACGCATACAAAAACCACAACGATTTTTCATCAAGTGTGTTGTTTTAACCTTCACAAAGACCGGGCGTAGCCACACTCAATTCAACTAAAGTGAGAGAGACAGACACCCGCCGATCACCTTTAAGTAACGAGTGCTCGTAACGGTGAAACCAGTCTCGCGTAAGGGTATGCGTAATGTCGGTCCGGGCCACTTCATCTCACAATACCGCCGAATCAAAGTATGACATGCTGGTAAGCAGTATGACCATTATCGCCCACAACTCATTGTGTTCTACTCATGCATATCATCTACGCATAGACCTAGCTCTGATACCACTATTGGGGAACGTAGTATTTCAAAAAAATAATCATACGATCACGCAAGATCTATATAGGAGAAGCATAGCAACGAGTGGGGAGGGTGTGTCTACGTACCCTCGTAGACCAAAAGCGGAAGCATCTAGTGACGCGGTTGATGTAGTCGAACGTCTTCGCGATCCAACCGATCCAAGCACCGAACGTACGGCACCTCTGCTTTTAGCACACGTTCAGCTCAATGATGTCCCACGAGCTCTTGATCTAGTTGAGCGTCACGGGAGAGTTTCGTCAGCACAACGACATGGTGATGGTGATGATGAAGTTACCGGCGCAGGGCTTCGCCTAAGCATTGCAACGATATGACCGAGGTGTGTATCTGTGGAGGGGGGCACCGCACATGCCAAAAATGATGTTTGCTTGTGTGTCCTAGGGTGCCCCCCTGCCCCCATATATAAAGGAGCAAGGGGAGGCCGGCCGGCCCCTATGGTGCGCCCAAGGAGGGCAACTCCTACTAGGAATAGTAATCCTATTCCTATTAGGAGTCCACCAAGAGGGAAGGAGGGGGAAGGAAGGAGAGGGAGAGGAAGAAGAAAGGGGGCGCCGCCCCCCTTTCCTTGTCCAATTCGGACCAAGGGGGAGGGGCGCGCGGCCCAGCCCTGGCCGGCCCTCTCTCTCTCCACTAAGGTCCCAAGTGGCCCATTAGTTCCCCCGGGGGTACCGATACCCCTCCAGCACTCCGGTTTAATCCGAAACTCCTCCGGAAAACTTCTGGTATCCGAATATAGTCGTCCAATATATCAATCTTTACGTATCGACTATTTCAAGACTCCCCGTCATGTCCGTGATCACATACGGGACTCCAAACTACCTTCGGTGCATCAAAACACATAAACTCATAATATCGATCGTCATCGAACGTTAAGCGTGCGGATCCTACGTGTCCGAGAACTATGTAGACATGACCAAGACTCATCTCTTGTCAATAACCAATAGCGGAACTTGGATGCTCATATTGGTTCCTACATATTCTACAAAGATCTTTGTCGGTCAAACCGCATAACAACATACGTTGTTCCCTTTGTCATCGGTATGTTACTTGCCCGAGATTCGATCGCCGGTATCATCATACCTAGTTCGATCTCGTCACCAGCAAGTCTCTTTACTCGTTCCGTAAGACATCATCTCATGACTAACTCATTAGTCATTTGCTTGCAAGGATTATTATGATGTGTATTACCGAGAGGGCCCAGAGATACTTCTCCGACACTCGGAGTGACAAATCATATTCTCGATCTATGCCAACACCACAAACACCTTCGGAGACACCTATAGAACATCTTTATAATCACCTAGTTACATTGTGACGTTTGATAGCACACAAGGTGTTCCTCCGGTAGTGGGGAGTTGCATAATCTCATAGTCATAGCAGTAAAAATAAACTATCAAGTTGCTAAGCTAACAGATGGGTCTTGTCCATCACATCATTCTCCTAATGATGTGATCTCGTTGATCAAATAACAACTCATGTCTATGGTTAGGAAACATAACCATCTTTGATTAACGAGCTAGTCTAGTAGAGGCATACTAGGGACACTCTGTTTTGTCTATGTATTCACATATGTACTAAGTTTACGGTTAATACAATTCTATCATGAATAATAAAAATTTACCATGATATAAAGAAATACAAATAACAACTTTATTATTGCCTCTAGGGCATATTTCCTTCATTTGTGCCAATTAGAACCAATAGGATCTTCTTGGGTGATAGTTGTTTGATCTTGCTGAAAAAGACATAAACTTTACATTCACGAGAAAAATCTCGTTTTTAAAAGAAAAGTGCTTTTTAGTTGGTTCTTTTTACAGAAGATTAATATACAAATTGCTTACGCGGCCCTATTTTTCTAGATTTTTAGAGGTCCAGAAGTTTTCTGAACTTCCGGATTACTACAGACTGTTCTGTTTTTGACAGATTCTGTTTTCTTTGTGTTGTGTGCTTATTTTGATGACTCTATGGTTTTATTTGATGAGTTTATTCCATAGAAAAGTTGGAATACAGTAGATATAATACAAAAAAATATTAATTGGTTTGATACAGTACTTATAGTAGTGGTTTGATTTTTTATTACACTAACGGATCTCATGAAGGTTTTGTTGAAGTTTTGGGTGATTGAAGTTTTCAAGTTTTGGGTTATCTTACGATGGATGAAGGAAGGATGTAAGAGCCTAAGCTTGGGGATGCCCCGGAATCCCACGCTATTAATCCAAAGATGAGCAACCAAGTAAGCTTGGGGATGCCCCCGAGTGGCAATCCCGCTTTCTTCCAATAACTATAGGTATTTCACTCGAAACTATATTTTTATTCGTCACACGATATGTGTTTTTCTTGGAGCGTCTTGTATGATATGAGTCTTTGCTTGTTTTATTTTGCTTTTAAGTCATCAATTCTTGCCGCAGACACCTATTTGAGAGAGCCAAAATTATGACATGACTTGTTAGTATAGCTCTCTATGCTTCACTTAAATTTTTTATGAGGTAGGACTTGCTCTAGTGCTTCACTTATATCTTTTTGAGCATGGTGTGCTTAGTATTTTTGAAGAAATACTCTCTTGCTTCACTTAGATTTATTTGTGAGTTAGTAAATTTTAAAGAAATTCTCTCTTGCTCCACTTGTATTATTTTGAGAGAAAGAAAGAAAAAGTATGCTCATGATCATCACTTATATTTTTTTGAGCTTATGAAAAGCAACACATGAAGATTAGTCCCAAAGTGATAGATATCCAAGAAGGAAATAATAAAAAAAGTCATGAAGATAATTGGAGAAAATACAATTGATTCCTTGTAATAGTTTTGAGACATCATGATGTGGTATGTGAATTATGTTGATAAATAATTGTGCTTTATTAAGAATACTAGTGTTAAAGTTTGTGATTCCCTATGGAAGCACAAAAGTCAATAATTATGCAATAAAATTATATCCTACTTATGGTGCATTATTCGGTGTTATTTATGCTCAATGTTTGCTTACGAGATTATTTGTTTCATGGTTGGTCGCTTCCCAGTCTTTTGCTATCCTTCATTTTGCACTAAGTATGATCTCTACTTGTGCATCGAAAATCCTTTATCCCAGTTTTGCTATATGAGTCCATCATACCTACCTATATGCGGTATTTCCTTTCTATTCTAAGCAAATTTGTATGTGCCATCTCTAATTTTCAAAATAAATTTCCCTTTTGTGTGCCCGTACCGCTCGCGAGGCGGTGAGGGGTGGCCAATATTTTCCATGCTCGATGTGTTATTCTCACGATGAGTGTTTATTCACTTGTCATTGCACGAGAGTACGGCAAAGGTATTAGGGATGCCCAATCCCGAAATGATTTTTTTACTTTATGTTATCAAATAATAAATTCCTTGGAAAGTGTTGGTATGGAAGGCAACCGTGGATTCGGCTAGCCATGGCTTGTGAAAGTTTGCTGGAAAAGGAATAAACTTTATTTTCTGTTTGGGAACCGCCTATGATATATCTAGCATGGAAAGTGTTGGGAACCTCAAGCCGTTCTCGTTGGTGGGAAAAATATACCCCCCCCCCCCAAAAAAATTATCTCTCAATTTAAGCTTTGAGCTCTGGACCTCTACAAATCCCTACTTCCCTCTACGAAGGGACTTTCTTTTACTTATGCAATTTTTATTTCTGAATTTGAGTCTCCATCTTCTCTTACAAGCACCAACTAGGAAACACTATGATCATACTTGAGCATTGGGTCTAACTAATATGCGAGTGTGTTTCATGAATGGATCAATGATAGAGCATGATGGGCTAGGGATAACTTATTTTAGCATTGATATTTTGAAAGACATGCTTGCTTGTTGATATGCTTGAGTTGTAGGAGATATGCCCTAGAGGCAGTAATAAATGTTATTGATTATCTCCCTGTTCATAATTATGTTTATGTTCCATGCTATAACTGCTGTGGTTCTCGAGTCTACAATAACCACGAGGCTCAGAGGAAGACTCATATGAACGTGTGGTATAATAAATGGTAAAATGTATTCCTAGTCTGGCCTCTAAGACTAGCTCAAGTGTTGCATGATGGTTCTGTGTTTCCAAATCATGGGCATGTCTATGCCAACAACTTTGAGGGCACAATGTTAGAAAAACATTTGTGTTGAATCGACCCGAATTGATGTTTTGCTATGAGATACATTTGTCACAATTTTATGGTTAATATCACAAAGATAGTTAACGTTTGCATAATTCCTCAGACCATGAGAGTATCGAGTTCCTTCGTGCTTGCTTCGTGAACTTTGGGGTTTGTTAAACGTCATCCGTAACTCGATGGCTATTACGGCGGCTTACGGGTTCACGTAAAAGTATGGCAAGTAACAAGATAGCTCAAGATTGGGATTTTCTCCTCCGATGATGGAGAGATATTCTCGGGCCCTCTCGGTGTTACGGTATCCATAATTGTCCGGCCAGACACCTTGTGATTTGATCACTGGGATGCCGGAACACGGAAACGAGGAAAGAGAATAAAATTGGTAACGAGGTAACTTGCATGGTGGACAAACTGTTCGTCCACGGGGATGCAATAAATCTCACCTCGGGTGTTTTTGACATATCGCGAAGCGACAGGAATAGCTCACTGCAACTAGAGGTTCACTCGAATATTTATTCGTGTGGGTATAGGGGTCAATATGGGTGTCCACGGCTCCGATGTTGATCGTTGATCAGAAGGGGTTCTGGGTCATGTCTATACTTCACCGAACCTATAGGGTCACAAACTTAAGGGTCATCTATCTGCTGAATACTATACAGGAAGTCTGAGAGAAAATCACCGGAGAAGTTTCGGACACCGGAAAGGTTTCGGACAACGGAAAAAGTTCCCAAAGAGAGGTCATCGGATGAGTTTCGGTGAAACCGAAAAGTTGTTTCCGGATATACTATTAAGTCAAATTGGTTTCAGCACATGCCTGATAATTCTTGGAGAGTGCCAGAGTCATTCTGGAAACTTTCTAGAATTTTGCGGGATATAAGCTGGAAATGCTCCGGAGCTGCCGGAACCACTTCAGATGCTTTTCGCAGATGAAAAGCACTAAATCCGGAATTGTTTTGGAACGCATTGAAAATTATTTTAGTGGGTACTGGAAATGTTCTAAGCCCGCATAAATATTTTCACTTCGAACGGACGCTGAAAAATGTCGTCGTGAATAGTGAAAGTGCTTTTTGGGATATTTATGGAAAGCCACCTTTTGGGGCTTTTCCCAAAAGGCTTCTAGAAGGACTTGGGGATCAAGGAACCCCCTTTGGGGGCCCCCCATGAAGGTGGGATGTTGGAGAGTGCTGCTCCTCCATGGGGCTCCACTTGTCATCCCTTTATGCCCTTTATGCCCTTTATGTGTGACATAAAGTGTGGGCATTTTGGGTTTTTCATGTGCCCCCTACCCCTTGGGGTTTCCTATAAATAGAGTTGGAGAGGCACTCTCCACACTCACTCTTCCTCACATACAAGTGCCATTGCAAGGATCTGGCTTCTCTCTCCCTGCCTGTAAAATAGTTTCGTAGAGCTGAAAGGCTGCCTGGGTTCCGGTGGGAACTAGTTCTGGACGGCGAAGCCCTGCCGGATAGATGACACCGTATGTGTGCAACTCTGTAGAGAGATCGTAGTTTCGTTTTTAGTTCAAGAGTGCCTCCTGAAGGGCTGTCCGTGTGACCGTCCGAGTTTCCAAGGTCCTCCCAAAGGGTTGCCCGAGTGATCGTCCGAGTTTCGAAGGTCCTCCCGAAGGGCTGTCTGCGACACCGTCCGGGGGACTGTTCGACCACCTCACGGAGGGCTGTCCGAGGGACTGTCCGACCATGTCGCGGTTGGGAGGTTGTAAATCCTAGCTGCGAGGATCTGCACCGCCGATAATCATCGACTCCACTTCCCGCTGCGCTACGATTAGGTAATGAAAAAGATCAAACCTTGTATGCAGTCGCCATAGTGGTCCTAGGCTGGTGCGTAAGCGTTTTTTTTCTACTATGTTACCCTACAGTGGTATCAGAGTCGTGCTATGCATAGATGCAGGTTACGATCTAGAATACATAGAGATGTATGGGTATTGCATAATATATTTTTGGAGTAGATAAGATATATTGCTGAAAATTATTTATGCAGGTGATAGATGATATCTGTTACCCGATGTTCTTATTGCTTCCCTAGAATTTGCGTATTTCTGATCTTGAAACCGCATGGTGGAATTTGACAAAGTTCTGGCAATCCACGATCCCGATTGGTCAACGAAGTGCTATCAGTTCTTTGGGTTCCACCATAGTTGAGAGAAAGATGAAATTGCGCAGACAAAGGGGCAATGCAGGTATGATTTGCACGGGGGTTATGCGTATGACTAAGTTAATATGGGGTTCGAGATTTTATTATCTCGTGCTTTATACACCCCGCAAAGTTAATCTAGTGACTTGAATAATCATACTTGATGATAAACGTTGGTAGCTGCTGTTTAAGTCAAAACCTTAGAAGCCACGTAAAATAAATGTTTCCATAAATCGATTAGAGGCGTCTAACTTGGTTTTGCAGGATGTTTTGCATGTGATGTGGTATAGCAATACTCATATTAAATTTTGATTATGTATGAGATGGCTATATGATGTAATTAACATGACCTGCGTGTCATGATTCAGCATGATGGCTGGAGCCATATGATTGCACTTTAATGACCTGCGTGTCAACCTTATGTGATGCATTTATTGTATCCACCATGGAGATAGCAATATTATCTGGTGCATCAACAAGGTGGTGGCAATCTTCGCGAAGGTGAACACCGACGCAAATGCCAAAGACGAAGAAATGAAAGACTTCTTCGTCAGAAGAGGCTATACCATATCATGCCATTATGAATTGCCTGAGATGTTTATCCCTCTCAATGCACCCTTCTTGATTGCGCGGTAGTCGCTTTTATTAGGGTGATCTCTCACTTAAAATATCAAAGTAGTTAGTGTTACCCAAGTGTAGCACCGTCTGAAATTCGTATCTTTTTGGGGTGCGCCATGTACACATGAGCATGCACGAATCGAGATGAATGAGGCGGGTGAGGTCAGACCTCGTAGTAAGATCACTTGGTTGTCTTTGACGTTCAGGCAGGAGAGTCCTGAGCTCGGAACATGCCCATCAAAAGATGAACAAGAATCACATAGAGATGTGGTCGGCAAGTTGGCCTACCAATTGAAATTCATGTCATCAGTGATGAACCCGTCAATGGCATCGAATAGAAATAACGATCTTGAATTACTCTAAATCAATTATGAGAGATATTGATTTGAGTGGGAGCGCACTATAGAATTAACTTGTTTAATTCTCGGTGCAATTAATTTTGAACACTGTCTTAGTGTGATTTACATAATAGTTGTAGAATAATGGCTCACATTTCCACCTTCCCTATTAAAATTGAATACGTGTTAAATATCTGGTTAAAACTTTATGATTGGTAACGTAATGCTAGGATTGTCCTCAAGAGTGCCGCGAAGGACTTTTTCCTATTGCATGCTTTCCGTATACTCCCGTTAAATGCTATGGATGATGAGACTCTCGTACTTCCATCCAAAAGCTAGAATTCACGTACGGTCAAGTGCAATATGTTTGCTTACATGAGACCCGAACTTCGAAAGTTCTAGGATAGTTATGTGATATTCATGGAACTGAAAATTAGTTTTCAGATACAAACAAAGGCTAAAAGATATTGAATATCCAAAGCAATGTTTGTTTGCAAATTATTAGTGAAGTGTTTACTATGCATTAGACTGATAAGAGAGGGATCGAGAAGAACGCCGCCATATGATGAAAGGTGAATAAAACAACAACTTAAAGAGAAAGGAAGTGTCCAAAGGGTGTTAGTATGACTTACACGCCTATGAAGCCTGGGGCTAATGCCACTCTTAAGTTGGGTGCTTCTTTTGCAAGTAGGAGAAATACTAAAAGTTAAACTATTAGAAGTATAAAGGCAGAAAGAAAGATGACTGGAATATCCAGCTCATGTATGAATCTCATACGAGTTTTTGATGTATAGAAGGCTGGTCAAAGATATAGTTCTTGAGAATTATGGTTAAACATGTTAATCACTAATTCTTGGGTATTGTGAGTTAATCACAAAGATACCCACTCGATTGCATTTTGTTGTGAATCAATGTAAGAGCTACTATGGCCTAAAAAGACTAGCCATGAATGAGGTTTTAATATGTGCTGGGAACATAGTAAAAGTTACTATACCTTCCATCGGTGTATTACCTATGTATTTTCTTTCATAATTCATTTTTGAGTTTCTCACACTCTAGCCCTTTGCATAAGGTATCTTGCAAGAAGGTTGTTCATAAGAGAACTTTTGATGTTCAGTATTATGAATAAACATTAAGGGCCATACTTTCATTATGAATGAGATGTATGTTATGAATAATGATATTAATATATTACCTCTGTGTTTACTTTCATAATTCATTTTAGAGTTTCTTACACTCTAGCCCATTGCACAATGTTTATTGCAAAAGGGTTCTTCATAAAAGAACAATTGTTGTTCAGTATTATGAATAACATGAAGGGCCATGCTTCCATCCAAGATGGGATGTATGTTATGAATATTGATGGTAAAATGATACATGCATCCATGATAACCCACAAGTGTAGGGGATCACAACAGTTTTCGAGGGTAGAGTATTCAACCCAAATTTATTGATTCGACACAAGGGGAGCCAAAGAATACTCTCAAGTATTAGCAGTTGAGTTGTCAATTCAACCACACCTGGAAGACTTAATATCTGCAGCAAAGTACTTAGTAGCAAAGTAATATGGAAATAACGGTAATAGTGGCAAAGGTAGCGACAATAGTTTTGTAGTGATTGTAACAGCAGCAGCGGAAAAGTAAATAAGCAACAAGCAATATGTGAAAAGCTCGTAGGCATTGGATCAGTGATGGATAATTATGTCAGATGCGATTCCTCATGTAATAGTTATAACATAGGGTGACACAGAACTAGCTCCAGTTCATCAATGTAACGTAGGCATGTATTCCGAATATAGTCACACATGCTTATGGAAAAGAACTTGCATGACATATTTTGTCCTACCCTCCCGTGGTAGCGGGGTCCTATTGGAAACTAAGGGATATTAAGGCCTCCTTTTAATGGAGTACCGGACCAAAGCATTAACACATAGTGAATACATGAACTCCTCAAACTACGGTCATCGCCGGGAGTGGTCCCGATTATTGTCACTTCGGGGTTGCCGGATCATAACACATAGTAGGTGACTATTGACTTGCAAGATAGGATCAAGAACACACATATATTCATGAAAACATAATAGGTTCAGATCAGAAATCTTGGCACTCGAGCCCTAGTGACAAGCATTAAGCATGGCAAAGTCATAGCAACATCAATCTTAGAACATAGTGGATACTAGGGATCAAACCCTAACAAAACTAACTCCATTACATGGTAAATCTAATCCAACCCATCACCGTCCAGCATGCACGGCGGTGAGCATCATGGAATTGGTGATGGGGGAAGGTTGATGATGACGACGACGACGATCTCCACTCTCCGGAGCCCCGAGCGGACTCCAGATCAGCCCTCCCGAGAGACATTAAGGCTTGGCGGCGGCTCCGTATCGTAAAACACAATAATTCCTTCTCTCTGATTTTTCTCCCCGAAAGTGAATATATGGAGTCGGGGGCGATGTCGATGGAGCCTCAGGGGGCCCACGAGGCAGGGGAGCGCGCCCAGGGGGCGCCCCCACCCTTATGGACAGGGTATGCCCCCTAGTCTGGTTCTTTTCGTAGATATGTTTTATATATTCCAAAATAAATCTCCGTTGATTTACAGGTCATTCCGAGAACTTTTATTTCTGCACAAAAATAACACCATGGCAGTTCTGCTGAAAACAGCGGCAGTCCGGGTTAGTTCCATTTAAATCATGCAAGTAAGAGTCCAAAACAAGGGCAAAAGTGTTTGGAAAAGTAGATATGTTGTAGACGTATCAATACATAACACTTACGCTAAATGCCGCAAGACTATGAGAATACCACACATGTGTGGCACTGCATTTGGTCACATTGGAGAAACCCGCATTAAAAATTCCATTATGATGGATTTCGAAGTCATTTGATTTTGAATCATCTGACACTTGCAACTTTCCTCCGAAAAGTGAAGTGACTGAAATACCGTTCACATGCCATAAGGAACGAGCAACAAACTTATGGTGATCATACATTTTGATGTGTGTAGTTCAATAAATGTTGTTAAAAGTAGTGGATTTATATATCTTCATAAATGACTCAAGTAGATATATGGATATTTGCTTGATTAGACATAAGTCTGGATCTTTTGAAATCATTCGAAAGGTTTTCAAAAATGAAGTAGAAGTTATTGTAACAAGGAAATTATGGTTCTACAATTTGATTGCAGAAAGGAATATTTGAGTTACAAGTTTAGCGAATGTCTGATGAGTTGTGAAAAGAGTTTCATAACTTACACCTCCCAGAACACCACTATGAGTGGAATGACTGTGAAGATGTAATCAAACCATTTATGACATGGTAAGATCAAAGATGACATAAATAAATTTTCCATTATCACTTTTAAAGAGTAATGCTTTAGAGACTGTGGATTTTACACTGAAAAGAGCTCCATCAGGTTTGTTGAAATGACGGCATGGTATGGTACGCCCAACTATGTTATATCTTTTCTTAACATTTGGAATATGGGGCTTGTGTAAAAGGTTACAAACCTATTCCAAATCAGACAAGTGCTACTTTGTAAGTTATCCCAAGTCATTGGGTATCCCCCACCACTCTACCGAGGCAAAGGATTTTTGCCACAAAACGTTATGCTTTTAAAAAGAGTAGTTCTTGCAAAAGGGTTAGTGGGAGGATAGTGCAACTCGACGAGATAACAAGTATCTTCGTCATCAGGTCAAAGGAAAGGAACCCTGGAAGTAATTCCAGAGTTTCCTACTGCGACTGATGCAGAAGCCTCTACATGAGATGTATGGACTTCATTCGAACTTGCAGCTGAACAACGTAGGCAAACCTCATGCAAACCTCTCAGGTGCACAAATGATATATTGTTGTTAGACAATAGTATACGTACGATACACACGGAGGCGTTGATGGGCCTTAACTCCAGAATTGGCTAAATGCCAATATAATCTGAGATAGTTTCCATAAATGATTCAAGATTTAAATCTTGATAAACCATCTGAAAGACTTAGAGTCTAACTAATTGTAATGGGACTATAAACTGATTTGGATGAAAATGTTTTATCCATTAAGCTTGACTTGTTGCAATAACAAGTTCAAGGAGTTGACTACAATGAGATTGTCTCAATGTAGCGATGCTTAAAGTCGGTTCGGGTTAAACTAGCAATTAACACCTATTTCAAACATGAGATATGAAACATGGATGGCAAAAGAATTTCAATGAAATGGAAATACTACCTAGGACTTGTATGTGATACAATCTAATGTATTTTGTCGGTCCAGAGGATGCTAGTAAGGATGCAAACTTCAGAGTTCCAGTAGTGGACAGAAGAGAACAAACTGGAGTTGGAATCTTCGTTTTTGAAGGAATGGTCAAAGGGGTTTAACTTCATCAATGGGTAACAAACATGCTTGTAGTTTCAGTGGGAGCATAATAATATTTCTGAAAACCTAGTGTGCTTGACACATTTTTAATTGGAAATAAATTTGTTGACACGAATTAGGACTTCATTTTAAAATAGTTTTCTCGGTGAAGTGCTTGGGCTAAATAGCCTTGATATTAGGCATAATGATCTATGGAGATAGATTTACCTAATGGGGCTGAGCAAAAATACATATTGACAAGATGCTAAAACAGTTTAGCACTAAAAACGTCAATGAGTGATTCTTGCCAAAGTCACATGGAAAGATTTTTGCAAGACTAGGTGTCCCAAAACACTGATGAGCAAAATACATGATGGAGATTCCACACACACTTTTGTTTGGATTAATCAAGTATTCCATGGTATGTAAAACAACCAGATATGTCTGATACTCCCAAGATGTTGCGAGTATAGATACCAAAGTGATCAAAGTACTGATCATGGGACAACAATGAAAAAGGGTCATTAAGTACTAAAGTATCACTGATGACAAGTTTTCACGCAAGGGGAGATCATGAAGAGTTTGTTGTAAAAGGTTACATCGACACAGTCTTCATCAATGCTCCAGGCAATTTTTGATTTAAATCAAGGGTTTTGTGTAATACACAATATGGTGGCACGGTAGTTTGAAATTGTTCCAAACATGTTATTGTGGTGAATTCTATAACAAAGGCTAAGTATGTTGATGATTAAGAAGCGGCAAAGAAGATGTTGAATCATATAGTTCATTCATGAACTTAGTATGGTTCCAAGAAGGCTTTGGTCAATGTGAGACTATTGCAGACAGTTGCTCCATAGCCCAGTCTGAGGAATCGGGTTTCGACCAATGATTCACATATATACAAAGCCAAGTCCACACAAAATATGAATTTTGTGAAAGCGTGAAAACGTGAGGATATGCAAAAGATACACACGGGGCTGAAGTTGTCAGATTCGTTGGACATCAGGCTATACCACATGCGAAGCATATTTTACACCATTGTACCATGGGTGTAAAGTGCATTAGCATTAACTAGATTATTGACTCTAGTGCAAGCGGGAGTCTGTATGAGATATGCCCTAGAGGAAATAATAAATGTTATTGATTATCTCCCTGTTCATAATTATGTTTATGTTCCATGCTATAACTGCTGTGGTTCTCGAGTCTACAATAACCACGAGGCTCGGAATAAGACTCATATGCACGTGTGGAATAATAAATGGTAAAATGTATTCCTAGTCTGGCCACTAAGACTAGCTCAAGTGTTGCATGATGGTTTTGTTTTCCTAATCATGGGCATGTCTATGCCAGCAACTTTGAGGGCACAATGTTAGAAGAACATTTGTGTTGAATCGACCCGAATTGATGTTTTGCTATGAGATACATTCGTCACAAGTTTATGGTTAATATCACAGAGATAGTTAATGTTTGCATAATTCCTCAGACCATGAGAGTATCGAGTTCCTTCGTGCTTACTTTGTGAACTTTGGGGTTTGTTAAATGTCATCCGTAACTGGGTGGTTATTACGGCGGCTTACGGGTTCACGGAAAAGTATGGAAAGTAACAAGATAGCTCAAGATTGGGATTTGCTCCTCCGTCGATGGAGAGATATTCTCGGGCCCTCTCGGTGTTACGGTATCCATAAACGTCTGGCCAGAGACCTTGTGATTTGATCTCTGGGATGTCGGAACACGGAAACGAGAAAAGAGAACAAAACCGGTAACGAGGTAACTTGCATGGTGGACAAATTATTCGTCCACGGGGAATGCAATAAATCTCACCTCGGGTGTTTGTGACATATCGCAAAGCAACATGAATAGCTTAGTGCAACTGGAGGTTCACTCGAATATTTATTCATGTGGGTATAGGGGTCGGCTCCGAAGTTGATCATTGATCAGAAGGGGTTCCGGGTCATGTCTATACTTCACCGAACCTATAGGGTCACACGCTTAAGGGTCATCTATCTGTTGAATACTAGACAGGGAGTCCAAGAGAAAATCACTGGAAAAGTTTCGAACACCGGAAAGGTTTCGGACAGCGGAAAAGTTCCGCAGAGAGAGGTCATCGGATGAGTTTCGGCGAAACCTAAAAGTTGTTTCGGGATATACTATTAAGTCAAATTGGTTTAGGCACATGCCTGACAATTCTTGGAGGGTGCCACAGTCATTCTGGAAACTTTCAGGAATTTTGCGGGATAAAAGCTCGAAATGCTCCGGAGCTGCGGGAACCACTTCAGATGCTTTTCGCAGATGAAAATCACTAAATCCGGAATTGTTTCGGAACGCGTTGAAAATTATTTTAGTGGGTACTGGAAATGTTCTAAGCCCACATAAATATTTTCATTTCGAATGGACGCTGAAAATGTCATCGTGAATAGTGAAAGTGTTTTTTTGGGATATTTATGGAAAGCCACCTTTTGGGGCTTTTCCCAAAAGGTTTCTAGAAGGACTTGGGGATCAAGGAACCCCCTTTGGGGGGGGCTCCCATGAAGGTGGGACATTGGAGGGTGCAGCTCCTTCATGGGGCTCCACTTGTCATCCCTTTATGCCCTTTATGTGTGACATAAAGTGTGGGCATTTTGGGTTTTTCATGTGCCCCCTACCCCTTGGGTTTTCCTATAAATAGAGTTGGAGAGGCACTCTCAACACTCACTCTTTCTCACATACAAGTGCCATTGCAATGATCTGGCTTCTCTCTCCCTCCCCGCGAAATAGTTTCGTAGAGCCGAAAGGCTGTCTGGGTTCCGGTGGGAACTACTTCTGGACGACGAAGCCCTGCCGGATAGATGACACCGTATGTGTGCAACTCTGTAGAGGGATCGTAGTTTTGGTGTTAGTTCGAGAGTGCCTCCCGAAGGGCTTGTTGGAAATATGCCCTAGAGGCAATAATAAAATGGTTATTATTATATTTCCTTATTCATGATAATTTTCTATTGTTCATGTTTTAATTGTATTATCCGGAAACAGTAATGCATGTGTGAATACATAGACCACAATATGTCCCTAGTGAGCCTCTAGTTGACTAGCTCGTTGATGTAACATCCCAATTTTCCTAATTTGGATGTTAATAGATCATTCACATGCATATCATATTTTTATTGCATTATTTGTCTTTCTGCAATATTCTTTTCATTATGCAACTAAAGGCAATTTATTGGAGTGGAGATAACATGACTTCTCCCCTGTATTTAAAAATGTTCATAATGTCCAGAATAATGTTTCCAGTTGATTTGTTATGTTCTGGTAATTTTTGCAATCTTCAAAGTATTTTATTTGTGATTTTATTTGCTGTTTGAGTGGCCAAATGCATCAAAATCATTTTACAAAAATTGCATTAGCTTGGAACTAGTGTTCCTGTAGTTTATAGCTGTAGGGCTATTGTTACTGGTTGTCTAGATATTTTATTTTAGATTTTATATTAGGTGCTGGTATTTTATCTATTTTATTTTGCTGCTGGTTGTGTTTGAAAAAAAAAGAGAACCCAGTCGGCCGGCCAGCTAGCCAGCATCCAGCCCACCAGCTAGCCAGCCAGCCAGCGAGCGAGGCAGCAGCGGCCTAGCGCAGCGCAGTACACCCCGCGGCCCAGCAGCGCACCGCAGCGGCCCAGCCCATCCCCTCGCGAAGCGAAACGCCACGCGCAGCCGCACCCGACCCGCACCTAACCCGACCCGCAGCGCCCCCTCACTGCTAGCGGGCCCCGCCCCTGACCGTCTTCCTCACCGAGCCGGACACTGCCGCGCCACGCCGCACCGCACGCACGCGTGCACGCCGAGGCCGACTCGGGCCACCCTGGCGCAGCCGGAGCTGTCTAGCACATAGCCAAGGCCCCGACGCGCCCGACTCGTTTTTCCCTGACCCCTCTCGCCACCTGTACACGCCGCTAGGGCAGAACCGATCTGGCCGCGAGCTCCACCGTCCGCCGCCGTTGACGGGACGCTGCCGTCGCCATAAGAGCACCTCGAGCCGCACCACTTGTCTCGTTCGATCCGCCACTCGCCACCGCACCTCTCTGACATTGTCTTGTCGCCGAAGTCGCAGCAAGACGTCGGAGGCGACTTCGTCCGCCGCCGCCAGAACATCGCCACCGTTCACGAGTCACCGCCGCCGCTACAGCCCTCCCTGACGCCGTACGACACCACCCACGCCTCCGCCAGTCACTGCCGCACCCGACCGTACTATCACCTTCGCCGGGGAGCCGCCGGAGACGCCGAGCCGCCGACGCCCGAGCCGCTGCCGCCGCTGTTTTGTCGCCCGGTGAGCAAACGTCTTGGGCCAATCAGGAACTGCCACATGGCAGTTAGCTACTGGGCATCTACAGGAGTTTCCGCACAGTGTCCAGATGTTTTCTGTTCTTTTTTGTCTTTTCCAGTTTTTCCTCAAATCTTCAAATATTCATATCTTCTGTTCTGTTAATCCAAATTAGGTGATTCTTTTTCCTATGCACTCACAAAAATCACCTCTTCATCACAGTACCAAGTTGCACATGTTTGCACAATTCAAATTTGAATTCGTTTGAATTTGAATTAAAACTTCCGGAGGCCATATCTTTTAAACCGTTTATCGGAATCGAGTGATTCTTTTTGCATTGTGACCGTAGTGCAATATAGATGATCTGTACATGTTGTTTTGCTGTTTTTTTGAGTTTTAAAATGATTTTCTTGCTGTTTGCTTTATTTTGGCTTTATTGGAGTTCCGGTGATTGATTTGTTGAATTGTGTGAAACGTGTAGATTGTCCGGAGTGCGACGCGAGCTATTGTCAGGAGTGTGACTTTCTGAACCAAAACCAAGGCAAGTTACATGTTGATCATCCTTTACCTATTGTTTTCCTATGCATTGTAGGTTATGCCACACTATAAACTTATGCATTATAGGGTTGTTATAATTTGAGCTATATTGTTGAACTATCTCCCGTCTTTTCCAAATCGTGGTAGGTATAGTTTTGCTATGCTGGTAGACGGGGTTGGTTCCTGTATACATTTAGCTTATGTGACGATTATTAATATTTAACAAACTGAGTAGTAATTCAGGACTTAACTCACGTCTGGGCGGAAGTGGTATTGATGGGTGGTCTTAAGAACATCATGGTTTATACCCTCTGAATGTAAGTGGACGGCCGCCCAGGCTCAAAAAGATCAGACAGACTTAATGACTAGTAGCTTCCATGCGCGACCACTAGCTATATGGGCTCTGACTTAGTTGAGTAGGTTGTGGGATCCTCGCCCAGGTATGCTAGCAGATGTAGACATGGATAGGTGTACTGGCTGCCGGGGGTGGAGGTGACTACTTCTGAAAGGCTTCGTCTCAATCTTCGGGTTGAGTCTAGTGGGTAAAGTGTGCAAAACTCTGCAGAGTAATAAAACTAATCATGATTAGTCGTGCCCCCGGTTATGGGTAATTTTGAGCGACTATGCCATTACAGTTGTTGGATGATCTTGACAGATGTGACACTTAATAATATTTGTGGGCAACTTAATAAATGGGTAGGTTGGAGTTGATTTTGCCAACTCAACCTTGTGCATTTAATTGTAGTAATAAAAGAACTGAATGAAAAATTTACTATTAGGTAGTTATGAGGACAAAATCAGCTTTCTGCAAAATAAACCCCCAAGCCTTCCTTTGTTGTTCTATGCATATACATGTAGGTCTGCTTTATTACTTCTCCTGTGTAACTTGCCAATACATTCAATGTATTGACCTATACGGCTGCAACGTCTCATGTTGCAGGATTTTCAGACGAGGAGTAAGGTACCGTTAGGGTCGCGAGTCTGCACTCAGCATCGCCAATTGGGCTATGATGGGACTCTTCGTTATTTTTTTCTACTTTCCGCTGTGTGATTGAATAATAGCTAGCCATGAGCTATGCAGATTGTTTTATTTTATATACTCTGGATCATACGTTGTAATAAATGATGCACTTGTATTCTGGTATTCATCTATACTGTGTGTGCTAGCGAGTTCGATCCAGGGACTAGCACGGTAAGCACAGAGAATCAAATCCTTCGAGGTTTGGTCGTTACAGATGGTATCAGAGCAGTGTGTTGACTGTAGGACGTGACCCTAGAAAATGGATTAGAAAAGCCATAGGAGTGAAAATTATTTTATAAAGTAGTTATACTTCTTACTGTTTATTAGTTCATCCCCTCAAGTATCTTGAACAGTTAAGTAGGAACTAGTGCTGAGACCACCATATATGCTTGTTTTATTTTGCAACGTTATCGTGTTAGCGTATCTGATTATGTCCACTTTCGTGGTATGAAGATACTAGATTGTTTGCTTGATTGGTAGCTTGCTTGTTAAAATTTTATCTCGTCAAAATTATTTGACTATATATGCATATATATATACTACTATATTATTGTGATTGTTTGTTTGTTTGTCTGTTTGTGTTATTCGTTGTTGTGTTTTATTGCCTTGATCATATATGCATATGGGTAGAATATATTTATATTTATAGCTTTGGCCCTATTATATCTATAACTCTTCTATGCTTGCCCACCAGATGCCGCCGAGGCGTGAGAATAGGCGCAATGCTGCAGGAGGAGAGAACAATGGCAATGACATACCGCCATACATGCAGCAGTTGCTTCAGGGGCAGACGCAGTTGATCCAGTTGCTTGTGCAGAACCAGAACAACTAGAACAACAACAACAACAACAACAACCCGCCACCCGTGGATATGCTTACCAGGTTCCTGAGGTTGAATCCTCAGAGGTTCTCCAGTTCCCCTGAACCTATTGTGGGTGATGATTGGCTCCGTGGAGTCAATAAGAACCTGGAGACAGTTGGATGCACAGATGCAAAGAGGGTGAGGTTTGCCGCACATTTGTTGGAGGGTCCTGCCGCAGCTTGGTGGGACAACTACTTGGTCTCTTATCCCATTGCTGGTATCACTTGGACTCAGTTTCAGACTGCTTTTCGTGCTGCACATGTGTCTGCTGGTGCTATGAGTTTGAAAAAGGAGTTTCGCAGTTTACGTCAGGGAGGACGCACAGTTAATGCGTATGTGGATGAATTTAATAATCTTGCACGCTATGCTCCTAATGATGTTAACACTGATGCAGCTAGGCAGGAGAAATTCTTGGAGGGCTTAAATGATGAGTTGAGCCTTCAGTCGACAGTGGCCACTTTTGATAATTGTCAGCAGCTGATTGATAAGGCTATTATGCTAGAGGGGAAGCATCAGGCCATAGAGAATCGCAAGAGGAAGTACAACAACAATAACAGGTATAATTCAGGACCACAACAGAAGCCACACACTTCATATCAGGGTAATGGAGGTAATGGGCATCATCATCATCATGGAGGTAATGGACATAATCATCATGGAGGGAATGGCCACAACCATAATGGCCATCATAATCACAATGGGCACAAGGGTAACAATGGCAATGTCAAAGGTAATGGTAATGGTAATGGTAATGGAGGGAGTAATAACCAGAACCACCAGAGTGTGCCTGTGCAGAGGGACATTAGCCAGGTTCAGTGCTATAAGTGTAGGCAGATGGGCCACTACTCCAACGCTTGCCCAGAGAGCAAGAACGGTAATGGAAATTCTGGAGTCAGCAAGCCAAACCCCTTCCAAAAGGGTCATGTTAACCATGTTAATGTGGAGGAGGTTTATGATGAACCTGATGCCGTGATTGGTAAGTTCTTGATTAATTCGGTACCTGCACTTGTCCTTTTTGATTCTGGTGCATCACATTCATTCATCTCACGGGTATTTGTGGATAAACATAAGTTGCCTACCGTAGCACTTAAGTCAACTATTCTAGTAAGTTTTCCGGGGGCTGAGATGGCAGCAAGTTTGGGATGCTTTCAGATGCCTTTGTCCATTGGGAAGCATGTTTTTCCCACAGATTTGGTTATATTGAAGTCACAGGGTATTGATGTTATTTTGGGTATGGACTGGCTGACTAAATATAAAGGTCTTATTGATTGTGCCAGTCGATCTATTACTCTCAGTGCACCAGGAGGTAAGAGGATCAGATATGTATGTAAGTATAAGCATAATCAGGTGCAAGTGAACTCTATTAAGGGGGGTAGTCTGGAAGATGTGCCAGTTGTGAGGGACTACCCAGATGTGTTTCCAGAGGAGTTGCCAGGTATGCCACCAGACAGAGATATTGAGTTCTTATTGATTTAATACCAGGCACCGGACCTACTGCAAAGAGACCGTATAGAATGCCTCCTCAGGAGTTGGAGGAATTGAAGAAGCAGATAAGGGAATTGCAGGAACAATGATTTATTCGCCCAAGTTCATCACCTTGGGGAGCTCCAGTTTTGTTTGTGGAGAAGAAAGATGGTACCTTGAGGATGTGTGTTGATTATCGTTCTCTGAATGAGGTAACCATTAGGAATAAGTACCCCTTGCCTATGATAAATGATTTGTTTGACCAGTTGGAGGGGGCTACTGTGTTTTCTAAGATTGATCTTCGTTCTGGTTATCATCAATTAAAGATTCGTGAGCAAGATATTCCAAAGACTGCTTTTACTACGAGGTATGGGTTGTATGAATATACTGTTATGTCATTTGGATTGACTAACGCTCCTGCATACTTCATGAATATGATGAACAAGGTGTTTATGGAGTACTTGGATAAATTTGTGGTTGTTTTCATTGATGATATATTGGTGTTCTCCAAGAATAAGCAAGAGCATGAGGTACATCTGCGTTTGGTGATGGAGAAGCTGAGGGAACATCAGTTGTATGCCAAGTTCAGCAAATGTGAATTTTGGCTGGATGAGGTAGCATTCCTTGGACATGTTGTTTCAGGTAATGGAGTTGCAGTTGATCCATCTAAGGTTGCTGCAGTTACAGAGTGGGAGGCACCCACAACAGTTGGGGAGATTCGCAGCTTTTTGGGCCTTGCAGGTTATTATAGGAGGTTTATTGAGAACTTTTCTAAAATTGCAAAGCCTATGACTGAATTGTTGAAGAAGGAGAAGAAGTTTGCTTGGACTGATGAATGTGAAGCCAGCTTTCAGGAATTGAAGCAACGTTTGGTTACAGCACCAGTCTTAATTCTGCCTGATATACATAAGGACTTCCAGGTATATTGTGATGCTTCTCGTCAAGGACTTGGGAGTGTTTTGATGCAGGAAGGTAAAGTTGTTTCATATGCTTCACGTCAGCTTAAGAATCATGAGCATAATTATCCTACACATGATTTGGAGTTAGCCTCAGTTGTGCATGCATTGAAAACTTGGAGGCAGTATCTTATTGGTAATCATTGTGATATATTTACTGATCATAAGAGCTTGAAGTATATTTTTACTCAGAAAGATTTGAACCTCAGGCAGAGGAGATGGTTGGAGCTTATTAAGGATTATGATTTAAATGTGCAGTATCATCCGGGTAAGGCTAATGTTGTTGCTGATGCATTGAGTCGTAGGAGCCATGTTAATGCAGTTGATATTAGTGATATGCCACAAGAGTTGTGTGATCAGTTCAGGGATCTCAGGTTGGAGATGGTTCCTAAGGGATATTTGGCAACACTTGAGGTAAAGCCTACTTTGCTTGACAAGATCAGGGAAGCTCAAAACGGTGATAAAGAGATTGCTACAATAAAAGAGAATATGACTAAAGGTAAGGCAGAAGGTTTCCCTGAGGATGAACATGGGACCATATGGTTTGAGAAACGTGTTTGTGTACCGCAAGATGCAGACATCAGGAAATTAATTCTTCAGGAGGCACATGATTCACCTTATTCTATTCACCCAGGTAATACTAAGATGTATTTGGACTTGAGGGAAAGATTTTGGTGGCCTAGCCTGAAGAGGGAGATTGCTGGATATATTGCTACATGTGATGTGTGCCAGAGAGTTAAAGCAGAACATCAGAGGCCAGCAGGTTTGTTACAGCCATTGCCTATACCTGAGTGGAAATGGGATCAGATTGGTATGGACTTCATTACAGGTTTACCCAGGACTCGGTCAGGTTATGATTCTATTTGGGTAATTGTTGATCGCTTGACTAAAGTTGCTCACTTCATTCCGGTAAAGACTACTTATACCAGTGCTCAGCTAGCTAAAGTTTATATGTCTAAAATTGTTTGTCTGCATGGAGTTCCAAGGAAGGTAGTGTCTGATAGAGGTACTCAGTTCACATCTAAATTTTGGCGTCAGTTGCATGAATCCTTGGGCACCAGGCTAGAGTTCAGTACAGCTTTCCATCCACAGACTGATGGGCAGACAGAGAGGGTAAATCAGATTTTGGAGGATATGTTGAGGGCTTGTGTTTTGGACTATGGGTCCAGTTGGGATGATAATTTACCTTATGCAGAGTTCTCATATAATAACAGTTATCAGGCTAGTCTGAAGATGGCACCGTTTGAGGTATTGTATGGCAGGAAGTGCAGGACACCGTTGATGTGGGATGAGGTTGGAGAGCGACAGTTCTTTGGACCATACTTGATTAGAGATGTTGAGGAGAAGGTCAAGCTGATTCGTGACATGTTGAAGATAGCACAATCCAGACAGGAGAGTTATGCAGATGCAAAGCGCAAAGAGGTGACATATGAGGTAGGAGACCGTGCATATCTTCGAGTTTCACCACTTCGTGGAATTAAGAGGTTTGGCATTAAGGGTAAGTTAGCACCATGTTTCGTGGGGCCTTACAGGATCTTGGAGCGTAGAGGAGAGGTAGCTTATCAGCTGGAGTTGCCAGAATCTTTGTCTGGAGTTCATAATGTATTTCATGTATCTCAGTTGAAGAAGTGCCACGCAGAGATGATGGATGTTCCATTGAGGGACACAGTGCCACTTGATGCAATTCAGTTGGAGAGTGATTTGACATATGAGGAGAAACCTATTAAGATTCTGGAGACAGCAGAGAGAGTTACTCGCACCAAGACAATTAAGTTATGCAAAGTTCAGTGGGATCATCATACTGAGGAAGAAGCTACCTGGGAACGAGAGGAAGATCTCAGGCAGGAGCACCCACACCTATTTCCTAGCCAGCCCGAATCTCGAGGGCGAGATTCATCTTAAGGGGGGTAGGTTTGTAACATTCCAATTTTCCTAATTTGGATGTTAATAGATCATTCACATGCATATCATATTTTTATTGCATTATTTGTCTTTCTGCAATATTCTTTTCATTATGCAACTAAAGGCAATTTATTGGATTGGAGATAACATGACTTCTCCCCTGTATTTAAAAATGTTCAGAATGTCCAGAATAATGTTTCCAGTTGATTTGTTATGTTCTGGTAATTTTTGCAATCTTCAAAGTATTTTATTTGTGAATTTATTTGCTGTTTGAGTGGCCAAATGCATCAAAATCATTTTACAAAAATTGCATTAGCTTGGAACTAGTGTTCCCGTAGTTTATAGCTGTAGGGCTATTGTTACTGGTTGTCTAGATATTTTATTTTATATTTTATATTAGGTGCTGGTATTTTATCTATTTTATTTTGCTATTGGTTGTGTTTGAAAAAAAAAAGAGAGAAGCCAGCCGGCCGGCCAGCTAGCCAGCGTCCAGCCCACCAGCCAGCCAGCCAGCCAGCCAGCGAGGCAGCAGCGGCCTAGCGCAGCGCAGTACACCCCGCGGCCCAGCAGCGCATCGCAGCGGCCCAGCCCATCCCCTCGCGAACCGAAACGCCACGCGCAGCCGCACCCGACCCGCACCTAACCCGACCCGCAGCGCCCTCTCACTGCTAGCGGGCCCCGCCCCTGACCGTCTTCCTCACCGAGCCGGACACTGCCGCGCCACACCGCACCGCACGCACGCACGCACGTCGAGGCCGACTCGGGCCACCCTGGCGCAGTCGGAGCTGTCTAGCACATAGCCAAGGCCCCGACGCGCCCGACTCGTTTTTCCCTGACCCCTCTCGCCACCTGTACACGCCGCTAGGGCAGAACCGATCTGGCCGCGAGCTCCGCCGTCCGCCGTCGTTGACGGGACGCTGCCGTCGCCGTAAGAGCACCTCGAGCCGCACCACTTGTCCCGTTCGATCCGCCACTCGCCGCCGCACCTCTCTGACATTGTCTTGTCGCCGAAATCGCAGCAAGACGTCGGAAGCAACTTCGTCCACCGCCGCCAGAACATCGCCGCCGTTCACGAGTCACCGCCGCCGCTACAGCCCTCCCCGACGCCGTACGACACCACCCACGCCTCCGCCAGTCACTGCCGCACCCGCCCGTACTATCACCTTCGCCGGGGAGCTGCCGGAGACGCCGAGCCGCCGACGCCCGAGCCGCCGCCGCCGCTGTTTTGTCGCCTGGTGAGCAAACGTCTTGGGCCAATCAGGAACTGCCACATGGCAGTTAGCTACTGGGCATCTACAGGAGTTTCCGCACAGTGTCCAGATGTTTTCTGGTCTTTTTTGTCTTTTCCAGTTTTTCCTCAAATCTTCAAATATTCATATCTTCTGTTCTGTTAATCCAAATTAGGTGATTCTTTTTCCTATGCACTCACAAAAATCACCTCCTCATCACAGTACCAAGTTGCACATGTTTGCACAATTCAAATTTGAGTTCGTTTGAATTTGAATTAAAACTTCCGGAGGCCATATCTTTTAAATCGTTTATCGGAATCGAGTGATTCTTTTTGCATTGTGACCGTAGTGCAATATAGATGATCTGTACATGTTGTTTTGCTGTTTTTTTAAATGATTTTCTTGCTGTTTGCTTTATTTTGGCTTTATTGGAGTTCCGGTGATTGATTTGTTGAATTGTGTGAAACGTGTAGATTGTCCGGAGTGCGACGCAAGCTATTGTCAGGAGTGTGACTTTCTGAACCAGAACCAAGGCAAGTTACATGTTGATCATCCTTTACCTATTGTTTTCCTATGCATTGTAGGTTATGCCACACTATAAACTTATGCATTATAGGGTTGTTATAATTTGAGCTATATTGTTGAACTATCTCCCGTCTTTTGCAAATCGTGGTAGGTATAGTTTTGCTATGCTGGTAGACGGGGTTGGTTCCTGTATACATTGAGCTTATGTGAGGTTTATTAATATTTAATAAACTGAGTAGTAATTTAGGACTTAACTCGCCTCTGGGCGGAAGTGGTATTGATGGGTGGTCTTAAGAACATCATGGTTTATACCCTCTGAATGTAAGTGGACGGCTGCCCAGGCTCAAAAAGATCAGACAAACTTAATGACTAGTAGCTTCCATGCGCGACCACTAGCTATATGGGCTCTGGCTTAGTTGAGTAGGTTGTGGGATCCTCGCCCAGGTATGCTAGCAGATGTAGACATGGATAGGTGTACCGGCTGCCGGGGGTGGAGGTGACTACTTCTGAAAGGCTTCGTCTCAATCTTCGGGTTGAGTCTAGTGGGTAAAGTGTGCAAAACTCTGCAGAGTAATAAAACTAATCATGATTAGCCGTGCCCCCGGTTATGGGTAATTTTGAGCGACTATGCCATTACAGTTGTTGGATGATCTTGACAGATGTGACACTTAATAATATTTGTGGGCAACTTAATAAATGGGTAGGTTGGAGTTGATTTTGCCAACTCAACCTTGTGCATTTAATTGTAGTAATAAAAGAACTGAATGAAAAATTGACTATTAGGTAGTTATGAGGACAAAATCAGCTTTCTGCAAAATAAACCCCCAAGCCTTCCTTTGTTGTTCTATGCATATACATGTAGGTCTGCTTTATTACTTCTCCTGTGTAACTTGTCAATACATTCAATGTATTGACCTATACGGCTGCAACGTCTCATGTTGCAGGATTTTCAGACGAGGAGTAAGGTACCGTTAGGGTCGCGAGTCTGCACTCAGCATCGCCAGTTGGGCTATGTTGGGACTCATCGTTATTTTCTGCTACTTTCCGCTGTGTGATTGAATAATAGCTAGCAATGAGCTATGCAGATTGTTTTATTTTATATACTCTGGATCATACGTTGTAATAAATGACGCACTTCTATTCTGGTATTCATCTATACTGTGTGTGCTAGCGAGTTCGATCCAGGGACTAGCACGGTAAGCACAGAGACTCAAATCCTTCGAGGTTTGGTCGTTACAGTTGATTAATGGATGGTTACGGTTTCCTGACCATGGACATTGGATGTCATTGATAACGGGATCACATCATTAGGAGAATGATGTGATGGACAAGACCCAATCTTAAGCCTAGCACAAGATCGTGCAGTTCGTATGCTAAAGCTTTTCCAATGTCAAGTATACTTTCCTTAGACCATGAGATTGTGCAACTCCCTGATACCGTAGGAGTACTTTGGGTGTGCCAAACATCACAACGTAACTGGCTGGCTATAAAGGTACACTACGGGTATCCCCGAAAGTATTTGTTGGGTTGGCACGAAACGAGACTGGGATTTGTCACTCCATATGACGAAGATGTATCTTTGGGCCCACTCGGTAAGACATCATCGTAATGAGCTCAATGTGACTAAGGGGTTGGTCACAGGATGATGTGTTATGGACTGAGTAAAGAGACTTGCCGTAACGAGATTGAACAAGGTATCGGCATACCGGCGATCGAATCTCGGGCAAGTACTATACCGGTAGACAAAGGGAATTGTATACGGGATTGATTGAATCCTTGACATCGTGGTTCATCCGATGAGATCATCGTGGAACATGTGGGAGCCAACATGGGTATCCAGATCCCGCTGTTGATTATTGGCTGGAGATATGTCTCGGTCATGTCTGCATGATTCCCGAACCCGTAGGGTCTACACACTTAAGGTTCGATGACGCTAGGGTTATAGGGAATAGATGTACGTGGTTACCGAATGTTGTTCGGAGTCCCGGATGAGATCCCAGACGTCACGAGGAGTTCCAGAATGGTCCTGAGGTAAAGATTTATATATGGGAAGTCCCGTTTTGGACACCGGAAGTGTTATGGGCGTTACCGGTAACATACCGAGACCACTGGAAGGGTTCTGGAGGTCCACCGGGAGGGGCCACCAGCGTCGGAGGCCTGCGTGGGCCAAGTGTTAGAAGGGACCATCCCCTAGGTGGGCTGGTGTGCCTCCGACAAGAGGCCCAAGGCGCTGGGAAAGGGAGAAGGGGCAAACCCTAGGCTCAGATGGGCCTAAGGCCCAGCTAGGGTGCGCCCCCCTCTCTCCCCCTGTGGCCGCCCCCCTAGACCAATCTAGGGCTGGCCGCCACCCCTAGGGGGGAACCCTAGATGGGAGTGCAGCCCCTCCCCTCCCCTATATATAGTGGGGGTTTTGGGGCTGCTAGACACACGAGTCTCCCTCTCTCTTGCCGCAGCCCTACCCCTCTTCCTCCTCGTCTCTCGCAGTGCTTGGCGAAGCCCTGCTGGAGTGCCACGCTCCTCCATCACCACCATGCCATCGTGTTGTTGCTGGACGGAGTCTTCGCCAACCTCTCCCTCTCTCCTTGCTGGATCAAGGCGCGGGAGACGTCACCGAGCTGCACGTGTGTTGAAAGCGGAGGCACCGTTGTTCGGTGCTTAGATCGGATTCGGCCGCGATCTGAATCGCTTCGTGTACGACTCCACTGACCGCGTTCTTGCAACGCTTCTGCATCGCGATCTTCAAAGGTATGATGATGCACTCCCCTCTCGTTGCTAGTAATCTCCATAGATAGATCTTGGTGATGCGTAGGAATTTTTTTGATTTTCTGCAATGATCCCCAACAGTGGCATCATGAGCTAGGTCTATGCGTAGTTACTATGCATGAGTAGAACACAAGTTTTTGTGGGCGTAGATCATGTCAATTTACTTGCCACTACTAGTCTTATCTTGATTCGGCGGCATCGTGGGATGAAGCGGCCCGTGCCGACCTTACACGTATGCTTACGTGTGACAGGTTCCACCGACTAACATGCACTAGTTGCATAAGGTGGCTAGCGGGTATCTGTCTCTCCCACTTTACTCGGATCGGATTCGGTGAAAAGGGTCCTTATGAAGGGTAAATAGTAATTGGCATATCACGTTGTGGTTTTGGCATAGGTAAGAAACGTTCTTTCTAGAAACCTATAGTAGCCACGTAAAAACATGCAACAACAATTAGAGGACGTCTAACTTGTTCTTGCAGCATGTGCCGTGTGATGTGATTTGGCCAAAAGGATGTGATGAATGATATATATGTGATGTATGAGATTGATCATGTTCTTATAATAGGAATCACGACTTGCATGTCGATGAGTATGACAACATGCAGGAGCCATAGGAGTTGTCTTATTTTATTGTATGACCCGCGTGTCATTGAAAACGCCATGTAATTACTTTACTTTATTGCTAACGGTTAGCCATAGTAGTAGAAGTAAGTTTAGCGAGACAACTTCATGAAGACCCGATGATGGAGATCATGGTGTCATGCCGGTGACGATGATGATCATGGAGCCCCGAAGATGAAGATCAAAAGGAGCAAAATGATATTGGCCATATCATGTCACTATTTGATTGCATGTGATGTTTATCATGTTTTACATCTTATTTGCTTAGAATGACGGTATCATAAATAAGATGATCTCTCACTAAAATTTCAAGAATTGTGTTCCCCCTAACTGTGCACCGTTGCTAAGGTTCGTTGTTCCGAAGCACCACATGATGATCGGGTGTGATAGGTTCTAATGTTCACATACATTAGGTGTAAGCCAGATTTACACACGCGATACACTTAGGGTTGACTTGACGAGCCTAGCATGTACAGACATGGCCTTGGAACACAGAAGATCGAAAGGTCAAACATGAGTCGTATAGAAGATACGATCAACATGAAGATGTTCACCGTTGATGACTAGTCCGTCTCTCGTGATGATCGAACATGGCCTAGTCGATTCAGATCATGTAACACTTAGATGACTAGAGAGATGTCTATCTAAGTGGGAGTTCATTAAATTTGTTTAGATGAACTTAATTCTCATGGACATAGTGTAAAATATTTACAATATGTCTTGTAGATCAAATGGCCCACACTAATGTTGCCCTCAACTTCAATGCGTTCCTAGAGAAAACCAAGCTGAAAGACGATGGTAGCAACTATACGGATTGGGTCCGTAACTTGAGGATCATCCTCATAGCTGCCAAGAAAGCATATGTCCTTGATGCACCACTAGGCGATGCACCCATTTTTCCAGCAACTCAAGATGTTATGAACGCCTGGCAGTCGCGTAGTGATGATTACTCCCTGGTTCAGTGCGGCATGCTTTACAACTTAGAATCGGGGATCTAAAAGCGTTTTGAGCAGCATGGAGCATATGAGATGTTCCAAGAGCTGAAAATGGTTTTCCAAGCTCATGCCCGAGTCGAGAGATATGAAGTCTCTGACAAGTTCTACAGTTGTAAGATGGAGGAGAATACTTTTGTCAGCGAGCATATACTCAAAATGTCTGGATTGCATAATCGCTTGTCTCAGTTGGGAGTTAATCTCCCAGATGACGCGGTCGTTGACAGAATCCTTCAGTCACTCCCACCTAGCTACAAGAGCTTTGTGATGAACTTCAATATGCAAGGGATGGAGAAGTCCATTCCCGAGGTGTATTCAATGCTGAAATCAGCAGAGGTGGAGATCAAGAAGGAACATCAAGTGTTGATGGTGAATAAAACCACTAAATTCGAGAAAGGCAAGGGTAAGAAGAACTTCAAGAAGGACATCAAAGGAGTTGCCGCGCCCAGTAATCCAGTTGCCGGGAAGAATCCAAAGAATGGACCCAAGCCTGAGACTGAGTGCTTTTATTGCAAGGGAATGGGTCACTGGAAGCAGAACTGCCCCAAATACTTAGCGGATAAGAAGGCCGGCAACGTCAAAGGTATATGTGATATACATGTTATTGATGTGTACCTTACCAGCGCTCGTAGTAGCTCCTGAGTATTTGATACCGGTGCTGTTGCTCACATTTGTAACTCACAGCAGGAGCTGCGGAATAAGCGGAGACTGGTGAAGGACGAGGTGACAATGCGCGTCGGGAATGGTTCCAAGGTCGATGTGACCGCCGTCGGCATGCTGCCTCTACATCTACCTTTGGGATTAGTTTTAAACCTCCATAATTGTTATTTAGTACCAACTTTGAGCATGAACATTGTATCTGGATCTTGTTTAATGCGAGATGGCTACTCATTTAAATCTGAGAATAATGGTTGTTCTATTTATATGAGAGAAATGTTTTATGGTCATGCCCCGCTGGTCAATGGTTTATTCTTATTGAATCTTGAACGTGATGTTACACATATTCATAGTGTGAATGCCAAGAGATGTAATGTTGATAATGATAGTCCCACATACTTGTGGCACTGCCACCTTGGTCATATTGGTGTCAAACGTATGAAGAAGCTCCATGCAGATGGACTTTTAGAGTCTCTTGATTATGAATCATTTGACATGTGCAAACCATGCCTTTTGGGCAAGAAGACCAAGACTCCATTCTCTGGAACAATGGAGCAAGCAACCAACTTACTGGAAATCATACATACTGATGTGTGCGGTCCAATGAGTGTTGAAGCTCGCGGTGGCTATCGTTATGTTCTCACCCTCACTGATGACTTAAGTAGATATGGGTATGTCTACCTAATGAAACACAAGTCTGAGACCTTTGAAAAGTTCAAGGAATTTCATAATGAGGTTGAGAATCAACGTGACAGAAAAATAAAGTTCTTACGATCAGATCGTGGAGGAGAATATGTAAGTCAAAAATTTGGCACACACCTAAGGAAATGTGGAATTGTTTCAGAATTGATGCCGCCTGGAACACCTCAGCGTAACGGTGTATCCGAACGTCGTAATCGTACTCTGTTGGACATGGTGCAATCTATGATGTCTCTTATCGACTTACTGCTATCATTTTGGGGTAATGCTTTAGAGACTGCCGCATTCACTTTAAATAGGGCACCGTCTAAATCTGTTGAGACAACACCGTATGAACTATGGTTTGGGAAGAAACCTAAGTTGTCGTTTCTGAAAGTTTGGGGATGCGATGCTTATGTCAAGAAACTTCAACCTGAAAAGCTCGAACCCAAATCAAAAAATGCGTCTTCATAGGATACCATAAGGAAACTATTGGGTATACCTTCTGGAGAAAGAGTTTCTCTCGAAAGAAGTAAGTGGGAGGAAGTGGAACTTGATGAGGTGATTGTCACACCTCTCGAACCGGAAAGTAGTGCAGCGCACGAAGATGTTTCTATGGTGCCTGCACCGACTAGAGAGGACGTTAATGATAATGATCATGAAGCTTCGGATCAAGTTACTACTGAACTTCATAGGTCCACGAGGACATGTTCCGCACAAGAGTGGTACGACAACCCTGTCCTGGAAATCATGTTGTTAGACAACGGTGAACCTTCGAACTACGAAGAAGCGATGGCGGGCCCGGATTCCAACAAATGGCTTGAAGCCATGAAATCCGAGATAGGATCCTTGTATGATAACAAAGTATGGACTTTGGTTGACTTGCCCGATGATCGGCGAGCCATAGAAAATAAATGGATCTTTAAGAAGAAGACTGACGCAGATGGAAATGTGACCATCTATAAGGCTCGGCTTGTCGCTAAGGGTTCTCAACAAGTTCATGGGATTGACTACGATGAGACTTTCTCTCCCGTAGCGATGCTGAAGTCCGTTCAAATGATGTTAGCAATTGCCGCATTCTATGATTATGAGATATGGCAAATGGACGTCAAAACGACATTCCTTAACGGCTTCCTTAAGGAAGAACTGTATATGATGCAGCCAGAAGGTTTTGTCGATCATAAGAATGCTAACAAGGTATGCAAGATCCAGCGCTCCATCTATGGGCTGGTGCAAGCATCTCGGAGTTGGAACATTCACTTTGATGAGGTGATCAAAGTGTTTGGGTTCATACAGACTTATGGAGAAGCCTGTATTTACAAGAAAGTGAGTGGGAGCTCTTTAGCATTTTTCATATTATATGTGGATGACATATTGCTGATGGGAAATGATGTAGAACTCTTGGAAAGCATAAATGCCTACTTGAATAAGTGTTTTTCAATGAAGGACCTTGGAGAAGCTACTTACATATTAGGCATCAAGATCTATAGAGATAGATCGAGATGCCTCATTGGTCTTTCACAAAGCACATACCTCGACAAGATTTTGAAGAAGTTCAATATGGATCAGTCCAAGAAAGGGTTCTTGCCTGTATTGCAAGGTATGAAATTGAGCACAGCTCAATGCCCAACCTTAGAGGAAGATAGAGAAAAGATGAGTGTCATCCCCTATGCCTCAGACATAGGTTCTATTATGTATGCTATGTTGTGTACCAGACCTGAAGTGAACCTTGCCATTAGTTTGGTGGGGAGGTACCAAAGTGATCTCGGTATGGAACACTGGACAGCGGTCAAGAACATCCCAAAGTACCTAAAAAGGACTAAGGATATGTTTCTCATTTATGGAGGTGACAAAGAGCTCGTCGTAAAGGGTTACATCGATGCTAGCTTCGACACTGATCTGGATGACTCTAAGTCACAAACCGGATATGTGTATATTTTAAATGGTGGGGCAGTCAGCTGGGTGTAGTTGCAAGCAAAGCGTTGTGGTGGGATCTACATGTGAAGCGGAGTACATAGCTGCTTCCGAAGCAGCACATCAAGGAGTCTAGATGAATGAGTTCATCACCGACCTAGGAGTTATTCCAAGCGTGTCGGGCCCGATGACTCTCTTCTGTGACAACACTGGAGCTATTGCCATTGCCATGGAGCCCAGGTTTCACAAGAAGACCAAGGACATCAAGCGCCGTTTCAACTCCATCTGAAATTATATTCAAGATGGAGACATAGATATTTGTAAAGTACATACGGATCTGAATGTCGCAGATCCGTTGACTATACCTCTTCCATGAGCAAAACATGATCAACACCAGAACTCTATGGGTGTTCGATTCATCATAATGTAACTAGATTATTGACTCTAGTGCAAGTGGGAGACTGTTGGAAATATGCCCTAGAGGCAATAATAAAATGCTTATTATTATATTTCCTTGTTCATGATAATTGTCTATTGTTCATGCTTAAATTGTATTATCCGGAAACAGTAATGCATGTGTGAATACATAGACCACAACATGTCCCCAGTGAGCCTCTAGTTGACTAGCTCATTGATCAATGGATGGTTACGGTTTCCTGACCATGGACATTGGATGCCATTGATAACGGGATCACATCATTAGGAGAATGATGTGATGGACAAGACCCAATCTTAAGCCTAGCACAAGATCGTGTAGTTCGTATGCTCAAGCTTTTCCAATGTCAAGTATCCTTTCCTTAGACCATGAGATTGTGCAACTCCCGGATACCGTAGGAGTACTTTGGGTGTGCCAAATGTCACAACGTAACTGGGTGGCTATAAAGGTACACTACGGGTATCCCCAAAAGTATCTGTTGGGTTGGCACGAATCGAGACTGGGATTTGTCACTCCGTATGACGAAGAGGTATCTCTGGGCCCACTCGGTAAGACATCATCGTAATGAGATCGATGTGACTAAGGGGTTGTCACGGTATGATGTTTTACGGAACGAGTAAAGAGACTTTCTGTAACGAGATTGAACAAGGTATCGGTATACCGATAATCGAATCTCGGGAAAGTACTATATCGATAGACAAAGGGAATCGTATACGGGATTGATTGAATTCTTGACATCGTGGTTCATCCGATGAGATCATCGTGGAACATGTGGGAGCCAACATGGGTATCCAGATCCCACTGTTGGTTATTGGCCGGAGATATGTCTCGGTCATATCTGCGTGATTCCCGAACTCGTAGGGTCTACACACTTAAGGTTCGATGACGCTAGGGTTATAGGGAATAGATGTACGTGGTTACCGAATGTTGTTCGGAGTCCCGGATGAGATTTCGGACATCACTAGGAGTTCCGGAATGGTCTGGAGGTAAAGATTTATATATGGAAAGTCCCGTTTTGGATACCGGAAGTGTTCTCGGCGTTATCCGTAACGTATCGGGACCACCGGAAGGGTTCCGGGGGTCCACCGGGAGGGGCCACCAGCCCCGGAGGCCTGCTGTAATGCCCAGTATGCGACTATGTCTCCCATGTGTCGGGGCACGACTTAAATACATAATCGCATACTAGAATGATCTCAAGTATGGTATTTTTGCACAACTCATGTAAAAGAAGGGATGAAGTGTAAAATGGTAGTTGGCTTACACTCGCCACGTCACACAATGAATACATTAACATAGATCATCCAGATAACATCAGAGTCCGACTACGGATGAAATCCAAGCGAAAGATACCACAAATAAAACAACACAACGCCCGGATCATCCTAGTAAGAGCCACTACTGATCGTCGGGATAAGAAACATAGTAACATCCACGCTCTTCATCGAACTCCCAATACAGCTCTGAACCACCACCCGTGTAGTTCTCAACGATACCTGCATCTGGTGTTGTGTTGAATCTTTGAGCCACAGAGGACTCAACAAACCTGTTCCCGGGTAACAAGACTCTCAAAGCCTTAGGTGTGGAAAAGGCTAAAACAAGGTTGCAGCAGCACTAAGCACTAACTTACGAGTTTAGAGCAAGAAGAGAACAAGTGCCAACGATCACCAAGTTGATCACGAAGTGATCCTAACTACTCATGCTCAAACATACCCCACCGCGTTCACTTCCCGAACCTCTTCGGAAAGAGACCATCACGGTTACTCACGCAGGTAGTGTGCTCATGAACATAGTGTCAAGTTATCTACAATCGGATATTAACAAATTCCCATCTGCCACATAACCGCGGGCACGGCTTTCGAAAGATCAAACCCTGCAGGGGTGTCCCAACTTAGCCCATCACAAGCTCACGATCTGCGGAGTCGCAACTCCAAGGTGGGAAGACCCAAGTATTCTCGGAATCCCGTGCTCAAGATATTCCGTCAAAGGTAAAACTAATCCAGCAAGACCTCTCGGCGTGCCGACACCCTGACAGTAGCCGCGCGTATCTAGTCTCAGGCCACGACCGGATGAGTCATCCTACAGGTGGATACCAGACCTTGAGTTTCCTCTAGGTGGCCCCATAGTCTGCTCAGTTTGGACCAACACTCATGAGGAGCACTGGCCCGGGTTGTTAATTAAGAACTCGGGTTTGCAATGCCCTATGCAAGTTTTAGTTATTAGGCAAATGTAAAACCAATGTTGGGCCTTGCTGGAAAAGCTTTAGCACCGATCGAGTTATCGAGGGGGCCCATAAACCCCAACCGTGTTAGGGACGCAAAATCAAGGAACATAACACCGGTTTATCGGTTCCTAGGGTGGCATGAGTGGAACAAAACACCAAGCAAGAGGCTTAGCCTTCCACCCATTACCAATATATAGATGATTTAGTTTAACAGTTTATACATTGTGATATCCCAACAATAACTTCATCACGAAGTAAGAATCTTCAAATCTTCACCTGCAACTAACAACGCTATAAGAGGGGCTGAGCGATGCGTACCTAGCCAAACAACGGTTTGCTAGGAGGGTGGTTAAAGAGTTTCATGGCAACAATAGGAGGGCTGACAAATAGACATAGGCATCGAGGCAATATCTAAAGAGCGAGACATCTAGCATAGGCAAAGATAGTAGTGATATCTGGGTATGGTCATCTTGCCTGTTGATTCCATGGAGGGATCGTAACCTTGCTCCTCAAACTCAGCCTCGGTAGGAACCTCGTACTCCGAATCGTCACCGGGCTCTAACCAACACAACAAGCAACACCGGAACAACAATCAATCATCATGCAATGCTCAACCACATGATGCATGATCATGATGCATATGGACAAGGAAAGAAATGATGCATGGCCTAGGGAGACAAGAGTGCAATAACATCATAGCAACAAGATCACCCACATGAAAGAAAAACAAGCAAAAGAACAAACTAACAAGTTTATGTACCTTATTCAAACAAGCACCCAACAAGTTTATAGGAGTTGGTTAACATGGCAAGGGGCAACTAGGACTACATCAACATGCTAGCATATTTAAATGGGCTGGAAATAACAAACAACATTTTTGGGAAACTCCCATAATTAATTAAATGCATTTGGGACAGATCTGAAAACTTCTGTTATAAAGTTGTTAAACATGCAAAACAACAATGCCAAAATATTCTACACATTTTTCCACCCCAAATGCATATAAAGTTTGTTACATTTGGAGTTGTAGATATTTAGTTATGATATTTACAAGTTTTAAGCTTTTTTAACACAAGAATAATTCAAACAGCATTTTAAATGTTTTTAAACATGGAAACAAACAACATATTCATAGTCTACATGAAAAACTGATCAAGTTTCATATATCACTCAAATCCATCAGATGCATATATCAACAGATATTAAGTAAACAAAGAAAAGGCAGAAAAAGAAAAAGAAAAAGAAAAACAGAAAAGGAAAACAGGCGCAGAGGTCAAACTGACCCATGCCTACTCTAGCCAGAGGCACTGACGGGTGGACCCAGCGAAGCTGAGGTGGCGCCAGCGGGTGCGCGTGTGGGTAGGATGGCATGAGTGGCTGGCAGGTGGGGGCCACTGTCAGACAACGCGAGGCAAAAGGGGGGCTAAATTCCCACTGCCCCCGGACGGAATCGAACCCGCGCCTCCCTGTTAACTGACGAAGAACCAGACCACTGAGCTAAGTGAGTGTTCTTGACAGAATACAGATGCAGTGCTTGATGTGTTACCTGAAGAAGCTAGCAACAAGGGAAAACAGAGGCTCGTCGGAGCTGCTTGTCGGAGTCACTCCGGCAACCTAAAGGGACGACGGAGGGGTGCAGACCGCATCCACTCGAATCGCTCGCAAGACCTTGCATGCACTACAATGCCGGCGCCGAGCACATGACAGAACGGCGGCGACGGACAACTACGAGACGAAGCAACGGCCTAGGCAGAGCGGCGACTGCCCTGGCAGCATCTACACGACACGCTGATGCAGACGGGCAACAAGTGACGGCCTACAGTGGTCGGGATACTCACCGGCGAAGAGTCCCGATGGCAACAAGCGTGGGTGCGCGATGAACTCGGGTCTAGACGGCGCTAAGGAGGGGGAAAAGTCACGGGAAGGTGGAGACGCTCACCATAAACACGGCGAGGTGTTCGGCAGGCCCGGAGGTGGTCGGAGACGACGACGGCGACGCTCGAACAGCTACGGCCGCCGGAGTGGAAGAAGAGGAAGAATACGACTACGGCGAGGCGATCGGCTCCGCGTAGAGGACGTAGTCGACGACGGGGAAGTAGCTTGGCAGGGTTGGCGAGGCCGAGGTCGACGGGAGGCACGCCGGCGACGAGCTTGCGCTCCCAGATGCGTGCGGGGTGGCTTTGGAGCGGCGGATCTGGTGGGTCTTGGCTCTCCAGGCGGCGGGAGGAGGTAGGAGGAATCCTAGGGAGAGGGTTGGACAAGCTAAGGGTTTAAAAGGGGGCGCTTATCGCGAGGCCTCGATGTCCGTGATCACGGCGCGACGGCGAGTTCGCACTCTGTCTCAGCAACGCGTGACGGAGGAAGATGGCGACGCGGGGGGTGTGAGGCTGACGTGTGGGACCGCGGGGAAACAGTGAACAGCGCGACTGCGCGTGACGCTGGCGCTGGGCCGAGGGGCTACTGCGGATAAGGACTGGGCCTGGAGGAGGAGGAGGAGGAGGCCCAGGCCACTGCTGTTTCTGCTAATTCCTTTCTTTTCTATCTTTCCTTCAGACGGAAATGGAAAGAAAAGTACAAACTCAAAGGAAAAGAGTTAGGAGATAAATAAAATATCCCCATGCTCCTTGATTTATGCCCTATTTAATAAAATTGCTTTGGGCATTTTTGGAGGTAGAAAAATAAAAGGAGTTTGATTATGCTTCAAACTCTTGTCATTTTTGAACCCAACCAAATCAATTCCAAAAAGGATGAAATTTGGCAGAGAGGGTGTAGACATGGTGCCAAGTTTTTAGGAAAAGAAAGGACATTAATGGACTAGGCTAGGTGACTTGCAAAAATAAATAAAGAAAGGAAGAGAAGGAAGAAGGAAGAGGGGAAAAACAAAGGAGCGGGGGTCTAGGGTTGCAAGGGCAAGGTTAGGCACCACACTCACATACATCACAAGGTGCCTCACACATACTCATCAACAAGAAGTAAACTAAGATGACTAAGCAATGCAAGGATGCAAAATAAAATGAAATGACAATACAAAGAAAAATAAAATAAGCTCAAATGACAAGAACCCCCAAGGATAAGGACAAGGATTAAAATGAGAATTGCTTTATTGCCATTATAGGAAAGTATCACATATGGGGTGTTACAAACTCTCCTACACTACGAAAAGATCTCGTCCCGACATCTAGGATGAAAGAAGGAAGGATACTCAGAACAAAGGTGATCTTCTCATTCCCATGTAGCTTCTCGGTCGGTATGGTGTGACCACTTTACTTTGAAGAACTTGATGGACTTGTTGTGGGTTTTACGCTCAGTTTCCTCAAGAATAGCAACAGGGTGCTCCTGATAAGACAAGTCTTGTTGAAGATCAATCTCCTTGAACGGAATGGTGCGTTCTGGTGTCTTGAAGCACTTGCGGAGTTGAGACACGTGAAACACATCATGAACATTTGCAAAGTTGGAGGGAAGCTCGAGTTGGTAGGCTAGATCGCCTCTCTTGCCAAGAATCTTGAAAGGGCCCACGTATCTAGGAGCAAGCTTGCCTTTGATACCAAACCTTTGAGTGCCCTTCATAGGAGAAACACGGAGATAGACATAGTCTCCAATGTCTGAAGCCAAGTCGCGATGCTTGCCATCATAGTAGCTCTTTTTATGCAATTGAGCGGCTTTGAGATTCTCACGTATGACTTTGCACATTTCTTCGACTTCTGAGATCAAATCATTTCCAAGAAGTTGACGTTCACCAGTCTCGGACCAGTTGAGAGGGGTACGGCGCTTTCTGCCATAGAGGATTTCAAAAGGAGCTTTGCCGGCACTTGCTTGGAAGCTGTTGTTGTAGGAGAATTAGGCAAACGGGAGACAATCTTCCCATTTCACACCGAAAGAGATGACACAAGCTCTTAGCATGTCTTCGAGGATCTGGTTCACTCTTTCGACTTGACCACTATTGTGAGGGTGAAACGCAGTGCTGAAGCGAATTTTTGTGCCCATGGCTGACTGAAAGGAGTCCCAAAACTTGGATGTGAACAAACTTCCATGGTCTGAGGAGATGACTTGAGGAATACCATGCAAGGAAACAATTCTGGAGGTGTACAGCTCTGCCAGCTGAGCTGTGTTGATGGATTCTTTAACGGGAAGAAAATGAGCTACTTTAGTTAGCTTGTCAATTACTACAAAGATAGCATCATTTCCCTTCTTAGACTTGGGAAACCGAGTGATGAAATCCATTTCAATGTGATCGAATTTCCACTCGGGAATAGGTAGAGGTTGAAGGAGACTGGCTAGACGTTGATGCTCTCCCTTCACTCTTCTGCAGACATCACATTCATTCATGATTTGGGCAATCTCCCTTTTCATGCGAGTCCACCAATATGATTGCTTGAGGTCTTGGTACATCTTGTAACTTCCGGGATGAATCGAGAGGAGGGAGTCATGTGCTTCATTCATTATGAGCTTCCTGAGATCACCCTTGGGAACCACAATTCTGTCCTCAAAGAACAAGGTGTCTTTCTCATCAACGTGATAGCACTTGTATTTGGGAGTACCCTTAGCAATACCATGTTTCACTTTCTGCACCATAGCATCACTGAGTTGGGCCTCACGGATCTGATCTTCCAAGGTAGGAGCAACTTGAAGGTTTGCAAGAAAGGCTTGCGGAACAACTTGGAGGTTGAGCTTCCTGGATGATTCACAAAGTTCAGGCTGGAACGGTTTGAGAAGGAGACTGTTGCAATATGCCTTTCTGCTCAAGGAATATGCAATGACATTGGCCTTGCCAGGTGTATACTCAATGCTTGGATCATACTCTTGAATCATCTCAACCCAACGAGTCTGGCGAAGGTTGAGGTTTGGTTGTGTGAAGATGTACTTCAAGCTCTTGTGATCGGTGAAGATGTCCACTTTTCTGCCCAAAAGAAGGTGTCTCCACATGATCAAGGCATGTACAACTGCTGCTAGCTCGAGATCATGTGTGGGGTAATTCTTCTCATTTGGTTTCAACTGACGAGAAGTGTATGCCACAATCTTGTCTTGCATGAGAACACCACCAAGACCTTGCAATGAAGCATCACAAAAGACTTCATAAGGCTTGGACTCATCCGGAGGAGTAAGAACCGGAGCAGAAATGAGCTTCTCTTTGAGTGTTTTGAATGCCACATCACAATCAGGAGTCCAGAAGTACTTGACATTCTTCTGCAACAGGTTGGAAAGAGGCTTGGCAATCTTGGAGAAGTTCTCAACGAACCTTCTGCAATAGCTAGCGAGACCAAGGAAGCTTCAGAGTTGCTTGACATTCTGCGGGGGTTCCCAGTTTGCAATAGCTTCAACTTTCTCGGGGTTCACCGAAATGCCCTCGACAAAGATAATATGGCCAAGATATAGGACTTTATCCAGCTAGAATTCACATTTGGTGAACTTCGCATAGAACTTGTGTTCACGGAGCCTGTCCAAGACCAAACGGAGGTGCCTTGCATGGTCTTCTTCATTCTTAGAGAATTCCAAGATATCATCCAGATAGACGAGAACAAATTCATTGGTGTAGGGGTTGAATATGAAGTGCATCATCCTTGAGAAGGTGGGTGGAGCATTTGCAAGGCCGAAAGACATGATCGTGTATTCATAAGAGCCAAAACTCATTCTGAATGCGGTCTTGAGAATATCCTCTTCACGGATACGAATCTGATGGTAACCCATCCGTAAATAGAGCTTCGAGAACACCTTTGCTCCTTTGAGCTGCTCGAACAATTCATTGATATTGGGGAGAGGATACTTGTTCTTTATTGTCTTCTTGTTCAATGGCCAGTAATTGACGCAAAGGCATTCCGTGCCATCCTTCTTCTTGACAAATAGAACACTACAGCCCCATGGAGAAGTACTAGGCCTGATTAGACCCATACGTTCTTGCTCATCGAGTTGTTTCTTCAGCTCCTTCAACACATCAGGGGAAAGCTTGTACGGACGCTGACATGCTGGCTCGGTACCGGGCTCGAGTTCAATGACGAATTCAACCTGACGATGGGGAGGCATGCCTGGAAGCTCTTCAGGGAAAACATTTTCATACTCATTGACCACCGGAATCTGAGAAATGGCATTAATCTCGCCCTTGTCATTGAGAGAGAATAGCATGATTGTGTTATCTCGAGAGGCGAAGATAATCACGTCTTCGTCAGGATGAGTAAGCTTGTCTTCCTTATTTACACAATCAATGTTTGCATCATGCTTGGAGAGCCAATCCATCCCAAGAATAAGATCAATGTCGGAGTTGCCAAGAACAACCGGAGAAACAAGAAAACGGTAATCACCCATATGAATAGATACATCCCGAGCCATCAAATTAGAAGTCATGTTTTTGCCCGGAGAAATAATTTGCAACTTCTTATCCAGAAATGCCGAAGTGAAATTATGCTTGGTAAAGAATGGCCTTGATATGAAACTGAGAGATGCACCAGAATCAAACAATACTTTTGCAAGAATAGAGTTAACTGGAAGGTTACCCATTATCACATCTGAAGAATTCTCTGCTTGAGCTGCATTCATCAGATTCACTCTTGCTGCCTTGGGGTTGTGCTTGACAATAGCAGTGCTGACAGGTGGAGGAGGCGGAAGGCGCCTTGGGTTGGGACACTTGTTGGCATAGTGACCCTTCTGAGAACACTTGTTGCAAGTCACTTCTGAGAGAGGCCGGTGATAAGGACCACTTGATCTTGAAGCTTGAAACTGAGGCTTGGACTGATTGCTTGGGTTGGGTGGGTGGGAGAAACCACGACCACCTGAGTGCTTGTTGTTGTTTGGAGGACATAGCACTAGCAGAGGCGGTAGCCAGAACTTCTGCTGCTTGGCAACCACTTGAGAAGAAGAGGAGGAGTGAACAGCATCTCTGATCCTCTTTTTGGAAGCTTCAATCTTGAGCTGGGATGTCTTGATTGTCATAACGAGCAAGATTCTGGAACTTGACATTGTATTGATAGACGGACATGGTGCCTTGCTTCAGGTTGCGGAATTGCTCACGCATGCCTTCAATGAAACTGGTTGGAATGTGATGAGAGCGGAAATCTTTGCAGAAGTCAGTCCACGAGATCTCATGACCACCTTTGGAATCTTTGTACTGTTGCCACCAATCAGCAGCTTGATCTTTGAGTTGGAAAGTGGCAAACTTGACATAATCCTCAGGTCTCACGTTACTGCATTCAAAGTGCTTTTTGATGTCTGTGATCCAGTCTTTAGCATCTAGCGGGTCCACATAGTAACTGAACGACTTCGGTTGGTTTGCCAAGAATTGGTTGAGAGTCGCAAAGTGAGGTCGATTGAACAGATTGCCTTGGCCTTGGTTCCCATGATTGCCTTGATTTGCTTGGTTGGCTTGAAAGTTTTGCATCATTTGCATAAGCATCTGGGTGTTCTAGTTGGTCGCTTGCATAATTGCTCTCCATGCCTCAGACGGAGGAGGAGGGGAAGGAGGACGTTCAGGAACACACTCTTTTTGACCCTCTTGGTTAGGGTTGGGAACCTTCTTAGGAGCCATCCTGAATGAGATGACAACTATTAGCCATTGATGGAAATTATATAAGATGAATCAACGGCTAGAAATTGCAACATAAGTCTTCACAAGAACATTCGAACAAAATGAATGAATGAATTCCACAGTTTAATGGTACAACAATCTTCTCGAGAAGCCACTTGGGAGAACAAAAGGTAAAATAAAAACAACAAGGAGCAGATGGAACAAATACATGATAGAAGCTTCGTCCTACATGTTCGTGCTGAATGCTCATGGAACGTGTTACAAAGGTTGTTACAATCCCCGGATCAGCATAACCGAGGACCCTTTAAGATGCAACTCCCAATTGGAACAACGCCCATGAAACCTCTTCACTCGATGTTGAACCCCAAATTTCATACCATGCACTCGTTGGAAGAATGCCTACGAGCTACTAGAAAACCCACCTATTAATTCCCGAAGGTTTCCGGTTATGCAATCGGGTGTTCGGGATACAGGGGAAGCCCCGCGCACTCAACTCTAATCCTACATCCAGCTGTATCCATCCTTCAACACATAACCAGTCATCCTCGGAAACTGTTTACCTCGGACCTTTGAAACGCATCCGCTATACTAGCTGTGGCAATACTCCCGAATTATCCCACCAGTAGTGGGTGACGTCGGGGTTATCTCACCACTAACCGCATAGATGAGTTTTCGATGTCGGCCGTCTTAAGTATTCTAGAACCGCTGCGATACATTTGTGACGACAACACCTCGGAGCTCAACTCCCCGGGACACTACCACAACCCCTAAATGACAGGAGGCATCGGGAACAATGTTCTCATCACAAACATATCGGAACAATCCAAACAATACTCGCGTGATCCTAAAAAAATTAGAGAATTTTTTAGAGTAGAACAGATAGAACAACATCAGGAATCCTCACCAGTGCGTTGAAGGGATGAGGAGTAAAAATAAATCCTACTCTCCGATATATATATATAGGACTCAAAACATTTTTATGTGTGTGCCTAGACTCAACCGTCAAGGACTCGATCAATTAGGGGGGGCTCCTAGGTCGGAGAAGGCTCTGAATACCAACTTGTAATGCCTAGTATGCGACTATGTCTCCCACATGTCGGGGCACGACTTAAAGACATAATCGCATACTAGAATGATCTCAAGTATGGTATCTTTGCACAAATCATGTAAAAGCAGGGATGAAAGTGTAAAATGGTAGTTGGCTTACACTCGCCATGTCACACAATGAATACATTAACATAGATCATCCAGATAACATCAGAGTCCGACTACAGACGAAATCCGAACGAAAGATACAATAAATAAAACAACACAAGGCCCGGATCATCCTAGTAAGAGCCACTACTGATCGTCGGGATAAGACACATAGTAACGTCCACGCTCTTCATCGAACTCCCAATACAGATCTGAACCACCACCTGTGTAGTTCTCAACGGAACCTGCATCTGGTGTTGTGTTGAATCTGTGAGCCACAAAGGACTCAGCAATCCCGTTCCCGGATAACAAGACTATCAAAGCCTTAGGTGTGGAAAAGGCTAAAACAAGGTTCCAGCAGCACTAAGCACTAACTTACGAGTTTAGAGCGAGACGAGAACAAGTGCCAACGATCGCCAAGTTGATCACGAAGTGATCCTAACTACTCACGCTAAAACATAACCCCGCCGTGTTCACTTCCCGAAACCCTTCGGAAAGAGACCATCCCGGTTACTCACGCAAGTAGTGTGTTCATGAACATAGTGTCAAGTTATCTACAACCGGATATTAAAAAATTCCCATCTGCCACATAACCGTGGGCACGGCTTTCTAAAGATCAAACCCTGCAGGGGTGTCCCAACTTAGCTCATCACAAGCTCACAATCTGCGGAGTCGCAACTCCAAGGTGGGAAGACCCGAGTATTCTCGGAATCCCGTGCTCAAGATATTCCGACAAAGGTAAAACTAATCCAGGAAGACCTCCCGGTGTGCCGACACCCTGACAGTAGCCGCGCGTATCTAGTCTCAGGCCACGACTGGATGATTCATCCTACAGGTGTATACCAGACCTTGAGTTTCTTCTAGGTGGCCCCGCGGTCTACTCAGTTTGGACCAACACTCATGAGGAGCACTGGCCCGGGTTGTTAATTAAGAACTCGGGTTTGCAACAACCGATGCAAGTTTTACTTATTAGGCAAATGTAAAACCAATGTTGGGCCCTGCAGGAAAAGCTTTAGCACTGAGCGAGTTATCAAGGGGGGCCCATAAACCCCAACCGTGTTAGGGACGCAAAATCAAGGAACATAACACCAGTTTATCGGTTCCTAGGGTGGCATGAGTGGAACAAAACACCAAGTAAGAGGCTTAGCCTTCCACCCATTACTAATATATAGATGATTTAGTTTAACAGTTTATATATTGTGATATCCCAACAATAACTTTATCACGAAGCAAGAATCTTCAAATCTTCACCTGCAACTAACAACGCTATAAGAGGGGCTAAGCAATGCGTACTTAGCCAAACAACGGTTTGCTAGGAGGGTGGTTAAAGAGTTTCATGGCAACAATAGGAGGGCTGACAAACAGACATAGGCATCGAGGCAATATCTAAAGAGCGAGACATCTAGCATAGGCAAAGATAGTAGTGATATCTGGGTACGGTCATCTTGCCTGTTGATTCCACGGAGGGATCGTAACCTTGCTCCTCAAACTCAGCCTCGGTAGGAACCTCATACTACGAATCATCACTAGGCTCTAACCAACACAACAAGCAACACCGGAACAACAATCAATCATCATGCAATGCTCAACCACATGATGCATGATCATGATGCATATGGACAAGGAAAGAAATGATGCATGGCCTAGGGACACAAGAGTGCAATAACATCATAGCAACAAGATCACCCACATGAAAGAAAAACAAGCAAAAGAACAAACTAACAAGTTTATGTAGCTTATTCAAACAAGCACCCAACAAGTTTATAGGAGTTTGTTAACATGGAAAGGGGGCAATTTGGACTACAACAACATGCTAGCATATTTAAATGGGCTGGAAATAACAAACAACATTTTCGAGAAACTCCCATAATTAATTAAATGCATTTGGGACAGATCTGAAAACTTCTGTTATAAAGTGGTTAAACATGCAAAACAACAACACCATAATATTCTACACATTTTTCCACCCCAAATGCATATAAAGTTTGTTACATTTGGAGTTGTAGATATTTAGTTATAATTTTTACAAGTTTTAAGCATTTTTAACACAAGAATAATTCAAACATCATTTTAAATGTTTTTAAACATGGCAACAAACAGCATATTCATAATCTACATGAAAAACTGATCAAGTTTCATATATCACTCAAATCCATCAGATGCATATATCAACAGATATTAAGTAAACAAAGAAAAGGTAGAAAAAGAAAAACAAAAACAAAAACAGAAAAGAAAAACAGGCGTAGAGGTCAAACTGACCCAGGCCTACTCTAGCCAGAGGCACTGACGGGTGGACCCAACGAAGCTGATGTGGCACCAGCGGGTGCGTGTGTGGGTAGGATGGCATGAGTGGGTGGCAGGTGGGGGCCACTTTCAGACAACGTGAGGCAAAAAAGGGGGCTAAATTCCCACTGCCCCCGGACGGAATCAAACCCACGCCTCCATGTTAACTGATGAAGAACCAGACCACTTAGCTGAGCAAGTGTTCTTGACAGAATACAAATGCAGCGCTTGATGTGTTAACTGAAGAAGCTAGCAACATGGGAAAACAAAGGCTCGTCGGAGCTGCTCGTCGGAGCCGTTCCGGCGACCTAAAGGGACGGCGGAGGGGTGCGGGCTGTTCCTGGGGGAACACCGCATCCACTCGAAGTGCTCGCAAGACCTAGCATGCACTACAACGCTGGCGACGAGCACATGACAGAATGGCGGCGGCGGACAACTACGAGACGAAGCAACAGCCTAGGCGGAGCGGCGACTGCCCTGGCAGCATCTACACGACACGCCGACACGCTAATGCAGACGGGCAACAAGAGACGGCCTACGGTGGTCGGGATACTCGCCGGCAACGAGTCCCGATGGCAACAAGCGCAGGTGCATGATGAACTCGAGTCTAGACGGCGCTAAGGAGGGGGGAAAAGGCACGGGAAGGTGGAGACACTCACCACGAACACGGCGAGTTGTTCGGCTGGCCCGGAGGTGGTCGGAGACGACGACGGCAACGCTCGAACAGCTAAGGCCGCCGGAGTGGAAGAAGAGGAAGAAGATGACGACGGTGAGGCGGTCGGCTCCGCGTAGAGGACATAGTCGACGAAGAGGAAGTAGCTTGGCAAGGTTGGCGAGGCCGAGGTCGATGGGAGGCACACCGGCGACGAGCTCGTGATCCCAGATGCGTGCGGGACGGCTTTGGAGCGGCAGATCTGGTGGGTCTTGGCTCTCTAGGCGGTGGGAGGAGGTAGGAGGAACCCTAGGGAGAGGGTTGGACAAGCTGAGGGTTTAAAAAGGGGGCGCTGATCGCGAGGCCTCGATGTCCGTGATCACGGCGCGACGGTGAGTCCGCGCTCTTCTCAGCAACGCGTGATGGACGAAGACGGCGACGCGGGGGGTGTGAGGCTGACGTGTGGGACCGAGGGGAAACAGTGAACGGCGCGACTGCGCGCGACGCTGGAGCTAGCTGGGCCGCTGCGGGAGAGAGGAGTGGGCCGAGGGGCTACTGCGAAGAAGGACTGGGCCTGGAGGAGGAGGAGGAGGAGGAGGCCCAGGCCACTATTGTTTCTGCTAATTCCTTTCTTTTTTATTTTTCCTTCACACAGAAATGGAAAGAAAAGTACAGGCTCAAAGGAAAAGAGTTAGGAGATAAATAAAATATCCCCATGCTCCTTGATTTATGCCCTATTTAATAAAATTGCTTTGGGCATTTTTGGAGGTAGAAAAATAAAAGGAGTTTGATTATGCTTCAAACTCTTGTCATTTTTGAACCCAACCAAATCAATTCCAAAAAGGATGAAATTTGGCAGAGAGGGTGTAGACATGGTGCCAGGTTTTTAGGAAAAGAAAGAACATTAATGGACTAGGCTAGGTGACTTACAAAAATAAATAAATAAAGGAAGAGAAGGAAGAAGGAAGAGGGGAAAAACAAAGGGGGGGGGTCTAGGGTTGCAAGGGCAAGGTTAGGCACCACACTCACATACATCACAAGGTGCCTCACACATACTCATCAACAAGAAGTAAAATAATATGAGTAAGATGCCATGATGATGAAGCAATGCAAGGATGCAAAATAAAATGAAATGAGAATGCAAAGAAAAACAAAATAATCTCAAATGACAAGAACCCCCAAGGATAAGGACAAGGATCAAAATGAGAATTGCTTTATTGCCATTATAGGAAAGTATCACATATGGGGTGTTACACCTGCATGGGCCAAGTGTGGGAAGGGACTAGCCCCTAGGTGGGCTGGAGCGCCTCCCACAAGAGGCCCAAGGCGCAGGACAAGGGAGAAGGGGGAAACCCTAGGCTCATATGGGCCTAAGGCCCACCTAGGGTGCACACCCTCTCTCCCCCTCTGGACGCCCCCCTAGACCAATCTAGGGCTGGCCGCCACCCCTAGGGGGGAACCCTAGATGGGGGCGCAGCCCCTCCCCTCCCCATATGTATAGTGGGGGTTTTGGGGCTGCCAGACACACGAGTCTCCCTCTCTCTTGGCGCAGCCCTACCCCTCTTCCTCCTCGTCTCTCGCAGTGCTTGGCGAAGCCCTGCTGGAGTGCCAGGCTCCTCCATCACCACCCCGCCATCATGCTACTGCTAGACGGAGTCTTCCCCAACCTCTTCCTCTCTCCTTGCTGGATCAAGGCGCGGGAGACGTCACCGGGCTGCACGTGTGTTGAACGCGGAGTCACCGTTGTTCGGTGCTTAGATCGGATTTGGCCGCGATCTGAATCGCTTCGTGTACGACTCCACCGACCGCGTTCTTGCAACGCTTCCGCATCGCGATCTTCAAAGGTATGAAGATGCACTCCCCTCTCGTTGCTAGTAATCTCCATAGATAGATCTTGGTGATGCATACGAATTTTTTTGATTTTCTACAACGATCCCCAACAGGGCTGTCCTTGTGACCGTCCCAGTTTCAAAGGTCCTCCCGAAGGGCTGTCCGAATGACCATCCGAGTTCCGAAGGTCCTCCCGAAGGGCTGGCTACGACATCGTTCGGGGGACTGTCCGACCACCTCCTGGAGGGCTGTCCGAGGGGCAGATGAGGGTATACATCCTCGCAGTTGTGAGGTTGTAAATCCTAGCTGCGGGGATCTACACCACTGCGCTACGAGTCGGTAATGAAAAAGATCAAACCTTGTATGCAGTCGCCATAGTGGTCCTGGGTTGGTGCGTAAGTCGGATTTTTTTTTGTTTTCTGCTACGTTACCCTACATGAGTATCTAAATGATTATGTCAAAACTAGACTATTGCTTTGAACCATATAAAAGTCCAAATGTCCATGCTATGAAGAAAAGAATATGATGTCACTTGATAAACAACACTCCACATCAAAAATTCTGTTTTTATCACTTACCTACTCAAGGACGAGTAGGAGTTAAGCTTGGGGATGCTGATAAGTCTCCAAAGTATCTATAATTTTTTATTGTTCCATGTTGTTATATTATCATTCTTGGATGCTTTACAATCATTTTATATCTTTTTCGATACTAACCTATTGACATAGTGCCAAGTGCCAGTTGTTGTTTCCTGCACGTTTTTTACATTACAGGAAATCAATATCAAACGAAGCCCAAACACCGCAAAACTTTTTGGAGATTTTTTCTAGGACAGAAGGAACACTATGGGTCCTGGTGGCACCTAGGGAGAGTCCTGAGGAGGGGACAACCCACCAGGGCATGCCAGGAGGTCCAGGCACGCCCTGATGGTTTGTGTCCACCTCGGGTGCCCCTGGACCGCCTCTTTGCTCTATAAATACCCCAATATTCCAGAAACCCTAGGGGAGTCGACAGAATATTCATCCAGCCGCCACAGAGTCTAGAAACACCAGATCCAATCTAGACACCATCACGGAGGGGTTCACCACTTCCATTGGTGCCTCTCCGATGATGCGTGAGTATTTCTTTGTAGACCTTCGGGTTCGTAGTTATTAGCTAGATGGCTTCATCTCTCTCTCTTTTTATTATCAATGCAATGGTCTCCTGGAGATCCATATGATGTAACTCTTTTTGCGGTGTGTTTGTTGGGATCCGATGAACTTTGAGTTTATGATCAGATCTATCTTTTTATATCCATGAAAGTTATTTGAGTTTCTTTGATCTCTTATATGCATGATTTCTTATAGCCTTGTATTTCTTCTCCGATATTGGGTTTGTTTGGCCAACTTGATATATTTATCTTGTAATGGGAAGAGGTGCCCGGTAGTGGGTTCGATCTTACGGTGCTTGATCTCAGTGACAGAAGGGGAACTGACACGTATGTATTGAAGGAAATATGCCCTAGAGGCAATAATAAAGATGTTATTTGTATTTCCTTATATCATGATAAATGTCTTTTATTCATGCTAGAATTGTATTAACCGGAAACTTAGTACATGTGTGGATACATAGACAAAAACAGTATGTCCCTAGTATGCCTCTACTAGACTAGCTCATTGATCAAAGATGGTTATGTTTCCTAGCCATAGACATGAGTTGTCATTTGATCAACAGGATCACATCATTAGGAGAATGATGTGATGGACAAGACCCATCCGTTAGCATAGCACTATGATCGTTTAGTTTTACTGCTATTGCTTTCTTCATGACTTATACATGTTCCTATGACTATGAGATTATGCAACACCCGAATACCATAGGAACACCTTGTGTGCTATCAAACGTCACAACGTAACTGGGTGATCATAAAGATGCTCTACAGGTGTCTCCGAAAGTATTCGTGGTGTTGGCATAGATCAAGATTAGGATTTGTCACTCCGAGTGTCGGAGAGGTATCTCTGGGCCCTCTCGGTAACACACATCACAATAAGCCTTGCAAGCAAAAGACTAATGAGTTAGTAACGAGATGATGTGTTACGGAACGAGTAAAGAGACTTGTCGGTAACGATATTGAACTAGGTATGAAGATACCGACGATCGAATCTCGGACAAGTAACATACCGATGACAAAAGGAACAACGTATGTTTTTATGCGGTTCTGACCGATAAAAGATCTTCGTAGAATATGTGGGAGCCAATATGAACATCCAGGTTCCGCTATTGGTTATTGACCGGAGATGAGTCTCGGTCATGTCTACATAGTTCTCGAACCCGTAGGGTCCGCACGCTTAACGTTTGATGACGATCGGTATTATGAGTTTATGAGTTTTGATGTACCGAAGGTAGTTCGGGTCCCGGATGAGATCACGGACATGACGAGGAGTCTCGGAATGTCCGAGACATAAAGATTCATATATTGGACGACTATATTCGGACATCGGAAGTGTTCCGGAAAAGTTTAGGATTTAACAGGATTGCCGGAGGGGGTTACCGGAACCCCCTACGAAGGGGGATGGTCCATAGTGGGCCTTAAGGGAAAGAGAGAGGCAGCCCATAGGGCTGGATGGCGCCCCACCTAGGGTTCCTAGTTGGACTAGGATTGGGGGGGCGCCACCTCTCCCTCTTTTCCTTTCCCTCTCTTCCTTCTTTGGTGATTCCTACTAGGAATAGGATTGCAATCCTATTCCTAGTAGGATTGCTCCTCTAGCCGCACCAAACAAGGGACGGCCGGCCTCCCCCCTTGCTCCTTTATATACGGGGGCAGGGGGCACCCAAAGACACACAAGTTGAATTGTTCCAGCCGTGTGCGGTGCCCCCCTCCACAGAAACACACCTCGGTCATACCGTCGCGGTGCTTAGGCGAAGCCCTGCGCCGGTGAATACATCATATCCGTCACCACGCCGTCGTGCTGACGAAACTCTCCCGTGAAGCTCAACTGGATCAAGAGCTCGTGGGACGTCATCAAGCTGAACGTGTGCTGAACGCGGAGGTGTCGTACGTTCGGTGCTTGATCGGTTGAATCGTGAAGAAGTTCGACTACATCAACCGCGTCACTTGACGCTTCCGCTCCCGGTCTACGAGGGTACGTAGACACACTCTTCCCTCTCGTTGCTATACATCTGGTAGATAGATCTTGCGTGATCGTAGGAAAATTTTAAAATACTACGTTCCCCAACAGTGGCATCATGAGCCAGGTCTATGCGTAGATGATATGCACGAGTAGAACACAATGAGTTGTGGGCGATACTAGTCATACTGCTTACCAGCATGTCATACTTTGCTTCGGCGGTATTGTGAGATGAAGCGGCCCGGACCGACATTACGCGTACGCTTACGCGAGACTGGTTTCACCGTTACGAGCACTCGTTGCTTAAAGGTGACTGGCGGGTGTCTGTCTCTCTCACTTTAGCTGAATCAAGTGTGGCTACGCCCGGTCCTTGTGAAGGTTAAAACAGCACATACTTGACGAAACATCGTTGTGGTTTTATATGCGTAGGTAAGAACGGTTCTTGCTAAGCCCGTAGCAGCCACGTAAAACTTGCAACAACAAAGTAGAGGACGTCTAACTTGTTTTTGCAGGGCATGTTGTGATGTGATATGGTCAAGACATGATGAGTTATACAGTTTTGTATGAGATGATCATGTTTTGTAAAGTTATCGGCAACTGGCAGGAGCCATATGGTTGTCGCTTTATTGTATGAAATGCAATCGCCATGTAATTGCTTTACTTTATCACTAAGCGGTAGCGATAGTCGTAGAAGCAATAGTTGGCGAGACGACAACGATGCTACGATGGAGATCAAGGTGTCGCGCCGGTGACGAAGGTGATCATGACGGTGCTTTGGAGATGGAGATCAAAAGCACAAGATGATGATGGCCATATCATGTCACATATTTTGATTGCATGTGATGTTTATCTTATTATGCTTCTTATTTTGCTTAGAACGACGGTAGCATTATAAGATGATCCCTTACTAAATTTCAAGGTATAAGTGTTCTCCCTGAGTATGCACCATTGCGAAAGTTCGTCATGCCGAGACACCACGTGAAGATCGGGTGTGATAAGCTCTACGTTCAAATACAACGGGTGTAAGCCAGTTTTGCACACGCAGAATACTCGGGTTAAACTTGACGAGCCTAGCATATGCAGATATGGCCTCGGAACATTGGAGACCGAAAGGTCGAGCGTGAATCATATAGTAGATATGATCAACATAAGATGTTCACCATTGAAACTACTCCATCTCACGTGATGATCGGACATGGTTTAGTTGATTTGGATCATGTGATCATTTAGATGATCGGAGGGATGTCTATCTAAGTGGGAGTTCTTTAATTAATATGATTAAATTGAACTTTAATTTATCATGAACTTAGTCCTGATAGTTTTTGCATATCTATGTTGTTGTAGATCAATGGCCCGTGCTACCGTTCCTTTGAATTTTAATGCATTCCTAGAGAAAGCTAAGTTGAAAGATGATGGTAGCAATTACACGGACTGGGTCCGTAACTTGAGGATTATCCTCATTGCTACACAGAAGAATTATGTCCTTGAAGCACCGCTAGGTGACAAGCCCCCTCCCGCTAATGTAGACGCTTTGAACGTCAGGCAGTCGTGGTCTGATGACTACACGATAGTTCAGTGTGCCATGCTTTACGGCTTAGAACCGGGACTTCAACGACATTTTGAACGTCATGGACCATATGAGATGTTCCAGGAGTTGAAGTTAATATTTCAAGAAAATGCCCGGATTGAGAAATATGAGATTTCCAATAAATTCTACAGCTGCAAAATGGAGGATAATAGTTCTATCAGTGAACACTTGCTCAGAATGTCTGGCTACTACAATCATATGACTCAACTTGGTTGCAAAGTTGACGAGGATAGTGTTATTGATAGAGTTCTTCAATCACTGCCACCAAGCTATAAAGGCTTTGTGATGAACTATAATATGCAAGGGATGCAAAAGACAATTCCCGAGCTCTTCGCCATGCTCAAGCCTGCGCAGGGAGAAATCAAGAAGGAGCATCAAGTGTTGATGGTTAACAAGACCACTAGTTTCAAGAAAAAAGGCAAGGGAAAGAAGGGGAACTTCAAGAAGAATAGCAAGATAGTTGCTACTTCCACGAAGAAACCCAAGTCTGGAGCCAAGCCTGAAACTGAGTGCTTCTACTGCAAGGGGACTGGACACTGGAAGCGGAACTGCCCCAAGTATTTGGCGGATAAGAAGGATGGCAAGGTGAACAAAGGTATATGTGATATACATGTTATTGATGTGTACCTTACTAATGCTCGTAGTAGTACCTGGGTATTTGATACCGGTTCGGTTGCTAATATTTGTAACTCGAAACAGGGACTACGGATTAAACGAAGATTGGCTAAGGACGAGGTGACGATGCGCGTGGGAAACGGTTCCAAAGTCGATGTGATCGCCGTCGGCACGCTACCTCTACATCTACCTTCGGGATTAGTTTTAGACCTAAATAATTTTTATTTGGTGCCAGCGTTGAGCATGAACATTATATCTGGATCTTGTTTGTTGCAAGACGGTTATTCATTTAAATCAGAGAATATTGGTTGTTCTATTTTTATGAATAATATCTTTCATGGTCATGCACCCTTAAAGAGTGGTCTATTCTTATTGGATCTCGATTGTAGTGATACACATATTCATAATATTGAAACCAAAAGATGCAAGGTTAATAATGATAGTGCAACTTATTTGTGGCACTGCCGTTTAGGTCATATTGGTGTAAAACGCATGAAGAAACTCCATAATGATGGACTTTTGGAATCACTTGATTATGAATCACTTGGTGCTTGCGAACCATGCCTCATGGGCAAGATGACTAAAACTCCGTTCTCCAGAACCATGGAGCGAGCAACAGATTTGTTGGAAATCATACATACTGATGTATGTGGACCAATGAGTGTTGAAGCACGCGGCGGGTATCGTTATTTTCTGACCTTCACTGATGATTTAAGCAGATATGGGTATATCTACTTAATGAAGCACAAGTCTGAAACATTTGAAAAGTTCAAAGAATTTCATAGTGAAGTAGAGAATCATCGTAACAAGAAAATAAAGTTTCTACGATCTGATCGTGGAGGAGAATATTTGAGTTACGAGTTTGGTCTTCATTTGAAACAATGTGGAATAGTTTCACAACTCACGCCACCCGGAACACCACAGCGTAATGGTGTGTCCGAACGTCATAACCGTACTTTATTGGATATGGTACGATCTATGATGTCTCTTACCGATTTACCACTATCGTTTTGGGGTTATGCTTTAGAGACAGCTGCATTCACGTTAAATAGGGCACCATCTAAATCCGTTGATACGACACCTTATGAACTATGGTTTGGCAAGAAACCAAAGTTGTCGTTTCTTAAAGTTTGGGGCTGCGATGCTTATGTGAAAAAGCTTCAACCTGATAAGCTCGAACCCAAGTCGGAAAAATGTGTCTTCATAGGATACCCAAAAGAGACTGTTGGGTACACCTTCTATCACAGATCCGAAGGCAAGATATTCATTGCTAAGAATGGATCCTTTCTAGAGAAGGAGTTTCTCTCGAAAGAAGTGAGTGGGAGGAAAGTAGAACTTGATGAGGTAATTGTACCTTCTCCCGGATTGGAAAGTAGTACATCACAGAAAATTGTTCCAGTGATTCCTACACCAATCAGTGAGGAAGTTAATGATGATGATCATGAAACTTCGGATCAAGTTTCTGCTGAATGTCGTAGATCAACCAGAGTACGTTCCGCACCAGAGTGGTACGGCAACCCAGTTCTGGAAATCATGTTACTAGACCATGATGAACCTACGAACTATGAGGAAGCGATGATGAGCCCAGATTCCGCAAAATGGCTTGAAGCCATGAAATCTGAGATGGGATCCATGTATGAGAACAAAGTGTGGACTTTGGTTGACTTGCCCGATGATCGGCAGGCCATCGAAAATAAATGGATCTTCAAGAGGAAGACCGACGCAGACGGTAATGTTACTGTTTACAAAGCTCGACTTGTTGCGAAAGGTTTTCGACAAGTTCAAGGAGTTGACTACGATGAGACTTTGTCACCTGTAGCGATGCTTAAGTCTGTCCGAATCATGTTAGCAATTGCCGCATTTTATGATTATGAAATCTGGCAAATGGATGTCAAAACTGCATTCCTGAATGGATATCTCAAAGAAGAGTTGTATATGATGCAACCAAAAGGTTTTGTCGATCCAAAAGGTGCTAACAAAGTATGCAAGCTCCAGCGATCCATCTATGGACTGGTGCAAGCATCTCGGAGTTGGAATATACGCTTTGATGAGGTGATCAAAGCATATGGTTTTATACAAACTTTTGGAGAAGCCTGTATTTACAAGAAAGTGAGTGGGAGCTCTGTAGCATTTCTAATATTATATGTGGATGACATATTGTTGATTGGAAATGATATAGAATTTCTGGACAGCATAAAAGGATACTTGAATAAGAGTTTTTCAATGAAATACCTCGGTGAAGCTGCTTATATATTAGGCATCAAGATCTATAGAGATAGATCAAGACGCTTAATTGGACTTTCACAAAGCACATACCTTGATAAGATTTTGAAGAAGTTCAAAATGGATCAGTCAAAGAAAGGGTTCTTGCCTGTATTACAAGGTATGAAGTTGAGTAAGACTCAATGCCCGACCACTGCAGAAGATAGAGAGAAAATGAAAGTCATTCCCTATGCCTCAGCCATAGGATCTATCATGTATGCGATGCTGTGTACCAGACCTGATGTGTGCCTTGCTATAAGTTTAGCAGGGAGGTACCAAAGTAATCCAGGAGTGGATCACTGGACAGCGGTCAAGAACATCCTAAAGTATCTGAAAAGGACAAAGGATATGTTTCTCGTGTATGGAGGTGACAAAGAGCTCGTCATAAACGGTTACGTCGATTCTAGCTTTGACACTGATCCGGATGACTCTAAGTCACAAACCGGATATGTATTTTTATTGAACGGTGGAGCTGTCAGTTGGTGCAGTTCCAAGCAGAGCGTCGTGGCGGGATCTACGTGTGAAGCGGAATACATAGCTGCTTCGGAAGCAGCAAATGAAGGAGTCTGGATGAAGGAGTTCATATCCAATCTAGGTGTAATACCTAGTGCATCGGGTCCAATGAAAATCTTTTGTGACAACACTGGAGCAATAGCCTTGGCGAAGGAATCCAGGTTTCACAAGAGAACAAAGCACATCAAAAGACGCTTCAATTCCATCCGCGATCTAGTCAAGGAGGGAGACATAGAGATTTGCAAAATACATACGGATCTGAATGTTGCAGACCCGTTGACTAAGCCTCTTCCACGGGAAAAACATGATCAGCACCAGGACTCCATGGGTGTGAGGATCATCACTTTGTAATCTAGATTATTGACTCTAGTTCAAGTGGGAGACTGAAGGAAATATGCCCTAGAGGCAATAATAAAGATGTTATTTGTATTTCCTTATATCATGATAAATGTCTTTTATTCATGCTAGAATTGTATTAACCGGAAACTTAGTACATGTGTGGATACATAGACAAAAACAGTATGTCCCTAGTATGCCTCTACTAGACTAGCTCATTGATCAAAGATGGTTATGTTTCCTAGCCATAGACATGAGTTGTCATTTGATCAACGGGATCACATCATTAGGAGAATGATGTGATGGACAAGACCCATCCGTTAGCATAGCACTATGATCGTTTAGTTTTACTGCTATTGCTTTCTTCATGACTTATACATGTTCCTATGACTATGAGATTATGCAACACCCGAATACCGTAGGAACACCTTGTGTGCTATCAAACGTCACAATGTAACTGGGTGATCATAAAGATGCTCTATAGGTGTCTCCGAAAGTATTCGTGGTGTTGGCATAGATCAAGATTAGGATTTGTCACTCCGAGTGTCGGAGAGGTATCTCTGGGCCCTCTCGGTAACACACATCACAATAAGCCTTGCAAGCAAAAGACTAATGAGTTAGTAATGAGATGATGTGTTACGGAACGAGTAAAGAGACTTGTCGGTAACGATATTGAACTAGGTATGAAGATACCGACGATCGAATCTCGGACAAGTAACATACCGATGACAAAAGGAACAACGTATGTTGTTATGCGGTTCTGACCGATAAAAGATCTTCGTAGAATATGTGGGAGCCAATATGAACATCCAGGTTCCGCTATTGGTTATTGACCGGAGATGAGTCTCGGTCATGTCTACATAGTTCTCGAACCCGTAGGGTCCGCACGCTTAACGTTTGATGACGATCGGTATTATGAGTTTATGAGTTTTGATGTACCGAAGGTAGTTCGGAGTCCCGGATGAGATCACGGACATGACGAGGAGTCTCGGAATGTCCGAGACATAAAGATTGATATATTGGACGACTATATTCGGACACCGGAAGTGTTCCGGAAAAGTTTTGGATTTAACAGGATTGCCGGAGGGGGTTACCGGAACCCCCTACGAAGGGGGATGGTCCATAGTGGGCCTTAAGGGAAAGAGAGAGGCAGCCCATAGGGCTGGCCGGCGCCCCACCTAGGGCTCCTAGTTGGACTAGGATTGGGGGGGCGCCACCTCTCCCTCTTTTCCTTTCCCTCTCTTCCTTCTTTGGTGATTCCTACTAGGAATAGGATTGCAATCCTATTCCTAGTAGGATTGCTCCTCTAGCCGCACCAAACAAGGGACGGCCGGCCTCCCCCCTTGCTCCTTTATATACGGGGGCAGGGGGCACCCAAAGACACACAAGTTGAATTGTTCCAGCCGTGTGCGGTGCCCCCCTCCACAGAAACACACCTCGGTCATACCGTCGCGGTGCTTAGGCGAAGCCCTGCGCCGGTGAATACATCATATCCGTCACCACGCCGTCGTGCTGACGAAACTCTCCCGTGAAGCTCAACTGGATCAAGAGCTCGTGGGACGTCATCAAGCTGAACGTGTGTTGAACGCGGAGGTGTCGTACGTTCGGTGCTTGATCGGTTGAATCGTGAAGAAGTTCGACTACATCAACTGCGTCACTTGACGCTTCCGCTCCCGGTCTACGAGGGTACGTAGACACACTCCTCCCTCTCGTTGCTATACATCTGGTAGATAGATCTTGCGTGATCGTAGGAAAATTTTAAAATACTACGTTCCCCAACATGTATCGTTTCCACTAAGGATAAAACGACGAGATCCATATCTAACGCCATAGATAAACGGATCTTGTCTACATCATTTCATCATTCTTAATGCATTACTCCGTTTTTTCATGAACTTAATACACTAGATGCATGCTGGATAGTGGTCGATGTGTGGAGTAATAGTAGTAGATGCAGGCAGGAGCCAGTCTACTAATCTTGGACGCGATGCCTATGTAATGATCATTGCATGGATATCATCATGATTATTTGAAGTTCTATCAATTGCCCAACAATAATTTGTTCACCCACTGTTGCTATTGTCTCGAGAGAAGCCACTAGTGAAACCTACGGCCCCCGGGTCTTCTTTCTCATTTATTTACCTTTGCGATCTATTTGCCTTTGCTTTTATTTTCAGATCTACTAAACCAAAAACCCAAAAATACCTTGCTGCAATTTATATTGTTTATCAACCAATCTACCAATATTTATTTCTCTCCCACGTTCGTTACCCAAAAGGGATTGACAACCCCTTTAACACGTCGGGTTGCGAGGTGTTGTTATTTGTGTGCATGTGTTGTTTACGTTGTGTTGCTGGGTTCTCCTACTGGATCGATAACCTTGGCTTCACATTTGAGGGAAATACCTACCACCTTTGTGCTGGATCATCCCTTCGCCTTTGGGTAAAAACGACGTAGCTTTAAGGGACATCACCTATGGGTCCATAGCTAGTAGCTAGATGGCTTCTTCTCTCTCTTTGATCTTCCATATAATGTTCTACTCAATCTTTTTGGAGTTATATTCGATGTAATCTTCTTTTGTGGTGTGTTTGTTGGGATCCGATGAATTCTGGGTTTATGATCAGATTATTCATGAATATTAACTATGTCTTCTCTGATTTTTATGCATGATTATTATAGCTTTGTATTCCCCATCTGATCTATATATATATATGTTTGGTTTGGCCAACTAGATTTATTTATCTTGCAATGGGAGATGTGCTTTGTGATGGGTTCAATCTTGCGGTGCTCTATATCCCAGTGACAGAAGGTGGCAAGACACGTATTTGTATTGTTGTCATTAAGGGGAAAATGAAGGAGTTTATTCATATTGGTTGGGTTTACTTTGTCTACATCATGTCATCTTTCTTAAGGCGTTACTCTGTTTTTATTAACTTAATACTCTAGATGCATGATGGATAGCGGTTGATGGGTGGAGTGATAGTAGTTGATGCATAGAGGATTCGATCTACTTGTCTCGGACATGATGCCTATACACATGATCATTGCCTTCAATATCATCATAACTATGTGCGTTTCAATCAATTGTCCAACATTAATTTATTTACCCATCGTATGCTTCTTGTTCGAGAGAGAAGCCTCTAGTGAAAACTATGGCCGCGGGGTCTACTTTTATCATATATAAAATCCAAAAATACCTTGCTACAATTTTATTACCGTTAATTTATTTTGTGGTTAATCTTTTCTATCTATTACTACGAGACTTATCCTTGCAACTAACCGCCGAGGGGATTGATAACCCATTTGTTTGCGTTGGGTGCAAGTATTTGCTTTTTGTGTGTGTAGGTGTTGTTTGTGATGCGCCCGACTCAATCGTGCACTAATCACATACACAAATGCACCCGATCATGATTAGAGACTCACAGGAAGATATCACAACATAACTCTAGACACAAATTCAAACATAAAGATTTATATTACAAGACAAGGCCACGAAGGCTCGAATACACAAGTCATAGAAAGCAACAATATTTGAGTATAAACATAAGTAAACAAGTTTTTTCTTAAGAAGGCTAGCAAAACAACGATATCTAGATTGAAAAGGCGCAGGCCTCCTACCTGGGAGCATCCTAACTACTCCTGGTCGTCGGTGGTCTCCATGTAGTAGTAGGCTCCAGCGGGGTAGTAATAGTCGTCTGCGGGATCATCTTGCTCCTGAGCTCCATCATCTGATAGAAAAGGGGGAGAAGAGGTAGAAAAGAAACCATGAGTACTCATCCAAAGTAATCACAAGACTTACATTAGATCTATACTAAGTATGCGTCGTACCAAAGGGAAGGGGCTATATATGTGGACTATACTGCAGATTTGCTAGAATAGAGAGGAAGGCCAAGCCTATCCAAGAGTAGCATCTTGCAGCAACATAAGAGAGTAGAGTGATATAACATATAGTAACTAGTATATTTAAGTAACACCCAGAGATCCTTCCCCGACTCCCGGTGAAAAAGCAATCACAGAGCCATCATATCCATTTAGTGTCTCTAGTATCCAGTTCTAGTTGTAGCTGGTCGGGACACAACTCCGAGCTTCCATTAACATGGACATGTCTATTTGAATAGATATACTTCCCTGCATGGGTGCACCAATTTACCCAACACACTCGATTAACTCTGGTCGGACACACTTTTTAGGTCATGCCCGTCCTCGACTGATCGACACACCGTAGCCCTACTTAGACTCAACAGAGAGGTCAGTGTTGGGATCTACCGTAGGGTGCGTCGAATGCGAATTAAAATTTTCCTACGCGCAGCACATCTAGGAACATACCAGGGGATGGATCACAGATCGTTACCACTAGACGCACAGTGCCGTGCAGTGGAAGTAGAGTTGAGGCAACGCGTTCCCGGAGTCGTCTCACGTTCCCGGAGTTATCTCCTTCTTGCCGATCTCCCACGTAGACGAGGATCCCGTGAAGAAGTTTGCCGGAGCGACACAAGTGCACCGCCTCTAACGGTATCCATGCATGCAGGAGGAACATCGTGCGGCGGACTGCTAGGTTCGATCACACAACCGGTGGTGAGTGAACGTGCCTAGTTGCAACACATGCAAATCCCTAACGACGGTGCCGATGCGACCAACTTAATAAGTGTGCCGCACCTCCACTATATATAGGCATCTATCACGGGCTCAACTCTTGGGCCTCACACAGATCCTAAAGCCCACAAGTATAATCGGTCACAATCCAAGTCCATCTCGGAGCACATCCGACCAGTTTCCTTGGAACCGACCTCGTAGGTTCCTTCCCTTAAGCATGCGATCCCTTATGTTCAAGTTGGCTTGGTCGCAGTTCGGATCACCTCCGACCTGCATGGCTGGTAGCGGCCTCTAGCAAGGTGTGCCGACCACCAAGCAGACTATGAAGCTGGTTAGGCGAACCTGTTCATCACACTTCCATTCCTTTTGCCTCACGATATATGTTGTTGGGCAGAACGCGAGGCTGTCATCCTTGTGCTAGCCCGACCTCTTTCTCGTTCCAGTGATGCCGACCACTATCCGGATTATATCATAATCCTTGTCGCATGGACATGCTTATCCTGGTCGGATCACACGAGGGGCCCAAAATATATCTCTCCGAATCGGAGGGGAAAATCCCATATTGCTCGACCATGTCTCGCAGCAGGGGCTGACAAACCCGAAACCTACCTTTGTAACTACCCAGACACGGAGTAGCATTTCGTGGGCCCAAAGCAAGTCTGTCCGGCCCAAAGCAAGTCTGTCACCACCCTGAGTACATGCATCAGCTCAGGTCTTAGGACATAGAACGTATGTTGTACTAGAGACTCACATATGACATATTGATGTGTCTCATAGTTGGGTCTGTGTGACTCAGACCTTATCTCGACTCGGATCCGACTACATCGAATTCGACCAGACCTTTCCAAGTACATATTATCCGGTTAGCATCCAATGCTCCATGGCTAGTGAGACCGAGCCACCCACCGTGTCATATGCTAGTCTAGTCCAACGTGTGCCCACACGTCACTTGCGACTAGGGGCAATTTAGGATGTATCATACAACACAAGATCTCACAGACAAGTCACGTACTTTCCAACAAGTATCATTGATTACATCGAAGGACTATATTTATTCATAAACACATAGGAAATATCATCATACGTAATTGCCTCTAGGGCATATCTCCAATAATCAGCACACCGGTCTACATCCTAAATGCGAAGGGGTCATGGGCCAATCGTCCTTTGCAATCATGTGCGTTGCGTACGCGTCCGAGAGTAGACCCACCCCCTTATACAAGCACACGTGTGGTTACCGTCCAACCGAGCGTGCGTCACTCAATTGCTGACGTCCGTGAGCTTTCAGAAGAATCATACAACACCGAGTGCCCATACTTATTCCCACGTGATGGTCAGTGCGGAAAGGCCAGAGGCCTACCCAGATCACATATTGATAACCCACAAGGGCAGGGGATCAATTGTAGCCTATTTCAATAAGTAATAGTGTTGAACCCAACGAGGAGCTAAAGGTAGAACAAATATTCCCTCAACTTCTATCGACCACCGATACAACTCTACGCATGCTTACGTTCGATTTACATAGAACAAGTATGAAACTAGAAGTACTTTGTAGATGTTGTGGGATAGGTTTGCAAGATAATAAAGCGCACGTGAATAAATACAAGGGGCTGTTTAGATAAAGAAACAACTGAGTTAGTTTTAGTAGAGAGCTTTTTATCACAAGAAAGTTATTTGTCCCTGGGCAATTGATAACTAGACCGGTAATCATTATTGCAATTTTATATGAGGGAGATGCATAAGCTAACATACTTTATCTACTTGGATCATATGCACTTACGATTGGAACTCTAGCAACCATTCGCAACTACCAAAGATCATTAAGGTAAAACCCAACCATAGTATTACAAGGTATCAAGTCCCCTTTATTACCACACGTGTGACGCCCCCGATTTGACGGTACACTAATCATGCACGCAAATGTGTACGAACAAGATCAGGGACTCACGGGAAGATATCACAACACAACTCTATACACAAATAAAATAATACAAGCTTTATATTACAAGCTAGGGGCATCGAGGGCTCGAATACATAAGCTCGAATACACAAGAGTCAGCAGAAGCAACAATATCTGAGTACAGACATAAGTTAAACAAGTTTTCCTTAAGAAGGCTAGCACAAAAGTAACAACGATAAAAAAGGCGAGGCTGCCTTCCTGGGAGACTCCTAGCTACTCTTGGTCGTCGGTGGCCGTCACGTAGTAGTAGACACCCTCGGGGTAGTAGCAGTCATCAAAGGTGGCATCTGGCTCCTGGGCTCCACCATCTGCTTGCAACAACCAGAAATAAGGAGGAAAGGGGGGTAGCTAAGCAACCGTGAGTACTCATCCAAAGTACTTGCAAGCAAGGATCTACACTACTTATGCAGCTGTATCAATGAAAGGGGTAGTATCTATGGACTTACTGCAGAATGCCAGAATAAGAGGGGGAGAAGCTAGTCCTATCGAAGACTAGCACTCTTCTGGAAACCACCATCTTGCAGCAAGAGGAGGGAGTAGTGTAGTATAACATAAGTCATATTTATGTTGTTGTCAACGCCCCGGGATCCTTTCTCGACTCCCAGAGCCACATATCCATTTCATGCCTCATCATCCAGTTCTAGTTGTATCGATCGGGATACAACTCCAAGTGTCCGTTACCGTAAGACAGGCTATCGATAGATGTTTTCTTCCCTGCAGGGGTGCACCAACTTACCCACCACACTCGCTTAACTCCGGCTGGACACACTTTCCTGGGTCATGCCCGGCATCGGCCAAAACGTTATGCTGCAACCCGACCTAGGATTAATAGAGAGGTCATCACGCAAGACTAAACCTATGCCCCCAGGGGTCTTGGGCCATCGCCCCGGGAACTCCTGCACGTTGCGTGGCCGGCCGGTGAGAAGACCTAGGTACCTCCTTAAAAAGGCAGGTGCTTACACAGTCCAACCCGACGCGTGTCGCTCAGTCGCATGACGTCCATTAAGCTTCGGCTGATGCATACGACGCAGAACACCCATACTATGCCCACGTGATGGTTAGTGCTATCAGGCCAGATGCCTCTCGGATCAAATATCCAAATTGTTAGTGTATTCGTAGCGCGCGGTAACGAGCAGAGACTCACGATCATGTGACCCCGTCGCCCCGTCTCGTGGACCTACGACAAGGGCCAGGAATGCCCGGCTATGCCACATAATTATCTCGCTGGTACCCTCCAGGTCAACCCGACTACACATCAACTCGCGGGTACCCCTCAGGGTCGACCCGACTTCATCATGGTTCTGGGGGTAAAGTCAAAGTGTCAGTATGTTCAAAATAGCAAGGAGAAACCCGATGAATCACTGTCGATGGATTCCCACTTGATGTAACCGTTAAAGTGGACTTGGAGTAATCACCCTCGATTGTCCACACTTGAAGGGTTACATGACAGAGTCGGGAGTGGTGAAGGAGGAATCACCCTCGATGACCATGACCGAATAACTACGCTACATGGTTAACATCAGAAGTGCTGACGAGGTATCACCCTCGACACTCGATAGTGACTCTGTAGAGTCGTACAACTAAGGGGGTTGATGTGCGATGTCGGGGCCTAGACGTCGATCACAATGATCGAGTCATCTGGTAATCCAGCGAGGGCAACAGGGACAAGTTGGGGGGTCACTGGTGGGTCAATAACCAACCTATACTAAGTAGTTTAGGATAAACATGTAAGGTATGAATGCAGGTAACAACAACAAGCTATGCATCAGAATTGGATCATACAAAAACTGTAGCAGTTCTAATGCAAGCATAAGGGAGAAGGGAATGGGCGATATCGGAATGATCAAAGGGGGTTGGCTTGCCTCGAAGATCTGCTGCAAGGGACCGGTCGTCAGGGTGTAGTCGATCACAGGGGCAGCATCAGTCTCGGGGTCTACCGGAGAGAAGAGGGGGAAGAAACAATAAATATAAAGCACACAGGTGCATCACAGATGCAAAACATGACAAAAAGTGGTGCTAGGTGTGACCTAGAGTGGTACTACAAGATACCGGGGAAGGGGGATACATCCGAAAATGTTTTCCCGAAGTTTGGCTTTTTCAAACAAATGAATCGGAGGGGAAAAGTTGCATGTTCGCTTTGCTAGGGGTGTGTGGAGGATGAACGGACCACTTATTCGAATTCGTCTCGTCGTTCTGAGCAACTTTCACATATAAAACTTTTTCATGTGAGTTACGGTTTATTTTATATGATTTTCGAAAGTTTTAGCAATATTCTGGATTTATTATTAATTCGAAAATAAATAGCAAAAAGCTATGTGTACATAGAAGTGTACCCAGCCAAGCCACACAGGGGCTGACTGGTGGAGTCCAGGGGGGTCTAGTCAGCAGTTGACCAGTCAATTTTTGACTGGTCAGCAGGGTCAAACGGGGGCCACACGTCATAGACTGGGTCATCCGAGTCAATGGTTTGACTGGTCAAACTAGACAAGGGACCCACACGTAAGTGTCTCTTACTGTTAACTAATTAGCTAATCAATCAGATTAATTAGGTTAGCTAATTAAAAAGATTAATTTAATTAATTAATTACTAATTAATTAAATTGTTATTATTATTATTATTTTACATTTACATTTTTTTGTTTTTTAAACACAGGGGCATGGGGCCCCAACGTCATAGGCCCAGGGGGGTTAGCGGGCGTGCGGACAACGGAGCGGGTGCCTGGCGTGGGCGAACCCACGTGGGCGCTGGTCCCGGAAGCCGCGGCGAGGCGACAGAGCGGCGGGGAGTGGCGGGGAGCTTCGACGAGAGGCGCGTGCGGGCCAGAGGGGGCGGGGCCTAGTGAAGCAGGGGCCAGAAGGGGCGTAGCGGCGGCTAGAGCCGAAGGTGCGGGCGGAGGCTAAGCAGGCAAGTGACGGGCGCGGCGCAGGCAAGGCGGGCCAGGCCGGCAGCGACGGGGGCGCGGGCGACAACGAGCAAGCCAGGCGAGGCGATACGCACGACACGCGGACGGGGCCTGGCCAGAGGAGGGCCAGGGCTCACGAGCGCGGCAGGGGAGCAGCACGGGGCGGGCAGGCGCGGCCAAACGCGGCCCAAGGCGAGGTAGGTCGCGCGGGCGACATGAGCTTTGGTCATGGCGTCCGATGCGCGGTGGCGAGCTATACGGCGACGGATCGAGGTCGGGATGAGGGGGAACCGGACGAGATGGTCACCGCAAGTTTGATGGTGAGGTTGGAGAGGCCAGAGGTGGACCGAGGCGGTGGGGCTACGCTGTAACACCCCAGATGTAAAACTTCCTTATATGGCAATATAAACGTTTACCTTTTGGTCCTAATCCTTTCCTTGGGGGTTCTTTTCCATTTATGCCTTGTCATTTCATTGCATTGTCATGTTTTCTTTCTTTATGCATTCATGCATTTGCTTCATCACCATCATTGCATCATGGTCATCGTATGGCATTTCATATTGTCTTTCTGCTTTTCTCATCCTTGTTATGGCAAGTGAATTTTTCTTGCTCTTGATATGGTGGTTTGATGCAAGGGCATGCCCAAACCATAAACCCCTCCAACTTTCACAACTTCTCTTCTCTCTTTTCCTTTCTTTAAATTTTGCAAGTGGCATTTACCCTCTTCTTTAAATGTTCATCTCCTCCCAACTTCTTTGGTACCTTGTCCTAAGCCACTGTGCGAAACCTCACCTTATTTTGAAATGTTTTGGTCCGGTTAAAAAATAACAGAAGTTTAAATCATATTCAAACTTGTTTTATTTTTCTACCTCTAAAAATGTCCAACTCATTTTTATAAAATCGAGCGTAATTTCAGGAGCTTGAGGCTATTTTTACATCCTCCAACTTCTTTTCCTAGCTTCCCCTTATTTTTCCTTTTTTTGAAAATTTATGTATTTAAAAAACCCAGAGAAGACGACCTTACCTTTTTCTCACCTGGGCCTCTTCTCCCCAGCCCACTTGGGCGCCCCAGGCGCAGTCGCCAGCAGCAGCTCCAGCACGAGCAACTCGCCCCTCCTCCTTTCCACGCTGGCCCTCCCGGGCCTGCCTAGCAGCCTCAACTTTTCTTCCTTTCTTCCTCCTCTCGCCTCTATCCTCCTCACAGTAAAAACTCCAGCGCCCGGAGCACATGGCCACCTGGACACCACGCCCTCGCGTCTCCTCCCTATAAAACCAAGCCGCGGCTCCCTAGGGTTTCCCCTTCTCCCTCTCCTCCTCCGCCGCCGCCATCCAGGCAGGCATCTCCTCCTCCCCTTTTTCCTTTTTCCTTGCTGCAACCACCATGGTCAGCCCGAGCAAGAGCTCGCCTCCCATGTAGGAGCTCCTTTGGCTTCCTCCTCGACGTCCACGAGCCTCGGAGCACGCCACCGGATCCATTCAGACGCCAAGACCCCGTTCCCGCTGCGCTTGAAGGCCGAAGACGCCAAGCCCATCGACGTCTTCCTCCCCCGCTTCCTCTGCTTCATGGAACTGAGGATGTTGTCGGATTCAGGGCTCCGCGAATCCCGTTCAGTTCTAACACAGGGGCGTGAACGTAGATCTCTCCCACTCACATCTACCTAGTGTCTCGCTCTCGTCTCGGTGGAAGGATTCAAGCAAACAACAAACAAACACACAAGTTTTTATCCAGGTTCGGGCCACCACGAGGTGTAAGACCCCACTTCCTGCTTTTGTGGATTGGCTCCGGGTGAGCTAGAGTATGAACTGGTACAAGGGTTCCTGAGCTCAGGAGGCGAGCTCAGAAGGGTCAGGAGGCTAGTGTTCTTGCTCCTTGTGCGGTGGTCAAGTGTGTGAGTCGATCCCTTTCTCGGTGGGAATCCTAGCTACTTATATAGGCGGCCACGGTCCTCTTCTCCCCGAAATGTTTAGGCGGGAAGGGATTCCACAACGGCCATTTTTGAGCGGGAACACAAGGACGTTCCTACCCTGACAAAAGCAGTCTTCGCCTGCAAAAGGATCAGGCGGTGACACGATGGTGGGCTCAACGGTGACATCCTCCTTATCGTCCTTGCGGTCTTCGGTATTGTTGCACCAAAGAGGAAACCTTTGCCTCGCTCCTTGGGAACCAACGGCTGCGCTGTCTGCTTTGCAGCGAAATGGCAATTGTGCCGCTGGCGGACACTGGCACTCGCTGGCGCGGTGCGTCACTGCTGACATCACTGCCTCCTCCTGTGGCAGGCTTGGCCTTGGATTCTCCGCCCCTCTGGAACGCCTTGCCAAGGCCGCTCCCGAGGGGGTCTTGGCGTCGTTCTCCTCGCGAGGCCTGGCCCCTCACGAGGATCTTAAGCAGTTGGTCGATCAGCTGGGCCGTACCAGGCCGCTTGTAGGAGCGCGTCACGGCCCGCAGACAGGCAAGTCTGGGTACCCTGGTTCCCAAGACGCCGACAGTAGCCCCCAGGCCCAAGGTGCGCGCGGAGTTTGCTTCGGGGCGAAGCCTTAGTTGAGGACGAAGCGTCGCGGGTCCCAAAAAGGCTGCGGGCTAGGCCGGCGCGTGATGGTTGGATGGGAAGCGAGTGATTCCGCTCCCCACGCCGTCTTGGTAACCGTGTGACTTGATAACTCCTTGGCGCGGATAGTGGGGCCATTATGGCTGCGCGCGAGTGGCCGTCGATTGGTCTTCTTGGCTTATAAACAGGGGGTGAGGCTCCACGCCTCTCACTTGATCGTTGCAGGCCGATCCCCACGTTTCCATTGCTCCCAGGGTTCCATGGCGCCGATTCGCAGGTTCTCGGCTGCAGAGAAAGGGAAGAGCCCGATGGTAGAGCCCGAACAGCTCCCCCCGAAGAAGAGGCGTCGTGATTCTCCGGGCGCATCCCTGAGGCCGGCGGACGCCCGCACATGGTGCACGCGAGCTCCACCAGGATTTCCGCTTCCCTTGCACATCTCATCGGCAGGCAGATTGAGCGGGGGCGGCGATAGGGGTGGCGCCGCCAGTCGCCCGGAGAGACGGGCGTCTCCTCGCACCCTGCTACTGTCCCATTCGGAGGATGACGCCCGTGAGTTCATCGTATGGCCGGGGGGCCCTCCGCATTCTTGGATCCTTCTTCATCCGTTCCTGCGGGAGGTACTCCCGGCTCGTGGCCGAGTGACGATGGATCCGAGGCATGAAGGGTGTCGCCTTCCTCCTTCGCAAGCCGACGTGGAGGTGGTTTCTTCTGGCCAGTTCTTCATGACCTGGGGCTAGGGTGTGGTGCGTCGCGCCTACGCCCCCACCGGGAGGCACATTCTTCACTTCGCGCTGGACACGATGGGCACGATAACCTTCAAAGTCTTTGGGGAGGACGGCCTCCGACTGCCGTGTGGCGCAGGGAATGGGCTCGCCGGCGACCTTTCCCTGTGTCATCAGGGCGACGAAGCGCTCGCTGTCGGCTACATCTCCGACTCTCCCGATAGCAGCTATGCTACCCCTGAGATGGCCTCGAGCTCTGACGAGAGCTACGAGCCGCCAAGCCGCCTCCCCTATCACCGGAGGGAAACAATGTCCTCCCGGCATCGCCGTTGTTGAAGGAGTTCAAGCCGAGTTCCTTGGGAGCGCTTTCCTTAGCTTAGTTCCTGCGGGACATCATGGAGGGCTTCACAAGGACATGTAAATTCTCGTAGTACTTTTGTTATTGTCTAGCGTTATAGACATGTATCCTACACGATTCCCTTGTTAAAGCACGATTTCCCCTTTCTTTCGTTCCCACGGTAGCTTAAGGCCCTACGCCTACGAGACCCAATCCTAGAACCAGCCTCGGCCCGTGCTGGCGTGCCAAGTCACGGCATCATGGCCGAGGCCAGGAGGCGACGGGTCCAGGATCTGGTAAGAGCCCCCGAGGCGCAACGCTCGGGAGGTCCCTCTTGGCATCCAGGCAGCTGCTCACTGGTCCATCAGGAAGGGCTTCGTAATCATAGTATGCAAGCGGGTGCGGTGTTGAAAACTTATCTTTAGCGATTCCTGAGGTCAGGTGGTGCTTGATTCCTGTCGCCTCTCCCTTGAGGCAAGGTTTGTGTCCAAGCGCCCTCGTGAGGGGGTGGCGATGATTGCTCACGAGGCCCTGGAGCAGAAGCCACATGGTTGGTGGAGACGTTTCTCCGGGCTGCCACCATCGCAGCCTAAAAAGGTGTAGGTCGGTGATACTGCGCTTGTCGATGCTTGATCCGTCCTGTTTAGTGAGAGGAGTGCGGGTGCCTCGGGGAGGCATAAGAACCTTGGTTGAATTTGAAAAAACTTGATGTTATTGTAATAGCTAGATGATTCCATGCTTGCTTCCTTTCATGTTTGCTTTGGGTGATGTGCGTCAGCAGGGCCCAACCCCGCGCATACCTCGACCGCCGCTGAGCCCTTTGGGTGACCGGGGTTACCGTAGTAACTAGACTCGTTGCTGAGCCCTCCGAACGCCAGGGTTACCGGAGTAACTAGACTCAAGGGGTGAGGGGCTACGCGGCCAGTGAGGCCCTTGGGTCGCGATGCCCAAGGGTCCCCCTCGACGTTCAAGCAATCCCGTTTTCGTTCTGCGTCGGCAGGGCCCAACCCCGCGCATACCTCAATCGCCATTGAGCCCTCCGGAGGACCGGGGTTATCATCATAACTAGGCTCAAGGGATGAGGGGCTACATGTCCAGTTAGGCCCCTGGGTCGTGATGCCCAGAGGTCCCCCTTGACGTACGAACGGCTCTTCATGAAGGAGAACAAGCACCAAACCTTGCCCACGAGCCTTCGCCTGGGATGCGGGCACGAGAAGGCCAGGTGTCTGGGCACCTGGTAGGGTGGCGTCTGCCAGGCGTGACCTGAGCATAGCCCCCGTGCCTAGCCCCCCTCGCGACACCCATCCAAGGAGAAACTGTGAGTGTCATGAGCTGAAAATCTCCCTGAGGTTGGTGCGACCACTGGGGGCCACCCTCAGTTGTTTATAACTAGCACGGAGCATAGAGCTACCACACTTGCACGGAGTGTGGGCATAACCGCGCCTCGGTCGTATCGGCCAGCGCGGAGCTTGGTGCTTCCACTGGTTCGTGGGCATAACCGCTCCTCGGTTGGATTTGCCAGCGCGGAGCTTGGTACTTCCACTGGACCGTGGGTGGGAGCCTCCCACCGGGAGAGACTCTGGGGCGTGTACAACCCCGTCCTGATGCGTGGCTAGCATGGTAGGATAGCCAAGGTGGATATGGGCCCTCCTCAGGACGAGCTGAACGACACTGAGGAATGTCTCGTGAGCTTACGCATCACTCAGGAGACCCTACCCTGAGGCGGGTTGCGCCTGAGTCTTCTTCTGCAAAATGTGAAAAGAGAGGTGTTGTGTCGACTTGCGCCAAGTGCATTTCCAGGGTACATTGCATGAGAAGGCCGCAGCACCAACGACCCCAGGAGGTGACGTTAGCGGGACCGGCCCGTAAGACAGAGCTCAGCCGCTGGATTTATCGATGTTGCAGGAACGGACCCGAGCACAGACACCGTGCCCAGTCTTCTCACGCCACGATCCAAAAGAAAAACAGCCGGTGCATGGTTCCCGCGTGAGCGAGGCACCTGCCATGGGCCCCTACTTACCCATCCACGATTAGCCCATGCTAGAACAAGGCACCAAGGACCATGGGAGGTGCCGTCACGGAAATGGCTCGATAGGCAGAGCACAGCCCTTGGGTTTATTGACGCTGCAGGGACGGACCGAGCACAGACGTCGTGCCAGTCCTTAATCATGGGGCGGTCGCGAGTGGGCTCACAAGGGCTCATGTCCTTAGTGGCGGTGAGGACGCCAAGCATATAGGTAATGCGAATGGAAAGAAATATCTGGCCTTGATCATGCAAAAAGGAAGACAGCCGCAGGGGAACAGCCCCCAGCGGCCCGAGGATGATGCAGCACGAGAGGCTCCCTCGTTTAGATACCTGAAGTGTCACCTGATACTTGCCGAAGGAGAGTTTGGGCAGCTGAAGACGTGAGCTGTGCGGGTCGCTCCCGAGGATCATTGGGTTCCTGAGGCCCAGGGGCTCCTGAGGCTCTCAGTGGTCGCGCGGGTCCGGCTCCCACCCCGTCCGGACCGCATGCCACTGAGCCTCCCGAGCCCCCAAGGCCTGCTGCGCGAGGTGCTGGAACGTGGCAGCTGCGTTGCGGAAGCCGAAGAGCGTGCAGACGTAGTTGTAGGGGAGGGACCTCCTCCGGCCGACCGCTGTCGGCCAGAAGGGCTCCTGAGAAGCGGCTCGGTTGAGACCCACGATGTCGACGCAGATGCGGAAGCAGTCGCTCGGGCTGTGTCAGGGGTATTACTAGCAGGTATAAACCGGCTAGGAAGATCCGGATTATATTAATGTAGCTGTGTTATCATAAGCCCAGTAGAGGTTACGGCCCATGAAGGCTTAGGGCCCATATGTAAAGTTTACGGTTTATGAACCGTCCTATCATGTAACTTGAGGTATAAGGTAGAAAGGGTAGAGACCGAGGCGGACACGATTATGAACCGGCCTCGGGACTCTGTAAATCGGACTGGGCGTTGCCTCCTATATAAAGGGACGACCCGGCGACGGTTCAAGGACAAGGGACAACCCGTCGAGACACAGGCAAGCAATCCGCTCCCTGTTCATCGACGCCCAAGCAATACCAAACCAAACTAGATGTAGGCTTTTACCTTCATCGAAGGGGCCGAACTAGTATAAACCCTCTGTGTCCTTTGTGTGCTTTAACCTCTTCAAGCTAACCCGCGCGATGGCTCCACACCTAAGTCCTCTAAACCGGACATCTGTCGTGCTAATTCCACGACAGTTGGCACCCACCGTGGGGCTATCGCATGATGGTTTCGAGTTCTTGAAGGGCAGCTTTGAAGGGCTCAAGGGCTACGCGGTCGGCCGGATGACCAAGAGTCGCCGCGGCCGGATCTACAACGATGATGCAGGCTGGGGCCCTGAGGCCGATTCAATCGAATACGGGTACCGGGTCCCCTTCGGCGGTATCCATGTCTTCATCGGCAAGATTGGTGAACCGGGACCTGAGCCGGACATCTTCCCCAACATCGTCGAGCCGGCTCAGCGTGCGAGATCGGCCTGGATTCAGCCCGCCATGAAGCGTGTTTTCGTTGGAGCAATACAAGGAGTCCAAGCCGAGGACGGATCAGATTCTGGTGGAGAGACAGTTGTCTATTCCGACGATGAATCTTCATCCGGAGAGACCGAATGTTTGTATCTGTTGCAGGACGGTCGATCCAGGGGGTATCCAATGTTAATAGTATTCCGGACCCCTTTGATCCACCAAACCGGGTGGCTGTCTTTATGGCCGGATCACAGTCTGTGCAGCAGCCCACGGTGACCGGGGCGTTCACAACAGAGTTAGCTGGTGCAGGGGCGAGCAACCAAGCCCCCTCACCCTCTGACGCTCTATCCACCTTGGTTGAGGAGTTGACAGCCCGTGCAATAGCAGAGGTGGCTCCTGCTAACAAGGCGCAACATGATGCAGAGATCATTCAGTTAAAGGGCCGGATCGAGCAAGCCAAACGGGATATGGATGCAGAGAAAGCCATGATGGTGAAAAGGCAAGCAGAGCTAGATTCCCAAGCTTTCCGGCTCCGGATTGATCAAGCCTCTACGCAGGAGGTAAGGAACAGAAGGTATAAGACTCGTCTACCGCCGGTCTATGAGGCGATGTATCTCTTTGGCACGCCAGGAGCGGGAGCCAGCAATAATCTAGAAGTAAACCGGAGGGGAGCCCCAGCAACAGGCGCACCAGTTCAACAACCAACCGCGGAGCAAAATCGTCGGGTTGTACCCACGCCGCACGTCCCCACACCTCCTGGCCATTACTCAAACCCACTGGATAACATTGCCGCCGCCGCTTCACGGCTGGCCGCTTTACCCATTGAGGGAACATCCCCCGTGGCGATGGAAGCACGCAGGGTCAAGGAATTGTTGGACACAGCGTTGACACAGCAGTAGGCATACTCCTACAGCAGGGAGAGAATTCATTCAACACCCCGCCACAGGAGGAGTTACACTAGGCATTGGGATGAACCGGAGGTGTCCAGCAGCGAGCGGAGACGTCACCGTCATAGGCAAGATAATCCGGCGGGAGCAGAGGCGCACGCCCAGGAGGCGATGAACCGGGCCAGACCTACTGCCCGTGAGGATATCCATCAAACGACGCCGGTTCACCCAACCACAGCAGAGACGGGAGTCACGGCGAGTTCTTTTGGAGTACAGTGTCTTCTTCCCGCTTTACGAAGCGTAAGGTTACCCAAGGACTTCAAAGGTCCGCGCAAGGTGCCTAACTATACGGCAGATCTGGCTCCAGAGGCTTGGATTGAGAGCTATGAGATAGCCATGGAGATGCTAGAGGTGGATGAAGCGGCGTGCGCAAAGTATTTTACCATGATGCTCGAGGGTAGAGCCCGGACATGGTTAAAGGGCTTACCACCTAACTCCATCGGATCATGGGGTGAGCTGCGTCGCCAGTTTATCAAAAATTTCAAAGACACGTGCAAGCAACCGATGTCAATAGTGGACTTGGCGGCATGTGTTCAAGGAGAACAGGAGCCTACGAGCACCTGGGTACGGCGAGTGTCAGAAATCCTATACTCTTCCAATAGCATCAATCCTAGTACGGCAATAGTGACACTGGAAAACAATTGCCGGTTTGAGTCTCTGAAGCTGAAGTTGGGATGGCTCAAGCGGGATTGTAATGACATGGGGACACTCATGAGCGCTCTGGTGAAGTATGGGGATTCTGGCAACACTAAATACCCAGAAGCGGATGGAGACAAATCCGGGAAAGCAAACAAGGTTGGTAAACCGGCAGGAACAAGCTTCAATGGTAAGCGAAAGGCAGAACGCAGCTCTGATTTTGTGGCCAATACCAATGTTCAAGGAAACTTTCAATGCCGCAAGGGTAGGCCGCCTCCACGGAGTGGCGGAGGATTCATTAATCTGGATCAACAGTTGAACGAGCCTTGCCCGAAGCATAGCACGGAGGAACGCCCAGCTAAACATACATGGGGCAATGCCGGGTCATGGTAGAGGCCATGAGACAGGCCAAATTTGACAACGGACCACCAGGCGGCGGCTCAGGTCCCGGTTTTCATGGTCCGGGTCGCCAGGGTAATGGTTCCTGATCAGGGTATCATGGCGGCAACAATAGCTACAACCAAGGAAACCACCACCAGCATGGTCAGGGCGGCTACAATAACCAAGGCAACCACCAGCATGGTCAGGGTAGTCACAATAACCAAGGCAATCAGCAGCGGCAGCAGCAGCAGCAATCCAGATATCAGAGTAATCTGAAAGAGCTAAGTAGTGGACAATACCATGTGTTTACCACGAGTTTGTGCAAAAGAGATCAAAAAATCCTAAAGCGGGCGGTACACACAGTTGAACCGGCAACACCACGTTTCCTGCGATGGTCGGAACAACCTATTGTGTGGAGCAGAGAGGATCACCCGCCGCGGGTTGATAACCCGGGCCATTTGGCTTTAGTGGTGGCACCACAGGTGGGTGGCTACAAATTCACTAAAGTACTCATGGACGGTGGCAGCAGCATCAACATTTTATATTACGAGACTTTCCGTCGCATGGGGTTAACGGACAAGAAGCTAAGACAGTCCAATACGGTGTTCCACGGAGTGGTGCCAGGTAAATCGGCTTACCCAGTTGGAAAAATTGATCTAGAAGTCACCTTTGGAGATGAACAGGATTCCAGGTCAGAGACAGTAACCTTTGAAGTTGTAAAGATCCGGAGCCTATATCATGCCATGTTTGGACGGCTGGTTTATGCCAAGTTTATGGCTAGACCGTGCTATGTTTATCTACAACTCAAGATGCCGGGTCACAAAGGAACCATCACGGTTCACGGAAGTCACAAGGTATACCGAGGGAACTCACTGAGCACAGTCTTAATATTGATCCGAAGTTCAAACCGGTCAAGCAGTATTTGTGCCGCTTCAATGAAGAAAGGCGCAAGGCTATCGGTGAAGAAGTGGCCAGGCTTTTGGCCGCAGGGTTCATAGTTGAAGTGTTCCACCCAGAGTGGTTGGCTAATCCGGTTCTGGTGTTAAAGAAAAATGGAAAGTGGAGGATGTGTGTGGATTACACAGATTTAAACAAAGCTTGTCCAACCGATCCTTTTGCTCTCCCCTTATTGATCAGATCATTGATGCCACGGCGGGATGTGAGCGGCTAAGTTTTTTGGATGCATATTCAGGGTATCATCAGATTAAGATGGAGATTAAGGACCAGGAGAAGACAGCCTTCATAACTCCCTTTGGTGCCTTTTGCTACGTATCTATGCCTTTTGGGCTCAAGAGTGCCCAAGCAACTTACCAGCGTTGCGTACAGAACTGTCTTAAAGGGCAGATAGGGAAAAATGTCCATGCGTATGTGGATGACATTGTTGTAACATCAAGGAAGGAGGAGACGCTGATAGAGGACCTAAAGGAAACCTTTGATAACCTCCGGGTCTATAAGATGATGCTTAATCCGGAGAAGTGCGTTTTTGGTGTTCCAGCTGGCAAGCTCCTTGGATTCTTGGTATCAAACAGAGGAATAGAAGCCAATCCAGAGAAGATCAAGGCGATCACATCCTTGACTAAACCAGCTTGCATCAATGATGTCCAGCGTATCGCTGGCCGGATTACAGCGTTAAGCCGATTCATTAGTCGTTTGGGAGAGAAGGCAATTCCGCTTTATCAGATGCTGAAGAAGACATACCAGTTTATATGGAGCGATGCTGCAAACGCCGCATTTGAGGACTTGAAGCGGCAATTAGCAGAACCACCGGTCCTTGCTACCCCTGTGGATAAGGAGCCGCTGCTGTTATACGTGGCTGCCAATGCCCGCGCAGTTAGTGTGGCAATCGTGGTGGAGCACAAAGAAGCAGGCAAGGAATATCCGGTTCAGCGCCCGGTTTATTACGTCGGTGAGGTTCTAATTGATTCAAAACAAAGGTACCCACACTGGCTGAAGCAGGTGTATGGCGTGTTTATGGCAAACCGGAAGCTGAAGCACCACTTTCAAGGCCACCCAATCACTTTTGTTAGTTCAGCTCCGTTGGGGGATATAATCCAGAACAGAGAAGCCACTGGCAGAGTAGCAAAGTGGGCGATTGAGCTTAGCCCACATGGGTTGAAGTATGTACCACGTACTACTATCAAATCCTAAGCATTGGTAGATTTCATCAATGATTGGACAGAATTGCAAGCACCAGAGGAGAAGCCGGATCATACATACTGGACTATTCACTTCCACGGTTCAAGGCAATTAGAAGGCTCGGGGGATGGAGTTGTGTTAACTTCCCCACGATGTGACAAATTTTGTTATGTCCTCCGACTAATGTTTCCTTGCACGAACAATGCGGCCGAATATGAACCACTGCTTCATAGCCTGCAGATGGCTAAGGAGATGAACTTGAGTCGGGTCAAGTGTTTTGGTGATTCAGATTTAGTGGCGCAACAAGTATCTAGCAAGTGGGACTCTAAAGACCCTCTCATGGCAGCTTACAGGTGAGAAGTTGAAGCAGTTGCAGGATGTTTCAAGGGATATCAGGTGGATCACATAGACCGGCGGAAAAATGAAGCGGCTGATGCTTTAAGCCGGCTGGGTTCTCTGCGTAAACCAGTGCTGCCGAATACTTTCTTGGATGAGCTACACAGTCCATCAGTTCAGGTACCATCGGAGGAGGATTTGGCTGTTCCAGATCCGGAAGTGCAGCTAGTTGCGGCACTTCATGTTATTCCGTATTGGACACTCCCTTACTTAGCGTACCTGAGCCGAGGAGAGTTGCCAGATGATGAGATTGAAGCTAGGCAGATAACCCGGTGATCCAAGTCCATGACAATTGTTAACGGAGAACTTCATCACCGCAGCGTTTCTGGAGCGTTTCAGCGGTGTGTATCATCAGAAGAAGGCAGTGACATTCTTCGAGAGATTCATGAAGGGGATTGTGGTCATCATGCCGGTTCAAAATCCTTGGTAGCTAAAGCTTTCTGTCATGGGTTCTACTGGTTGACAGCCCATGCTGATGCGGAGGATCTAGTCCGGAAATGCGACGCTTGTCAGAAATTTTCACGGCGTGGTCTTGTTCCGGCACAGGAGCTGCGGATGATTCCAATTACTTGGACGTTTGCGACTTGGGGGCTTGATATGGTTGGGCCTTTTAAACGATCCCAAGATCAAAAAACTCACATGTTGGTCGCAGTGGATAAGTTTACAAAGTGGATTGAGGCAGAGCCCGTGAGCAGGTGTGATGCGGCGACATCGGTTAAATTCATCAAGAAGGTAATTTTCCGGTTTGGCTTTCCACACAGCATTATCACTGATAATGGCACCAATCTATCTAAGGGAGAGATGGAAGAGTTTTGTCAAAGGGAGCATATTCACTTAGATGTGTCTTCTGTAGCTCACCCTTAGTCCAATGGTCAAGCTGAAAGGGCCAACCAAGAGATTTTGCGAGGCATCAAGCCCCGGCTTATGACTCCCTTGCAAAGAACACCAGGATGCTTGGTTGAGGAGTTACCTTCTGTCCTCTGGAGCATCAATACTACACCGAACAGGTCCACAGGCTACACACCTTTCTTCATGGTGTACGGTGCTGAAGCGGTTCTTCCAAGTGATATCCGCCACGACTCACCACGGGTGGCAGCTTATGTTGAAGCAGCCAATGAGCAAGCAAGACAGGACAACTTGGACCAGCTGGATGAAGAGCGTGGCATAGCAGCAGCACGATCTGCAATTTATCAGCAGGACCTACGCAGATATCACAGCCGCCGGGTTAAAACCAGGACGTTCCAGGAGGGGGACTTAGTACTCCGGCTCATCCAGGACCAGACAGATATGCACAAGCTATCCCCACCTTGGGAAGGGCCCTTTGTGGTCAGCAAGAACCTACACAACGGTTCATACTATCTGGTGGACGTTCGAGAACACAAAGACTCACGGACAGCAGAAGAAGAGACGAAGAGGCCGTGGAACATTGCCCTCCTGCAGCCTTACTACACTTGAGCCATGAGCTCCGCTTCATGTATCCTATATATATTATGATTAATAAATAAACCGGCACCCCTGGTAAACCGGGGGATCAGCCTTTTTTCTTCTAAATAAGTGTCTTATGAAAGTTAACACAGATACTTTGAACAGTCTATTTTGCTATGCAGGACAATTCTATAAGGGACCAAACAGGACTTGCCTTTCAAAGTGCAACTCCTTCATAGGAACCCTACCTCCAGGATCACTAGGGGGCTACGGGTTACATTCGAATCCTCGCTTAAATCCCTTCTGGTTCGGTTTATATGATCGTCTTCACATCAGTGCCCTTTGGATTACATCCATTGATTGGCAAAAAAATGTTCTTGCCCCTTGGATTATACATCCTTTGATGGCAAAAGAAAAAATGTTCTTGCCCCTTGGATTATACATCCTTTGATGGCAAAAGAAAAAATGTTCTTGCCCCTTGGAGTACATCCTTTGATGGCAAAAGAAAAAATGTTCTTGCCCCTTGGAGTACATCCTTTGATGGCAAAAGAAAAAATGTTCTTGCCCCTTGGAGTACATCCTTTGATG